>OZ022228.1:3608863-4808863 GCA_963978835.1 Tenthredo scrophulariae | reverse complement strand
TCCCAGTTCTTGGGATGAAGTGGGTATACTGTGGTATATTGCAAATTGTATAACCCTGCAAATCAGTAGACTCATTTCCTACAATAAATAATAAAGTAAACGACGCGGATAATTCATATTGATTGCCGCCCGTTTATTGCTGTAAAAATAGTTTCTCAATTCGCCGCCTTTTAGATAAGTTAGACACCGTGAGCAACACACGGGGTGCAAAATGGTCTCGCCATCTCGCGTATAAATTGACGGACTATTTTTATCGCAACCATCAGTGCGCCTTGCTAAATGCATGCCGCATGACAGTCATGCAGTGCGAGTTACGGATGAATAGGCGCATGTATGTTTGCGGCAAAAGTAGTTCGGCAATTCGACCGGGAGATGGCGATACCATTTCAGACCCCGTTGGCGGAGCACTGACCTAGGGTAAGAGCACCTGTCGTGGGATCAGTGGCCTTCGTGGCGTCAAATAGTACGTATGGAATTAGCGTTAACGCGCATGGAACATTTTAACAGGAAGACTTCGATCACAGAAAAGTGATCGTATAATTGACAATGTACTCATGAATAAAAATAGATTCTTGTCTGGTTTTTTAGTAATATATTGATTGATAGTGATATAATAACACTCGTCCTTCTGTTTCAGTTGGATAAACTTTTATTGCAGTCGACACGCCTGCCCCCCTATCCAGATTCGGTTCCAATTGGCAATTCAGACGAACGGGTGTATAGTATATTTATCTCGCTCGGAAAAATTTGTTACATTGGCTAGTATGCATATTATTGTAATACTCGTATTGCGATGAGTAGATATATTTATTTTCAATAAACAATTACAAATTGTACTTAACTTTGCCACTCAGTAATATTATGTATCGATGCTGCATCAATAAATTTATAGAAGTACGAATAATTAATTGCTTCATTATTTTGCACTTTCCCTTCCCTCTGCCTCTTTATTCACTTATTTTTATACAAGCTATAAACTATATAGCAACGTGCATGAAGCAGCGTATGCATGCCTGTATCGATAGACTACTCTTATCCCCCACCAAAAATTTTAGAACATCTCTTTGGGTCAAATGTTCTCCTGATACCAGGAGCATTTTTTGACTCAATATTTCTATAATTTCGAAAATTGCTATCGGAGCCAGGCTGGTAGTCTTGCCTTTTTACGAAGACGGACGATTGCCGAATATTAGGTAGATATGGGTATCGGGAGTGTGGTCCTCATTTGTTTTCAATAAAAGAATAAAACATTATCGCCAGCGGTGAGCCTCATGTGACACTGATAATTCGGCAGCACGTGTTTACCAGCAGCCTGACGGTCCGAGTCCCGCATTCCCGAGGCGTCTTTGAGATATCGCACCACATACATATCGAAATTGATTAAATCTCTTTATTTTCTCCCTGGCGCATAAGGTAGAATATAAACTACGTCCGTATCACAACCTAATACAACTGATTTCATCAAGATAAAGTTAAATATATGTTAACTCGTTCGTCGTTATCAGACCGCAATTCCTATTGTACAGAGTTGTTTGTATTCTAATGGAAGCTTATTCAACTGTCACAGGAGAACGAGTCTTATAAAATCATTATCATCTCATATATTCCTCAAAATACTAGGCAGAAAGAATATTTTACGTCAATGAGTGAAATTGTCTATTTTGCGACGACTTTTTTGCGTTCGGAGTATTTCTATTGAAATGCCTATCACAGTCACATCTCATTAACTCAGCTCCCCTTAGAACTCTTTGACGCCACGAGAGCCTCTTACCCAGGTCAGTGCTGCTTCTTGCGCAGCTCGCAGCTCGTAGCGCCAACGGAGTGCCAATGGTAATGACATTCATTAGACAAGTTGAGAATTACATGAATGGCATGTGGGTTGCGCGCCACAAGGCGTACTTGTCTTTGCAGCAAAAGTAGTCCGTAGATTCGCTACAGAGACAGTAGAGACGCCACCTTCTGGACTACATATTTTTCCGAATACATAGGTTTGTTCTAGGTATATTGTATATTATATATTGGATCTATGTACTACAAGCAAGGAACCATCGAGTAGTTATGGGTAATTATTCAATTTTAGATCTTACCTCGTATAGATATTACTGCTTATGATCGAAAATCATTTCGTACAAGGATTCAATATTTCACATCAAAAACGAGTATAACTATTTTATCATCTGTTTTATATACATATGCTATATATAAATTATACAGATAAATTTTGCTACATGAAAATCATCAGCCGTTACAGAACATCGATCTTCATGTTCGAATGCTAGGATACTATTCATTCATTTATTCGTAGAGTTGTTTTCAGTAATGCAAAGTAAGAGTACGACGTGCTTATTAGCTGAAAGAATTGTGCAATAAATATATTTTTTATCTTATTGGACGGGGTTGGGTTTATTTTTAACGAGGGGTTACAGTCTTACTTAGTTTTTTGGTTCAGCAAATCAATCGATGGTATATACTCACGGAGAGGAGAGCTGGCAGATCTACTCCACGAAATTTTCCAATGCTGAATGAAATTCCATTTTGCGAACGAGATGTCATAAAAATGATCATTTTAATATTGCGTCTTCCGAAATCATACCAATTGCTTTTCCATGCAGTATCTGCCACTTTTATACTCTAGTTCAAAGATTTTTTTTCCTTTTTATAAAAGTCATATGACATTTAATAATTTGAGTAATAATACAACAAATATATTTCACCTCGGTCAGCAACTCGTCACCGTGCCAAAAGTAGAGGGATATCTGCGAGAACAAAATTACTAAGTACTGTCCAAGCTTCCACACATTCAAACTTGGTCCGACCTGGAAGTACGCGTGAAGAAGAGAAGAAACGCATTTAATCGTAAAGCGCAAGCAGGGTTTTACGAAAAAAAAAAGCAAAATCATAGAATTTAAAAACGGTCCTCTTGGATCTGCTAACTACTTACAATCACCGCGTAAATTCCGACCGCGCTGATCATTATAGAGTAGGAAAAACATAGTATGAATAGAACTGGGCTGGTCAAAGAATCAATCATTTCACAGAATCTGAAAGTATATGTATTTCAATCCCCATTCAATGCATGTACTATGTACGACCTGTATCTAATCGTAAGAGTTCCGTTTCATTCAGCATTGATTATCTTACGCTTCAATTCTTTGATGTTCTTCAAAGCATTTTTTCAACCCTTTACCGGAATAGATCTGAAATTTTTCGTTCCAATTTCTAGAAGAAATATATTTATTTTTACGAATCGTCTCATATTTTTGTCGCGCAACGATGTCGACTTGTTCAATTGAATGTTGCAAAATCTTGAGTCGAGCGATGGCTAATAGAATACAAGTGTCGAAAAATAGGTCAAATGTAATCGAGTGCATTGCTGTTATGGATCCGATCACTACCTCCGTTAGATAAGCCGCAACGTAATTACCTGCGTGAAATAATGTATCATTAATTATTCATTTAAGGAATGATGATTTTTTTTTCTCTAAATAATAAGCCAAAGTACTTGAATAACTTCAATTGTTATGAAAGTTCGCAATATTTTTAATTCATGCAATTATTTAATAACATTTAATTTTGAAGCTGTATGGGCTTGATTCGTCATAGCTATTATAGTACGATTGGTATAATTGAGTTAAGTATTACGTGTAAATATATACCTACCTATAGGGTTCAAACTGAATGGAAAGTAGGCCTGCATCATCAGCACTCTTAGAGAATAATCTTGAGTTAAAAGTATATTCGCGATGGGCCACGAACATATAAATACGTAAGTCGTTGAGCTGCTGATCCAAATAAAATTTCTTATATTAGTCGCCCACTTCTGATAGCCTAGAAGAATGGCAATTTTCTTGTCATCATTCTCGAGGAATATTTCGTTCACGTACGTATCGATGTATTTTGAAAGTAAGACCATTTTATCGCGCTGACGGTGAACTATATAAATCTGTTAAGAGAAATGACGAAAAGGAAAATAAGGTAAATGAATAACACATGTTTAGTCGATTGGTGAAATACTCTAATTCATTGAATCATGCGGCTATCAATTTGTTATACAGAAACAGTATAAATGAAATCCGGTAACTTACCTTGATGAGAACGATCGTAAACGTGAATGAATATGAAGCAGTTTCAAAAACTATATCCCAATCTCCCCACTGCATGGAAATTCCAATGTATGCGAAGGTGTCAAAGACCGTTAGGCTAATTATGAATAACAAATACAAAACGTATCGCAATTTATCAAAAAAATTTGACGGTCCAACAAGTGGCCAGATTCCCAGGTAGATATAAATCTGGATAAATTTTCGCAAAAATTCATTCATCGCAGACAGGTACCTCGCTTAATTTTTTCTCAAGGTTCAGAGAAGGCCGGAGTACTGCAGAGGACTGTTTGGATAGTTCTACGTGTATACCTAGTTTTTAAAATTCCTAAACTTTTTCTTCAACTCTTGATACGACGCCAGGGGTATGTTTGTTCCAACGAACAATTATCCCATTATTCAATTACCTTATCCCGAATACATTAGTTAGTAGACTGCAGGAAGCAACCGAACAGCTCGTAGTCACTAAATAATTGAAGAACTTCAGCCGTGTCCTTTGCAACGACGACGTTCATCGCCACTTGGACGTATTCAAATTGTTGGTAATTTCATTCTCTGACTTTAGCCGTATACCCATATAAATAACGATGAGAAACTGCATTGGGTATTCGCTTTGTCATTATTTATTTACGCAAACAGGTCGATTTTTATTCTTATACAACGGCGTAAGAAGTGAATGCAGATCAGAGGAAGTGAAGGAAATGTAAAATAAAATATATAAAAAAAAAAAAAAAAATTCATTCTTTCTCTCAATATATAAGTTGACTTCCAGTCTTATTGTAAATTATTTATGAACTTTTTTGCCCGGTAAAATTTGGCACTCTATTAAAATCCGGATTTAATTTACCTCCGGTTTAATAATCCGGTTTTGTTCAATGTGTTTGAAATCAATATTGGGTACACAGAATTCGTGTTTGATAAAGTTTGACAATTTTAACGGCAAATAGAGGTTCCATGATTGGGGTTTCAGCGGCGAGATAATTAGTGCGGTTAAAATCGCGCCGTGGTTAATCCTGAAATTAATATTTTCCTAAATTCCAGGTATTTCGCAGAGCTTGCAATAGACAGTTACGTCAATATATAATTGCCACGAAGTTAGAGCAGTCAGAAGATAGAAGATCGCAGATGTGCTCGTATATAGGTGTATATACCTATAATATATGCACAAACGTGCAGCTGCTCTCTCGGACCCAGTTTAATTAAGACAAACTTTGCCTTCGATTGCAGGAACCCAACGATGGCAAAAATAGGTACGTGGCAAACAACGAATTCAGCACTTCATCGCCGGCTATGCTTGGCTAAATTTTAAAGAGTTTCTCACAAACTTCCAATTTCAAATTACCGTCAGATTCTTCAGTTTCAAAACATGTTTTCGCATTGCAGGGAAATTCGCGAACGCTATAGTGATAGAACGAAAACACTCATCTGGTTAAACGTCCCAGAATTTATTAATGCATAAAATTCATTGGCACTCATCTGTCAAACGTATTCAAGTACATTTTTATACGATTGTATATAAAACGAATGAGCCTTTTATCGTCAACAGTATCTGCAACAACTTCCTTATTCACTCATCCGTCAAAATATGTTTCCTTTTTTCAATTCAATTTACACAAGGCTCGTTTGAAAAGGTTTCCAATTTGATTAGCCTCATGAAATTCTCTTATTTCTTCAACACGCGACGATCCTGAAATTTATTATACTTTATACCTCTCATTTTATCTCATCTGGTTCACTGATCACTCCTTCCTCCTCCATGCTATTCAGTTCTTTTTAAATCATTATTGAATTCGCATCTCCATGGATTAAGTCACCTTTTGAGATCGTCAATGTTAATTGTTAAAAGGACGTTGGATCTGTATCGAGTGGAGCTAATCTCCCCCATCATTGATTTGCTGTTTGATCTCTAGAGCCAATAACAGCTACATCTTCACTTTGAAGAGTCTTATTATATCCGTTATTGAATTTCTGAAAGGGTTGATTTAACGCTTTCTTCGATTGAATGGGAGTCGATTTCGTATGAGAAAATTAATTTTTTCATTCCTCATAATGGATAGGTTAATTGATTTCTATCCAAGGATAATTATTTTCAATTTTCATATAATTCCATCATAATTCTAATTCAGTTTTCACAAGATATTCGCCTTCTTGTGCTAATCGGAATGAGAAATCGCAACCGAATTTCATCCTCAAAGTCATTCGGAGGAATTAAATTTCAATTCGTAGCTATATGGTGGTTTAATGGAATACCAAATATCCTTTAAACTTATGTAGAAAAAGTCACGTAACGTTTGGTCGTTGTGCACATCGTGGTCCTCGTAGCACGACATTACATTTCATTTCCTTTCCTTTCCTTCGCTTACAGGTACACGTCGATTCCCAATTGAGCTATATTATTAAATATCTAACGTCTTCGGCAGCGACTGAAAAAGGATTTCTCGGACATCGTGAAATAATTTAGTCTATCCCACTGGTGGATATTCCGAGCTTTCAGAATTTTATATTTTATCGTTGACTCAGACGAGTTTGATGGTGATACAAATTTATGGGATAATATCTATGATTACATGGTTTATATTTCAATAAATATAATTATTCCAATATACCTACTCAGAATCCACAAGTTAGCTATGAATTTCATTTACCTTTGTATTTATCAGATTTCTCGTTCCTAATAATGTCCCAAATCCAATTTCTGCAGCAATTAATTCAGGCTATATCATATTGTAGAATGGGTCGCTGTCTCAAGATGATTTATAGACTCGGTCTCAATGAAAGTTCCTAGATTTATATCGTGCATAATTTTCTCCAGGGTGAAATGTATGCTGACAGCAGGTGACTGAGAGTTTATGATCTCAGAAGGATGGGATTATTTTTCAAGAAATTCAACTGGCTCTGATTCGTTTTTGAATCCGTCTCATTCATTTAAATGTTACTTTGTAAAAATTCTTAGGCAGTTATAGTTGCGGAAGCTATTTTAATGATTAGAAAATCGCAAAGTGAAATAGTAACTATACCTTGAATAATATTTCAGTAAACTCTAGTAGTAGTTGTCTGAAATTAAACATTTTTTACGAACCGTGCACATGCAGATTAGAACATGAAGAATAAATCGTCTCATATCATAGTTGAAATAAAATTTTGAAAAATTCAACAATTCCAATTCGTGATTCCAGTTTTCACAGAGCACATCACACAGGACATACATTTCCGGATCCCAGGGCTCGTTTGTATCTTTTCCCTGAATGGTGGTGGGGCTGCTTGTTCCCTAAATGAAGAGGAAAATAATGATACAATAAATAATTGGATTTATTTTGGTGGCCGGTGTACGTAGGTGAAAAAGTAATGTAATTCTATACAGATGTTGAGTAAAAAGGTTGATGGTTTAATCATAATCTTTGTACTCTTCCGTATCAAACGAAATTCAATCTATAATGAATTTTTTTCCGAAACGTTCCTTATCTGTTCTTAATCACATTGAAAAAAATACCTCATCTAGGAAATGGCCGTAAATGATTGCTCTTTCGAATCAACCACAGATGAATTATTTCTATATCAATGAGGGACTTTTAATAAATAAAATTAATGCAAATCATTCCAGTTGCTATATGTGGCCTAAACTAAAATCGTTTTACTTACCGTTAGTTGAATTATACACTGCTGTACATTCGTCCTGGCAGATGATGTTTATTGGATCCTTTTTGAACCAAACGTGGATAGAGGCAACCCCATATTTCGCGAAACTCTCGGAAAGACAAGCGGGTGCATCGGGAAGCGCAGCCTGGAAAGGAAGAAAATTATCTAAACACGAGAATAATTGAATTTGGAGAAATGGTGATCGAAATGAAAATACAATTCACACCATAGGGTTGGAAAGTTTAGGACTCACTAATATTCCAAATGCTGGTATATCCTCGAACCACGTTCGCTTAGATGCAGTGGTTGGACTAGCTATGGTCTGGAACGCGATGCCAATAATATCATCTTGGACCCTCAAAGGAACCCATGGAAATATGACAGTGCAATCCGTAGTAGAGTCGACCTTGTAGTAGTGAAGACCTACCGGAAGATTGTTTTATATGGAAAAAGTTTTCAACAGTCATTGCGTGATCGGGCTTACCCATCCATATAACGCATCTCTTCAAGTAGTATGAAGTTTTCCGAGTTACCAGATCAGGCTTCGTAGGAATTTCCACAAGCTTGCCGTCTACTTCAACCCAGATTTGTCGGGTACCTTTTTGTTCTGTGAAACACAATTTCACCGGTCATTAGTGCGATGAGAATGGCTCATACCCAAGTGCCAATTCTATCACAGGAAATCGAAATGGTGCAATAAAAAAGAAGATCTTTTCCTGAGGGAGTGAAATAACTGTGTTCATCTATTTCACGTTAAACATCTTCTGCAAATATCGTAGACGCCTGTTCTGGAGTTTTTCTTGATACAAAATAGATCTAAGAGACCCTCGGGTATCGGATGAAGCCTACGAATCAGCTATAAACCTAAAACTTCTGCAATATTGACCTTCCCTGCGATGTTACCTCTCACCCAATTGCCGATTTCATTTTAACGATTTTTTCGCGTATCTCTTTTGCTCGGAAATGAGAAAACCTTCCATGAATCTCGGTAGGTCTCGAATAAATGTAATTAAATAATTTGATCGCATCAATTTCCGACACTAATCCATGGTACATGATCAAATAGTTGCCAGACTGCAGAAGGATAGCTGATAATTGTAAATTACAACTAGGTACCGTTTTCGTGGTAAAAAGCTGTTGCTGTGTAGTACTCCTCGCCGTTTAGTGTCTTTCTCGTCATACCAGAATTGGCATTGTAGTTTATTGGAAATTCTGGGTCCTCGATGTCCGCCACAGGGATCTGTACGCGATAATTACCGTGAATTGTAATTGTAGATTATTCGAGGCCAGGTAATATTTGGTAAAATATATACTCGGTGTTTTTTTTTTTTTATGTTTTTGGTTTTTATACTCACGCCAACTTGATGCCCGAGAACTTTTCCGGTGCATTTCGCGAAGATTAGTACGAATCTAGGGTCACCGTAGTAACCCATCGCCTTCATACTGTGCTTCGCTTCGACGCCAAAGATTTCGGTCCATCCCTGACTCTCAGCATCTTTCAAGCTTTGCGGAAGGCTATAGAAACCGTCCGTGTGATTCACGGCCCATTTGGCTAGACAATTTTATGGAATAGTAAAACATTGCTGTATCATCAATCAAAGATCCGGTAGGAGTGTCCTTTAAGACGCTTTGAAAGTTGCTGTGTAGAAAAATTCAAGAGTGATTAGTACATACCCGAGAAACCATCCCACACCTTTTCTCCTGTAAAGTAATAACCTGCTGTTAGATTGTATTCCACCAAACCCTGCCGATGTTCATTCGATTTATTGTTCATTCTTGCTCACCTTTGGAAGTGGCGACGATCGCCACTAGTGCCATCGTTGTTATTTTCACAAACATATTTCCGTAATTACTCTGCAGGTTCACTGTTCGCGGCACTCTCTGGTAAAATGATGAGGCCTCGTTCATTTATAGTAGCTTCATGTATTATCATAATGAGTATTTTTTTTTAGTGTCGAGAGCAAGATGACTGATGTAGAGGGGATGATTTTCGACAAATATGGTTCAGGTCTGAGTCATCTTGGACCAAATTCAGGGTCAAGCATCAATAATACTATCATTCACATAATTATTCGAACTAGGACACAGACGTCCATCGATTTTGACGGCTGTTCTAGTAGGTCATGTGGGTACAGTTGATATAGGTGATACAGGCTATAGATGTTATAATTTTCAATCCTGATATTTTCGTGGTTCATCATGCGTGTAATTATTTTTTCATACAGTCAATGTTCAAGAACGATGAACGTTCGATGAAACGTTATTGAAATGTAACATTTCCATGGTCAGGTAAGAATCGACAAGAAAATTTTTTTTCTTCGTGGGAGTGGATTTTGAAGGATCCCTATGGTAATAAATTGTGTGTTTCCCCGATCAAACCTAATCCAATCCATTGAACTTGTTTTTCAGAACGTTTCACGTCTGTTTTCAATAGTTCTGAAATTTTTTTTTTCCATGCAGTTATATCGAGGAAACTATTTTTATGATTGGTATTTTAACAAGTGAAATACAACAGTTTTCCAATCATATTTTGTGATTATTACAATTTTTCACCAAACAGCACGTGACACTTTGCTACACACTCGATTACACACTCAGTTCCATTAAGAATCCCACGCGGTAAATGGGAAAGCTCATCTACACCAAAGACGAACTAATGAAGACACAGCCACAGGTTATAGGGAAAATGAAATCCACTTATCTTGCATAAGTCGTTTAGTTTTATTATTTCAACGAAAATCTTTGATCATGATAAGCGAAATAACATTCTGACAGTTTGAATAAAAAGCAATGCGATTTTGAAAAAAATTCTTTAGTCCATCTGCTTCCAGGTTCCACAGAGCTCATTCACACAGGACAAATATTGGCCGATCCCAGGGCTCGCTTGTATCTCTTGCTTGGTCGTAAATGGTATTTGGGTTGTTCTCTCCCTGAATCTAGAGAGAAAAATGGTAAATCAATTGCGATTTGGATGATGGTTTTTGATGAATACAGTATAAAACAACATTGTTGTATGTATACTTACCCGAAGTCGAATTATATACTGCTGTACAATCGTCCTTGCAGATGATGGATAGTGGATTTTTTTTGAACCAAACGTGGAAGGAAATCAGACCATATTTCTGTAAACCCTCGCCAATACAAGAGGGTGCATCTGGGATCGTATACTGAAAACGAAAGAAATGATCCATCAATTCTGAGACATTTGAAGACTAAATATATGGAAAAGTGGTGTACCATTGAAAATAATAATACAATATACACCATTTAGTTAGAAAGTTTTCCACCCACTTCTATTTGGTTTGGTGGTAAAGTCTCAAACCATTTCCTCTTTGGTGCAGCACTTGAATTTCCTATGGCCTGAAATACGATGCCAATTATTTCATTTTCGACCCGAAGAAGTACCCACGGAAATATTTCAGAACACTTCGTCGTCGGCGAGATCTTGTAGTAATGACGACCTGCAGTGATCAGATATTTCATACTATAATAATTTTCTTCCGCGAGTAACATTCGTTTATTGTTAAATCGAGCTCACCCATCCATGTAACGCATTTCTTCGCATAGTATGACGTTTTACGAGTGACCAATTCAGGTTTCGTGGGAATTTCCACAAATTTGCCGTTCACTTCGAACCAGATTTGTCGGGTATTTCTCCGTTCTGTGAAGGATGATGTGATCATTTTTTGAAACTAATTTAAAGTCGCAAATCACAACTACCTACCGTCTTTATAATAAAGAGCTGTTGCTGTGTAGTACTTTTCGCCATTTAGCGTCTTTATTGTTATAGCTGAATTGGCAGTGTAGTTTATTGGAACTCCTGCATTCTCGATGTCCGCTACGGGGAACTGTATAATAATGATCGGAGATCATAATTGCAGATGATTTCAGCTCAGGCAATATCCGGCTAAATAGACAATGTGGGTCTTTTTTTTCACACTCACGCTAACTTGATGTCCGATAACTTTTCCGGTGCATTTCGAAAAGAAAATGACCACTCTAGGGTCGTCGCAGTAACCTAGCGCCCTCGTATTATGTGGCACCTTGGCCCCGTAGATTTCAGTCCATCCTTGAGACTCAGCATCTCTCATGTCTTGTGGAAGCTCAAAGAAACCGTCTGCAGGGTCTTCGGCCCATTTGGCTGAAGAAATTGTTGGAATATTGAAGGATTAGTAAATTACGAACGGAAGATCTCGTGAAAATTTCGTTTCAGTCACTTTGAAAGTGATTGTGTGTGAAAATGAAAGAGTGCTTAGTATACATACCCGAGAAACCATCCCACACGCCTCCTGTAAAATAATAACTTGCTGTTGAATTTTATTCCACCAAACTCGGCCGATGTTAATTCCATGTATTGTACAGATTTGCTCACCTTTGGAAGTGGCGATAATCGCTACTAGTGCTATCGTTGTTATTTTCACGAACATATTTTAGTAATTACGATTTAGGTTTACTCTTCGTGGCATACTTTGTAAAAATGACGAGATGTCGTATATTTATAAACCTTACGTCTATTTGAAGTATGTATTTTTGTGGTGTCAAGAGCATAAGAACTGATGGAGAGGGGATGGCTTTTGTCAGATGTAGTTCACAGTCCAAGTGCATCTCATGGACAAGATTCATGGATCAACAATATTGTCATTGACATAATTATTCGAACTAGGGCACAAACACCCATCGATTTTCACGGCTGTTTTTGTGGGTCGTGTGGGTACAGGTGATATAAATGAGATACATTTATAGTTGTTATAATTTCTGATCATGATATTTTAATTATTCATCGTGTAGTTAAAAAACGTGAATCTCGTGAACATTAATTTCAACATCATTTAGAACGTACATGAAAAAGTAGCTCAGATTAGGATTCGAGTAAGATTTTGAAAAAATTGACCATCTAAAATAGGCAAGATAGTATAACCACATAGCTTATCTGCTGCCAAGTTTCGCAGAGTTCATTCACACGGGACAAACATTGGGTGATCCTTCGTCTCGTTTGCGTCGCTTGCCTGAATCGTCGTTGGATTGTTCACTTCCTAAATTGAAAAGAGAAACATAATAAGTTAAGAAATGGATAGACCTAATTCCGTGGCAGGTATACATAGATCTTTGCACAAAAAAATGGACATGTAACTCTAGGTAAATGTTAACGAATATGATAAAGACATACAAGACGTCTCGAATACGTTGAAAAAGATTTGCTATGCAGTTACAGTTATTATATGTTGAGCTTATTTCATGATTGGAAATTCGCCGAGTGATATACATCATTTTGCTCAACTACTGTCGATCATATTTCGTGATCATTCTCCTTCTGCGTAAACCACAGATAAGCTTCCTCCACATTGATGAAGGTTTTGATTGACTCGAATTGAACGAAACCATTGCAGTTACTTATGCAGTATAAAAAGACACCGTTTCACTCACCACGAGTTGAATTATAGACGGCTGTACATTCGTCCTTGCATGTGATGGCTAGTGGATCATTTCTGAACCATACGTGGATCGAAATCATACCATATTTAAGTAACTCATCGCCAAGACAAGAGGGTGCATCGGGGATCACATACTAAAAACATAAAAAAAGAACATTTACGAAATGGAAATGGGGTGCAGCTAGGTATGTAGATAGTTTTTACACTTACTGCGTGATGGGTAGGATGTATATCTTCAAACCAGGTTCGCTTGGGTGCAGCGCTTGAATTTCCTATGGCCTGAAACCCGATGCCAATGATATCATCTTCAACCTCCAGAAGAAACCACGGAAACACTTCAGAGCAGTTCGTCGTAGGCTTGATCTGGTAGTAATGATGACCTGTGACAAATAGATTTTGCATATGTCATATTACTTTTTCTTCAAGGGCTAGATTTGCTCATTGTTTGATCGAACTCACCCATCCATGGAACGCATCTCTTTGAATAGAATGACGTTGTCCGAGTTACCAATTTAGGCTTCGTGGGAATTTCCACAAACTTGTTATTCACTTCGACCCAGATTTTTCGGGTATTTTTTCGTTCTGCAAAGCACAATTTCACCGATCGTTAGTACGATGAAAATGGCTCATTTCCAGCTGTGCCACTGCTATATCACACGAAATCGGAATGGCGCAGTAAAGAAGAAAAACTCTTTTTTGAGGAAGTGAAATAACCATTTCGCGTAAAACAGTTTCTGCAAAGATCGCGGACGCCTTTTCTCAAGTTCTTTCTGATACAAAATGGAACTACGAAACTCTCGGGTATCGAATAGGGACTACGAATTAGCTGTAAGCTTAAAACTTCTGTAATATTGACTTTCGAACTTACCCTACTTACCTTTTACTCAATTCCCAGTTTTGTTCTTAAGTAGATACTCAGATGTGAACATACCGTTCATAAATCTCTGATTCATGATTAAATTCACCGAAGCACTTGATTTTATTAATTTTTGGTATTGATGCAGCAGTATCAGTTCCTTCAATGTCATTTTAGAAAAACTATACCTTCGGAAATCTTTCAGATGCAGTAATCTATAGCCTTGGTGAATTATTATGGAAACTATTTATTTCTGAGAAATAGTGATAACGAAATATTCGCCACGTGACTCAACGCTGATACAGCACATTCACATATTCTCACGAATTTATATGTAATATGTATATGGTTAAAATACAATAGCACGATAATCCGACAGTTATGACTTTTCGATAAGGTAGAAGGACAGCTCGGCGTAAGTAACAACTACGTACCGTTTTTTCGATAAAGAGCTGTTGCTGTGAAGTACTCCTTGCCATTTAACGTTTTGTTTGTTGTAGCAGAATTGGATGCATAGTTTATTGGAACTCTTTCGTTCTCGATATCCGCTACAGCGATCTGTGTGAAAGATTATGAGGGTTTATATGATTTGGCTCCGGTAATACCCGGCCAAATATGCAATTCTGTTATACTTACGCTGATTTGATGCCCGATAATCGTTCCGGAGCCTTTCAGAAAGAGAAGGGTAATTCTAGGGTCGCCAAAGTAACCCATCGCCTTCGAATAGTTTGACACCCCAGCGCCGGAAATTTCGGTCCATCCTTGCCGCTCTGCATCCTTCAAGCTTTGTGGAAGATGGTAAAAGCCCTCTGCAGGATTGCCGGCCCATTTCGCTGAAGAATCCGATGGAATATTGTAAGATTAGTGAATTATGATTGGGATATCTCAGGGAAATTCCGTTTTATACTCGTTGAAATTGTCTCTGTGTAAAAGTTGAAGATCGATCAGTACATACCCGAAAAACCATCCCACACCTCATCTCCTGCAAGGTAATAACTTATGCTGTTAAATTTCTGTTATGGCTCTGCAGACGTTTGTTCAACTTATTTTTTACTCTTGCTTACCTCCTGTAGTGCCGATAAACGCAATTAACGCTATCGCTGCTATTTTTACAAACATTGCACGACTGTTCAATTCCACTGTTCATAGCACAAATTGTTAAAAAGTAAGAGGCGTCGTTTATTTATATCCGCTGTGTCTAGTTGCAATATGTATTTTCTTGGTGGCTGAAACAAAAGGAGACATGGGTAGGAAGCCGACAAATTTTCCACTCATTTTCCAACTAATTTCGACTAATCTATGCATCGAATAGGTCGGCAGATGCAATTATTATAATGTATTTGTTTAGTAAAGGAACGTCGAAGAACAATTCACATCCGAGAAGTCATGATTGAGATGCAACGATTCTATATGCTCGGTATAAATCTACATTCTACACTAAGCTGTCTTTCTTTCATATATGTAGATCGTGGACTGAGCTTTTCGTAATAAATTGTCTCTTTCAGCTCCTATCAAACGGAATCCAATCCATTAAATGTGTTTTTCAGGATCACGTTTCTCGTCTGTTTACAATCGCTTCGAAGAATTTGTTATGCAGTTATACAGTCGAAAGAGCTGCTTTTATGATTGTAAATTCGCGAAATGAAATACAACATCCTATGTGACTATAGCTTCAATCATGTTTCTTGATTTTTACACTCTTGCGTCACGAAAATTCTTCCGTTCCAAATCATCGAGACCATAATGTCACGACGAGGGAAAAAAAAAAAAAAAACGATAGCTCTCTTTCAGAGAGTGGAAAAACCGTGTGTAGTGATTATTGGTGATTATTGGTAAATGCACAAGAGTAATTTTTCACGAGTCAAAAGTACGTACCGCATCTTGATGAAAGTAGGCTGTTATCGGAAAGTAATCATCGCCGTTTAGTGTCTTCTTCGTAATCTTTTTTTTTCCTTTCTTCACCTTGAGAAAAAAACCATGACTCTAGAGTCGCCGCAGTAGCCGAGTCCCATCACATTGTCTGGCGTCTCGACGCCTGAGATATCGGTCCATCTCTGACACTCGAAATCTTTCAAGCTTTGCGACGGGTGGTAAAAGCCGTCCGTCTGATTCATGGCCCGTTTGGTTAGGAACATTTCGCAGAATAATGAAAAATTAGTAAATTGCAAACGGAATAGTTACCGCAGAAATTTCGTTTCAGAAACCAGTCGCATGGATAAATCGAAAACTCAGTATACCACACTTTTTCTTCGATAACATAATAACTTATGCTGGTGAATTCAGTCTCACATATCGCTATAGATTTTACTCACTTATCGCTATTTTCATGAACATGTTGCAGCAATTACTGTTCAGCTCAAGTAGGATATTCATGTGTCCATTTTCTACTAGTAAAATATGAATATTGTTGCTGTCGGAAGCAAAAGGAACGTTGGATAGGGTAGTCGAAATTTTTCCCTACTAATTGTCGTTCCATTTGATTGAGGTCACGCGCACTATGTGCTAAATTTATGGTTCTATTATTCAAGCATGCAGCGAACTACTGGCAATGCTAATAATGTCGTAATTAGCATTTATTTAAACGAGTGTCCACTTTTGTCTGACATAATTTTCTCTCTGTTTTTGACGTGGAGCCTAGTAATTGATGGATTCTGGTTCGTTTTCCACCTCGTGGCAATGCAGCTGATAAATTTCAATTTCACTATCGTAGCTTCGATTCAGATGATTGAATTTTTTTTAGTTATTTCGTCAGAAGGCAGATATTTTCGAAATTCCAGTGATCAATTTCACAGGCAGATTTTGAGTAAAACGATTAATGTTTAGGCGATAAATCGTACTATCACGTTTATCTGTCGAACAAAATCCAATTGAACAAATGTGTTTTTCCGGAAGGTATTTCCATCTCTTTTTTAATCACATTAAAAAGCTTGTTATGCAGTTACAGCAGTGGTTGGGCTGCGTATTTACGATTGGGAATTCGCCAAGTGGAATAGAATTCGTCCATCAATATTTCGTGTAACATTTTACTCGTATTTCGTGCCTCCGCACTCCCCACTTCTGCATCAAACATTTTGGCTATGAATACCGATGAGGGTATTATATTCGATAAAACAAATTAAACCCCGCTGTTGTTTGGTCAGTCCAAAGCCAGCATCTCCCTTACTGCAAGTTAACCGGCTCTGCGTCCCATAGCATTTAATTAATCATTAATCAATGTCAATGAATAAATACATTTGATTCAATAGGATTAGGTAATAATTTAGTGATTCTCATGGCTTCCTGGCACACAATGAAACATCGGGACCCCCAATGTTGATCTTTGTCGTAACACTAGCTCCGACTCTATTATTTGGGTTATTTAAAAGTGTTCTTAGTGTAAACTGACAACGACCCTACTACCTGAACAAGCAGACACTTGACATAAATCTGGTCCCGAATAAATTTGCTCAAATAATTGAAATAATTAGTTTTCTCGTATGGATGGAACGGTCGCAGTCCCTTTTGTTACATTCTCTACACTCCACTAATTCCGGAAAGTTTCAAGCTCCTAAACACATTCATTCGATCCTGCTAATCGTCGAGGTAGAAACTATTTCACAGGGTTGAAAATTCCACTGACATATCTTCGTAGGGTCGATATATCCACTCGTAATAAAAAAAAAATCTGATTTGTTACCTGCGGCTGGAATTGCTCAACTGATATTCACGATTTTGTCACGTTTTATCTGCGAATGCAAATCTCATTATTTAAAGGCAATTGTATGAGATGTTATCACTTTCGTAAGTATAATAAAATTGTTACTATTTTTAAGAACATTTGTTCAGTGGACTGAGATAATTTCACTTTTTTGATCATTTTTGGAACTGTAAGGAATGAAAATGATGTTTAATCTATATTTTAAGGATTCGCTTCGCTAGAAAAGAACTTCAGAACACTCTACCTAATTATTCCCAATGAATTTTGAACTAGATACCGCATGGTTCAAGTAATTTAGTAAAGAGCTACGTTATGTATACGGATATAACTATGGTTTTTATTTTAGTAAATTTTAAAACGTTGATAAAACTCGAGTAACATACATAAACATTATTAATAATATTTTATAAATTGGCTTATCAATTATTTAATCATAACTGCAGGTGATGGTCTGAGGTCCGTCCACAAACCAAACGTGCAAAGCAAATATCCCAAACTCTTCTGCTGCATCGCGAACACACGGCAGGCGGTCGGAAATAGCAGCCTATGAATAATTAATGCAAAAACAAATATTCAATGTAGTGTAAAATCTTTTTTTCCAATCTGTTTTTAACTCAACAGACTTGCTGGAAATTGAGCAACTCTTATAGCAAACCGAAAAAATAGTGAAACAATTTAAGTAACAAAATCCGTGATTTTATTCGTGCATGAATGCTTCATACAGTCATACTTACATGTAATCCATGTAGTGAAATCGTTTCCCACCATATTCGATTTCCTATGGTAGTGGGCTTCCCGAAGGCTTGGATACCGACACCGATAATTCCACCATCGCGCCCGAGAAGAACCCACGGATTCATGGTGGCGCAGTCCGTGGTGGAATTCAATGGGTAATAGTAAGTTCCTGAAGAAAGAGTTACCAAAATTTTGTAAATAGTACAACTGTTGATTATTTCCGTGTATGATGAACGGTATTTCTACCTCACCTATAGTTGGAACACAGTTTTTCGTCGAGAAATCGGTCTCTGAAGAAACCAGAGACACATTTGTTGGTATTTCGTGATAATCTGTCTTTCCCTGGAACCAGATTTTACGAATATTCTCTTGTTCTGAAACCCATATTAAATAGCATTCAAAAAAGGGCATTTCAACATCCATCGCTGATGTGCTTAGTCGGAGTTACGTACCATCTTGGTAGAAGTAAGCCGTTGCGGTATAGAACAACTTATCATTAAGTATTTTCGTAATTATGGTACCAAGTTTATCCCATTGCAGAGGTTGCGTTAAATTCTGAATGTCTGCCACCAGAATCTATAATATGCCATCATCTTAATCATGGTCGATTAAAATCTAGGTAGAAATTATACTCGATTTTTTTTTCACTGACAGCAATTTGGAACCCGATGACTTTTTTACTATAGAATAGCAGCACGAACGTGGGATCACCCTCGAAAGCCAGTGAGGTAATCCATTTCGGTGCGTTGACTCCTGTGATGTTGGTCCATCCTTCGTTTACAGCTTCCTCATACGTTTTTGGAAGATTATAAAAGTGGGTGGGAGTATTTATGTCCCAGGATGCTATGACGTTGAATTACCACAAGTATAAGTCAACTGTTGGTATCACAAAGCCGACGACATTCCGATTACTTCGAATGTGTCTTGGATTTTTACAATGCTTTGTTAAAATACGTTTTCAAAGTTTTGGAAAATATAAGTTTTGAGTTGAAAATGGCTGGTACTTACCTACTAAACTGTTCCACACCCCATCTGCTATAAAATAAAAAAATTGGCTTTGAATCGTGTCAGGGATTACAAAAAATTATTTCTTACTCACTAGCTGTGGTTGTTGCTATAAACGTTGCAGTAAGTGCGATCGTAGCTATTTTCACAAACATGATCAAGCCAAGACTGTTCGAGGTCTAGAGAATCAAGACGTAACTCTTTACTTATCAATGCATTTTTTCACTTCGTGCGCAACATCAATGCCATGTAATTCGTCTCTAGCTGACATAAGAACAATTTGAGAATGTTGGAAATGGTCACGATCTTATACGGAATCATTGTTTTAGCCGGTGCAATTCATATGCTCACGTTTATGCTCAGTTATTCAGAGAAGTATAGATTACTTATCGTGTCGTGCTCACCGTATGAAGTCGCGATAAACCTCATGAGCACGATCAGTGTTATTTTCGAGATAATTTCTGTCTGGGCATCTGAAACCCAAATTCTTACGAGTGTCGTGTGTTTTAATGAATAAGATTGCATCTAAAGTTCAGAAACTCGGTAAGCTGGGAAAAAAAACCCAGAACACATCGCCTGATGATTTCTGATAAATAGGAAATATGATACTGCAGGAGTGATTGAAAAATGAAGTGACGGACTAAGTTGTATACAGGGATATCTTATTCCGTTATTGAATCATTAGACGTTGATAGAATTGTATATTATATAGATTAGACATATCATATTTTATTTGGTGGTTTCCAAATTATCCCATATCAATTATTCAATTGACTGCAGGTGATATTCTGAGGTCTGTCCACGAACCAAACGTGCATGGAAGTGACACCAAATTCTGCTATTTTACTAACGGCACATGATGGAGGGTCATCCATGGCAGCCTACATATATCAAGGACCAGAATAAACATTCAATGTAAGGCGAAAAAGACTTGCCGAAAATTGCGAGGAAAACAAACTGAATTAGGTGACAAACTCAGCGACTTCCTTCGTGCATAAAATTTTCTCACTCACATATATTGCACCAGCTGGAATCGTCTCCCACCATGCTCGATTGCCTATTTGACTTGGATTTCCGGAGCTTTGGAAACCGATACCAATAATATCACCTTCGAGTGCCAGAAGGAACCACGGGTACAAGGTTGCGCAGTCTGAAGTGCTATGCCATGCATACTAGTGAATCCCTACAGATCGGGTCACATAATTTTTTGAAAATTCAAGGCTATTAATAATTTTTCTAGAGAGTAGGCGGTATTTTGCTCTTACCCATTGTTGGAATACAGTTTTTCAACAAGAACTGAGTTTCTGAAGGAACCTGAGCCGCGATTGTTAGTATTTTGAGAAATCCATTCTTTTCCTGGAATTGGATTTGCCGAATATCCGTAGATTCTGAAACTCAGATCGAAACAATAATAATACCGGCACCCTACGTTAGAATGGGGAGTCCATAAACGATGCGAATCGAAAACTGGAGTATTTAATCATTTAGTAGCATTTTGTTGTTGCTGATGTGCCTTTGTTGTAGCTCATCCAGTTTACAGTTGGAATTACGTACCATCATTGTAGAAGTGAACTGTTGCAGTATAGAACAACTCGCCATTAAGCGTCTTCTTAATCACAGCATCAAGTTCATTCCACTGCAATGGTTGATCTGGATTCTGGTCCTTTACGAGAACCTTCAAGATACGTCATCGTCATTTTCGTTGATTAGGATCTACCTATATGTAATTTTCCAATGAAATGATAATGGCTTTTTCTTTTCACTAACAGTGACTTGAAACCCGATAGCCTTGCCATTTTCGAATAGCAGAACGGATGTCGAGTCGCACTCGAAACCCAGTGACGTGATCCCTTCTGGTGGGTTCACTACTTCGACGGTGGTCCATCCTTTATTTTCGGCTGCTTTCAACGTTTTTGGAAGGTCTTAATAGTGGGTCGGAGTGTCCAGGTCCCAGGAAGCTATGGCACTGTATTAGTACCCGGGAATTTGAATCGAAAGCGAATAGTATGTTACATACCAACGAAACCGTTCCAAACCTCGTCTGCTGTAAAATAATAAATTGACTTCAATTAATGTTGGAAGTGTATAAAAAAAAAATAATTTAATTATTATTTATCGTACAGTTTGACTTACTTGCGACTGTTGCAATAACCGCCACAAGCACAATTCCAGCGATTCGAAAACACATTTTTCGATTTCACTGTCTAGTTCTACGGTATGCCTGCAATCACATTAGATTTAGCGCGTCGCACACATCTTATACATGTCAGATCTCTCAATTTTTCATTAGAATATTTCAGTCACGGGGCAATCCGACTGATAACATTCGCGATTCTGTTGCTATTCATCTTGCATAATAATAAAAAGTTATCTAAAATTCTAAACTGATTTGGAATTTGGGTATAACCCAATCATCATAAGCCATTTGATAAGTAAAAATTCCATATCGAATAATTTCATTGATAGGAATTTCGATCTGTTTTATTACTTTCACAAGGCGCTATACGACAGATCTAGCTGATGTAGATATTATATTATTCTATTTACCGAAACAATGAATGATTGATGATAATATGAGGCACAGGCAGGCGAGTCAGGTACATAATACTGCAAGGGAAATTCAACAAAAGTCCAATGTATTCATAAATAATATCACTCTATCTGCATTCGAATGAAGGGATGTGCTCACTATGAAATTCTCACTATTAATAATCGGATTGGAAAACTTGACAGGGAATAATTCCACTCGCAGGTTTCAGTGTGAATCCATTGCTCATAATCATAAAATCAAGCTTGTTCTAACGACTATGGATCATTTGCTAAAAGCTCTGCACGAAGACAGGTGAGGCGGATTTTTCAAAATTTCAATATTTCACACTGACGAATGACAGACATGAAGTTCAATTAGATTCAGAACTTTGAGTGGTAAAACTTTGCAGACCTGATAGTATAGTTGTTATAGTGTTGTGATTCATTTTCCAGAAAGTACATGCGTTTAAAAATGCCTTCGTAGTCTTTTGCCTGGCGGGGATTAATTTATTGTACTCGGTTAATCCTAGACCTTTTTTTTCCAATGACGTAGAGCGTGACTAAAGCAACACAGGTAATCATTTCGGCACAATGCACTTGATTATTAGATATTGTATGACCATCGACTGCAGGTACCTTGCGGTCATCACGCACTGGAAAATACCAAGAAAAGCAATTTGAAATTTTTCTGTGGCGTTGAATTAGTACAAGTGTAAGTCAATCGTAGGTATTACAAAGCTGACGAAATTCTGTTCACTTCGAATGTGTCTTCGATTTTTACATTCCTTGTCAAAATACGTTTTCAAAGGAAGGGATAAGATAAATTGTAAGAAAAGGATACTGCACGGCTAGTCAGGAAATATATTGAACGGTTAAGTTGTATACGGGGATATCATATTTATTTATTGAATTTTCACACGTTAACAAAATTAGATATCTTATAGATACACAAGATATTTTATATATTGGCTTTCGAATTATTCCATTAACTGCAAGTCGGCATATCAATTATTCAATTAATTGCAGGTGACCCTCCGTGGTTCTTCCACGAACCAAACGTGTATAGAAATGATCCCAAACTCTTTTATTGCATCAAAAGCACACTGTGGAGGGTCATTCATGACAGTCTAAACATAACAAAGAAAAGAATAAACATTCAATGTAATGCAAAATATGTTGCCACCTGTGTTCGGCTCGTGAGACTTGCCAAAAATGGTGAAACTCTCTTTTGGCAGTAAAACAAAATAAATTAATGACGTAATCAGCGATTTCTTTCATGTGTAAAATTTTCTAACTTACATATAATCCAATAGGTGGGATCGATTCCAACCAGTTTCGACTGCCTAGTTGAGGTATAGTTCCGAAGGCTTGGAAGCCGAGGCCTATAACATTATCTTTGTTTCCCAGAACGAGCCACGGATGCACGGTTGCGCAGTCCGAAGCTTTATGCCATGTATAGTAGTGATCCCCTATAAATCGGGTCAGAGATTTTTTAGAAATTTCATGACTGTTGATCACTTTTCTATATAGTAGGCAGTATTTTTCTTCCTTACCCATTGTTGCAACACAATTCTTCGACAAGAATTGGGTTTCTGACCGAACCTGAGACGTCGCTGTTGGTACTCGGGAAAATCCATTCTTTTCCTGGATTAGGATTTGGCGATCATTCGTGAATTCTGAAACTCAGATAAAACCATGATGATACAAACACTCTACGCAAGAAATTAGGCATCCTTAAACTATGTGATTCAAAAATAGGAGTATTTGATCATTTAGTAGTTACGTTACCATTATAGTGGAAGTAAGCCGTTGAGGTATAGAACGACACGTTATTAAGGGTTTTTGGAATTATCACATCAAGTTCATCCCACTTCAAAGGTTGATTTGGATTCACATCCTCTTGGCGAAACTAAAATAAGCCATCGTCATTTTCGTTGATTAAGATCGCTATCTGTGTGACAATTTACAAATAAAATAATAATGGTTTCTTTTTACTAACGGCGACTTGGAATCCGGTGACCTTGTTATCCATGAAAAGTAGAACTAATGTAGGGTCATCCTGGAAGCCCAGTGCCGTGATCCCTGCCGGTGGGTTTACTCCTTCGATGTTGGTCCATCCTTCGTTTTGAGCCGCTTCCAACGTTTTTGGAAGGGTGTAAAAGTTTTTCGAAGGGTCCATGGACCAGGTGGCTACGGCGTTGAAATAATATGAGTCATGTGTTAATTGCCCCGTTGGAAATTTCGTATATAGACGGATAGAATGTGCAGAAAACGCTGAAGAAACAGATAGAAATGGATGAAAACGGATCGCACGCGAGCTTATCCGTTTCTATAGCGTTTTCTGCAATTATATCCGTCTCCATACGGAATTTTGAGCAGGGTGTATCACTCTTCACTTCATGATGTATAAAGAGCAGACGAAGTTCCTTCGAAAAAGATATTTGAATCGAAAGCCGATAGTACATACCTACGAGACCGGTCCACACCTCGTCTGCTGTAAAGTAATAAATTTACTTCAAATGATGTTGAAGGTGTAATAAAAAATACTTTAATTATCCATCATCGTAAAGTTTTACTTACTTGCGACTGTGGTGATGAACGCCACGAGCACAATTCCAGCGATTCCAAAAAACATGTTGACGATTTTACGGTTCAATTCTACGGTATCCCTGGAATGACATTAGATTTTGGATGTTGTACATATTTTTAGTTATCAAAAATTATGAACCGATTTTGCTGGATAGAACCAAATCATGGGAGAAAATTGGAAGAGTGAAAATTTCGTATTGAATAATAATTATTATTATTATTTTAATAATCGGCTTCTGGATTATCATCACATTTGCAAGGGATGTCTGAAATATCTACTCAATGCCGCGAATGTGTTCTTACGGATTCCTTACAATACCATTACAGATCAGATGAAATAAAAAAATTCTGTTGTATATGCGATAGATGTTTAATTACTATTGAATTATTAATATTGAATAACATACGTATCAATAACGGTCTATCGATTGAGCTGCTTCTGATTAACTGATGGACAAACGAGATTCTGAGGAGCCGAAATCAATTGAACGTCAGCACACTTGCGCTGTAACTAATCAACATAGCTGTAGATGAGGTATATATAGAACACTGGGATGGAAAAAAGATAGAAAAATTATAACACATGTCTAAACAGTCATAAATCATCTCACTATCCATATTCAAATGAAAAGATGTAGGCATTATGGAATCCCCACTCTTCATAATCGGATGAGAATTCTCAACAGGAAATAATTCCACTCACAAGGCCGCAGTGCAAATCTATGGCTGATGGTCATAGAAATAGACTTATTTTGACGACTCTGGATTATTTACTCAAAGCTCTCAACAAAGACAGGTGAAGCGAGTTTCGTCAAATTTTAATGTTTCACGCTCACGTATGACAGCATAGAGTTCAATTAGAAGCAAAACTTTGGGTAGTGAAACTCTGCAGACTTGTTCCAAGATCGTTTTCACCATCCGTGATCCGCCACAAGAAATCATGTATAGTATAGAAAGTAAACTTCTAATAGTATAGTTATTATAGTTTTGTCATTCGTTTTCCAGGAATTACATGCGATTCAAAATACCTTAGTTGTCTTTTGACTAGCGGGGATTAATCGATTGTACTCCGGTAATCCTAGGACCTAGACCCTTTCTTTTCAATACGTAGAGCCCAAGCGTGACCAAAGGGACTCAGGTAATCATTTCTGCGCGCTGCAGTCGGTCACTAGATATTGTATGACCAGTGACTGCAGGTACCTTTTGCATCAGAAAATTAAGCGGTATTTTCGCGCCTTCGTGGGAAGTCCTGCGTTCGTTAGGAACTAGGGATTCCCAAGAGAAACAATTTTCAAAGCTGTCTGATAGACGCCTACTTGTAGCTTTGACCAATTGAAAATTTCAATACTCAAAATTTCACGCCCAAATAGGGGCTGGCCAAAGAAGGCATAGAGCCCTCAGCAAGGCTGACGTCGTTTGTGAAAAACGATGAGGGTCAGTCTAGTTGCGAAACTAAGTCAAATAACACCTCAGCAAAATTCAATGGGTAATAGCAAGTTCCTGAAGAAAAGGTTACAGAAAATTCTAGAAATTGTACAACTGTTGATCGTTTCCGTGTTATTTCGATCTCATCCATAATTGAAACACAGTTTTTCACCGAGAAATCGGTCTCTGAAGAAGCCGGAGACACGCTCGTTGGTATTTCGTGAAAACCTGTCTTTCCCTGGACCCAGATTCTACGAATGCTGTCAAGTTCTGAAAACTTCCATCCTTCGTTTTCAACTTCCTCATACGTTTTTGAAAGATTATAAAAGTAGGTGGAAGTATCTAAATTTCTGTCCGGGCATCTCAAATGTAGATTCTCACAGGTTGTCGCGTATTTTAATGAATGAAATTGGATCCACAGTTCAGAAACTCGGTTTGATGGCAAAAAAGAAAAAAAAAAAATCCAGAGCACATGGCCTAATAATTTCTAATAAATTAAAAATAGGATATTGCATGGACAGTCAAAAAATATAGTAAATAGCTAAGTTGTATACACAGATATGTTATTTCTTTATTGAATTCTTGTACATTGATAAGATTGGGTATCTTATAGATGAGATATATAGTTATTCCATTCACTGCGGATTGACTTATCAATCATCCAATTAACTGCAGGTTATGTCCTGAGGTTTGTCAACGAACCAAACGTGCATGGAAATGACACCAAATTCTGCTATTCCACTGACGGCACATGATGGAGGGTCATCCATGGCAGCCTACATATACCAAGGACCAGAATAAACATTCAATGGAATGCGAAAAAGACTTGCCAAAAATTGCGAGGAAAACAAACTGAATTAGGTGACAAAATCAGCGACTTCCTTCGTACATAAAATTTTCTCACTCACATATATTGCACCAGCTGGAATCGTCTCCCACCATGCTCGATCGCCCATTTGACTTGAATTTCCCAAGCATTGGAAACCGACACCCATAATATTACCTCCGAGTGCCAGAAGGAACCACGGGTACAAGGTTGCGCAGTCCGAAGTGTTATGCCATGTATAGTAGTGAGTCCCTACAGATCGCGTCACAGAATTTTTTGGAAATTGAAGGCTGGTAATCATTTTGTGGATAGTAGGCGATATTTTGCTCTTACCCATTGTTGGAATACACTTTTTCATCAAAAACTGAGTTTCTGAAGGAACCTGAGCCGCGATTGTTGGTATTTTGAGAAATCCATTCTTTTCCTGGAATTGGATTTGCCGAATACCCGTAGATTCTGAAACTCAGATCGAAACAATAATAATACCGGCACCCTATGTCAGAATGGGGAATCCATAAACGATGCGAATCGAAAACTGGAGTATTTAATCATTTAGTAGCATTTTGTTGTTGCTGATGTGCCTTTGTTGTAGCTCATCCAGTTTACAGTTGGAATTACGTACCATCATTGTAGAAGTGAACTGTTGAAGTATAGCACAACTCGCCATTAAGCGTCTTCTTAGTTATAGTATCAAGTTTATCCCAGTGTAATGGTTGATCTGGATTCAAGTCCTTCACGAGAACCTTCAAGATACGTCATTGTCATTTTCGTTGGTTAGGATAATTTAGTAATTTTCCAATGAAATGATAATGGCTTTCTTTTTTTACTAACAGCGACTTGAAACCCGATAGCCTTGCCATTTTCGAATAGCAGAACGAATGTCGAATCACCCTTGAAACCCAGTGACGTGATCCCTTTTGGTGGGTTCACCCCTTCGACGGTGGTCCATCCTTCAGTTTCAGCCGCTTTCAACGTTTTTGGAAGGTTATAAAAGTGGGTCGAAGTGTCGTGGTCCCAGGAGGCTATGGCATTAATTTAGTACAAGTGATATGCTAATTGTATCACATTTGACTCCATGACCTACAAATCAGCGCGGATTGTAAATCATCCGATCTGGAAGTGAATAGTACATACCTACGAAACCGTCCCACACTTCGCCTGCTGTAAAGTAATAAATTGACTTTAAATGATGTTGGAGGTTTGAAATAAAAAACTTCCAACATTCGTTATCGTACGCTTTAACATACTTGCGACCGTTGCGATAAACGCCACGAGCACAATTCCAGCGATTCCAAAAACCATATTTTCGATTTTACTGTCCAGATCGACGGTATTCCTGAAATCACATCAAATTTTGGGCCTCGCACATCTCCTATACATCTTATGTCTCTGAATTTTTGATCAGAATTTCGCAGTCACGGGGCAATCGAACTGATCACATTCGGGATTTTATTGCATGATAATCAGAAGTTGCATAAAATTCCGAACTGACTTTAGCTGGGTATAACTCAATCACGAAGGGCCATTTGATAAGTGAAAATTTTATATCGACTAATTTCATTGATAGGAATCCCGATCTTTTTTTCATTATTTCTACAAGGTGCTATACACCTATACAACAGATCTAGCTGATGTGGAAAATATGCTTCTATTTTGCGAGACATTGAATTATTGATGATAATATGAGGCACATGCAGGCGAGTCAGGTACAGAATACTGCAAGGGAAATTCAACAAAAGTCCAATGTACTCATAAATAATCTCACTCTATCTGCATTCGAATGAAGAGATGTGCTCACTATGGAATTGTCGCTATTCATAATCGGATTGGATTTATAGTTTCTTGATTCATATTCCAGGAACTACATGCAATTGAAATTACTTTCTTCGGTTTTGCCTAACGGGGATTAATCTATAGCACTCGGTTAATCCTAGGCCATTTATCTTCGGTACATAAATCGTGACAAAAGGGTCTCAGGTATTGACTAAATATTCGATATCTGATATTGTATGACCATTGACTGCACGCACCTTTTGGGTCCGAAAATCTAACGGTATTTTCTCTTGCCTTTGTGGGAAGCCTTGCGGTGGTCACCCACTGAGAAATACCAAGAAAGGTAATTTCGGAAGTTGTTTGACAACGCCCACTTCTAGCTTTGACCAATTAAAAATTTGAATGCTCAAAATATCACCCCGAAATAGGGTTTGGCAAAAGAGGGAAAGTGTCCGTTGCAAGTCCAACGTCGTTCGCGAGGAGCGACAAGAGTCAGTCTATAGTAGCAAAACTAAGTCAAACAGGACATTTCTGAAAATGTTAAATACGAAAGCTTACGCATTTCATTGTTATTCAAAATTTTGCCTCCCGAACTTGTTAACTTTTCTTATATCGAATATAAATAGCTTTTCTTAACTAAAACTGTTCGTATTAAGTTAAACGAAGCAAGAAAATTCAGAGTGAAATGCGCGACTATATCAAAACGTTAATTCAGACTTAAAACCTCGAAAGATTTGATAAAAGATTTTGGTGTCAGGGTAAATGCTGTGACAATGATTGTGAATAAATTGTGGCGTTTGTGTATTTTAACATACCTTCTACAGCAGCTTATCATGAAACTTCACAAGCTTCTAGAATTTGTGACGAAGAGCTGTGGAAGGACAAGAGTTATACTAGTTGCAGGAGAATCTTTATCAGTTATGCCAGCAGTAAGTTGTAAAAAATCCTATAGCTTCCGCATGTATAACAGTAAGTTGTAAAAAATCCTATACTATCGCGCACATAAAAATCAATAGCGCACGAAAATAGTCTTTCGTTTTAAACTACGATTGAATAACGTTTCAGGTGTCTGGATATCCGTCTGTACAACAATTTGGATGAACGATTGAATGATGTCTGTTCTGAAGCTTAATTCATTTCTGCCGAATGGACATAAGAGTCGATAGAAATAATTGACAGCGTGAAAAGCATCAAAATTTGAATAAATTTTAAATAATTTATTATAGCATTTTATCCTCCGTCGATAAAGAGAGACAAAGAAATAGTCGATTTAAATAGACGAGTTATCGGGAATTAAATTGAGAGTCTCCAAGTTAGACGTGCCAAAAGTTATTCAATGCAGATTTGTTCTTCATCTTTGGAGAAAAAAGAATAGACATCTTTTTCATTCGAAAGACTCAAATTGTTCCGAGCTTTGATGTGATCTACCTACTTGAGGCGCATGCCTCTCTGAAAGCAACCCCCTCGAACCAATTAATGTGTGACAATATGTAGACTCCCAGTTACTGTTTGTTGTAACTTATGGAGTGAGTAGAGTAGAGTAGGGAGAATGGGGTTGAGGACAAAGCAGACTCGGTGCTGTCAATTTCCTCCCTTATACAGAACGGAACTACGATACTTGGCAGAGGAACGCGTGACTGACGAGCTGCGGTCGTTACTTATGTTTCACCACAAAATGTACCCTCCACGTGTTTCTACGTTGACCCTTCCGCTTGGATATGCAGATACATTAGGGACATAAATTTGGTCCCGAATAAATTTACCTAAATAATTTAAATTATTATTCACGTATAGATACAGCTGTGTGCTCAGTTATACCTTTGGGAGTATCATGGACCGGTTCACTGTTTAATTCAATCATGCATGCTTATCCCTGAGATTTGAAGTTTGATATACCTTCAGTTGGAAGAAGTCTATACAAAGATTATTACAAATTAATTAATATCTTATCGAAAGTTGGGATCTTTTTCCTCTCTCCTTCAATCCAAGATATCGTTTATTTTTGAGTTCCTTTCAGAAGCTATTATTTCAGCTGTTCTTTGACTTAAACAATTCATACAGATGTTGGGGTTTTTTGTCGGCAAAACTCCGTGGGAACGATCAATATTTGAATATGTTCCACTCACGTCATAGCGAGAAAAAAATAATATTGATTCAATTGGCACAAGTGCTGGTTAACGAGTCAATTTATGAAAAACAGATTGAATATAAATTGGTCGAAATCATGCAAAATTCGTATGATTGCTATAAAAAGAAATTCAAAAATTTGGAAATATATAAAGAGAGTTTACTCGAGTATAATCTAATGGCCCCCAAGGATTGTTACGGAGGTTACTTTTAGTGAAAGATCTTATTTTACGCAATTCGCTTCATTTTGGAGTATATGATACAATCTATCGAATTCTTTCATTCTTATTTAAAAAACGGGGATGATGGGATTTGTGGGGGGAACTTCGAGTTAGGAGGAGAACCAGTGAGGGTTTCAGAAAGAGGTAAAGAAATTTGGGGTAGGATTGTCTTCAAGATGAGGATGTCCAGGAATATTACAGCTGCATTGCAGATGGGTGGGATGAGGCTTGTAAAAATTGAAGTTAGGAGTTTCAAGAGTTTACGAGGTCAGAGGATGGAGTCTCTTCAGGATTAGAATGAAGTTGCAGTTTTGGAAGAGGATATTTCATGTATAGTCATGCAACTAAAATCTGAACATTTCTAACTTAATATTTAGCATTGACATGGGGTTCGTACATCACAATAACTGTGAGAAAATTCGTTTCTGGACGAATTTATTTCGGACTTATTCGCGAAATCCAAATAGCATTTACAAATTTCAAACATCACAACAATATATTCAATCATCCATGCTAATCTTCGAGATTTGAAGTTTGATACCTCTACGGCGATTCTTATAGGTCAATTAATAGCTGATCAAAAGTTATGAGACCTCTCTTTCCTCTCTTCTTCAATTAAAAATATCCTTCATTTTCAAGTTCACTTCCGAAGCTGTTATTTCAGCGATTCTTTGACTTGAAAAATTCATACAGATGTTTGGATTTTTCGTCAGCAAAACTCCGTGGGAACCATCAATATTTGAATATGTTCCACTCACGTCATAGCGAGGAAAATTAATGTTGATTCCATTGGTACAAGTGCTGGTTAACGAGTAAATTAAATTTATGAAAAACAGATCGAATATAAATTATTTTAAATTATGCGAAATTCGTATGATTGTTATGGAAAGAAATTTTGAGATTTGGGCATATATAATGAGAATTCAACTGAGTATAATTATAAAGGTGACATTTCACTTCTGGATAAATTCATTTCGGATTTATTCGCCGATTCATCAATCGCATTTACAAATATTGAACATCACATAACATCACAACAGTATGCAAAATATTATCCAGGTTCAAGTATAGAAAATAACACGAGAATACATTCAGACTAAGGAACACATATATACACGTAAAATATGATCAAAGTTAAAACTTTCGTAATCAGTATAAAGAATAAAATTTAGTTATCAGACGACTAACAATACGTTGGTATGTTAAAAAATTCAGCTAGATAGAATAATAATCAATGAAATTAATTATTGTCGATCATCTTGACCCTCAGTGGTGTTTCGACGGTGTTTATAAATCCACTTTTAATCCTTAACGGTCCGTGGTGCCATTCGAGACGAAAGTTTCGCAGTAGCTGTGAAAAAAAAAGCTGAAGCTACTTCATCCGAGTAATTGATTAATATTTTTATTGAAAAGAGTTTACGATGATCAACCTTTATCAAAAGCGTTTCCATCTCAAGATATGCAAAACGTTTTCCAATGCAGCTACGGGGGCCAAAACCGAACGGCATGTAAGCGAAGGGATGAGCTTTCTTTGCCGAATGGACAGAGGCCGAGGATTCTTTCAGCCATCTCTCAGGAATGAATTTAGTTTCATTCGGAAAATATTTCGGCTCTCGACTCATCACCGAGTGACACATTATCACGTCATCCTGGAACAAAAGATTCAATCAATTGTTAACAAGGTGCGAAAGAAGGCGTGAACCATTGAGATGAACACCCACAATCCAACTTACACCCTTGGGAATCCTGTAGCCACCAACTACAATGTTCGCAGTTGTGGTCCTGAGATTACCCAAACCAATTGGCGTCAATCTCATACTTTCCTTGATGACAGCCTTCAGATATGGGATATTATTGAGGGTCTCCAGTGTGACGGGAGACGTCTTACTCGGCAAAACTTCAGCCGCTTCTTTAAGCAGTTCTTCCTGAGCCTCAGGATTTGATGCTATGTAGTACATGGTTGCGCAAACAGTGTTGCTCGTCTAATTGCAAGGGAAAACATTCATCAATTACTCCATGATATTATTCGCGAAATCACTTACAGTATCAACTCCGGCTGTGAGCATATCCATTATCATGATAGTAGTTGTATGCTCGTCAACACTGATCAGTCTTTCCAGCATACTGCTATCTCCTATGTCCGTGCTTGATTTATTAGCAAGGCGTTCTTTCGCTTGATTAACATATTTGGTCGTGATTCTGATACGACAAAACAATAGTTCGATTAAATCTCGATGGATTTTCGTCATCAGAGAAAAGCCGAAAGCAAAAATGATAATATGATATTAATGTACCCGTTTAGACGGTCGAAAGTCTTGAACAGTTTCTTCAGGTTTGGAGTGTCGTAAAGCTTCCACAGGGAAGGTAGAAACTCCAGCTTATACGTGAGCTCGAACAAGTCTCGTACGCTGTCGATAAAGATTTGAGCTTCCGAGTCGGATGTTAGATTAGGTTCGAGGCATCCCATCCGATGATCGAAAGCAATTACACACATTGCTGTGAACAAGCATTGACTTCTTACTCAGGGGATGAAACTATACTAGAAGTAGTGAATTCTTTTACTCACATTCCAACGACCACTTGTTCGTCTCGTTGTTAAAATAGGCTGGCATTTCCAGAGTCACGGGATCTCTTAAGGTACGAATCTTGTCTATGAAATCACTTGCTATTTGATCGAGTGGAGCTATGTGAGGCCGAATTGTTCTGGGTTGCATTAAGTGTTGGTTGACTTTCGTCCGGAACTGATGCCATTCTTGACCCTGACTGTAAGTCACGAAATCCATTAAATTACCAATAATTTTCTGAACCCCAATTCTTTGCCGTTTCGATAAATCGTCAAAAAATGAGAAGACTTTTTCCTCCCGGTTTTAAGAAACTAAGATTTCCATTGCACATACGAACCTCGCAACGAGGCCATATTCTCCTTTGTAGAAATCGTTTCTTCGCTCACGATACACCCTCAATGTCTCCATCGATACCCTGCCAGGCCAAGGCCCTTCAGTTCGATATACCTTCTCACAGTCATTTGGATTAAAAATAAACACGCAACGTCGTCGTCCTGGGAGTCCTTCCAGTTTAACTATATCACCATATTTCTGACGCAGCTCGGCGACCAGCTCTGTTGGAGTTAGGTTGTAATATTCACCTAAAATTCGAAGCATTCTTTAATTCCCCACGTCATATTAACACAGGAGCCAGTATCGAGCTGGCTCCGCATCTATTTGAATATTTTATCCAATATTTGACTCACCAATCACGGGAAGGAATCGCGTAAGATTTCCGAGAAGTGGAAGCTGCTTCGGCCCAGGGATCAGCTTGTAAGGTTTCGCATCTTTCCACTCTGATCCAAGGGTTTCTTCTGATTCCACATCGGACACTGATAAGGTACTTTTTCCTCGGCTCCTAGCTTCGAGGCATGAGAATCTCAACGAGGGTCTTATAATTGACGAACTGCTCCGAATCATTTCGTTGGATTAGGCTGAGAAATTGATAAAATCAGGGCAGCTAGTATTAAAAACGATGAAATCAGGTGTGGAGGACAAATATTTTACCACTCTGGTTCCTGCAGTGATTCTCTCGTTATCGTGAAGCACTAATATCTTTGCTTCATGAATTAGAGATTAGATTAGATACGATCAAACAAGGATTAGATTCGATGAAGACTGCAGGCTTACGTAAACGCGTAAACATTACATGAAAATTATGCACTGCAATATCGTGTTATGAAATGGTAATGATCATTATACTCACTTATTTCGATCTTTTTATTATCAAGAACGAAGAACACGGATGAGTATCGGTCCTGTAAATTTACAGCGAGTGAAATTGACGAACAAAAATTTACACACAAGTAACATATAACACAAATCACTCGCTGTGTTGATTAAAATGAGGTTGTTCGAGCCCTGGATCAATCCGACTAGTTTAAATTCACGGCCCACGAAGTACCCCCAATATTATCAACTAGCAGTGCAGATCAGGCTATGTGTTTACAAATTTTTCTCAAATCAGTTTAAGAGGCGTGGATTTGGCGAACTGTTTTGATTTCTTATGTCAGATTATCTCGTTTATTGAATAGGTGTACATACGTGTAACTGTCTTGACTAATGACAGAAGTTGGTAAACGCAATCAAGGAGAGTGCTCACATGACCATGTCAAAGATTTTCGTTGAGATTTAAATGATGTACGTGTCGATTATCGAAAATTTTCATTAATTTGTGGGGAAACTATAAGTGACACATGCCTGAATCATGTTCACGCGATTCAATTACTCGAAAATTTTTGTAATTATTGTCAAAAGGAATTGCAAGATCTTGGGAGTATGAACAGATGGGGATTACTTGAACATGACTATAGTTTTATTTACGACCTATTCATCTACTGGCTTAACAGTATTCACGAATTTCGAAAATCACATCATCACAACGATACACAAAATGTTATCAGGATTCTTCTGTAGAGAATGCCGCAAGACTACATCCACAGTCGAAGACATATGAGTAGAATATAATCATAGCTGAAACTGTCGTAATCTGTATAAAAATTGACATTGAGTTAACACACAACACACGATAAGTTAGTAAGTTAAAAATTATAACTAAGTAGATAGATCAAGCTGTCGGTTTAAATGTCGATCATCTTGACCCTCAGTGGTGATCCGACAGTGTTTATGAATCCACTTTTAAACTGCAACGTTCCATGATGCCATTCAAGGCGATAGTTTCGCATTAACTGTAAGAAGAACTGAGGGTCACTTATCTGATTGTGAGTGATTGAGTAATATTTTCATTAGAAGTAATCCACGAGCCTTAACCTTTATCAGGAGCGTTTCGATCTCAAGTTGTGCAAATCGTCTTCCAATGCATGTACGAGGGCCAAAACCGAACGGCATATAAGCGAAGGGATGAGCGTTCTTCGCCGAATGCATCGCGGCTGAGGATTCTTTCAGCCATCTCTCCGGAAGGAATCTCGTATTATCCGGAAAATATTTTGGATCTTGACTCATCACTGAGTGACACATTATCACGTCATTCTAGAAAAAGAGATTCAATCAAATCCGAATAAGGCACAAAAAAAGACTTGAACTGTTCAGCTGAAAACACGACTTACGTCCTTGGGAATCCTGTAGCCGCCAATAACAATGTCCGTAGTTGTAGTCCTGAGGTTTCCCACAGCAATTGGCATCATTCTCATGCTTTCCTTGATGACAGCCTTCAGATATGGAATATTATTGAGGGTATCCAGGGTGACAGGAGACGTTTTAGTGGCCAAAACCTCAAACGCTTCTTTTCGTAGTTTTTCTTGTACCTCAGGATTCGTTGCTATGTAGTACATCACTCCGGAAGCAGCATTGCTCGTCTAATTTCGAGGAAAAATATTCATCAATTGGTTGATAATTTTATTCGTTAAAATACTTACAGTATCAACTCCGGCTGTCAGCATGTCCATTATCATAACGGTAGTTGTTTGCTCGTCAACACCGATCAGTTTTTCCAGCACACTGCTCTCTCCAATATCTTCGGCTGATTTTTCAACCAGACGCTGCTTCGCTTGGTGTACATATTTTCCCGTAATTCTATAAACGGTAAAATAATTGAGATAATGAGTGCGATGTCATTTTCTTCACGAAAAACCAACTATGATAAAATAAGGTACCTGGTAAGAGTGTCGAAGACTTGGAATAACTTCTTTAGGTCTCGAGTCTCGTAGAGTTTCCATAGGGACGGTAAGATCTCGAGCTTGTAAAGGAGATCGAACATGTTGTGTACGTTATCGATAAGGAGTTGAGATTCTGAGTCAGAGCTAAGATTGGGCTCAAGGCATCCCATCCGATGATCAAACGTAATTACGCACATTGCTACGAACAAAGACTAACTTCTGACCTGGAGGATGGAAAAGTACTGAATTTTCTTACTCACATTCCAACGCCCATTTGTTCATCTCGTTGTTGAAAGAGGCTGGCATTTCCAGAGACTCGGTATCTCTAAGAGCACGAATCTTCTCAATGAAATCCCCTGCTACCTGGTCGATTGGGTCTATATGAGCCCGAATCGTTCTGGGTTGCATTAAGTGTTGGTTGACTTTCGACCGGAACTGATGCCATTCTTTACCCTGACTGTAAGTCACGAAATTGATTAATTTCCAAATGATTTTCTGAACTTCAATTCTTCTACATTCTATCGAATCGTTGGGGAATGAGGAGATCTCTTCGCTTCAGCAAAGCAATAGTGATCGTATTGGTTTATGATTAAATACCGTTTCAAGGGACGAAGAATTCAACTACACATACGAACCTTGAGACGAGCCCATATTCTCCTTTGTACACATCGTCCCTTCGCTTACGATACAACTCGATAGTCTCCATCGAAATTCTGCTAGGCCAAGGCCCTTCGGTTCGGTATACCTTCTCACAGTGATTCGGATCAAAGAGAAACACGCAACGTCGCCGTCCCGGGATTCCTTCCAGTTTCACAATCTCCCCATATTTCTGACGTAACAGGGTAACCATGTCTGCGAGAGGAAGCTTCCAATATTCACCTGAAATTCAAAGCATCCTTAAATTTTGCACGTTCCATTATAACAGGAAGAGTCGAGCTGGCTCTCAATTTGTACCAAATTTTCTTACTTTCTGCTCATCAAGAATAGCACAGAGTTATTTTTTCAACGAAATCTGACTCACCGATCACAGGAAGAAATCGTGCAACATTTCCAATAAGTGGAAGTGGCTTCGGTCCAGGGATCAGCTCGTACGGTTTCGCGCTCTTCCATTCTGCATCAACGTTTTCTTCCAACTTCGCATCAGACAATGCTAAAGTACTTTTTTCGCGGCATGTAGCTTCGAGACGTGAAAACGTCAAGGATAATCTCGCTAATGACGAACTCCCTCGGATCATTTCGTTTGATTAGGCTAAGAAATTGATAAAACCATCATACATCATTTCCATGTCACTGTTCCATATCCGATTTCGCAAATGTGTCTAAGTTTAACAATAATGCACGTACACGTGAACTACCAAGCAAAATCTGCACCCAACACTGACCCCGTAACTCCATTTGCTTCTCTAATCATATATAATCTCCCATCACATAATTTCCTGTCCAACTATAAATATCAGATAGTGGCTGAACTAGGCTGCCCTGTACGTGCTAACCACTGAGTTTGAACAGCAAAGCAAGAATATTATATCACCGCGGTTTTTGCACCGTCTTGGTTCAATGAATTACCTCTAATCCATCATACTTGATAGAAATGATTGTTCACCGCGAATTATCAAATGATACATAAAAATTGCATTATTATGTTCTGATTTGAAATAATAATCACTCAACTCACCTGTCCCAAACTTTTAATTATTAACACCGAAGAAAAGGGCAAAATTTTGATCCTGAAATTTTTTATTTCAACCAATCACATTCACTGTCGCAAATTTATACACGAGTGAAATACTGCACAGATCACCTTGCTGTATAACCAGGTTCTTGGTGCGCGGGAACAATGAGACTAGTCACAAGTATCGGCATAGAAAATCACCTCAATGTCATTATCCAGTAGAGCGAGTAGGAGTCATGAATTTGGCATTGGCTTATTTCGTATCCAATATACGTACAGATCGAGAAATTAGCAATTTTTTTCTTCGACTTTTGTCAGTAAATGAATCACAAGTTAATCGTTGAATTTATATCCACAACGAAATAGAGTCGTTACAGGCACTTAGCAACTATTAACAGACTTAAGTGTCAGTTAAATATGACCCTTGTTCGTTGCGTGACAAAGGTGACCGTAATTATACATAATTTCAATATTTCAATTAAGGTCAAAAGAGGTAAAAGCCAGGAGTAAATTACTCCGAACCCTTCGGGGTAGATATTGTCTGACAATTATTCTGACACGATCAGGTCTCGATGTTAAAATAGAAAGAATTACACCGAGAGACACACAGAAGGAATATCTGATGAGTATACTAGGTACATGTGAGAATTATTAACTAAAAAATGCGAAGAGTTAATCTTTGAAAAATAACACCGGAAGAAGTCTCATTGAAAGCGAAGCCTTTGTCGTTGGGTATTACAGGCTGGTCGACCACAAAATCCGATTAGTTGGGTGAACGCAAATGCCATTGGAGGTGCCTACCCGTTGAATGCTATTACGGCACCCGTTACCCGTGAGGCGTGAGGGTCAAGGGTCAGAAGGTCGACAATTAAGCCCTGGGGAAACGTGCGAAAATTGCAGGTAGTCAATTTTCGTTTTTAATCTAATAATTCCATAGCTTTGTGTAGTTTCTCGATTGTTCGCAATACCCTGAACCCTCGTCGCTTCGATATCCCGTCTTTTAAATAGTGGTTCAATTTAACGGTCCAATAGCTACAATTCACTATTGCGTAAATTTCCCATACATCCTCTCTGACGTTCTTTCTTCCGAGTTAATTCGATTCTTTCATTATCAAGCTTTCAGTGTCAAAGATCCTCGGGAAATTCCAGAATATCCTTGGCAGCCTGGCAGCTGCGTGCCTACAATATTCTAGAGGAAGAAATTTCCTCCACATAAGAGGCCGACCAGTTGCTTTGAGGTAACCTTGTAACAAACAATAAACATTCTGCGTAGCTAGTCACGAACAGCTTGGCAGGTGTTTCAGTTACTTCGGTATATCCTTGGCTGTATTCGTCACCGTATCCAGAATCCTAGAAGAATATCAAGAACACATTTTCGCCCAGATTGGATGACTTATAGTTCAGGAAAACACGGATAAACCAATTTATCAATTATTTATTATCCGAAGATCGAACAGTAATCTTGAATCCTTGATTCCTTAATTATTATAAATTTCAGTTAAACGAAGTGTCAGCGGTGTGGCAATGCCGTACAATAGTTTACTCTGGAATTCGTAATCCCTGTCGAGAGTGACGTTCCATCTCCTGAATATCTGAAGAAAAAATGAGAATCGGTTAAACCAATTGTTACAAATAAAATTTTGAAATAATTTCAACCTCTTTCCTATACCTTAGCGATTAGAATCTCCATTTCCAAATTCGCAAATCGTTGTCCAATGCAGGCTCTCGGTCCAAATCCAAAAGGGAGAAATGAAAACGGATTAGCGTTCCTAGCCGAAGGCACATTCTCTCTGACATACGAAACACCTTCGTTTGAATCTCTGAGCCAACGCTCTGGCAGGTATTTCTGAGGCTCTGGGAATTCATCCGGTGAATTTGAAGCCTCCACGTGGTACATGGCGACGGCTGTCTATTCCATATTAGAAAGAATTTCTTGTCTTACATAATTTGTAGAAAAAAAAGACAGAAACCAAAAGAAAAAAAAATAGTTCAATCCTCTGAGGCCACGTTCAACTACGAGAAGAAAAAAAAAGTGATATCTCTTCGAGAAAATTGATCGCCTTTACAGATATTACGCGCATATTTAATTATAGTAATAATTCGTCTATATAGCGGATGAGAGAGAGCTTCTATTTTCGCATCCATATAGCTGGAATTAGAACCTGGTAATAATATTATATCATCAGGTTGGTAATAGATAAAACCTGGCCACACAGTGGTAAAAGTGATCTGAGTAGAGCTGAAAGTAAAGGTGTATTGTATGTATATTGTACATAAAATACGTACATACATCTGGGCCACGACGGGCCCCTAGGTAATCATAACCGTATCGTAACTTACAATTAGTTAACGTACAGCTTCGTAACGCTCAATTACAATTAAACTCGTTGCTTTGCCTTATTACGCAAACGTCAAGGCTCATCTGGATCGACTAACAGTAGCGAGGTACCCGTCGAACTGTACTTAGGACCAGTAAATTTTCAGTGTTATAATTACATACGCGAGTATATACTATATACCGTGAGATTACGTGGAACGAGCTGGTTCCAAGCGCGCAGGCGCTGATTTATTGGAATATTACAAGTGCCGCCAATTTCAGACTTGCCACGAACATCCCTAGAGTCCGTCTGCTGTTTGTTTCCGATTTGTTGTCAACTACAAATGGCGGCAGACTGTGGCGGGAATAGGTTATGTTTGTTGTGAATCTAGCAGACGACAGAACCAGTGACATTACTGAAAAGTTGGTAGAGCTGCTAGCGCGATTCTGCCGGCCAACGATATTCGAATAAATCAGCGCCTGCGCGCTTCGAACCAGCTCTTTCCACGTAACCTCACGGTATATATGCCTACATATGACCCGCAGTAATGGTAGATTAATCATGAATATGCGTGAGATAGATGTATGGATTCTGAGGTGAAGATCTATATAATTCTCTCCCTCTCTGTTCTATATTATACATAGATATATAATTGTCTTGCTATTTGAGCATTGCGCATCGAATTTGTGAAATTTATCGAGCCGAGAATAACGTTATTCAAGGTAAATGTGTCGAGGAAATATCCTGCACGCATATAACGCGACTGACATTCTTGATTGGCGCTAGGTGTTGGTTAACGCGATAAATGGAATTCCGTTATCTATGTACCTATGTACAGTTAATTCCTTGAACAGGTAGGAGATGAAACTCCCCCGTGGGAAATTTATTAATACCTGATAAATATCTTCAACGGAATTGTTTGATTAATTAATTATTCAATGGAAATAATTGGGGGCTAGTACAGTATATAGTCATTAGCCGAAGCTTTTTATGATTAATTATATATTCAGTAGTATAAATTAAGTCACTATTATTTACTCACTCCCTTCGGAATCCGATAACCCGATAGCACGATATCTTTTCCCACCTCTCGCAGAGATCCGATAGCTGTCGGCGTGATTCTAGGTAAAATTAATGGGATAATTTTATTAACGATTATTGATTTATCGATTCATTTACTTTATATAAAGCGATAGAAAATCCCACTGAGATAATAAAATGATGAAAATAAGGTCAAAACTTGGGTAATTCAAAGAGTCGCTGGCTCGATTAGTTGCGGTAATAAACTGATGAAATTAACCGTATCGATACTAATAAAATTTCATTAGAACACAGACATTATCGGTATACATATTCGAAGAATTCTCTATACGATTATCGATCCTATACGGATACACTAGCGAATAATAGATCAGCCTATAGGTAGCACGGGATGGTGTTCAAATATGGAAGACACAGTCACCTCATACTCTCCTTGATGCAGGCTTTCAGGTACGGAAGTCGAAGGATGTCTTCTTGTCTTACCGGAGAATCAACATCCGGTAAAACTAGCGTGAGTTCCTTTCTCAGACAGCTTTGTGCTTTACTGTTCTTCGACAGATGTAACAGCACGTTCCTCATCGTTGTAGCAGTCTGTGAATAAGAGTATATCAGAAGCGTGTGGAACGAACTAAAATACGGACTGATCTAAAGTCGGACACAAAAATTTATCCTTACCGTGTCAATACCAGCGTGTATCATATCAATCGCAACGACGCAGGCCAGCATAGGATTTCCTTTCATCAATATGTCCTCCAAAATACTTTGGCTCTCTGAGTAGTTCGAGCCTTTTCGTTTCACCCGTTCGACGCATTGGTTTATGTACTTCATGGAAATACTGTGAACGAATTAAATCGATTGTGATTCGATAATCGTTTCATCAGGATAGGTTAAGACGTTTCAAATTTTTTTCTAATAAAATGATTAGCGTTGGTTTCGTATTTAACATCGTTTGGTTTGAAAAATTTGTCGACTTTCTTACGTCAAACCGTAAACGATTTTTTCCTCAAATGAAATGTAAACTTGAGTTGAAATTTTATTTGCATATTAAACGACGCCGAAATCCGTCAAGTTTTACTAAGGCCTGCGAGTCAATTGGAAAATCAATTAACAAATCGCAAATAACTCAATCAGATATCGTGGTATATGGCGATTGTGAAACATCGGGTACACAATTCTGTGTACCTTTTCTTAAGCTAATTAAAGCTAATTAATTGCATGCTACATAAGACGTATCGAAAGACAACGATCCGATAGCTCTACTACTATACGACCCCGAACACTACAGCATATACATCATCTTATAATTTCGAAAACTTTTCGAGAGACAGAAAGAGACTTGATTGATGGGATACTAAATATCTGAATAATTTTATGTACTGGGGTCGTTTATTATCGTGTTATAAGTTGCTGCTAGGGCAAATAACAAACATTTGCGAACATGTCGGAAGTAGATTTTTTCGAGAGAAAATTCATATCATTAAAGAATTGAATCATTCTTGTAATTTTCATTTTTTTTTTCTTCTTCTTCTTCTTCTTTTACTTTTGATTTTTCTTTCACTCTTCGTCTTCTCCCTTTCGGCTATTCCGTAACCGGCTTTCTACATAAAATTCAATTACGTCTGCGACGATCTATATAGACATTGATGAAGATTGATTACGGACAACGTACTCTATTTGGACGTCAACGGCACGGTTGAATCTTCTCCTTTTGAAAATTGATATCGGGCTTGGACTGACGTCTAGATCATAGGTAAGTTTCATCATGGTAACCACCGCGTCCACTAGACGTTGAGCGTCGCTCGTTTTGGGTGATACTGCATCGTTTAGACATCCGAGACGCGTGTCCATGGCGAGCAGTGCAATTGCTGGATATTTGGGATAAGAAAATATGTCCTCAAATTTTTTCACTTCATTCTTAATCGATCATTAATAATATCAGACTCACATTCCAGAGCCCATTTATTTAGTTCGTTGTTAAAGCTCTCGGGTAGTATTTCATCTTCACCGCGTATTTCACTCATTCTAGGAAACCGAAGGGAACAAATTTTACCCATCTGCATTTATAATTGGTAAAGTTCAATAATTGAGGATTGAGGTTCAAATACCTCTCAACAAAATCTGAAGCCACTTCGTTTATCGGTTGAATATACTTCGCAGCCATTCTAGGATTCAGCATCGGAGTATTCGCCAGATTTCTTATCGCGTACCAGTCTTTGCCTTGTCTATAAAATATCCGATATCACACCCGAACCAATTTCTTTAGTAAATTAAAATGAGAACTCACTCTGTAACCATGCTGCCAATTCCATTAAAGAAATCTTTCCTCACGTGATCTCTGTAGTGCTTGTAACTCGGCATAGCGTCTCGCTTAGGCCAGGGTCCCTCACTACGATAAATCTATGAAAAAATGATCTTTCAAAATAGCTTGTGGCCAGGGTATAAATTGTCTTCAGTATTTTCATAAAAGATCGAGAAACCTTTTCAAAGTCTTTGGGATCACAGGTGAATACTATATCGGGTCTTCCTGGTAGATCGGTTAATTTAATAATGTCACCGTAACGTTGCCTTAGCTTCTTTATCAATGCAATTTGGTCGTCTCTTGGATAGGAACCTGCGTTTGAATAAGATTAATTACACCTTGAGTACAGAACCTGAAGTGAAGATAATCTCTTGGCATTGTCTTACTTAAACTCGTCTTTGAATGAGATAAAACTGAGGACTATGCAAGAAGAGAATTTTGTACTTATTCTATGAGAAGCCATATACCTATATATGTATATGTATATATGTATATAAACCTCGAGGATGATTTAATTATTGACAAAGATTGTCTGCCATTATGGTAGCTGCAGATATTGCTCTTTATTTTCCTCGTTTATCATTATATATTCTCATTAACTATCTATCCCCATTTTTTATAAGTTTTAATCGATATCTTTGGACAGTCCGGCGTGCTGATCAGACGCACTCGACTTATCTTCGCAGCATGAGCTGCGAACCGCATCGCACCGAACGTGATTAGACCGTACTGGTTTGTGAATGTTTCTAAATTTCTGATATTTATTCAAAGACGATGATAAGCAAGTCAAGATACGAGACTGGACTTAATTTAGCCACCGAAGCGTGACCCTAAGATCATGATTTATTTATACTTCTATCCTTTTTTGGGACACAGTTTTCTCTCGCGTATCCTCCTCTATAATTTATCGACTCTTTACTTAAGAATTACGATCAATGGTCAGTGATACTCCAACACCGAGAACATCAGACCAAATGCACTTAGATCTTGAACTGCTGGCTCGGAGGTCATCCTCCGTACAAGCGCACTCAAGTGCTAAGTACACATACATATGCGTCAAGCTTGTCTGGACTCCTATCTCTCACAGTTTCTACTCGGTTTAAAGGAGATGGGAAACAGGCTGGTAGAATTTCTTGTTACAGTTTTAAAAGGCATGGGAAGTTTTCGAATGTGAATCAAGTTTTTGGGATGTACTCGAGTCATGTACTGAACACGTAGTAGACTTTCAGCAGCGCATGAAAAGACGGTTTCGCTAAGATATCATTTTCTGCCTTTTTCCGGTCTCTCCTTCTTCCCGTTCGAAGGATATATTTCTCGCTGCAGGGGTTCCAGACTTTTAGAGCACCACCATCCGCCTTCCAGACCTGCACCTCATACCATTCAAGGCCTTGACTGCTTCCAGTCGTAAAAGTAAAGACCAATTACTCGGCGCAATTACCAGACCGATAGCGTCTAGTCGACTCCATATCCACGCTTCAACGAGGATACTTACCGGTTTTTCGACCGATAATAACCACTGATTCTCTCATTTATATCTCAATTAGGAAAAGTTGTTAAAAGGTCATAAAACGCGCGTTATACGATCGATCGTTTTATTATTTCACTATGGTGTATTTGCATCGAGGTGATAATCGATGCCGTTAATATTTCACCCGATGAAGCGATCCTCGTATGAAAATTTCGTACCGTTTTAATAATTGGAAAATTTAATTTTTACAAAATACGAACCAATCAGAGGTAGGAATCTCCAAAAATTTCCGAAAATCGGTACTGGTTCTGGTCCAGGAATTTCTTCGTATGGTAGGGCCGTTTTCGAGTCATCAATTTCTTCCGATATGGCAGTTTTCTGGTTTTTTGTAAAATTACAGAAACCAGGATAGCGATTGGCGATCGCTGGGAGACGATTGGTCAGTTTTTTCGCTATATTGGTACCCATTATACCTTGGTATCGAGGGATTTTCATATCCAACGATTCGCCGGGTGTTATTTGTCGATTTTTCGCCCGTTCGTTCAAAGAGACGATATATTCTTTTATCACGCGATTTTTACCGCCAGGTATCCAACGTACCCTCGTGTAAAATAGTTTCACCTAGATTTGGACGATGTCCAGCGGCGCTGGCACGGTATAGAAAGAAAGAAGGGAGAGAGAAAAAAAAAACGATGGAAAAAAGTAAAAAAAAAAAGGGAATGCTAAAAATAAATATAAAAATGAATAAGGGAAGTCGGGTGCATTGTCGACAGATAAAACAGTGAATGCGATATGAAACGATAGCGGAATTCAGAACGTGCCGAACCTATACCACATCCTGAATCTCGTCTGTACTTCACATCCCATTAAATTTTACCACAGTTATGAAAAAATCGGTAGTTCGATTACGTCTTCGTCTATCTCGTCGTTTTCAAATTCGATTGATGAAATGCCTTTTTTTCTCGCAGAGTTGTATTAAAAATCACGATTCACGATTGAGAAGTTTGAATAATGAAATATGCGGAATAAAATACTCGACAAGGCTGCGAGACCGTGAGTTCGAAGCGGTTTTAAACTGTCTGATCGACTCGGATGAAATCACTAAACTGCGCGTTTGATCAGGGCTCAACGATTTTAAAGAATAATGAAGCGATTTAAGGTCATAGTGTATCAGTGTCAAATTATTTTACGCCTTTCAACAATTCCTATTTCAATTATTTGAATATTACGTATACTTACATTTCTGTCTCTAATCTCTAAGAATTGACTTTCGCTACGATATAGGCGGCTAATTTTTTTCCAATATTCGATCTATTAGTTTATCGTTTAAATTTTTTTTCGTGAAAATTAATAAATGAACCCAAGTTCTGTGTATTGAAAATAAAAAATTGACCTAGATCACCCTCTGCGCAGCTTGATATCGCCGATGATCATTTGTCATTCAATTCATACAAGATTAAATCGTGAGAATTGAGTAGAGGCGTAAATAAATAGGATTTGAAAAAAAAAAAAGGAACTGTTTATTCCATTTCAGTCTACTGTGATAAATGCCTCATTTTATTTTATGCCTTAACAGATCGTTCCCCCTGATGCAACGCTATAAACCATAGTATGCTTAATTGACAAATATAATAGCACAGGTTCGTAGGTGATTTATTCATCAAACTTTACGCTACAAATTATTTCACAGAACTGAGGGAAGATAATTACTCCATGTACGGTATATGCGACTCGAATCTCGTTGTTAAATTTGTTTTAGTGTATAGATTAATCGCAGCTATAATATAGCTGTATATACATACACATATGTGTATGTGCTTCATTAAAATATTCCGATGTTAAAATAACACGTAATGCGTACGGCAATCGGCGGGTAAATTACTCTACGATAAATTAATTGCAAATAAGTTGAATAATTATTCATGCTAGTTGTTCATTTGACCAAAAATTTGCCAGATTTTGATACGCGCGATCATGCCCCCTCAGTTGTATGTGTTTAACTCATTGCTCGATTTACAATGATTCAGAATTTTGACTGATATCTAAACTATAATTTGATCTTTGCCCGAAATATCCTCCGGACTTCTTCTGTACGTATATATGTTCGAGTAAAATTCACTCGACGTAACTGTGCCGGCTTCGGATATACCAGAATCTCTGAATAGCGCATTGATTGACCGAACCTGTATTGATTGGCATTCGCCTTGTCCCAGGCTAGGCAGACTGTTAATGGAAAAGGAATTCGCTCTCCATTCGGCCGAATAGCTCGAGGCACTTCAAGACGATCGACCAAAATCCGAGCCCGATATAAACCCGATGGATTCGCCCTCCGATTCAAGATTTCAAAAATTTGCCAGAACCATACAAGCCATCCCTGGTTTTCTTAAAAATAGAAAATCGATGAAAATTCTTCTTTTATTAAAGGAAATCGAGTTTCCTTGAGACCTTGATTTTCCTCAGTATGTAGAATACTTTCAAGGTTTCAAAAAAATTCGTAGTAGAAAACCTGCAGATCCATAATTAATCGGCATTACACTATACTTATACCTGATATAGCAATTCGTTGATAGGTTTGCTTAGCTTCGTCAACGACACAACACGTCGCTCTTACGAAACACATTAGACTTTATACTTCCCTCGATTCTTGATTACTGCGTTATTCAAACTATAGTTAGATACTCCACAAGCGCTTTTACAGATCTGAGGAGATCTACTCTGACAGCTAAGTATGTATCGACCAGAACTGCGTTATTGCCTAGAGTTTTGGCTGTCTTGATTCTCATAAATCGTAAAAAATTTCTGAAAAAAAAAAAAAATAAGTCACAGACCTTTTTCGAGGAACGATTCTTCGGATGTACTAAAATGTCGAGCAAGGTCGTCATCGGCGTTTTATTTTTTACTTTTTTGACAAATATTTAGATGGTCAAGATTTTCAGATGGGTGAGGATATTTTCGCCTTAGGTGATAATCTTTATGTAATTATATACACCTGTATAGGCGAGTGTGGGTCGATCAGAGATACATCTTTAATACACATCGCATAACTTCGAGTTGTGCAACCAGTGCGAGTTCTGTGTATATGGATTACATGTATGTACACACATATGTGTGTGTTTGTGTATGATCGCATATATGTAGCAAGCCGATAATATAATATAATATCTTCCTCCGGCAAAATGACCTGAACCAAATCCCAGAACGATAGTGAGAGCAGAGCGCAATATCCTTTTGCTTTCTCAACCGAGAGATCTACTCTCGACAGGGTCGACCAACGCGTTACTTTAACATATACGCATTTCTTGTTCCATCGATATAAATCGCACCTGTCCGTGCGTACGAATGTTAGAAATTATGTGAGTCTCGTTTTCTTATAACCGATATTATTTATTTATATTTTTTTTACATAATTATTGTGAGAGCTACAGAATGGATGTTAAAATAATTGTTTCAATCACCACGTTAACGGCTGGATGGAGTAAAAAGTCATTAAGGTGTGTTTTCAGCCGGGTGAAAAACTTCCCTAAGTTGAAAAGAACAAGTTTTCAGATATTTTTTTTTTTGAGTGACTCGCTCGAACTAACTTTTATAATTTTAACAAATTTTTCTTTCTTTTTGTTACCCTTCTCTCTTTTGTTGCGATTTTATTTCAGGCGAAATAATATGCAAATTGCTTGTTGTTAGAAAAAAATAAAAACGTATTTAAATGGCTGAAATTTTTCAAGTAATCTTGTCCAAAAATATTTTCATCCTAAGGAAATGTAGTTTCGAAAAAAGGTATACTCGCAATTATTGTCTCGCTTATAATTCGAACAATCGGCTAAAGGGTTGAAAAATTTCCGTTTATAAAAACTCTGACTTAATTCACGGGCACACACGTATAGGTGAACACATTCTTGGCTCGAGAAAATGGTAAGATAGAAAAAGGTCTGTCTGCAATTCCTAAAAAGTTGGCGTAGTTGACTAGTGGATGCAGGGGTGGTTTAAACCTATATAGGTAACATACAGGGGTTGGAATCGTGGTATGGTCATCAAGACCGCTGTACATTTTGGTTCATTAGCGAGAGTGGAGAATGTGAAGTCGGATTCCTCTCATCTCATATCTGTAACCACAGTACCCTGTTTCAAGCAAAAGACCCTGGAGTAGTCACGTGTATGTATGTTTAACATGTCCCTCCTGCTCTCTCTCTCTCTCTCTCTCTTTTCATATATACATGTATATGGATGATGTTAACAGACGTGTGTGTAATTCGGGTACGTATAATTCGGCGTGGTAGAACGCGTACGTGTTTGTTTGTAATGCGGTTAATATCCGCAGGTTGAATGAGACGTAATCCGCTTAACCACCGAGGCAAACATAGACTTAACCCACGAAATCCTTACCTTTTGATCATAGGCTCACAGTCGGGTCTATGAAAATATCTGGCGACAATTTCACCCGTTTAATAATAGACAAATATATTAATTATACAATACGACCATGGTCGTATGTATCCGGTACGGTCGACCTATATTTTCGACGGATTTCACGCTTCAAATATTACGAATATCAAACTGAACGAAGACTTTTTCAATCGCTCGAAATAATTTCGAGAAAAAAATATATGCCATGAATGATAAGAAAAGCCTTTTCATATAAGTATTAGAGAGAGAAAAAATAAAAATCAAAATTACGCCTGGTCGTGGACAATCCATGACGCGCGAAAGTAATGCTTGAGTTAAGTTTGAGAGGAGTACTTGTACAACCTGCGTTTAATCCGAGTCTATTCATACGATTTCGAAATTCCTGATGAAACTAAACTCCGCATTTTTAATACTAAACCTAGGCAGGTGTAATATAAAATAATAATCTTCTAATCAGAACAATAAACGTGCATAATTGTTATATTAGCTTGTAAAAATCTAGACATGTAATGTGCTTCGAGGAAATAAAGGCAGTATTTCCGGTCCATAGAATAATTAAACTCGAGATAATTTAAATAACTTTAACAATAGTCAGCGCAGCTCTCATTTACCCATGATTATATATTCGAAATCCTGGTTTTTACCCCCGGCTATCCATATCGCTATCCGCATATACCTAGTATGACTCCACTAGATTTTTGAGGCGCGATTTGAAACGCTAACATCATAGAGTCGAGGAGGTTGAATATTTGACAAAGAAGTTGTCAAACGGCGTGGAATAAACTTGACAGAAATTTACTCGAGCCTATTTCTCATCCTTTATCATAGCTACATATGAGACATTGATAGAGTCAGTTTTGCGGTTCTTCAATGCCTTCACTTTTAACATACTAATATACTATGTCAGCGTCGATGAACTGGATCATCGCTAGTCTAAAAGAAACGAAAGTTACTTGAGCGCATCAACTGCCCTAATTATGAATCTGTAAGGGAAGTTTGACCGTTTTTAAATTCGTTAAAATCGTTGGGAAATTAAGAAAAATTTCGTATGATAGGCCGAACATGTAATGTACGGTTTGGGAATTATTTTCGCAGTGATTTGACCAGTCCGAAGCTTCGAACTGGGCGATGAACTGTGTGGTTTGAATCCGATACTGAAACAGTAATTAACATAAATAATCAATAATTATGTATGGATTGATTTAATTTCAAGGATGGTGCAGCACGTATACTATAATTCTGAAATGGTTTTAAAATTAAAATTTAATATACAGTGCGTGTATATGACCTGTTGCAATGTGGTATCGTGAACACGATCAATATATCACGGGATTTAAATCGCGTTAACTTGAGCGGATAATTTACGGGTAGCAGTTACATGTAAGATGTAACCGATCGAATCGATCTGACAGCTTATGGTATTATAGGAAGTGGAGTTTAAACTTTGCAGAGCAAGAGCAGTATATGTATGTACTACATGCTAAGACTGACAATGAGCTCAGTTTCTATCAAGTGTCTAGTAGTACTCGTCAATTAAATCCTCAGGTGAAAGTTCAATCAATGTCTATTCCGTGGCTTGCTGATTCGTTATATATTCACAAATATTGGCGCCAGTCGCGAGGCGAAATACATAAAACAAAAAAAAACAAAAATGAAAGAAAATAAAAATGGCAAAATAAATCAAAAGGCATAAGAAACATCACCTGGTACAGAGGTATACTACAATCTACATGCTCGATGAGGTATACCCCGAAGTATTTACCGAGATAAATTTTATTCTGCAGTTTTAGGTAAATTGTGAAGTTTCACGCCTATCGTTGGTCCCCGTACTTCCATGTATACAAACACACGTACATAACATTATATAAGTATAGTATATATTATGCAGACGTTTCACGAGCCGGTTTTCGAAACTTTGTAAAGTTCGCGAAGTTTTCCGGCAGGTATAAGGCACCCACCCACCTTCAGTTTGTCTGTATTATTTTCTTATCGTTTTGTTTTTGTCCATCGACCACTCCTGGCTAACTTTTGTGAAACTTTTAATCGCTCATTTCCTACGGATAATGCCGACAAATTGAAAAGCAAACTACTAACTTTGCACTCGACTTTTAGTAAAGGTTACGCCGTGCAGCTATCCTACCTTGCTCTAATTCGCCAACATTTACTCAAAAACTAACTCGTTTCAGTAAACCTAACTGGATTATGGACCAAATGTATTATTTTCAAGAAACAAATACACCATGAAACCACAGAATCTTATCGTTTTACCAAGTTTCATAACTTTTCGCCATTTGTTACCCCTCGGCAAGTGCGAAAGTGAAATATTAGTAATTACACAGTCTGTCTCGTTTCAGGAAACACTATGACGAATATAAATTTGAAAGAATTTAGAAAGTGATGTATGAAAAGAAAAGAAAAAAAAAAAAAAAACAATCTCGGCCGCATGTACAAAGAGTTCCAAAATTTATGCAATATATCAATCAGATTCGATTGATATATATTCGACGTATTTCTCAACGGATTCTATGTATTATTACTTTTATTCATAAGTTATCAATTTTTCAAGAGGTTTCAACTAAGATTTACGATCATCTCGTATGAATTTGTACCGAGAGAGTAGCCTTCGATTGGTTAGCCGAAAAGTAGGTGAAAAAAATAGGAGTAGTGGTGAAAGAAAAGAAAAAGAAAAATCAAGATATCATTTGGCATGCGAAAAAAAAAGAAAAAGATCAATCATTAATTCGATTCGTCATACCGATGACGAGTACATATTATAAGTACATCTTCTCTTATTTTCTGATATCGTAATATAGGAGATATTCAGCATCGATAAAATTACGCTCGATTGGTAACCGGTAGATGTATGCGTGAATACATACGCAATACCATAATTTGACCGCAATGCAGGCAGAAATCGAGATATATACATATATATTTATGTGTGCTTAGAAAATATCGTGGTCACTGATGCAGAGCTCGAAATTTCTGGCAGACTCATACTGACAAACAACCCGTATTACAATATCCCAACATCACAATATTTACGATGTAATACTATCTTATTATACCTGGGTATTATGCATACAACATATCTACTATAGATGTATGATACCTGTAGAGCACATATCTATTTTCCGATGTGAAATTAACGTGTCCGGATTTGAATGTTACCTACAATATACATCAAACAAACCCACGCGTTGTGTATGTAGTACCTACCGTCACAAATTTTGGCAAAATACTTTTTAAAACTCGTAAAATAAAGATATTTTTTGTATTTGCGTACTCAAATCGATCAGTGTAAATTAATTGTTAATTAATTGTTTGCGGTAATTCGTGTCCGAAATTATATATTTCGATGGGTTTGCGGTTAATCGTTATAGTCACTAGCGCCGTTCGCCGGTGCATGAAACTGAATCTAAATTAACATTATTCCAATATCCATGAGCAGAGTATGTCGAGTGCAGTAGTTTACCAGCTACACGAATGGGTTGGGTATTATTTTCGTTTTAATTATTATTCAAATTATTAGAAGAGAGGCAAAAACGGGTTCTAGGTAACGGTGGGCGTCTGTGATCACTCACTTCGTCGACTTTGGAGTCGTCAAATGATTAATTGCACCAATGTTGCGACCACTCTCGATCATTGTTCTTCTCAGACGTGTCAAAACAATAAGATAAAAAAAAAAACAAAAAAAAAACAAAAACGATACTCTGATGGTGGTTAGAGGTTGAAGCAACAGCCTTTGGCTTTCGAAACTCACTCGTCTTTTCACTATTTGCTCGTTAAAATTTTCAAGAACTTGTTCGCGGCCTCGATAACCATCGGAGATAATCGATCGTTCGATTCATCTCGTGGAGTAATAATACAAGGAGAATAAATTGGGCGGTATATATTCTTAATTACACCTTCATCCGGGAATCTAGAACTAGGATTCTATTTGTCACTCCAAAACTAGAATCAAGGCCGAGGATAGTCCCCGGCGAGGTCAGATCCCGAAGATAGTAATCGGTTTCGTAACTCTCGCTCTGGACCAAAAACTTGTACCCACACAGGAGTTTGTGCAGTAAGAATTAATGTAAAACTAATTACACCGAATTACCAGGTTGGAAATATTCGGACATCTTCTCGGCACCGCGTCCTCGAAAATTGTTGGCTTGTCAGATTCACCGATTTCGCTTTAATCTTCATCACGAATTTACCGCCCAACAGCCAGATTTTTATGGTATCTCGGCTTGTTAGCCTCTTGATCGTTGATCTCCTGACCCTGGCACATAAAAAAGAATAAAAAAAAAGAGGCAAAAATCCTGCACACCTCGGGGAACAGCTTCTGCATTGAAACTGAAATTTCTCATGCAGGTGCAGCCAGCGTCGAGTTTCATTTCCATTTTATGTACGATTATATAATCCGCGATTAGTGGAATGGGGATAAATAAATCGGAAACTCATCTCCCGTCCATTTTCAGGAAGGGCAAAATTTGAACTTTAAATAACTACCTGTTCGGCGGTTTGTCTAACAATAAGTGAATTTATTCAGGGTTTACCGTGCGAGGTACATGGTACACGACGCATTCGACCCCAAATGTCAATTATTTGCAACGGCTGCGATTCAATCGAATGAACTGCTGGTGCAGGACCAGTCTTTGCAGCCGTTGTAGCCCGGAGCGGCAATGAACGTTTTCCTGTATGAACCGAGCAAATTGAAACAGACTGGGGTATAAAATATGGTCCAGCCCCACGCCGCATCCCCGTTTGCATTGTGTTTTACATTTGTGGATGGATTTATATTTGCTCTATTGTTCGAAACGAAATATATTAATTTTAAACCTGTGTCATTCCAAATACAGCACAGAGATTTGGTTGGATTACACAATTGTGGGAACCCATTCAAATTTCGTATTCAAATTATAAAATGCATGCGAGCTTCACCAAAATTCGCTCCATACTTTCATTACCGAGCCGTTCATGTTTTATTTTTTTTTTTTTTTTATCATTTATTTATCTTTTTTATTTCCTTCTCTTTTTTTTCTTTGAATGGCATTTCAAATTCTAATTAATCATTCATCGATTCATTAATTATTATTTATAAAGCTATTAGCAGCTTTTATCCCGCCGATATGTGCGGCCTGCACGCTTCACCAGTTTCCAGAGCTCTGTTCTCCTCCGTTCTGCCCTCTGCTCTCCTCGGTTTACGATCATTGATTTTCCATCGAGAAATGCAGCGACGCGAAATATCCGACGTGTCTAATTCGCCGTAAAGGTCGACAGCATCCGGGTGGTCCAAGTGTCAAGATGTCCGGAGTCTCAAAATCTCGGTATTTTAGAGCATAGTCGACGCTTTTTGAGGGTGAAAATCAAACTTACGAGAATCTGTGGGCTGTCCATTTACAGCCAGATGACTCTGTTCCATTTTAAAACGTACTAGGTACGATTTCACAACTCCCTGGTCTACGGCCAAACCGAACATCTATACACTGACATGTAACACACATAGGTGTATTGCAAAACGCCATAAATCTCGATGGCTAACAATACGAGATCGAATATATCAGATTAAACTGATTTGAGCTCTGCAGTCTGATCCTTCAATTTGATCATATTCGCGACACAGGAGATGCATACCATCCTCGTAAATGTCACATCAGAAAATAATCTGATTAATCTCGAAATAAGTTCGGAGAAATTTGCATTGAAACACTTGGGCGATTTCTGCAAGATTTAATTATTGTGAATGTAAGGTGTCGTAATTGAGATAGAGGCAGTTCTCCTTCGTCTTCTTCTTATCCGTTTTATTATTATTAAGGATATCCATAAAGCACTTAGGATTGTAAAAACTTCGATAAAAACAATGAATAGGTATAGTTGCATAGGTAATGATGATCTTGTGCAAATATTGGCCAATTGAATAAGAGAATTACAAAGTATATAGGAGTGGCGGAGTGAAGGATCACAGCTCTTCTCCCTGAAGCAATAAACGTCAAAACGAGATCAATTAGGAGCGCCTTGAGCGAGTATGGATATCTCATCCACTTGAAATCGGTTATAAACGCGTGTCACTCAGTTTCTACATCGTGAAGAGCTACAGGCGATAACTTTGTGCCATTTTACGGTCGGCTCAGGGAATAATTCAGCCAACGTAATCCCGTTTCATTGTACTAATTACGAATTATGTTCAACGTAGGTACACTACGCCGCATTTCGCCCCGAGGCAAAGAGCGAACGAGCGAGGGAGTAAAATCATGATCATAAAATCTAACGCGTAAGCGATGTAATCCTAACGACTCTCTGTGTATTTGTTTATTATTATAAGTAATTAGGAGTTTTGGCGAAAAATTAACGGTCCAGAAATAAATTTCTCTCAGATTTTCACAACACGCTGTACGTATAGTAGTGGGCATGTATTACGTGTACCACCTATATCCACCTACCTACGCGAAAGGTATTCAAGATAGCGGAGAATTAATAATTTACTATTTATTGTTTAGCTTGAAAGAGCAATTAACACCGAGAGAAGGTGAACTATAATTAAGAAATTTAACGCTCTCAATAGTACCAGATTTATTTCCATAATATACACGACAAAAGACCGTCCGGTCTTTCACGGTGCACACACAGATGCTATATACTTACGTGATAAAAGAATGAATCAAAAGTTTCGAGGTAGGGAAAAATAATTGAAGAGAATCGCACATCATTGTGGACCGAAACGTTGCAAAAGAGCTTTAACCATTTATGTGAAAAATAAACAAAGCTTAAGCAGCTTCTATTCAGGCGTCAATCAGTCAATGCAAACTTCGATTCTTATTTTTTGCACCACGATTTTCAGCCCCATTAAATTCTCCTTTTATAAGAGTGAAAATCAAAAAACAAATAAATAAGCAAAACTCTAGATATTAAATTAACGTCAGTTTTTTTTTTTTGCGGTAACAAAGCCTCAGCCATCAACTCTGATGATTGAAACTACTCATCACCTTATTATCAGTCAATTGCAATTAGCAACTTGTTTTTTGCAAATCATTTTTTCAACGTTGTACATGATCGGAGGTATTACAATGAATGATGTGAATAATATCAAGGCTGGGTTTATAATAGAAATATCAAATCAGCGTTCTGTAACTTTGTTTGACAAGTTCCTGGTCCCTGATTTCCAGTGAACGTGATATCCAGATTGAATTAATTTTATTCGCTAGTATCTGACAGGATCTAGATCTGAGTTACCACAACGCGGATATTTCCCCCGCAGGATTAACAGCCAGATGATATTAAGGTCGTCCTTCGGGTCTCCGCATGGTTGCTCGGGAATTTCCATCCTTCTCTAATTGATAGTACGAAGGGTGATTTGATCCGAGGACAATTAGATAGCAAAAGCCGCGAGTAACAAGATCGCCTGTTTACCCAAATACGATATTTCGCTGCAGCTCCTCAGTCGGACAGCAAAGTTTCGCCGAAAGTGAGATCTTTCGGTGAAATGTACTCGGCCCATGGCAAAACACACCAAGACACATCTGTATCTACGTTATTAAGGAGAGCCGACGTAGTGGGGAGGATGTGGCCCACCCCGGCCTTGCCACTCGGCGATCTCGTTGTTACAGTTTCTTCTTACCTGGCACGCTTATAATATTACGTAATATATTTGGCGGGGATGAGGCAGCGCAGATTTTTTGGTATAAAAATCATCGCTCTAAGTATCCAAGTCATCACACCATCCTGTGTTCTCCAAAGGTAAACATGAAGGTAAGTGCAGCACAGGAGGAGATTCACTCAATACTTTTACTACATCCTTTTATTCACACGTTCACCTGGATTTGAACCATATTGTCCTCTACTCTCCAGGTCTTCATCATCCTCTCTTTCGCCGCCGTGGCTTTGGCCAGTCTTGAGCCAGCAGGATACCGTCCTCCAGGATCTTCTCCGTCGGCAAGATACCTGCCCTCTAATCAGTACTCGTCTACCTCCATCTCAGCTCCGTCAGATCAGTACCTTCCTACCAACCAGTACAGCGCATCATCCCTCGAAGTACCATCCAACGAATACCTTCCGGCCAAGACTCCGTCCAATCAATATCTGCCTGCGAATCAGTATGCCTCATCATCTCTGGAAGCACCATCTTCTCAGTACCTTCCAGCAAGCCGTGAACAGGCTGCTCCTCAATGGACACTAGCCACCAGTGGCCAGTCTGGATCCTCTTCAGCATCTCGTTACAACTCTCCCTCGACCCAATACCTCCCTGCTGCTCGGTACAGTGGAATTGGATCCCAGGTTGCCAGTCCGTCCAACGTATACCTGCCAGGAAACAACTTCGGGTCTTCTTCCTCCGGTCACTACTCGGCTCCTAGCCACTCTTTGGCTTCTTCGTCGAGGTTCTCTGCTCCAAGCAGTCGTTACCTTCCGGCTAATGCGTACGCATCATCTAACAGCGGATACCAATATGCTGGTGCTGAAGAGTCTGTGAGTATAATTCAGTTTTGTGATCGTGGGTTAGAGTCTTGCAATGAATTCTTGTCAAATGTACTCGTTTCTGTTTCATAGGCTCCTGCCAAATACGAATTTGAGTACGAGGTCAAGGACGAACAATCCGGCAATGATTTTGGACACAAGGAAAGCCGCGATGGTGATATCGCCCAGGGTGTTTACACCGTTGTTCTTCCTGACGGAAGGAAACAGATTGTACACTACGAGGCTGACCAGGATGGATACAAGCCTAGGATTTCTTACGAAGCACCCAAGCAGGGGTATAGCAGCGCTTATAACCGCCAGGGTGAACACGGTCAGGGTTATCCTCAGGGACCTTATTGAGAAGATTAGTTCTTCATAAGACCCTGGAAATATGTGCCAGTAACAACGACGACCTAGCGTTCTAGATTACTTTATATTCGTGTATATCGTGTAATTGTCTCTTAATTCGTAAATTATTTTTTTATAATAAAACGTAATTAATTATGCTTTTTATATAAATTTCATAGTTTCTTCTCTATTTATTATACCGAACCCAATCGTTATTGAACAGTTGTTACCCACCAGGTAATCAATAGCACTTAATCAGAGAGAGTGCGTTTAACATTCGAGCTGAGCGAGTTCAGGATAGAAGAATATCCGAACAGCCGCATCGTATATTCCGAAATATCACGCAACTTTTCAGGTTTCGATTTTTGATATGATAAAAATGCTTGTAATACCGATTTTTTAGAGTTTGGGTCAAAATAACGCTCAGCTTTATCCCGAAAATGCTTCCAATTCATACTGTAAGGGTAGTAGGTACTTGATTTCAGAGCTGCGGAAAGCGCTTCAAGCTTTTAGAGCTGAAAGCCAGGACCGATGACTCGGTCGAAACTCGAAGCTGAGATGACGAATAATGAACAATGGAAGAGAAATAAGAAATAAAAGTTACAGGGTAGCTGCAGGGTAGTATGAAAGCAGAAATTCTTATGGAGCACTTATATATGATTTACATTTTTTTTAAATGAAAGTTATAGAATTTCTGCGAAGTATTTCTTCCTGTTTTCAACAGAGAATCAATCCTTGAAGTTATTATCTAAAAAAATTTTTCACTTATTGTAGATTATTCAAAAAGTGGTAAGAATTTTTGAACGTTCGGTGTAATAAAGTCCCATTCGTGCAGGTAGGAAAATGTGTAGACGTATTTTCTGCACAGGGATATTTCCGCCTCTAACCACCTGCAGCCTTGGCAAGACTTAAACGGGCAAATATACATCCGCGGAGTTTACCGCGATTGCGAAATAGGACCGTGAATTGAATTAGAATGAAAGATATATGGAGTAAAGAGAGCCGAGCTTCGAGGTTCGTTCCATATGTTTACGCAATGAGGTGACTAGGCGAGATCACACGCGTTTGTCGAGTCATTTCAGTCGCTATAAAGTTGAAAATTTGAACAACCAAACCTCCTTTCCATTGTAAAGGTGTTCTTCTTTTTTATTTCTTTTTGCTCTCCTTCTACATTGATGTAACTCGCGGCCGTTGAAGTGAAGTAGGTACCCGTCATAGTTTCCGAATACGAGAAGCGAACAATATACCAATGGACCTGATCAGGGGCGTGGAGTAGATATCTGCATGAGTTTTGAATCGCGTTCGATCACTCTGCCAAATCAGGAAGTGATTGATTGGCAGAATAGCCAGAGCGCTAGCTAGGTGCACGTTGTGTCTTGTGCGGCTTCGAAAGTAGCTAGGGATCCTTGGAGTGAAATTGAAGAATCAAGGATGCCGCGTTTTGCGGCGAGATGGGCTGGTCGGTCGGCCTTGCTCCCGATGTTATAGTTGCATTATGAAACCGGTGTAGATATAAGCTTATACAAACTACAGCCTCCATTGCTCATCTGGTGCGTTAATAAAGATGAATAATATTGCGATTGGTAACTTCGGTCTTGTAACTTATTTACACCGTACACATAACAGCCATTTATTATAGCTCTGGTACCTACTGAAGGCGGGCTGGGAAAGTAGCCAAGTGTGGGTGGATGCTGGGCCTTAATTAAAACCAGTTAGAAAGAAGTTTCGAATAGGAGTAGATCTTATAATCATGGGATACGATCCTATAGATCGTCTGTCAAAGAATCTTCCTGTCACACGCCATCCATCAGGGGTGCGATTTTGTAACTTTTGCGCTAACTAAGCACACGTGCTAACATTTTTTCCCGATTACACGCCAATGTCCTTCTCCGCTAGCACCCGCTCGCCAACGGTAGCGGCGAAATGCTCGGTTTTCGGGTGTCAACAAGCGGAGGTCGCCATGCGACTGCGCGAGAATCAACAATTGAACCTAAAGAAAACCCAGCTCTGTGATGAAGCTCTCGCGATCGAGTGCTATCTTAACGAATTTTTATCACCTGCCGTAACGACACTCACAGGCCTCGCTAACTGTACCGGTCGCGTGCTATCTAAACGAATTTTCAGCGTCTGCCGTTAACGAGACTCTATAATATATTCCTTATTTTTGATCGAATATGTATACTATGAAAATGTTATAATTTCTTATGAAATTGATGTTTCCACTACTTTTCCGAGATCTTTTGACCCGGCAACGTAGATTAAAATTTAAGATACAAATAACGAATATCGAGTTTACGTGTACCCTGTAACTCCCCACATAGGTAACGTACTTTTTCAATTAATGTTCCTGTAAGTTATGCGCATACGTACGGGGCATTCTACGCTGAATCGGCTATAGTGGTAGATATACTACCTCTAAAACAACCTCATGATCATGATGGGGTTGTTCCTCTGAAAATTTTTGCGTTATACATATTCTTTAATCGAATACCCTTTCGGTACGTGCGTCGCGCAACTAGAAGTCAGCGGCTTCTAGTAGCTAGAAGCCAATGGAAATTTCGTAAAATTTGAAGACTTTTAGACTGGTCCCTTCCTTCAGAGAGTTCCCTTCCTTCGGGAGGTCATATCCATTATTTCCTTCAGGAGGTAATGAAGTCCACGCTAGAAATGAGTTCTGTTGGCTTCACGTGCAAGAGAAATGGCCTATTTCACGCACGCGTTGAAAAATATAAATTACTGGAGCATCTTGGCTCGGTGTATTTTGTGTACTTTTTTTCTCCTTCTTCATAAAAGTTGAAAGAAATTTGTATTTAATACCGTTTCGGTACCCCACTCCGTACCCATTCACATTTCGTTTTGTAAAATATGTAGTGCGTCCTAAGGATGCCGTAAAAAAACATTGCGTAGAATAGAGGATCCCTGACAGCAAGGGAAACAGACCGTGTTCAATTTCCAACTGGGAAAATGAAAATGCGTCCCGCGTTCCCGCAGTTGGAGCTTCTGTTATTATATACGTCTGATTTAATTTTACGTCTCAGCTGACTTTATCCAGCAAATATACCTGCCCCGTGATGTCTCTGTGGAATTTCCTTTTGTGTATTTTGTGGTTATTTTTATTCCCCGGCTTACACAACGGAATTTGTTTCGTACGACGACGCAACTGTTCGTAAATCTGAAGCGTTTTCACGCTGGGGATATTATTCCCCGCTGTAGGTAATTTGAGAAAAGCCAAAAATCGAACATATACCAAGATTATAGCCAGACATATACCACATGCATACATGCATGTATGTATAATAAATGAATGATCTCGTTATTTACGGGCATAGAACAGGTCAGTGTTAAAAATTCATCCTCAAAGCGTTTACGTTACGAATTCAGACGGGAGTTCCCTTTGGAGAGATCGTGCTGGACCGCACCTTAATTTTGACATTACATTTTATGGTGGGTCCGCTGTCTCTGCGGCAGCTGCAACTCTGAATTTTTTATTCTTATTTTAATGGAATCGCTTAACTCAACGAATAACGAGGTACTAGACAAATACGAGAGCAATCTGCGTTAATTACTCTTGTTTATTCTTCTTCTCCTTTCCATTCATAGTGTACCGCTATATCTCGAGCATTGAATACCAACCGCGCATTAATAATCCATCAATTGTTTACAACATCAAAAGAAAATGGTTATTTATTTTAATTAAAAAGAAAGGGATGTACTTGAATTAATATTCTTTATTCGATAAAATGGCTTCAATATATTTCATGAATTTAATAGGATCCTTGAGGATATCCCTGCGAGTGTCCCTGCGAGTATCCACTAGCAGCCTCGTTGCCCCGTCGATTGTATCCCTGTTCAGGTTCCTCGTACGAGATCCTCGGCTTGTATCCTTCCTTGTCAGCAGTGTACTCGACGATCTGCTTGCGTCCGTCAGGAAGAAGGACGGCGTACATTCCTTGGGTATTGTCACCATCGCGGTTCTCCTGGTGTCCAAAATCGTTGCCATAGTTGTCCTTCACCTCGTAGTGGAATTCGTACTTTGCAGGTTCCTATAAAAGCGCAGAAATATACAGAAATTTGCGAACATCAGGCGAAAAAAATTGTCAAGCCAATTGTTCATCCCTGGTATGTGAACCATTGATGAAATTCATACTCACGGATTCTTCCACCTCGTTGTACCGATAGCCGGAGTTACCGGCGTTTAAGAGGCCATTGTTTGCTGGCAGGTAACGATTTACCGGAGCAGCGACTGCAGCGGGGTACTGGGAGGAAGATGGGATCCCGTAGAACGAGGCTGGGGCGCCGGAGTACCTCGAAGAGGATGCGGAAGTTTGTGCTTGAGCCTGGTAGTTGTTGGCAGGAAGATAGGTGCTGGAGGGTGCCGAGACACGAGCATGAGCAGAATGCTGGGTTTTGCTGGCTGGCAGGTACCTGGTGGATGGTGCCACGTGGTTATTTGATGGCAGGTAACGCGTTGAAGGAGAGTTGTTCTCATGAGCCGGAAGATACTTGTTGGATGGTACTTCGGAGGATGATGCACTGTATCGATTGGCAGGTAGATACTGATTAGACGGACCCGCGACGGAGTTGGATGAGTACTGATGAGAGGGCAGGTATCTTGCCGAAGGCGATGATCCTGGTGGACGATATCCGGCCGGCTCAAGGCTGGCGAATGCCGTGGCAACGATAGACAAAACTACGATAACCTAGGGGAAAAAGTATTTACCGATATTTTCTTGCACTTTGAAAATTGAAAGTGTCAGTGGTTCGATATATGTATACCTATACAGAAACTAGATTTCTGAAACTCTCAAGTTCGATGAAAAAAAAATTTTGCGGAAACGCTCATGGATCCATAAAAATATTTCCCAGAAAGGACCATTAGCCATGAACGGGTCTCTTTGACAGTATTTTTTTTTTTATCGAAAGATAAGAGTTTCACACAAATATATGGTTTTGGGATAAGCTACGCCACGTTTCTTATGGTAGGTAATATATAGAATCACTGAAGTTTTAAACGTCAAAGATGTGTATTGAAGCGGTACAACATAACCGAAACTCGCGATTTCGGATAATGTATACAAGCCGTAAAGTATAATATTGGCAAGTCTGCTCCTCCTCACCTTCATGCTTCTTCGAGGGATGCACAATTTGATTTGATTTTCGAGAGCGATCTCGGATTCTTATACCATCCATCATGGGGGGACCCCTCCAACAATTTTCGACGAAATCAATCTTTCCCGTGTTAGTAGTAAAGGGGGATCTGCAACGATGTGACGCAATCTGTAACATCGGGATCAGAGGCAAGGCCAGCTCACCAGTCCGCCAGCACCAGCTTCAGCTTCAGCGTCCGCCAACTCAGGATGGGCGCATGATTAGATCACCACATCTCTGCTACTAGCTCAAAGCTGTTTCTTCATTCCGTTTCACCGCCCGCGTTCCGGCTCACTTTCAAATTCTAAGCGTCAATGAATCTCCGTTGAATGATCCTTGACTCAAACCTTAGCTCGCACCTGACACGTCGGCTTCCACATATCGTAAATTTGCTCTAAATCATCGCACCGGTATGGCAGCCTCATCTCCAAGTCTGCGGGCACCTATGAAACGACGAAGAAAAAGAAAACGCCCTCATACCGTCATACGCCAAACGCTACTTCATCGCGAAAGTGCTTTTGAAATATTATAGCCTTGGTTATTATTAAAGAAAAAAATGATCTGCTCGATTTATATGATACTCTTTAGCCTGATCCTAGCACCTTGAACTTTCATCTTATCATTATTCAGAGGAAAAAAATAACGAGTGAAAATAATCTAGGCTAAAGAGCTCGGGGTCCATGGTATGGGTGGTTTAATACTCATTTACGACGTCTTGGCCCTTAATTCAGCTTTTAATAAGACAATAATAAAGCTTAATTGCTCGGGTCCTGGCCCTGTCGGTGTTTACCACCTGCGGAAAGAACACTTTGGTAAAAAGTTAACGCTCTCTTTGAGACGAGCGTTGGAAATTTAAGAGAGATATTGCGAACGAGGGTGAATAAAGGGAGTTTGAAAGGTAAGACGTTTAAGAAACTTCAAATGGAAACTTCGTTTCAACACAGAGCAGTCTCAATTGTTTCCATAATTTACTACGTGCAAATGATTATGAATGCCTCTCTCTCTCTCTGTACACAGCTGTTTTCGCAGAAAATAGACCACTCCGCAGTATTTCCCGCATAACGTGACAAGGCCTTGCTATAATTGCTTTTCCTTATTGTTGTTAACCCTGGTCATGAAAGTACGAACCCACTAACCAACCCGCCTGACGCTTGTTATTCATCGAAACAGCAAAGGCCACGCATACGTGCTATGCACCAATTTGTGTTCATTTTTATTTATTTTATTTCATACGCGCCGGTCTGCTAGAGATCTCAATTCTTCACGCACGGCGTAATTCCTGCGTTAATTAAGTCGTATAAATTCGTCAATTATATAGATATATTTATTTAGACACCGAAATTTATAACGGAAATTATGATCGCACCCGGTCCTATAAATCCTACATTATTTTTTAACGAAAGTAGAACAATTTCACGTTCACACTCGGTCGGTTCAAGGCTTTAATTATAATTGATCGACTCCACGCGAGGGAGTAATGGTCGTATAGTATGTAGTACTTTAATCGAAGAAATAGTACGTCGTTTGCTGTTGCACGTACTCGGAAGAAAGTCACGTAGAGGAATAACTTATACTATGTACTACCTTATACTAGAAACGGGGGTGAGAAACTGTAATATGCTTTCTCAGCTCCAGTCTCACTATTCCATAAATCTATTCCACGATTATAGTCGTATTTGCCAAACTTCTTTTTTACCCACTATTTTTGGGACTGTATTAAACATTACATAGGTATAACTCGGCGTGATTTAAACGCTCTTCATTAACGGAGAAAATAAAGTTAGAGAGTGTGAATTAAGGCGAAAAAAAAATTCAATTAGGTAATTTCCATTATAACACGCAATTAGATCGGCTTGGATGAGGCGAGAATTAAGAAAGTTCGCCTCCAACTTCCCAAAATCTTATCATCTTTGTTTTTTCAAATAACTCAACAGATTATTCACCTTAATTGAAACCATTTTTCAATATATCAATTTCACATCTAGATATGAACATATATAACCGTAAAAACTCTCGCCAAATGTGTATTACGTTTTATGCAGACAACGTGTTGCAGGTGAAAGGAAAACAGGTGCGTAACGTACATTGGGATAAAAAATACAGTAATATGTCGTATACATTAAATTTCTTTTTATTAAAAAAAAAAATAAAAAATAATGAACAAACATTAAATTGCGTTCATGTAACGGAGCAAATATACAGCACTGCCGGTTCCACTCCGTTCGTAATGGTTTAAATTTAATCACACATTATATGCGAGATGTAATGAGCTATTGTACAGAACGTCACGTTCATAATTATTACGGGGTATTTGGTCTAGTATCCATAGCCACCGTTTCCTCCGCCATTTCCGCCGCTTCCTCCTTCATCAACGTATGTCACCTTAGGCCGGAAGCCGTTCTCATCAGCTTCGTACTCAACAGTCTGTCTACGACCGTCTGGTAACAAAACGTAGTAAACACCACGAGCAACATTATCCTCGCTGTTTTCTTTGTGTCCAAAATCGTTGCCAGATTCGACGTCCTTAACAGTGTATTCGAATTCGTATCTGGCTGGTTCCTGAAAATTGAAGAGAAAAATAAACGTGTCGAAATTAAATAGAAAAAAAAAAAAAAAACCTAAATTCTGATCAACTTTTCATGTTTTCTCTGCTTCTTCTCCCTGATGTACTCACTCCGTTCGATCCATCCTCGTATCCTTGACCATCATAAGAATTTGAATTTGGGGGTAGATACTGTGCGCCTCCGGGTCCGGCTGGTCCATTTGATCCATTGAAATCTGACCCACTTTGCGGTGGAGTGAACTGTTGATTTGGTGGTAGATATTGGTTTACCGGTGGTTCAGGCCTGGCCAAGACTGTTGCCAAGAGAGTAATTAGCCATGTTGTAATTACGGAGTTCTGAAACGAGAATACAGATACGTGGATATTATATGTATTGGATTTATTACCGAAAGTGAATTGTACGTTTTCAGTATTACGAGTGATTAATCTCTTGCGGGACTGAAACGCGGTTGAAAATACTAACGAGCTTTCGTTGTGGCGGAGATATTGATTCTTGAAAAACATATATCACAAAACATATCACGTATAGACGTGTATAATTGAGCTATGCCGAAGAAATTAATTGGTGTTAATGGTGGGCAGACAACAATTAACTTTCTTAAGAAGAGATCCACGTGCGTTAATTGAGGATCAGAGGGCGGGATATTAGCACGTTGTGTAACAACCACACGTGAGCGACTGGCCATCTACGTAGATATTTCAAAGGCAACGGTCAGCTGATTTTTTCAGTTCAAACTCATAACTATTACCACTACAGGACGACGAGAGAAAGGATTCATTATTGCGATCTTCGGGTGATACGAATCGTTCAAAGATGGATCTTGATGATTTGAATGTAGCCTGCAGTCATGCAGAGACACGTGTGCTACATGAACAACAAGTAGAAGAACTCATGAAACGAGGATGAAGGAAGTCGAGGTGGAAGACGACGGTCTATACATTCGGAAATAAGTTTTATTTCCATTTGAATGGATTTACTGATATTTGGTCAAGACTTTAGGACTAAGGATCATCAGCGCGTGAATTCGAAGGGATATATCGAAGGGATTATGAAATAATTTTGCGAGTGGTTAGGTGCTCGAATTCTAGAGCAGGGACCAAGGCGTCTGAGATAGGATGAACGAGTTAGACTAATTTATCAGTTTACTGTTTTTAATTAAATTAGAATCGTTAAGCTTGGCTACAGCTAAGCGCACTCGTGCATCGTAAAAGTTAGCAGAAAGCTCAGTGCGCATATTCAAAGGTTAATTTCATCCAGGTTCTAAGTCTTTATTTCATTTGCTGCAAGAGAATAGAAGATTATACGATGGCTGTATGGCGTACCTTCATGGTGATATTGTCGTAGATCCTCTCTTACACTTTGATGCTGATGTATGACTTCGGGCTTATCTTGTAGTCCGGAGAAAATTTAATCTTGCTATTCTGTTTCTATTATAGTGTTGCTCACCTGGTGATGAGGCGTTGAGAAGTGCGAGGTGGCATCTGCCTTGGAGAGGTTTTATACCTTTGCTACCTCCAGGTACGTCCTCCGTTCTCCGATATGTAACATCTCGAGCAAGGTCGTTGCGACAGCATTGCGTGAACCGACCCTCCAGGGTTGTCTCATACTCTGCACATCCTTTTGTTCTCATATATCTTCAGCTTCTTCTACTGATACAGAAAATGATCCACGCCTAAGGTACACCCGCGCATATTACTCACTTTGGTATTTTACATTTTTATATATTATACTTTTGAACGTTTTAATAGAAAAAAAGTTACGTATAGTATCGCCGAGTATGAATACCCGCTCGCTTATATCAAAACAGAATTTTCGAGTCAGGCACAGAGATGAAAATTGAGATGCAATACGCCCCGGGACAGATTGTGCTTCATCTCAACCAGGTGGGTATACATTTTTCCGACAGGATCGTAAAGTTATCCCTGTCGTTCTATCGCACATTTTTATTTTTGCTTACCTTTGCGGTACGTGCCTCAGGTATACGCCGAATTATATCCGTAGGCAAGATAACAATACATATATGGTGTGTAGAGATCATTCATGGAGGGGTTTTTCTCTGACTTTTATACTATCGCGAATAGAAATTCAGTCAAAATATTGGTGTATGTTAATCCTGGGGATTATTCTTTTACCATTTTCACCGTCTCACATAATGAAACTGGAATATTGCGAGGATTAATCATCGCTAGTTACTTATTGAGTTGCTAGATGCTCGTTACTTGGTGGGACGAATCATATTATACCTATTGGAATTTCAGAGAATTACAATTACAACAGTGGAACATTTGGCCCGTAGACGCGGACGGCACCAGACCTGCAGAATTGTAGCGAAAGCAATCGGGATTCGTAATAATACAGTAGCTACGTAAAGCAAGACCCATGGGACGAGGTGGGACCAGCTTTACCTTTACGACAAACCAGCGATCCGCTGGACCGCCTTGAGAATCCCAGAGTATCCATTCCGTTTAGAAGAAAAAAGGACAAAAAATTCTTAAGAAAATGTTCCATTTCATAGTTTCATTTCGATTTCAGAGTTTGAATTTTGTGGAAAGTTCAGTTCTCGTGTTATCCAATTAGTTGGACATGGCTAGACCATATATTCTGAATTCGTGGGCTTTGATCACGTAATCACGTACCGGATGTAAAGTTTTAATTGCAGTAGAACCGTCCGCAAGGGAAGACTGACGCAGAAGCGTCAAATGCACGCGGGGCTCATCCGCTTCATCTCTTCCAGCGGTTCCCCGAGCCTTTTGAGTTTCGACGCAAGCTCTCCAAAGCTGTCATTCCTTGCATCGTTGACGTCTCGTCTCTGCGGAGTATCTGACAGTCTGGTGGAAGCTTTCCAGAGTAACTAATTCAAGTACAGTACAGCAACACAGTCACCCGGAAAGCCAGAATTATTTATAGCGAATCTCAAGTTTGCACAAACTCGCAACTGCACTATGCCTTCAGTATCTGGTGCAAGTGTTCTGCTTTTATACGAGGAATGAAAATTAAATCTTATTCATCGAACCATTCGAATAGAGTGATGGAATTCACAAGCCAATTTCGAAAGTCATTTGGCAAAATTATGGACAAGTTATTGCGGACAGAGCTTTGGGAATAAGTTATGCAAACTGTATGATCCGTATCGACAATGTATATCTGCATATCTACCGTAGATTTTCATATGGGATGCAGCTCAGCTCATGAATATATTATTTCTAACTATTACTCGACTCGACGTGGAGAGATGCAAATGAGAGTATGGCGAATATACCTGAATTTGGCAAATTTCAAGCGTCATTGTAATTACGCGGTGCTGTAACCCACGTGCGTTTCGTATCGCGTATCATACACGTATACAGGCATTCCAAATTTCATTTACTCCGGGTTTCGCATCCGTACAGAATCTCTCTAAATTTCCCTCTCTCTTGGTGCCTATCTATCAACTTAACCGGATGGAAACGGAGTTGCTCGGAGGTTACAATGAAAATACGTTGACCCCTTGGCTGCTCTCACTTGCATACGGTGCTCTTGCAGTTACTGCACTGTACAGGCGCGAAACTCAATTATTACGGGACTGTTTCATTTTTTGATACCCACACCATTGGTGCCGCACAGTGTTATGTACCCAACGGCTGACTGAAATCCGTTACGTAATTTCATCTAGCGCCAACCGTTCTTTGAATTAACGTAAATCGAAGAAAGCAGGTTACCTCACCCGACCACAATCAACATTTAATCCCCCTCTGTATAAACGCTACCAGTATTACAACACGAGTCAAATTAATGAAAGACAATCAAAAATCTAAAATTAAATTCCAATTATTATTTTTCCTCATCTTTAACCGATCAAGAAAGGCCTTCCTTTTATCCGTTTCAGGGTAATTCCATCGCCTATTATGGTTCCGAATTTTTAAGGAATATATCATCACTTAAATATGCACGATCGAAGTGGGGCATCAGGCCTTTTTTGATCAATAAATTCCTGCGTAATTTTGTGAGGCGTATTCGTTTATCGACATCGTCTGACCCTATTCGACCAGACCGAAGATAAGTGGGTCGAATCAGAGGTCAGATATTTTACTGTAAATTCTGGCAATATAATAATCAATGAGATTTCGTAGGCAAGATAGTCGAGACTCTGTACGACACAGTGAGAAAGCAAAGAAACCATTAGGTGATCATAAATTCATACAATGTTCCCTCACGTGTCAATTTATTTATTCAGTTATCCAGAAAATAGGTGGCAGACGTGCAAGTGGCAAGAACATCGCTTTTCCTGGTAGCACGGAATCAGAATAAGTTGAATAAAGGACAATCCATCATGTTTATGGCATCAAGTGATATTTTTCTCTGCAGAGATCCTGGAGTCGTTGAATGCCTTGATGTCTGCACGATGCATATGCGTTTTCCCAGGCGTCAAGGAGCATGTCGTAGTATCGCGGTTTAGAGAAATACTTGTGATACTTGTGCGTTTCGTTCGTGGGGAATATCCTTTCGAAAAGTTCAACCTGGGTGATTTCGTCCTCGTATTTTACGAGATTTCTAACATCGTCGGGCGTTAAAGCCTTCAAAATCTCTCGCAGGTATTCCCCCCGATTATTTTTATATATGTAATTGAACTGCTTGCGGATTGCTTGATGCGTTAGCGCATTATCCGAAAAACGAAAGTCCTGAAATGTAAAGTCCAGATCGTAACGTCTCGACAATTCACAGAGAACCGTGTTTGGCAGACCTGCAGGATTCACCTGGTAACCCGCAACATTGAAAAGCGTTCTGACCAGGGGTCCTTTGATTGCTTTGTGGACTGCAGAGTCTGTCTGAAGAGAGGGAGTTGTGTTAACCTCCAGTAACCACGGCTTGTAATCTTCTTCGATCAGAATATCGAAGCCGAATAATTCGAAGCAGGAGTACCTTGACGTCAAAGTCGAGGGGCTGACCATTCCCTCAGCAGAAATCAGCGTCTTTATCACAATGTCCTTCATCGCGTCCCAGAGTTTCGGTATATCAACTGATTCTTTTTCCAAAAGACACCAGAGGCTTTTCAAAGACCACAGATGACCAGTCGCCGAATTTACGTTCGGACTAAGCTGATAGGATTTACTGTGCTTGTTAACGCTGGTGTTAGTGAGATGCATGAAACGATTTCTATGGTGTTTGACGTCAACGTCGTACTTGGTGGTAGCTATTCTAACCAGGCCATCAGAGTAGAGGTAAACTCGAAGAGGGTTAAAGCTAGTAACGAGAACGTAGAGTCTGAGATCAAATTTTGCACCATTTATAAGCTTTGGTCTAGCTAAGTACCGCTGCACAACGAGATATGAGTTCGTTGGTATTTCCCACCACTGGTGAACTACGTGAACTCCCGCTCCACAGCCAGAATTTGGGGGTTTTATGATCCACTTTGTTTTTGTGTTATCGTTCCACACTGACATAAGCTTGCGTTTGTCCTGTGGCATGATGTAAGTGGGTGGTGTAAAGCCGAAGTGCTTTCGCCCAAACTTTTTTATCATCTCGTTTATGCTTGCCCAGAGTTGATCCTTGTGCCCGAGTTTACTTGTGCCTGGAAAGTGGTTTACCTTCTGGTAGAATTTAAGGTACTTGTTCTTTTTCGGATAAATATGTTCCCAAGTTCCGCACAACGCCTTTCCTTCGTTTGGCTCGCTTTGAATGAGGCGAAACCCCGAAGCTTCGACGGTTTTTCGAACAATCTGCGGAGTCCAGCAGCTCAATTTCCATCTCATTTTATTAGCGACGATTTTCGGAAGCGGTGAACACGTGCAGTCACACGAGTGAAAGAATACGTAGGGAGGAACATGTGCAAAAAGGCTTCTTCTAAATGGAAAGTGGCTCTTTCTGCGATCCAATGTTTTTTTCTTATTTTCGTTAAGGGATTTCTCTGATTGCGAGGATTCCTCGGCTAGAAGGCACCCCGTGACCTCGTTGTAGCTGAAAAACTCGTCGTCCTGATCACTGTCTTCCTCCGCGTAGCAACGGCCGAGAATTAAGCTTTGGCTTGTGCCGGTCGAGGCGCAGATTAATCTTGAGTCACTCCGAGAATAGTTTCTTTCCTCAATTACCTCCACCGGCTCACGATCAGTGATTCCTCCGATATTCCGTCCTTTTGTATTGCTCCACGGTTTTCTACGCCTTTTATAATTGGGGTTAGCTTTCGATTTCCGAGTGGTCAAGTCATTCGTCATTTTTCACTGTCTGTTTAAACTTGGTATGGATTCAAGCGGCATTATTATATCCTTCAGGCATGAGTTTACGGTAAATTTTGACTGAACATTTCCGAAACGGTTAACGTCATAGGGGAATTTTTTTCACTGACATTTCATCGCTTTATCGAGTGTATATCCATCGGTTGCTGGGACCCCGCTATACACACATACCTCGGTAGAAAAATTAATACGTATACTTATACCAAAATTTGACCGAGTTTATTCTTTATTAGACGTAGTGTGTAATCACGTTAGAAAATTAATGCCTACATCAATGTGTAATATGTGTTCAATGTAAATCATAGCGATCTGTACCCGCAGTATGACGCGAGCTAATGGAATATCTCGCGAAAGTGGAGGCGTATGTACGAAGACGCGTTTCATTTTCGTTGCGCAAAAGACCTTGCCCGGGTAAATAGATCGTTGCGTTTAATACAGGTAAGTTACATACACGAATGCGTATTCGTATAGACACGGTCATGTGTAGGCTAATTGGATGAAAAATGACGCGCAGCATCCACTCGCCTCGTCCAGGCTCCAGACTTCGCAATCCGCGTCTTACTAGCTGAGGCCAAAACTTTGTCCTTTTATTACCGCGCGATTCGAGTATGAGGGAAATTTCTTCAACGATGATAGAAATCTGTAATCCTTGAAGATTAAAAATTCTCTATGAATTCGAGATAAAAAATAATTATTTTCACTCTCCGACTGATGATTATTGAAACAATTTGTTTCCGCTTCTTCTTCTTCTTCTTTCTTTTTATCATTTTTTTTTTTTTTTTCATTTTCTGCCCCTTCTTCACCCAGGGCAGTGAAATGTCTGTGCTGATTTATAAGAACCAGATTCCAACGCACTGTGGAATATAATCGTTTATGAATTGGATAGAGAGAAGAGTGTGACGGGCAATCAGGTAGTCTAGGCAAGTCATTTGTTACATCAGAAAGTGTCGTAACTTGACGTTGTAGCTTAGTGCACGGTAGATCTTCTCTTCAGAAGATCCTCGAAGCCTCAAGCTATTCAAGCTAACAGCAAGAAATAAGTAAGTACCGCAATAAAGATCTGGAAAAAAGTAGGCTGAAGTCAATACATAAATTCGTTAACTTGATTACGGTATAGTTATACTTGTTTTTTTTTTTTTTTTTTGAGCCAATCAATAAGTCGCATATTCGTCACTACTTACCATCAAGATTTTCGAAAAATTTATTGAAAATATGTTGAGGACAGTGAACTGTAGTTCTTTGTTAATAAGTTGTCGAGATAGAGCCTCTGCCTGAAATATTTATAAGATAATGATTATTTAGGTAAGAATTCATTGACGCGGTATGACGAGTTTTTGTATCCATTTGATGGCCACGTTCGTATAGAATCATTGACTAAATCCGTTCGATGCGAACAACGAGCCTTTTTGTAATTCAACATCGTTGTATTGCGTCGAAACGGGCTTGCGATTGTAAAATTTACAGTTAATTCGTTAAAAAAAATTTCATCACGTGACATAGACTCTCCCAGCTTTGGGATGACGCTGCCATGCATGCATCGGTGCATCGAAATTCACGGTTCAGGCCAGTCAGTCGTTAGCCCGTAAATTTTACCAATTGGTTTAAATAATTCAAAACGAAATTCTATGTCGCGAATCAGGCCGACTAAATGCTACAGGATAATTATATTAATCCTTTTTCATTTAATTGTTCGAATGAATTTTCTACCTCAACGAATTTATTCGATCTGTGATTGCCAGTTATTTTGATCCATTACCTTTTAGTTTGAAGAAAATTATTCAAACATATATTATTACCTCCTCGTTGAAACCGTCTGACCCTCGCGTTAAGGATGCTTCGAAAAATAATTCTCCGGCGAGTTTTGCCTGAGAAATATTATGGATATGAAAATCGGGATACTTGGTATGGGAATTCCTTCGTGAATCTAAAGGATTATCATTTACTTATTTATTTTTTTCCAGATTCTGAAATTTTATTTGGCCATTTAGTTGGACTGACCTCTTTAGTAGCAGCGCGGCATGAACTTGCGATATAAAAATATTTCCCGAGATGAAAGGAGATCCATATTAGATAAAGAGTCAGGTCCAAAGTCTGTAGGTCATTTTCGAGAAGGCTTAGAGCCTTACAGATGTAGTTTAATACGGAGATCAGAGTCACGAAGAAGATCAGAAAGAGCCGTAATCCATAGGCCTTGTTTACGGCAGATGCAGCATCGTGGAGTTGGAGATGAATGCGTCTCGCCAGACGCAGCTTCGCGACTGTGAAAACAGAAAAACAGAAACTAAAAACGGGTTGAAAAATTCAATTTATATAAAATGTCAATTAGAAGCTCCGATGGCATGAAAAAAATGGCTAAAACAACTTCACCGTTATTGATGTCTGCCGACTGCACGAGAATAACGCTGATTTTTTTTGGCCCCATCAGATTCCGAATAACACGGTTAATCAGCTCGAAACGTACTAGAATCTTTCTAACAAGTATATCAAACCCGCAGAGTGTTATGACCTGGATAGAGACAGCCGAAAAATGTAGGAACCATGAAATATCGAATATATATCCAGCGTCTTCTGTAACGGTTGAAAAATAAGTAAAGCAACCAATGTAAACGGTCATAAAAATGTACGCGAATAATCGGACGACTTCTTTTCTCATATGAATCTTGTGGTCAATTTGAATATTCAGGTACAACAGAACGCGGTCTACGTCATCGAGCTTTTTATACGCGTTCATATCCTCGGAGCTTTTTATAATGTTGGTTAAGATCATGCCCGGTGCAACGATCAGGTTGAAGTAACCCTGGAGCTTTTCGTTTTGGAAATAGTAGATCACATCTTGTAGAGACTCGTAGTGACGCCAGATCGGTTCTCGGATTAAGAAAAATGAAACGCAGTACAAAACGGCGAAAAAAATTGACCACAGGTAGCTCATCCATCGCCAATTACGTTGACCGATGACTCGAAGGCCTGGAATTTATGAAGATGATCAAAACGAAAAAGTGAACAATCCTTGCAGATCCCAGGCTTGACTCAATCGTTACTCACCGCAGAGGCCAGTCAGAAGAAATAAAGGCCAGCTTTCTTTAAGGGCGTTATTTGGATCAGATAAACTCATAGAAATATCCTTTTGCTTTCGTATCTATGGATAAAAATTCAAGCGACGAGGTAACCCTGCGATTATCACACTGCCTTACAGAACAATGGTGAAAATTTCTGACGTGCTGGATATTATACGATACTTCACCACCTGGCATGTTAGCTTCGTGCATTAGTAATTAGTCCTTGGTGCATAAAATATGAGATTTTTCTTATCTTTTTTCTACTATTTGTCGTTTTATCCAGCTTTACAGGAGCGTGTGAAAAATCAATAGAACTAATTTATTACCAAGTTGAATATTTTCATATTTTTTATTACGTACAGGTACATGCATTCATATACACATACTATATGACTACAGCTTGAACTATTTTTCTGCTCTTATGCCAGAGAACTGCCCTACCCGTAGAGTTTAACCAACGTACGTGTAAATTTTTCTCTTTGTTATAAAGTTCACCTGTGAATCATAATATTTAAACAGAATAATTTTACCCCGAATTTGTAAAACCACCGGTCCTAAACGAGGGAGTACGAATGGTTGATCGAATTTCACTGTGAACACTAATTTTTCAATTGATTTTGATTAAAAAGAAATTATGCAGATTCAAACAACTCTCCTCGGTGTCGCGGAATGAATCAATGAATGAATGAATTTCGTGTACTTTTTGCCAACGGTTCTATCAGCGATTAGCAGCCTCAAGCCATGTATCCGGTGATTGGAAAATCGCCGTCAATTCAATGGCCGAGCCTACGGGCGCAAAATGAGTGACAAAATAAATATTACATCTCTCTTTCGCCCATGTGCATAGACGCATATACGTATTTATGATAACACATATTGTTTATTTATAATTATCATCTATTACCCCGACACACAAGGACACGGATCACAGGTGTAGAAATTATAACATTATTGCATAGCGCGTACGTGCGGCTTATGGACCTTTATGGGTAAGTCCATTACTTCATTAAGCTTGGAATGATTTAGACAGCTGTATAATAGGGGGCGTTTTACATATATGCCTGGATTGCCGGGCATATTATAGATGTTTGCTGTTATCTATACTCACTATAGGATGTAGGTAATGCCGAGTGGTAGAGCCGTGTGAAATACCCAGAGTCAGACGTCAAATCTCTATGATAGATTCAGACAATACTATGAACAGCGAACAGCAGACGCTATTCATCATCATCCGAACTTTAAACGATCAGAATTAGTTTTATATCATTTGAAAGCTCGGTGTTTAAAAAATGGGCGAAAAGAAAAAAGGTCCTAAGGAATTCGGACGAACTTTCACAACGTTGAACAACGTCTGTTATGCGACAAACATGTCCTTCACACTTCCAGACTTTCGCGTATACTCTTCTCCCGGGTCGCCTACACTGACAGAGAATGGAAGCAGCAGATAGCTTATCTTACACCTCCTTGGTCGGACCATTCATCTATTCATTCATCCAGGTGTGTAGGCGAGCGGAAACCAGTGAAACCAGGCTTTGTGCTCGGAAGCATGACGCAACGTCATCCCTACAGGTCCATCAATCAATCTGGGATAACTCGTTGATCACAAGGTTGTATCCTGGTCGTAACCCGGCCGTTCGAAATTCATATCAAACAGAATTTCGGCCTCTATTTTTTCTTTTTACTATCACATTATTTTCTGCGTGCCATAAATAGCGGAATCGACAAAGATTAGGGGAAAACCCGAGTGTTTCTATACACGTCCCTCTACCGACTATCCTGTGAAGAAATTTTTTCTTCTTCTTTGGGAATAAAGTGAATTAGAGGACAAAAATCTACCCTTAAATTATTATCTTTTTCGAACACTTGATATTTGGCAATGAAAGGTGAATCCAATTTGAATTCATGTCGTTTACTATACCGATAAAAAGCGTTGATCGTTAACGGGGCGCCCAGACAGAGGCACCCCTTTTCTTAACGAGACCATTAAACGATGAACAGCAACCTTTGGCATTCAGACTTGAAACTTGAGACGTGACTGCGGAGGGGTCCCAAGATGTTTGGAATAAAAATTTCGGTGGTTTTGAGGTTCCTTTTATCTCGTAGGTCCATCTCCTTGAAATTTTAAATCCTCGATTATTTTTTATCTTATTTAATTTTTACCAGAAATTAATTTCCTGTTCGTAGGAAATTAGGTGGCGTGCTTTCATTTCGACGTATTGTCTTTTAATTTCACGTATATAACGAGAGAAAATGAATCTAAGATAACGTCGTTTCGCTAAAATTTATTTATAAGTAAGACTTCCGTTATCCCCGAGGAATATTTTCCCGAGTATAACGATAGACGCACGCGATTCTGCTCTGCGGAATTATTTCGCGAATATTTGAGAGAGAGAGAGAGAGAGAGAGAAATAGAGAGGGAGAGATCGGCTTTAAGCCAGCTGAGGATAATTTAGAGTGCCTTTATTGAAATTCAGAAAATTGCAAATTACTTCCTCCCTTCACTTTCAATGTAGTATACTGGGCGCGGATACACGCGAATGGTTTATAGACAGCACAACTAAAACCACGCCAAATATTTGAACCGCGGTAAATAAAAATAAAATAATGAAAAAATACTACTTTTATTGGCTTTTTCATCAAGCTATAGGTAGTATTACGGCGTGGTATAGAAGCTAATCGATGCTAAACGCGCAGAGCAGACTATCGCGGAGGTCCTGGTACCCTGTTCCTTCTCACGGATGAAATCGATGTGACGAAGTCTGACAGCTGTCTATATATATAGGATATTGCGGGGGTGGTTGGTGCAGGGAAATACACGGAGGGATGAATTTTTCTTATAATTAGTGTGGAGTACGGTTCTTAATGTGAAGGTGGTAAGAAAAGATCTCGGAGGTAATAAGATGGACGTGAGACAGTGGTGCGTTAAGATAGAAAGCTTTGTCAAATGGCATTCACCTTTTGTTATCGCAATCCCATTATATCCGCAGTGGAATATAATGCGAAATTCGTATTCATAATGGGACACGGAATATTAATTTAAGGGGCCATCGCCACGGTATTCATAAAATAACAGATGGCGTATCGATCGGAATGTAAATTTGGATATTACCGTTTTCACCGTTTGTCGTCTTGGAGCTTCGCGTATCTCCTTATGCCCCGGAAAAGCCTTTTCGAAAACCAATTACGAGCCCGAACGTTTTTCCTGTCAATTTTTTTATCTTACATTTTTTTTTTCTTGCTCCTTATTATTTTTTATCTTCACTTCTTCTAATCTTCGAGGAGGTAGAGAAGAGGGAAAAAAAGGAAAGAAAAAAAGAAAAAATTACCAAACTATACGCATAAAACCGTATTCCGTCGTATTATTCAAACTCTCAAGCCATTTGATCGCCCCTTAAAATATAGTCGTTATACTTTTACGTCCGTTTTATCATAAAAATAAGTAGGTATATATTTATACGAGTTTTAGTGTATAGAGGTTTTTGGGACATTATTTTTTTTTTCTACCTTTATACTACGTCATTGCGTATAACTTATGTATTTAAACAATATAACATTTTCAACAATTAATCGCGTGTATCTATACATATTTCAAATATATATATATACACATATATATACACACATATATACTATATATATATATATATATATATATATATTTATAATGAATAATGATAAATAAAAACGAGGATAATAATGGACATAGGAATAATAACGACGATCACGACAAGGAAGCAGCGCTTTGATATTAGGGTAATTACTTCGCGAGTTTGACGACCTGGATGAATATAGCTAAGATGTCATTGTGCGAAATGTAATTTGTCATCCAAGCGATAATAATATCGTACAGTGCTTCCCTGGGTGAGACTGCACCCCTTATTATTACATAATACATATAACAGTTGACGGATAATTATCCGCAATTAGAAATACAGGAAACTATACGTGGCATAAAATTAAATTGGAAGGTTAAATGAGCGCCGAGGCTGTAATCTCTTCTAAAATAATACTCATATACATATACATACACTTGGAATAAATTTCGGTATAAATTTCACTGTCATTATCTTTTGAGGGCTCTGAATCACGTAGATATCAGCCGAGAAATTAGGGGTGAAATATTCGTTGGTTTAGCGATCCTAGATATCGGCGTCGAGTATTCACACAATTATATGTATCTGTAATTATTTTGCGGTTCAATCACTAAACGCATTTATTAATTACCCTCAGTATCTGTATCCTTCGCCACTTCCGCCTTGACCGCCTTGACCGCCTTGACCGCCTGGAGCAGCTGGGAAGGACGCTGTTCCTTCGTAACGAACCATCGGACGATATCCTCCACCATCAGCAACGTAGTCTACTATCTGTGTTCTTCCGTCAGGGAGCAAGACGTGATAACTTCCTGTCGCTTCGTCGTCCTTGCGCATTTCTCGGTGACCAAAGTCTAAGCCTGCTCCTGCGTCCTGGACTTCATAAGAAAATTCGTAGTTTGCTGGGTCCTGTGAAGAATCAAATTATTCATAAATATAGTTGAAAAATAAGTTTTCTAGAAGAAAATCTAACGCAATTATTTTATTTGAACGAGGAAAAAATATTTATTTATATACGCACGCCGGCCCATTCATCCGGGTGTCCTGCGGCAGGTCTCGACGGTGAATTACCAGTCGGTGGAAGGTACGCGGCACCCTGGGGATCGGCTGTAACCGCCTGGAGGAACGCCACCGCTAGAATGGTCTGAAAAGTCAAAAGGGTATATTTTCAATATTGTAAGTAAAACGTCCTGCAGGATAAAATCTTTTGGCGATAAGGGGTAGTTTTGAGGCGGGTCAGACCGCGCGAGGTATAAAAAAATTATTAGCCGAATTTCTCCGGGGGTTCTACCGCAGAAGTGGTTTTTCTGTACGCCCGATTACTTTCATAATACGACTTTATTCTCTCTTATACCCCGCCAGAACCCCTGTTGGTATACATATAAGAGTTAATCGCGTTGAACCCGTTTCAAATTCCAGGAGAAAATTGAAAAACCTTAACGACACCAGTCGCAGTTATACGCGATGGGATGTGGCGAAAAGAATTCGACAAATTTTACTAATATGTTAAATTTTTCTTCCCAACTGTGAATGACTAGATTTTTATACCGTGGATTATTTCCGGCTAGTTTTACTCCAGCATTTGATAGATTGATATTTTTCTGTTTTACTCGCAACTATTGAAAAGGACGAGCGACGCTAGGTCGAGGTTTAATTATTCACGTAGTGTCTCGGGAATTTCTGAGTTGTGAGAATGAAAATAGTCCGTAGGTACGAGTCTGGTTGTGCATTGACAATGAGCCTTCCTACCCTGGGCTTCTAAGATTCTCTCGAGTATGTAGATGAATCAGATCCACTGGTTAAGTATTTGCAAATTATTTGAGCTGTCGCCAAGCCAAGCGTGTCGCTGAATAAAATATAAGGATCTCAGAGTCGGGGGCAGGGAATTGAACAGAACACACCTCTCCGCCTTAGCTTCGCTTTTCCAGACAGGACTCCCGGTAGTTAAGCGTTTGGACAAACACTTGTTTCAGATTTCCTTTTTTCGTGGTGTTAATAAAATTCTTGACGTAGGAAACAGCTCGGTAAATAAGAGGAGGGTGAAAAAAAAAAAATGACAAGGAAAAAAAAAAGAAAACGAACAAAAATGAAAATAATTCATTTTCACCAACCTTTTTAAACATGACTGAGTTTTATCTTCCTTCGAGAGTCCTTTTACACGGTTTCAAGCTCCTAGCCGGTGGTTGACGCCGAGATTGAAACTAAGATGAGCTAACAAAACGTCGTCACCTTTTATACTCAGCGGGTAGTAAGCGTAGTGCAATGAAACAGCGCCGGGAACACAGTAATTTGTAAAATACGGTATACATCACGGTAATTATATTTAATAATAAAACCGCAGATCTCTGACGGCAAGCGGAGTCCGCCATGCAGACACGGAGCGCCGCTTACCTCTTGCCGTTGAAGATGGTTCGGCAAACATATTATCAAAAAATCGCCGATCAATAGTTGAAAAACCCTGAATAATTATTTTCGAAAAATCTAATATCAAATAACTAACGATAATGAGCCACAGATTCCCGGGCTTAAGACCTCTGCTCATCTCTCTCTCTCTCTCTCTCTCTCTCTCTTTCTGATCTCTTAGTAATGTAAGTTAGATGAGGCGACGAGTTTGTCTCGCGGATTGCACGTGAGATTATTACGTAAGCAGGTATACATCCAGGTAGGTACTAAAGACGGTGTAAAAATGTACTACCTACCCGGTGCAATCGATTACGTGCATCGGAGCAGAGCGCATCTCTCGCTCTTCATTTTGCTCTTACTTTCAATGTGGTTTATCCACGGTGGTTTACTTATGTCAGCTACTAGCGAATTCCCGTTACAGTTTTACCCGCGATATAGTTAAATCCGCTATTTTCTCTCATGATTTTAAACAGACGGATGGGTAAAGCAGACGCCAGGCGATGTAAGGAGATCCCATATAATTTAAACTAAACTCCTGCAGGGATAAGGATTTGAAAAAAAAAAAAACAAATATATCTTTACACTATACCTATATTAATTTGCCATGGGAAACATCTTCAGAGAAAATTTTCTAATAGCTAAACGATTACGCAAATTTTCTTACCGCATATTATTATACATATACTTGTTATATGGTATATACGATAAATATTACGATGACAAATACGGTTTTCCCTGACTCTATGCTCCAGAATTTTTATCTCCAAATATCTCATTGGATTCGACGTTTATTCATGAAAAAGAATAAAATATCTCGTCCTTGAAACGAAACTTATAGTTTTTTATATTATATGTTTATTGGGGTACAATAAAGATTACAGTGATTATAGGTATAGTGATTATACATAGATATATACTATATGTTCATGTGTGCGTTACAGGTAAACTAGGTGCGCGGTGAGATGTCTCATTTTGAAAAAATTATACCAAGCGGCAGAGAGGCCGTTCGAGTGCGAATGACAGTTTTTGACGACTACTTGCAGGGGATATGGATAAACTACTGACACCGTGTTAGATGCCAGTTATCGTGGTAGGCAACGAGTGCAGATGCGTTGTTACATAGGTATATATGTATATATATATATATTGAACTAAAAAGTTTGAAAAAGTAAAATAAAATAAATAAATATAGTGAAGAGTCTATTCCCTATGAAGGGCGGAGATCTGTGCTGATAAATTGACAGGAACCCTCGTTAGGCACTCGTGAAATAAGGAACGAGGATGAATCCTGATGAAATAACTAATTATAGATTTTTTTTTTTTTTTTTATGTAAAACTATTTCTTATATTATATGATTACGTATTTGTGAGTGTGTATATAATGTATATATTCTATGTATGTATATAATAAATGTTTCACGAAAGTTTTTTTTTTTTTTTTTAAATGAATAATTCATCTTGTATCCAGGTATAAGTCGATTATTTCCTCCGCAACATTGCTCATATACATAATACATATACAAGGGATTTATTTAACTATGATATTAGTATTGATAACCGGAATTCGCAGACGCGTCGCCACCGCTTCCTGATGGATAGCCACCGCCGTTTCCACCTCCGTTTCCGCCCCGATTACCACTGCCGTTACTTCCGCCTGAACCACCGGAAGAATAGCCACCATTCCCGTTTCCACCCCCATTACCTTGTCCTCCAAATCCTCCGTTTCCTCCGGACGAGTACCCCCCTGAGAATTTGTTCAGGTAGTTTTGAGAAATTGTTTAGCCTTTCGATAATACGAAATTTTACATTTAACAGATTTTTCGGCAAAACTCACCATTTCCTCCGTTGCCACCGCCGTTTCCGCCCCCACTCGGACCTCCGGAAGAATATCCTCCGTTGCCTCCATTACCGCTATTGCCCCCATTGCCTCTGCCGAATCCACCTCCGTTACCACCGCTGCTAGGACCTCCTGAAGAGTAGCCTCCGTTTCCATTTCCGTTTCCAGATCCGCTACCACCGCCGAATCCATTGCCGTTTCCTGATCCTGGTCCTCCTGAAGAGTAGCCACCATTTCCACCTCCGTTGCTCCCCGATCCACCTGACGAATATCCGCCATTTCCACCTCCGTTACCTCCTGGACCACCTGAAGAATATCCGTCATTTCCACCTCCGTTTCCTCCGTTGCCCCCTGGACCACCAGAGCCGTATCCTTCGCCATTAGCTTCACCTTCGTATCTGATTTGAGGTTTGAAACCATCTTGGTCGGCTTCATATTCGACGATTTGTTTTCTACCATCAGGTAAAACGACGTTGAATTCACCTTGAGCTCTGTCTCCGTCTCGTGTCTCAGTGTGTCCAAACTCACTGCCGGATTCTTCGTCTTTTACTTCATAGGAGAACTCGTACTTCGCTGGCTCCTAAAAGATAAGGAGCTTGTAAGGATCGTGGGTGATCGATGGATAATACCTGTACTTTGTTCACAATTAAGTCGAGTTTCGAAAAAATACATTTCAACAAAGCAGTTCAATCATTCTTGTTCGTTTTTGCAAATCCGGGATATGTCTTTGCCAGAAGAATACAACTACATTCCTATCCGTTTATCAAAATAAGTAACCAATTGAAACACTTCACTTACGTTTCCACCATCGTCTTCGCTACCACCCCCATAGCCGCTACCACCGCTACCACCGTTGCCAAAACCCCCGCCATTTCCTCCAGGGCCACCGGAACCGTAGCCATTGTTTCCTCCCCCGCCTCCGTTGCCTCCGCCAAATCCACCGCCGTTTCCACCTGCACCAGGAGGCCCGTAGCTACTGGATGGTCTGCTACCACCATTTCCACCATTTCCGTTTCCGCCAAATCCACCTCCGTTCCCTCCTGCGCCAGGAGCTCCGTAGCTACTGGAAGGCCGGCTACCTCCATTTCCACCATTTCCGTTTCCATTTCCATTTCCACCAAATCCTCCGCCATTACCTCCCGCACCGGGTGCACCATAGCTACTGGATGGCCTACCTCCTCCGTTTCCACCTCCGCTTCCTCCAAATCCACCACCGTTACCACCTGCGCCAGGAGCTCCGTAACTGCTGGATGGTCTGCCACCCCCGTTTCCACCATTGCCACTGCTTCCACCACCGTTGCCTCCTCCACCAGGTGCTCCATAGCTACTGGATGGTCTGCCACCTCCGTTTCCACCATTTCCGTTTCCATTTCCGCCAAATCCACCACCGTTGCCTCCAGCGCCAGGTGCTCCATAGCTACTGGATGGTCTGCCACCTCCGTTTCCGCCATTACCACCATTTCCATTTCCATTTCCTCCGAATCCACCACCGTTCCCTCCAGCACCAGGTGCTCCGTAGCTGCTTGATGGTTGACCGCCCCCCTGTCCACCTCCGTTCCCGTTTCCTCCAGCACCAGGTGCCCCGTAGCTGCTGGATGGCCTGCCACCATTTCCTCCATTACCACCATTCCCATTTCCATTTCCACTTCCTCTGAATCCACCACCGTTGCCATTTCCTCCAGAACCAGGAGCCCCGTAGGTACTGGATGGTCGTCCAGCTCCACCATTTCCGAAACCACCGCTGCCACCGTTACCAGAACTGCTGCCACCCCCTCCAAAACCTGGTGGACCGTACTCGGTTGATAGAGAACCTCCACCAGAGCTACCTCCGAAACCTGATGAACCTCCGTTACCGTTTCCCCCGGGACCGCCTCGTCCTGGTGGGAGATACGAGTTCACAGGAGGCTCTGGCCTCGCTAGAGCTATCGCCAAAACGGCTGTTGCTAAAACGTACTGGAAATCGGAGAACGAAATCAGGCTAGCTTTTCATTACGAGAAAATTTTTTAAAAAGTAGTAATATGCAGCGAAGAATAGAATAGAGAAGGAGATGAAGAACAAAAATGTACTGCAAATTGGTTTTCCGATGGTATCTTCAAGGCTATAAGCTACGTCGAAGTGTTTTTCGAGGAGGGATACGCTGATGAAGAATATTAAAAATGAAATTGGTAAAGGCATGAAAAAATCGATGGTTAATAGGTTTATTTGAATATATGCTTACCTTGAACATTGTGACGGATTTCTTGAACATTGAAGATCGTATAATGGCTCTGGTACCCTGTTTTCCAAGGATGAGCCAGCACCACTGAGTGGTGTGGAGTGAATGATAAACCCTTGGACAAAATCGGCTTTATATACCCCGAAGCTCATCCGTGATCCGCGATCATGGATTTCGTGCAAGAAGGCACAGATTTACACCGTTTATACTATGGCATTGGTGATGTATCGGTGGTAGTGGTATTGGTACAAGTAATAGTGATAGCCATGGTACTCAGGGTGGCGGGGATAAAGACAACCGCTCAAAGACATCGAAGACGTCGTCACTTACGGATCGTCCCATTTTACTACCAACCGATATCGTTACGAGATCCGATTCCTACAACCCAACCAAACTCCATAGGGTGATCGATGATTTTTTTGTCGAAGTAAGCAAAAACTTCTTATTCAAGCAGCGTAAAAATAATGATCGAAAAATTTCTGTTCCATAATGAGACGCCGCCTTATGTGTAAACAAGGACGAAAAAACATCCTGGCGACGTATGATGAAGTAACGAAATCTCTTCTTTTGCCTGAAGGGAAAGTCTTCTTTCTGTTCTGGTTTTGTGTGCATATGAGACACCGAGCTCATCCTCATTTCGAAATTCCGAGATTACACTTAAAAGAGAATAAAGAAAAAAAAATTGTAGTTTCCATTTTCGTCGTTTTTTTTCGATTAATACCCCCTCAGGGGTTTATACGTATGAGTATACACACGTGTAGGATTAAGTTCTATCCTGCAGATGATAGGATGAAAGTAGCCTGAGGGGAACAGTGGGTGAGACGTGGTGAGTGCATAAGCAGTCGCATCTCAGCATCTGGGTATCTATCTAAGCAGATTCACTGGGTTATAAAAGGGGAATGCATGTCTGTGAGAAGTACCTACATTCCTCTGCTCAACAGATATCCTCTGTATAATTATGTAACGATATTGTAAGGCCGCTTTGATTTATAAGATTTCGCTTATACGATGGTCTAGTTAACCGTCTCATCCTGTACCTATTCTTTGCTGCAGTCGATGGACTTAATGACTCAATTCTCATGTTGCAAGTAACGAGCTGGATGGAGATTAACCGAATTAAAATGACTGCGCTGGTAAAAATCGATCCCTAATTTTATTTTCGATGTAATATTAGAAATGTGGTATCGGAATGATTAGGTCCGTACATACAACGGAAAGAAAATAAAGTAGAAACTTTTTTTCCCACGTCATTTCACCCTCGGCTTGTCAATATATTTCGTTTATTGGTCCACATGTAGGTCAATGGAACCGAAGATATTTAATAAGGTTTAGCAAGTTTCTTTGATTATTAGCAACTTTGTTAGCCAGTTTTGGTGTTTTGGTATTTCGGGTGAACCTAACTTCGGTAAAATACCTTATTGACGTTTTGATGATATAATTGAAGCAGAGTTTCATACATCTTCTAATTGGGACCAGAAGGAAGACAGACGCAATGTGTAAGATCGTTTTTTGCGAAAAGTAAATAACACCGTGTAGCTGGTATGGCGCAAATAACAAACCGCCTATACGTTACTAGTATAAATTACGTATTACCCTGGTGCCTTAGCTGCACGGTAGACGTATGTGTAGCGCCCGATCTGAAAGCAATACATGTCATTAAGCGATGCGGCTAAGATTGCATCTTCGCGAACTTTACCGCCAATTAAATATAAGACGTATTATGGCAAAACGAGAGTATTAATTTTTTCAAAAAATAATTAAAATTCAGGTTGTTATTTTCCAATTATTCTCAAGCCAATTAATTATCCCACTCGATGATACCTACTTGTTTGAATATTATACCTAAACGTACATACATACAAACACTGAACAATGTTCGTATTTTACTTACAATTAGCTCGACGCGTTTAGCTCGAATATCGCGCAACCCGAAGAAGAGAACTGCAAAATGTTTCGCAACTGAATGACGCCTACGACGTCACAATACGTAGTAGATACATACACCTTTCCATATTGTCGCCAGCTGCATCCTGGTCTATATTATCACCGATTTCGCAAAGGAGATCATCTCATTCGGTAATCATTATTCCATGTGCAGAAAGAATATAATATAGAAATCTCGAGGTTGTTTTATGGAATGATATATAGTTTCAGAGATATATGGTATACATATATGGTGAATTCTGAACGAGTTCGTTAACTCAAAGTTTAAAGGGCAGTAAAAGAGGCTATCGCAGAGTTTTAACGAGGTGAGAAATAAGGGACCATAAGAAAGATGTAGAACGAAGGAGTTGTTAGTTTCCGCCGTTGGAAGATGCAACAACTTTGCCGGAAGTGAGACGCGTTCGCCGCCACGACACTTCGGTACACGAACAAAATTGGATCAGAAAAGCAATCTTTATATACATGGGTAAAGGAATTATAATACCTGCTCGGTGAAGGAAAGAAAGAGATAGATGTTCCCAGACGTCGTTCGTTCCGTAAGATTAACGTAGATTGGAAAAATAAAAGTTTCAATCCTTTCCATGCGCGTATAGGAGTAGACGGAAGATTAATCCGACTCTTCAGCTCCGCACCCATATTATAATATTATCTTATCCTCGCAAGGTCAGGAACGATTTTAAACCGCTAATCGGGTACTACTGTATTTGGAAAGAAACATAGAGAATAATTCATGTACTTAGATATGATCTGAATACTTGTGGCTTCTTTTAAAATTGCCTGAAAATAATCACAAGTGCTTCCAATTTTGTATATGAAACATATATTCATACGCACGACTGTAATATGATGGGTATACCTCCACGAATATCCGTATTGTTCGTTCTTCTTAATTTTCCTGTTCAAATCGATAGAAAAACTGTATACCTACCCCCTCGAAATAATATAGCATTGTTCATTTTTACCCTGAACCTCTATCGCTTTCTCCGTCACTAAAATTTTATTTCTTTTTTTTTTTCTTTCTCGTTTCTGTATATAAATTTTCAGTAAGTATTAAAGTACCGCTATCTACCCGAGCAACGACACGTAGCCCCTGTCGTAAATAAGTGGCTTAAATTTTCCCCCCAATATTTCACGTATTGGTTATTTTACGAACGCGTCGCACAACCTGTACGTATATAAGTTAGGGTACGGTATATACATATACATACCTTTATACCAACCTATCGATATTGTATACGAACCCTTCTATATGTACAGAACTTTTTATCCCCCATACTGCAAACACGATTTAACCGTCGCTTTTGTCAAGATATTTGCGTATGGCTCCGACACGTTCGCGGTACGATATCGTATCATCTTTTATCCTGCCCCCAGCTGATATACATAAGTGACTCTTATCTATCTACCTAGCTTACGATATGACACAATACCGACATTCTTACATCATCTCATATAGACATGAAAGTATAACGATGGACTATAGTAAGGTGAGTTTTACTCCGTGTCGAAATAATTGGTCATTTCCAAATGATTTTTTGGAATAATAAAGCCGGAAATTTATTCACGATCAAAAAGGTTTCCCCACTTTTTTCATTAGAGTAGAAAAATGGCAATGTGTATACCTGATGAGAATACACGACATATTGAGACTGTTACGGAGGAATACGTTCGTACCTACGTACGTGGATCGGCGATGTATTTCAGCTATCAAGAACTTGAATAGTTAGCCAATCGTATGTGTAAAACGCGATCCACGATCCAATTTAGAACACATCCACCTTGGGTATAACGTATAGATCTCTTCCCATCGAGGAGATTCTTATTCGCGATTGCGGCACATCTTTTCACTTTACGGGAGTGAATAAATACGCTGAATCTCAGGCGCCCAGTCACATTCGGAAAGTTGTAACTGATGCTGGTGCATCCAGATATATGGTAGGCGAAAAATTTCTTGTAAGAATAACAGCTGTACCGCATGTAGATCCAGTTATTTTCTTTATACAATTATTACGATTCGATCTCCATACAAGAACCATCTATACATGATTCTCTCGCGTGTGATTGCAGCATCTCTTTACACGATATAGTAGATACATAGTAGACAGAACGAGTACCTACCTACTCGGTTCCAGACCCATCGGCAAGTTGCATAGCTGTGCTTGACTGGTATAACAATACATCGTTGAGAAGGTACTCCAACAATGGAACATTTGACGCCCCTTGATCACGAGCTCGAATATTAAGTTTGGTCTGGAGCAGATGAATTTTTACCTCAGAACGGGTTTATTTCAGAGCCACTCGTTTCCGCAGTTTACAAATTTACGGAAATCAGTTATTCCCGATATTCAATATCCACGAAAGATACCATCACGTGCATTCGGTGAATAACAGAATTCAGATTTTCATTGTTACGTGAGTCGATATCATCGCTCCATACGGATGCATGCAGCATCTGAACTAGAACTACTCGTCGGTATATCGACGTCGTCTATTTTCATCCTGTTTGAATTTTATGAAACATTTTTTTTTTTTTCTTTATCCCGATTTTTTACCGGGGTTGAGATTCTCATATGTTCGCTACACGTGTCCCTGAGATTAAGGTTTATTGTGGATGATCGATTCTAAACATCGCAGTTTTCGCACTTAAATTCGCTTCAGTTTTTTTTTTTTTCTAAATAAAATAAAATAAAGGACCGAAAAGAAAATTCACAATGCAGCTCGGGTTTCGAACGTCTTCATTTACATAGGCTATCAGTAGTTTCAAACTTTCAGTATTTACGTATAAATATATTTTTCTATGCGGAGTGACGCGGCGTGGTGTAGCGAGTAAAAGTTTTCCTTAGAAAAACGGGAAGTTGAAGGTTCCTCTTCGTGCACGTCCTGCTCGGATATTGGCTGTACCTCTTCTCCTTCTTTCCTCTAGGTGCAAAAGGAACGACCACCACGCTGTCTTCATATATAAGTGAAATATCTCAGCGTGTAAAACAGTTTCTTCCTTTTCCTCCATTTTCATCGTTCCGTATCGTTATCTTTTTCAAATCCGGATGCTCCACACAAGAATATATGTATATGGTGCTAGAAATATCCCAGATATCATCTACCTACTCCTTCCTGCACACACGTACGTCGTTCCACTTCTTCATACTCCAGCTGCAGTGGACCGAAATTTCTATACGACTATAATAGGAAAAGGAAATGTCTATTGATATAATAATCGAAGTTATCGACTGCGCAAATTTTTATTCATTTAGGAAGATCCTGTTTCCTGTATCGAATTCTTGCAGCTTGAGTCGATCATGGCAGCGGAAGAGTCGGAATCCTGCCTTTCGCTATTGTTACGGTATTTCTTTCGCAAAGTCCGTTTCACAAATGAAGTGTAAATCCTCTTCCGAGTTCTCACAGCTGAACTATCAGTCTGTACCTTCCGCCCATGGAATTGAATAAGGAATTCTTACGGAGTTTTAGCTTTTATTCGAACTCGAATAGAGTAAGAAAGCCAATCATCGATATAGCGGCTGACGCCTTGCAGCGACGAGTAGCTGCAGTAGGTATCAATGATGCAGAAAGAAAAAACAAAGTAAGAAATGGAACCTTCTGCCTACTTCTGTGTCGGTGAGTTCCTGGACTTCTCAAACACCTACTAAGTCCATAGGGATTGAATTTCATCTCAATTTCTTATTAAGGGTTGAAAAAAAAAAAAAAAATCCTCCAAGATCATCCAACGTGAGATAAACACGAGGCCAGAGGATGTAAGTAAGTGCGATTCGATGTGGTCGAATTACCCAGAGACCCAACAGCCGAGTTTCCGAGCTCCGATCCTCTTCCTAAATTAGTGAACGACACGCAGACCATTCGATCCAATTTTTTTCCTTTTTCTCTTCTCCTTTTTTTTCCCCCTTTTATTTTACTGCTATGGAGGAGCCAGCTGCCACCCACCTCCGGCTTTAGGTTAGCCGAGAAAGCAGGAAGATGAAAGAAACTCGAGCCATGTAAATCGTTAATGGTTGTCGTGACTGCCAGCTCCGAGTGGTTCGCCTGATTTATTTCGAGTCACGTGACGACTGATGTTTTAACATTTCGTGAGGCAGGTAGGTTTGTATATATACCAAAGCACCAGAGGGCCCCTGTCAATAAAGAAGAGATCGATTTGAATTTAAAAGTGGGATCATTTTTTACTCCGACGTTCAGCTGTCGAGTAATAGAAGAGAAGTTTTGATCCCGCACACTCCGATATAGAAATGCACGGTTCTAATAAGGGATGAAACTGAATCTTTGTAATCGTTTGAAGGCTCGTAGATATTAATTCGGAAAAGAGATAGAAAATATTGATAAACTTTAACGCAAATGGTTTATTACTCGATCGGATTAAGGTACGGCTAAGAGCAGATCGGTGAATGCTGCAGCGATCGAGAGATCTGCCTTAGCGACTGTAGCTATTAAAATAGGAGTTTCTCAGCCGCTAAAACGATGAAGGAAGTAATTTCGATCCTGAAGACACGAAAGTCCTATAAAATGTAAAATAAAGTAAAACTCCAGACAACAATCAGGTTCTCTCTGCACCGATGCACTTCCGCGCAATAAGCTATTTCAGTTTCTGTCCTGAATATACCGTCTCGGTACTCGGCCAGTTTTAGATTGCTAAAACTCCGTCGATATGTCTCAATAAACGCGACGCGGTAGAATATTTGGCGAGGCTGATGGACCGAGAGAAATTATGGAAGATCCTCCTCCTCCTCCTTTTCCTCGTCCTCGTCGTCGTATAGTCGTCTGGAGGTAGGATATAACTAGTGATGAACGGTTATGGGTAATCATGTAATTGATCCTGCGCGTAAGGGAGAAATTTCTGGCGAGAGAGAAAAATTTGGTGTTTTATTTTTATAGGATTTTCCAACCGGGCGTAGAATGTAAATCATCGGATAAAATATGGGCCAATTTTTACAAAGTGTTTAACTCTGTCTCTCCCCGTTTTTCTCTTATACCAGAGCTGGTGGAATTCCGAAACCGTAAATCAACCTGAAGATAAAAAATTAAACCACGTACCTACCTGTGACGCACAGTTTACCAACGAGACTTGTATGTAAATTCTACTCACGCATGTTATACCTAATTTGAAAATCAATTATTCATCTTTAGACGATGAAATAAATTCGCTTTCACTCACTCACTCACTCACTCACTCACTTGCGCTGACTCAATTCAGTCTATCGTTCCATGCGCCAGAAGAAAAAAACTAAATCAAAATGAACCCGACATTTTTTTCTAACGTTTTAACAACGCGGTAATCTCATAAGAATTACGCGTATAGCCGAAAACCGCGTTACTTTCTATTCTTCTCAAGTGACCCGGAGGGCAAAGCTTTTCTTTGCGTCATCTATCACTTGGGGCGTGACTCGAGCCCTTGGGAATCGCAGGGACAGGAGCTGCAGCTCTGAGATGGTACCAAAAAAAAGAAGAGAAATAAGAAGACGAAGAAGAAGAAGAAGAAGAAGAAGAAGAAGACGAAGAAGGAGTAGAACCACCGGAAGAGGAAGAGGAGGAGGAAGAGGAAGATGAAAGATGCGGAAGGAAGTGGGTGGAGGATGAAGACCAGGGTGAGGGCTGGATGATTTCAATAACCAAGCGGCGTTATCTGTCCATGGGTAGAAGCTAGCACGTCGGCGTCCAGAGACCGACGGAGAAGTGTCACCTTCCTTCAACCTAAATAGAAACGGGTGTAGGCATCCATCACCCCGATTTTCATCGCGAATTTTCTCGCCACTACCACACAGGTCAAATGAATACGGTTCTCCATTCATCTTGTCTGACCTTATACCGATTATTCGTTTCTTTCTTTGGTTCTTTTTTTCTTTTTCTCCTTCTTCCTCTACCACATTTTTTCGATAGATAAGAAAAATTGCGGATGTAAAAAAAGTAGGGCTTCGTTGTTGAGGATCGAGAGACATGATCCATACTATACGATGATTTTCCATTACTCTGACAGAGAGATTTGCGTTTAACGAAAAGTCGTTCGAATACCTCCGGTTGAAAAGCACTGCTTTATCCAAGTCATCCGTGAAACTGCCTCTTTGCGGTCTTCCGCGAATCGTCCCTTTCAATCGGGACCATTTCCGCGAACGACCTTGTCTTACCTTGGCTTGATTTCCCTTCAAAGTCGATCTTTCTTCATCCTCAATCCGCGCGTATCAATACACCTGAGAAAACGACGCCTCTCTACAGGTTCAAGAAAACCCCTGAGGTTCCATTGAACGAAATCTAAGACGGACTTATCTTATTCCTCTTTCAAAAACACCCTAAAAGACTTTTTCAAATTCAAACTAATCAAGATAATAGCGAGGAAAATGAAACGCCAAAATGAAGAAAAGAAATCACAGAAAAGTTTCGAAATAAAACCGGTGAGAATACTTCAGCACTACATTAATCAGTGGCTTACACGCGTTCAGTATACATATACACGCACAGATATACCCATATATGTGTATGTCGTGTATAGTTACAGATGTGACTTCATTGTGGTTGTGTGTGGTTTAAAAAGCGAGAATATGGAACGTGAACTCATGGTGAACAGAAGACATAGTCAACCATACCGGCTAGATGTGGGGCAAGACCTAGTGCTCAGAGATGTGCGGGGATCACCTCATTACCTGACTGACTCCCACGCCTTTACGCAACCTGCAGGGACAACGGTTCTCAAACTGGGCCAATTTCACTTACTGTTTAAAGTTATGTACGGCTAAATTACGTAACAAGTGAAACAGTTGTTAACATCGGATATTCAATTAGCAAAATATGTTTTTGACGCCAAACAATCCGCGTCCGGCCATGTAACGCGATACATTACGATCACCAATACTAAGAGTTGAAACATCGCTTTGATTCTCACTGATATGTGATTTCGAAATATTTTATGTCGATATAAATTGAAAGCATCCAATCACTGATCCGTATCTAAATTTAACAGGGATACGACTGTTTCTCCAAACGCGTGGAATACAGAATCCGAGAGATTCAACCACAGGATTCAGAATGCACGAAATGGCACACTTCAATTCAGTCTACAGCATTGTTGGAACCGTTACGAAGCCCGCTATGATCCTAAATGCAATTGGAATGCTCCGGATTGCGAGTAGCCCATACCTATACCTAAACGAAAGTTTGACTAGAAATTTCCACGCGGAAAGATCAGCCGTCTAATTACTTTCTCAATTAAGCGCTTTGTCGATTTATCCCAGGAACTCTGTAATACCTCGGAAAACTTCTATAATAAGATATGCATTATACATAATCCTGGTGAGATTTCTGAACGGAAAATAAATTGCTTAGAGGTAAAATGGGCATCATTGTGGATGGTTGGTTTCAGGTGTTTTATAACCAATCGATATTAAACCTCGCGAGTATAGTTCCAGGGTGGCAAAGCAGCACACAGTTTTGTCGACATCTGCAATATTCCATACGATTCGTTGATAGAAATGTAATCTTGAGAAGCGGAGAGCCTTACCATCAGGAGTTCATAAAATTTTACAGACTTCCAAGTCGGGGTTGAGAAGGATCAGAGTTTAAGTTTGTGCGGGATGAAAGTCCGAGAGCTGCAGAAGATTATCTTTCAAAAATCACTTCAACAAGTTTAACGACAAAAATAACGTAATAAGTTTGACGACTTTTGACCAAACTATACTACAGTCCAGGAGCAATTTTGTCCTCTTTCTCATCCTAAAGCGGAGAGATGCTATTCTGTGTGGTTTCAAGATGTGGAAGCTATCACTGCCGTCGAAACGTGGACTAATCTGAACTCTGAGCCCCTATCAACCTTAAAGCTCTTTTCCACAGAAAACCTGGCCTTCCTTAACCGAAGGTAAAAGGTAGAAGGTAAATAGCCACCCAACGTATCGCTGGTTATCAGACAGTTTCAACGCGGGCCTAAACCGCTTTAAAAAGCTTCAAAGACTCATTGAAAGCTTATCAAAGAAGAGATTATCGATTTTCTCTACACTTACCTACCACGGTTTTACTTTTTCTTTTACTTTTACTCGAACTTCCTATTTTCGTTGGTGTAGATGTATAAAAAGCGCTTGGTCAGTGGATTTCCTCAACGTTATAAAAGCACCGGTAAATGAAACTTCTGTAACAGGCTGCAACCTTACGATTATTGTTTCAAAGAACGTGTGAAACGCTCATAGTCCTCCGTGCCGTAACGTTAATATAAGAAGAAAATTGGATCGTGCTTTGGACTCCGGGTGTTTTATAGTACCTATCAATTTCCACTAAAAAAAAAAATGAGAAATACACAGCGCAAATTCGTTACGGGGATAAAAAATAGAAAACTTGAACGCAGATCAAGAAGATACAACTTTTCGTCAAAGCTAATTACGACTTTAGTATTTAGTATCAATTGATCACAAGTCGTGTAGCAAGTTAACGAATGTGAGGGGATGACCCGGAGTGTAAGAATTACATAGCTTACAAATGCCCGCAATGCCCACATCGCTTGACCTTTCACAATTCCCTACGCATCTGAGGCATAAATATATTCATGGAAAATTTCGAAACTTCGAGTTCGCGTGGCTCGCGTTTATACAACCATAAAAAGGCATTGATCTGATACAGACTCTGGATACGTATAATTTGTACCGAGAAACATCATACCTTGGGTAGTTACCGGGATATAACTTGCTTCGAGATTTAGAAACTTTTCTAACGAGTACCAAAAAGGTACTTTCGGTATGCGTATCACTTTTTCATGACACCCCTTCGCGCCCACTCATGAGGGCGAAGGGATTTCCTCCTTTTCCCTCAAGGTCCGGGTGCCTATACTTCGCGGTATAAGAGTGTTAATATATTTAATAAACATTCTCCCCCCCCATATACAGTAGCTGTTAGCTACTCATGGCCATGGAGCGACAAGTTGGTAAAAGTCGTAAAACATCCCGTTACAACGAGTAAAATCATGATGCTAAACTTTTCATTAGAATAGAGGAAAGCAACGGGGCGGTGAGCCACGTTATATATGTATTTACCCCCAGGGCACAGACAACAGGAGCTTGCGGAAGGTGCCATTTGTCACTCGGTAAATAATTAAAAGGAGCAACGTTTCAACCGCGGAAACATAGCTCTTTGCCTTTGGGCGTGATCGTATTTTTCCCTTTTTGCTCTCCCTCTTATTCTTATCATTCCCTTTTTCCTATCGTTTATACATTACTGCAGCCGGAGGTAACACCGTGGGAAGAGAGAAAAAAAGAAATTGTTTATAAATACAAGATGCTCATTCGAAGTAAAAAGTATATTCCAAATCTCTCGAATGTTTACCTTCTTGAATTAAAGTGACGTGATATCGCGGTTAGTTAATCGGGCTGTAGTATCTATGTGAGAATTTCCAGCCTAGGCATTTAACCGCGTGTTTTGCTTCGTTGGCATTTGCGGCTAACAATGGGGATAAGAAAGACAGAGATATAAGAGTCTGTGCAGGGGTATTCACCTGAATAGTATATAAGTATGGAGACAGGTACAAGTACATGTATCCACGTATATATACCTACCTATACCTATATGTAGACACGTATCGCGTGCGGTGAGCGAAAAATCCGTGACATTAGCCGCTGATTGTACATTTACATACACAAAGTGTACATAATTCATGTGATGTAGAATGTGTATGTGGTGTTCGGTTTATGGTGTAATTTTAAAAGGTACTAGGTACTTACTATATCGCATATAGTGAAGGTCGTCGATCTCCACGTCCGGAACGTTGGATTGAACAAGATTGTAATGGACGCTTTCAAGGTTGAGTCGAAAAACCAAGTTCGAGCATCGTCCAAGTAGAGTTTGCCAAAATTTCTGGTACATTTGTATTGCAGTACTTTTCACACTTGAATTATATCATTCGCACATGTGTGCATGTGTAGGTGTACGCATGTGCATATACCACATCTGCAAAATTATTTTTTCATTAGTCTGTCGTATGAATGAAAATGACGGGTAGTCCGCGTTACCAATCAATTAATACGTTTATTGACCCGATATATTTGGAGCTTTAATTGGAGGCTGTCGTGGTATGAAAAATCAACCGAGTTTTTATCCGATCCGGAGCTGAAATTCAGCAGAAAATTATTTTTCTAATAAAAAAAAAAAAAAAAAAACATAAAATTAGGAGAAAAAAAACTCAATGGGTTCGAGTTGGTCCGTCTTTGGCTAGTTTTTTATAGATTGGTTGTTCGAATACGAGAATCGGATGTCGAGCAGCAAAGGGAGTTTGGTAATTCTGAGTTGATTTGATTAGAAAATAATGAAACCCGAAAGGGGTTGTATATCGAGTACTATGGGGGATATACTCCCGGATCGATCGATTGAAAATGAATCAAATTCCGTTTGATTAATGGCTAGTAATTCGCCGAGTGTTCAGTCGACTGTCGTTAGTCAAATAGCTGCACTATGGAGTGCGGGAGCGGAGAGCTGTTGCCAGTCTCGCTACTGCTAGCCAAGAAGTTGATAATTCTGTTTGGCTCTGAGGGTGTGTAGAAGCTGCGCATTACGCCCTGGTTCAAATAGCGTGTTTCCGGCCCCACGTCCGTCCCGACTTCCGGGGCGTAAGAGGAACGCCCGCGGCGCGGCGCGGCTCGACGGCTATGGCTTTGGCTTTGCGGGTCTCGTCGTCCTGCCAATCAATTTCAAAGCTAGTAATTCGGAGATATCTTCGACAAGCATTAATCCGCAAAATAAAACCGATGATTTATTATTCGATTCAGTTCCTGACGTCCGAAGAAGCAAAGGCGAGGATCAGACTTCGAGCGAGGATTTAATTCAGTCGGGGCTAATCCAGGTTTCAATTAGGGATCGAGATTTGTTCTCTTTTTATTTTTTATAAAAGTCGTCGGTTCAGACAAATTTCTCATTGAAACGGAACAGTTTTCCACACTTTTTACCTTTCTTTTCTTATCTTTGCCTTAGAAAAGTTTAGAGCCAGGACCGTTCCCTGTTTCCTGACTCCTAATTGTTTGTCAAAGATGTGAAATCGATAAAAGAGACAAATAGAATTGAAAAAGGAAACTCGGGCTAAAATTCCCGCAGGTTTTAGTCCCCGGTGAAGAAATAACAGAGCATTAGTATAGTTCGGCTTTAATACGAAGTGGGACTTTACTCTGATCCCTAAACAATCAACTGGGAAAGTTGAAAAGGCGTCGCCGTCGTGCCGATGGAAAGAGCAAGGCCTCACGCTTCGCCTTCGGGGGTTGAGGAGTCGACATCCACCCAGGGTGCTCAAAAAGATGAGAGAAATTGCAAGGAAAAATTTCTAGGTATCTACAATAGTTGGAAAGATAATATCGAGCTTTAGGGTAAATGAGGATATCGGAGTTGGGTATGAAGAGTTAAATTTCCTCAGCATACCCAGGGATGCATGAAAAAATAAAGTGTAGATTAATTTAAGTTCTGAAGACGTTATTCACCGGTGGAAAAAGCATTCTAGGTCATGTTCTTTAAAGATTCAGCTAGAATCGGACCTCGTAGAGAAAAAGGATCCTCGAAGTGCCCATCAAGTGTCAAATAAGTGGAAAGATATTTGAAATAGAAAATTCTCGAGGGAATTGAAACTGCTTATACATGGCTACTCGAGGTTTCAGGAATTTTCCTATTTTCAAATTCGTAAGGATAAAATAATGCGATATTTACGTATTAACTACCCAACCCGCACGATATAAAACTGAGGCAAAAAGCCCGGGCATGCACACAATCAACTTGAAGCTCCATTTATCAAAGGGTCATTATAACGCCGTTGACAAACGACCTTACGCTCTTATCGCAAAGACTTAATTACACTAAACTGATCCCGTATACACTTTCATCGCCCCATGGTGGTATGAAACAGATTAAAAACTATTTTCAACAAAATTTTGGCTCAGCAATTTTTGGAATTGCATAATTTTATAGCGCCAAATTTCATCTATCAAATGATACAAGCATTCAAATGTGTCTTTTAAACGCAATAATATACACTGATGTGTGTCAGGGTGTTATCCATTGCGCAAAACGTAATGAGCAATTAAAATTTCCCTTTCTATTCCCCTCTGAGACGGTAGCCCAGAATCTCTCCGTCTTCGACTCTGTCCCTCTTTCTCATTCTCGCTATCCGCGTCTTGTTCCGTCTCTTGCGGCGTAGTGTGGGAGGACTTTAACGAATAAATATATACCCTGGCAAACTACAAGTGTCATAATTATTAATTAGCGTTGTCGTTTGTTGTAATGCTCCTACCACTCCGAGCTTATTTCAAGAAACTGAGACGCAACCAGCACCGGCACAAGTATACCGGCTATAACCACTGCCTCAAGACGACCCTACTAGCTAAGATTCCGCAAGGATATGGTTAGGGGCATAAAGCACCCAGCCAGAGGATCCCTTTGGGGTAAGATTATTCCTCCCTATTGTTTAACACGCCTCTACGTTGCAGCACGTATACCTACCAGGACGCCGTTCCTCGAGGAGATGCCTCATGCCCCTTAACAGAAACAACACGCACATAATTACTCTGCTATCATACATAGCTATGTGAGTAATTATACATTGAGGAAAAGCTCATAACAATTGGTTAAAAAATGTATAAAAATAAATTCACGATTATGCGATTTTAGATGCAGTTCATTCCCACATATGTGGATTGAAATGTGAATGAAACGAGCTGAGAACCGCTTTAATGAAGGCGATCTTTGATTTGATCTTCCCACAGAGCAGTGAAAGTAAGTTCTGCTGGTTGTTTTGTTCTTACCGATACATCGACGACGAGGAGTAGGTAGGTAGAGGCTGGATTCCTTCCAGTATATATGCAGAATCCCCGGTAGTCAGTACCGTGTGATTATTCGCAATTTTAGATAGTTTGAAGTTTCATTTTTATGGCATTGATATCGGAGATAGAATTCAAAGCCGTATCGTACCGTTCTAGGTACCTGTATAGGAGTTCATTTCAAACGTATATAACCCCAGAGACATTGGGGTGTACATTCTAGTTTCAGCTGGTATCCACTTTCATGCTTGATGGCTAGATATCCTGACAACTTGTCAAGTTTTCTTCGTCAATTTATTCCGAATTAGGTCATGGAGAATAAATTATTCAAATTCAATGTCTGGGGCTATAAATACACCACGATATATGTACCGTATATGAAATCATCGTACACTATACGTGACATGTGTTTATGTATCCATACGTTAGCCCAGACTCCACTGCCTCACGGTTATACCTGCGTATCTTTCGGGGATTGATTATCGAGCTGAATGAAAAGGAAAAAAGAAGAAGAAGAAGAAGACAAAAAAAAAAAGAAACCAATATGAAAGGAAAAAGAGGAAAAAAATCAACCAACAACAGTCGCATGGTGAAAAGATATCTTCTTCTATAAGCTAATGTAATTCTATTTCTTTTTGTCATCGGAAAATTGTCGAAATTCGAGTGAATTCAATTACCCAGTTCTTCGATTCAGAGGTAAATTATGAATTCTTGTATCTTTCTTATATTCTTCACCCATTTCCGATGGAATGAAAACTCGGAATCGTAACGTATGGAGAGAAGGTGACGGTGCAGATGATACCATTAATAATTCTTATATTCTAAACATTTTTTATGCAGAAAATTCCGAATGCAAGAGCTGGGTTCCTCGACGTACGTATTTGAAGTCTGACTCCAAACAGACTTCCGGCTTCAGTAGGTACATAGCGAAATTCGTGTATTCGTTCACGAGGCCGGTAGTGTGCTGGTAGGTACCGTGGCCATATTTAACCGAAGCAAACAGCTCGACTTGTGTAGAGATTTCGATTTCGAGGAAGCATTTCACGATAAGGTAGGTATATAGTAGGTCGATATATGCTGCCAGTCTATTTACCGACAAGTATATATTAACGATTATAGCTTTTCGTACTCAAAGACGCGATTAGTCGAATTGCCAACAAGTTTCATAGTAGAGATAAAAAATCAGATTTCATTTTAGACGCTCTTCACTCCCGGCTATGAAAGTGTCTGCCATCGGAGTTACCTTACCAGGTATTATGATAAAGTTCATTAAAAATTAACCATTCTGCAACTATCTTCCGCCATTTGCTCCTTTTTTATACAAAAAAACTATATATATATATATATATATATATATATATATATATATATATATGTATATACACATGTTTTCATCATCTTAGATTACAAAATCGGTAAATATCATTTATGGGTAATAATTTCTTGCAGCAGAAAACGCGTTGGTTTCCGTTCGCAGTAATTACCTACGAAACGATACGTAGCGATGACCCTTTCACGTGTGAAATTCGAATAGTGAAAGAAATTCAATATAATACTGGTATTAAATCGTGATGAAATGAATTTTTATCTTACAATCAACTGGTCGTTACTATAAAGTTCCACATGAAGGATTGATACGGTAAGTTATGTAATTTTAGAAAATATTTTATTCACCGATAATGCAGTGTCTGTGCAGCAATAGGTATAAAAATTTTCAACCATTTGGTATAAGAACAATAAAAATTTCTTATGGTTAGATGGTTTTAGATCTATTTACGATTATTCGAGGTCGTTAAAAACGACGGAGTTACTAGAACCTTCTTCTTCCTAGTATCCATTGAAGTTACTGGAACTTGGCCTCGGGGTGTCGTACCTTGGGGTTCCTTCGTAGCTGACCTGAGCATTGAAACCATGTTTCCAGTCGGCTGTGTATTGTACTATTTGTAGACGTCCATCGGGTAACTGGACGCGATATTCTCCACGGACAACATCGCCGTCGCTGACCGCGTTGTGGGAATAATCATTCCCGAAGGAGTCATCCTTTACAGCGTAGTTAAAGTCAAAGGGCATTCCTGGTTCGTGATGATGATGATCACCATGGTCGTGGTGTTCATGCTGTGATTAAAAAAAAATTTCAAATTTTCAACTCTTCAATTTGGTTACAAATTAATCAAAGGGTTTTAAGAAATTTTGCCATTTTTTATACAAATTGAATGCAAAAATTCACGCACTTATCGGTTCAGAATCATCGACGATCTTTTAGCTCAATACTCGTTCGTTCAACTGACGTAATTAACCGTTTTAATTGAGCCCATAAAGCCTGGGAATATTGAGTAACATAAGATAAAAATCAGTATTAACTCACGTTCGGAGTTAAGGTATTTCCGTTATGTCCTGATGGTTGTCCGTTGTAATCAGGGAATCCTGGAGTTGGCCTGACCGAAGGTCCTGGGAATGGAGTTGGCCTAGGGCCAGTTGGAAAGTTTGGAATATTGGGCCTCGTTGGAATGGGGGGGAAACTAGTCGTGGGCCTAGTTGGTGTTACCGGAAACGATGGAGTCGGTCTTGTAACTGCCGGAAACCCAATAGTTGGTCTATCGTAGTTGTATCCTTTGGTAGGATCAGGTGGAAGGTATCTGTTGCTGCCTGGTGGGAGGTCACCAATTACGGCTGTAGCCGCCAGCAGAAGTAGGGTTACCTTAAAAGAGAAGACAGTGAAAAATCAAAATAAAAATCGAAATCAAAATGAACACAATACCAAAAACAATGCAATAATTGTTCCCTCGGTCCTTGAAATTGCACCGAGTCTGACCTTTCATTTCTCACCGTGGCTAATTCGTATAAAATTTTCTTTTTCTTTTCTTTTCTTTTATCTGCGTATAAATCGATAAGGTTGAATTCTGAAAGCTGGTAGTAAGATTACGGCTGAGTTATAGCACAGCGAGTAATTGTTTAGGATTTGTAAATCGTTAAAGGTGAAAGATAAAGAAATAGGAGAAATGTCGTATACGACAGTTCGGTAAGAGTGTATTACGTGCTTGTATAGCAATGACATTTTTTTTATTTTGACTGTGTAGACCTCATTAAGAACTGGGTCGTGAGTCAATACATGATAAAATGAGTATATAGTTCGTGTGGTTAACGTGCTGCACGGACAGATACTCAGACATATCTGTGATATAGTATTTCTTATTGTATGGTGATATTTGATAAAGTCAGTAGCGGTTTCCCTCGAATATAAACCTACAGATAGATTAATTCTGTCACGAAATATGATCGATTTATTATTCATCCCTTCGGCCATACCTGATGCCCGGATAAATTGCCCCCTCTTTATCCCACAGCAAAAAAAAAAGAAAAAATTTGACCAAAATAGACTCAAACGACTTCTTTTTCTCTACCAGGTAAACCTCGGCGTTTAATTAATACGTGAATATCGATTCACCCTCAAGAAGAGGGAGAAGAAGACGAAGAAGAAGAAGAAGACGAAGAAATAAGAAAGAAGGCTGTTATTTATGTGCACTTGATTTTTTATTTGATTACTTTTTTTTTTTTTGTTTTTAATCCAATTAAAAATGTGACAAGAAAAAATAAGAAAATAAAAAAAAGCAGTGAATTCCTTGTTTCTGGATATATCTACACCGTCAATAAAGAGATTTTTTAATGAAAATTTAAAACGTAATAAAGTCGTAATATTGAGGTAAATAAATTGCTTCGAATTCGTAAACGCTTCAGCTCGCGATCAATCAAGGGCGTTTAATAATTCCTACGTAACTTTGAATAGATCGTTAGTGGATTTTAATAAGGGGTATGTTATGATTCAAGGATATCATCGAGTGGTAAGGCTCGGGAGTTTATCAAGCTCGTGTACCTATGCTTATACGAACTTCTCGAATTTCCAAAGATCTTAATTATTCCCTGAGCACCAAGTGGCTCAGCACCTATGTTCTCTTCAAACCAGCATAGTTCGGTACTACCTAATTGTTTAATAAATGAATTGATCATCACGTGCGAAACGTTCGTATTTCCCAACGATAAAAAATCATATCTGATGATCAATTCATCTTCAATTCACGAAACTAATAAATAATGATATTATACACTATGTATGATAGTCATTAACTAATATCTTCGCAGGTTAATGGGCGTATCGATGCCCCAACCGTATAGCAATTATTCATTATACCAGAGAGAAAGAGAAAGAGATAGATAGAGAGAGAGAGAGAGAGAGGGATTATGATCATTATTATTTTGCTAATAACCATGCATAAATCATCATTTTAGACAATCGTATCTTGATATTATTATAATTTATGTACTTGGCCTGTTTTAACTCGATTACGAAACTTTTGCCAATTACCCTTTTTTTTCTTCTTTTTTCCTTTCTTTCCTTTCATCTTACATTTCGAAAGAAAGATTTTTCACAATTAGACAAAAAAAAAAAAAAAATTGTCCGATTGGAAGGAAGAAGAGAAAAAAATAAAAAAAAAATAAAAATTGAGAATGGTGAGACTGAAGGTAATTACATCGTATTTCCTTAACCTTGCGAAACCGGAGGCTTTGCGTTGAGACAGGTTCGTCTCGAGTTAGACAACTTAAAGTCAGGCTAATGTCAGGTTTCCAGGATCTACTGGCAAAGCTTAGTGTTTATAGTTGCAAAGTCTATCTGGAAGCTTACGTTAGTGTGGGTATATTAATTCTAATCTAATTCGGTTTATATGCACGTATACATGGGCACATGGCTGTGCATGTATAAGGGCTAATTGTCCAAAGGAGCAAATTTCCTACAATGAGAAAATACACAAAGGCGTAATCACGAGCTGCCAATTTATTCACATCCATATTTCCCTCTTTTCATGCGAGGGAACCAAGTCCTTGCCTTGCCTTGCCTTGCCTTGCCTTGCCTTGCCTTGAGAATATCAAACGAGTACAAAGGACTAAGGAAGGCTTGAGAAGAGAATCTCTTCGGTCTGCCTACGCGGTTCATGACTTGAAAGACGTATCTACACAATTGAATGTAACGATGCTATCTCATCACTAAATCAGACCGACCCTCCAGCTGGTTTTTGAAGTCAATCCTCGTGACTTAGGTACGTACCTGGATATTGATCATCGACATCATCATCTCGTCCTATAAATTTTCGACGTTCAATTAAAGCTCACAAAGTTTAATTAAACCGAAACAATATAACGAGCACGATTATATCACTGTTAAAGGATAAGATCGGATGATCAGTTATAGCCGCACCAGAAATGGAAAAACCAAAAATATACGCTTAGAAAAACAAAAACTGATAAAAACTAATTATTCACTGACTCGTTCACCTGCTGAGTTAGTGACTGTTCACCACGACTCACCGTCGTTGTTTATATAGCCTGGGTCTAACAAGATGATCCTTTGCTTTGCCTAAGGAAGAGCTGGTTCGGTGATGCAGGGACGGTGGGGGAGTAGAGCCTAAGAGGGAATAGGATCCTCCCTTGCCTCGTGATATCCCCAACTCATGGACCTCCGAACGTTCATAATTTCACGCGGAGACCGGGGAACCGTCAAGGTCCCAATAGACGCCACTCTCGAGGCTCGTTATTTGCGAGATCTAAGACCTTCCCGGAGAAATTACGAACCAGTAACGAAATATCGAATTTTAGATTTTTTTTTTCTCATTTTTTCTCATCGTCCTTGTTTTTTTTTCAGAAAAATAAGGACCTACGTCCTAGTTTTCTTTTTTTTTTTCGAGAGTTAGATATCCATACGTATATGCACAACGGACCTCATCCGTTTATCTAACAGGTATTCAATCGCCCTGAAAAATACAAAAGTGAAAAAATAGGAGAAAACGTGAACTAAGGAAAAGCTCTAAGCTTCTACTATAGCAGTTGCAATAACGGAAGCTCGTCCGGCATGACATTAGCTATTGATCGGTAGAGCAAACGTCTGCACGTATCTACTCTTCCTTCTGCAATTGTTCTTACCCAGCTAAAGCAATATCAGGAAATTCCACTTGTGAAAAGCTCGCGCGTTCTTTACTGCTATAGGGGATATACCAACCCTTGGAGACACACTAGATTTTTACGGAATAATATTTGCTTTATAAAGTTAGTTTTTATTCTTCTTATTCTACTCCTCTCTGTGATACTCATTACTATTGAATTTTCACTCAGGAAATAATCTCTCGAGATACTGCAAAAGTATCTGCGGTTTTATCAAAATTGCAATAGTGTCTTCGGCGTGTGGCGGGCATCTGTCGTCCCACAGATGATAACCAGATGAACGAGTGAATAACTTAACGCTACTGTACAGCTGAAAACCTCCTTAAAATCTGTGATTTGAAAACTGAGTTGGTTTTTTAAATTTTTTTTAATTTATTTTTTCATAATTTTCGGCATGGTTTACTAATAATTTATCATGGAACACAGCTACCTACAGTTCAATTTTTTGTTTATTTGGCGACAACGAGCTCCAGTTCGCAGTCTGCGAGGACATCTACTGCTCCGAAAAGCTTATTGCACTAGTTTTGCGACTGGACTTTTATTTTCAAAGTTATATAAATTGCGAAAATTAATTGATGCAGATTATTTTTCTGGTATAAATTTTTGTCCAGACTGCAGGTTGAATTTTCTTTATGAAAATGAATTCATACCTACCCCGCAGACCCCTTGAATAAATGATTAAATTAAGAAGGACGAAGAAATGAATAGCAAGATATGAGAAGAACGGCGGATAATTAAAAACTTAAGTAACAAAAATGCCAATTTTATGCTTTCCTTGATTGCTGCTATATAAATGCACATTGCAGTACTCGCGTAGCCGGCACTTAGCCACCGCGTAATAAACGTTTGTCCTTCTAACTAAAACCGGCACGAAATGTCGCCGAAAAAGAATTTTCTCTGATGAAATATACGAATATTTTATTAAACGTTTATATCGTTTTGTGTTCTTTCGTATTTCATATAATTTTTTTTCTAATTTATCCTCATTTTTATTCCAGCCATCAACCATCGATAATTAACTTGTTACGTTACTTCGGCGAAACTTTTGCAAAGGTTCGCGGAGCCCGGATGCCCGCACCCGCGTCGGTGATGAAAATTGAATGACATAACACATGGGAAAAAATTAGGGGCAGTTTAATTATCGATAGATTATAACGAGGTGCAGTATAAAACGTGGGAAAAACTGACGCATTATGAATTATTGCGAAATTATAGCTTATACAATATTTACGAGTCGTTCGTATATTCACCTCCGGCCGGACTACGGCGCGGCGTCTACCGAAACGACGCGGGCGTCCCGATGCCAAGACAATGGGCCTAGGATGGTTTAAATTATACCATTATGCAACGCGGTAAGACATCGGTTAAATAATTGCAATATGGCGTCGGTCTCTAGATAAAATATTGACATTTCATTCGAAATTGACCTTCAATATTTCATCGTCAAAGCTCCGAAGTTACGGATATTGCCGAAAATTTCGTTCTTTTTTCCTCTCATTTTTTCGATCCTTTGTTTGTTTTTTTTTTTTTGTTTTTGCCTATGTACGCATTTATAGTAGCTATTTGCAATTTCATGCTTCGTACTGACATTAAGTCATCGTCGAACGCCTCTGAAACAAATTAATCTCGAAATCCTTCTACTGCATGCCGCGAGCCGATCTAATCGTGAGTAGCTGGTATAGGCGACCTTTCTACGAATCATCTCTGAACACCCATATACATCTATCCATCCCTCGCTCAGCTATTCGGTCTTGACATTTCCTGGTCAATCTTAAAATACATCTGATAAACAACACCGAGTCGTATGCGAATATGATATTGCGTAGATATACCTATATAGGTATATGCATCATATTCTCTCTTCCTGGATCCTCTTGTAAAATTTTTCGAAATAAAAATCTCGTCCTTTTTATTTAATTTTAGGTTTTTTTTTTTTTCTTTTTGGGTTTTTAATATCGAGGGGATAATTTCGACTTCTGAATGAACTGGAATTTGAGGTTGAAATTCGAGCTCGGAATACGACCGAAGAATTTCTGAACTCCTGGAGCCGCTGACCTATGTAACCGAATGGAACCTCGTGGAACCTAGTGGAACGCTGGACGCTCCCGCGATCCAAGAATTCAATGGAAGGTTACGGGTACTGGGTCGCGCCATATACGTTAAGTTATGTACGCAGACTTGAGTAGGACATCTTATACATACACGCAAGCTCATCAAAGCCGAGGCGATACGCGGGAAGAATTTCATCAGGCTAAATAAAAATTGATGGTAAATTCGAGTATGGGAGATAAATTCTTTGGGGAATGATGCATTCGCCGATCACGGAATTGGGTAATTGAATGAATTGATGAATGATCCCATTAGGTTTGTTTATTATACGAAAGGCAATCGCTGCAAAGTTTAATGACAAACGCCTCGGAGCATAGAATTAATTAAGTTCGAAGACGTTTTGTTACAATATGTTATGAGATCACTTTCTCAACTATCGATTAATCGTGGCCGATTTTGGGTCGAAGCTGTTCTCTAATTAGCAATTATCAGCGCGTGGTTAGAGAGCCTTCGAAATGATTAAAATGAAGGATCTCATTCCTGATCTCTCGGTTCGATTAAATAAACGAATTACGTCTAGATTGGTCAATTTTCCGATTAAGAAAAAAAAAAAAAAAAAAAACTTCCATATTCGCACGTTTTTGTAACATCGGTTATGGATGGGACTGTAACTTTTTTTTTCTTGGTTTCTAGACGCAATAGTAGATCGCGTGTTAAACAAAACTATTTTTCAATTACCGAATCGCGTTGTGTGTATAAACTATGCCTTACGTTGCCAATTATACTATAAACATTCAAAATTTCGGGGTCGATTATATTATATTACTCATCTTCTTCTATACATACATATTAAGTTTTTACCTTTTTTTCTATTGAAATAAAAAAAAAACCACTAAATCAATTCCATCGATCAAGTTGCTCAATCGTGTCGTCACTTCGTTCAATAACGCGTGTACAAACTATTGTTGATATATCTATGTAGGCATTTGAATATAATAAAACAATCGAATATAGGTATCATATATAAATGTAAAGATGGAAGCGATATCATCACCTGAACAATAAGAATGTGCGTAGGTGTCAAGCCCACCACCTTAGGTATAACATAGGAGTTTATTTCTTATCCGATTGAATTCGCGCTAAAAGTTTAATCCATCATACCGGAGAGTTTGAAAGACATGAAATATAGAGAATAGACAAGAGCCAGTAGGTATAATAACGGCTGTAGGTGACATTTATAATAAATAATTGCTGAGGGTAAATTTTCCCAACATTTATCAACAGCGTACTTAGTTATATTTTATTTATACATAATACATATATACATGTATATATTTCTTGATCGGATCTTTTAATCTTGTTACACTGTAGATCGTAGGGCAAGTAACACGTAGCTCGTAGCACGACTCGAATGTAAAGTTCGAGTCGTGGCAATCGCGTGTTGTGAAGAAGTAAACGGTAAAAGTTTAACCGATGTATCCACCATAGCTTAGAGACTGCAGTGCCGTAGCCAGGGGTAGCTGACCAGTAAGAAGAAAAGTAAATTTGCAGAAAAGATTTTTTTTTTAAGCCAAAGCTTCATCCGCAAAATAAAAAAGAAAAGATTTTCTCGTTGAACCGAAGCGTAGGATCGAATCGTAGGAATATTTCTTCGTGAGATTCGTGACGGCATAGTTTTAACCAAATTTAAGAATATCGGTCAGCAGAAGAACGCCGATTTTGGGGATTCGCTCGTTGGGATATGCTGATTGAAAGTTGATTTAATCGAATATCAGAATAACTTGTAGATCTCTGTTCTAGATACGGTGCTGTTAAAGAGTTGTATACATGCACAAGTGCAGCATCATCGCATAACGTCTGTTATAGTCTCCGTGGCTTCCGATGAAGACCTTCGATTAATGTTACTACTTATTGATATATGTCAATCAGTTATAGGTTGAGAGTTAATGTTTACATCGTGTTGCTGTCAGCTTGTTTGAGGAATATAAAATATGGATGAATAAAAATGGAGAGAGAAATTTATGTAAAAAAATTGTTAAGACAGGATTTACAAATACGTATACCTACCACGTCTCCGTCAAGTCCTACCTATTAGATGAGTGGTTTAAACGAACACACGAAGAATTATATTTACCTACTTGGTCTGCTTGCTCAATATGCTCAGGCAATAAAGTTCAATTAATTATTGGTAAGTATATATACTCGTATAGAAATATGTTTGACCAAAGACCCAGAAATACTTAACAATCCCATGGACTTGCCTCTGGCTCGTTACGCGTACGTACGTCAAAAGAGAACGTAGGTATAACGCGTTAATAACAAATATGTATGACGAGCTGTGAATTTATGGCTTAAAATTTGTTGCTTTTCAATTCCGCCATGAAAAAAGCAAAGGAAAAAAAATCAGCTCATTTCTGGCGATTCTCGTCGTCGATCCCGGATCAAATTTACCGATTTTTAAAATCGTTATTCGCAATTTATTTGCACAGAAATTACTTATCACTTATATTAATACCTCGCAAAAGAGAACGTTGACGCATGATTATTTTGGTTTAAAGTTCGTGGCTCACCTCCGTGGAGGTAATTCGATTTTCGAGTTATACTTGAAAGCCTCATATGCCAGCACCTATTTGTAATAATAATTAATGAGGATTGGAGACTCTTTATTCTCTATTATTGATTCGATTTCAGAAAAATAAAACGATTGCTGCAGGCTGTTCCTGCAGTTACCATTCTTTCTTTGTAATAACGTTCATGTGTTTCTACAACTGGCTCCAGAACTGTTCCATACTCGACAATGCAAGAGGTGTAGATTAGCGGTGAATCAGTGAGGCGAGTAAATTTCGCAAGATGTATCATCCTCCGTAAAATAATAACCGATAAAATCGCCTCATGGTTCGTTTGGTTACCTAAATCGTTTCGCAAGGTTCCTATACTTCTTATATTTTTCTTCTTTATATTTTTCTTGTTTTCTTTGCTTCTTTTCTTTGTTCGACGATTTAATCGGTTCGCGAACCGATTTCCCAACGTACCAAGCAGGCCGATCTCTCCCTGAGAACACTCTGATATTTCTTTGTACATACAACCTTTTCTTTTTCTTTTCTATCCACACGTAATACCTACTTACACGAGATGATTATTCGATACGCGATTATTCTTAAACGATTTTCTTTTTCGGCCACCGATCTTTATGATAAATCGAATTCGTTATCGAATTAATATATAATAATAAATCTGACGAGTTGTTCTAGTCATAAAAATTCCTTTCCGATGTTTCTTTCATCTTCTTTTTTCCTCTTTTTCAAGTAAAGTGTATAGAAGACCAAAGTTGAAGAATAGGGTTCTTCTTTCCGGACGTGTGTATACATACCTATACACCTCGGTTATAGTATATCTGTATATAGTGTAGCGGGGAAACAATGTTGACAAAATCGTGAAACTTTTATGTCAGGGTAAAATAATTTTAGCCCAGGAAAGTAACTACAAATGGAAAAGTTTGAAAAGTTTCGACAAACTTGGCTACTACACAGTATACGAGCAGAGAAGGAGTAGCTTTCGAAGGAGGAGGAGGAGCTGGATGAGGACGAGGATGAGGAAAGACGGCTGGTAGTGATCTTTCGTCCAAACCCTTATAGCTCTTACGTAGACCAAGGAATAACTATAGGTATGTATATAATATATATATATATAGAAACAGGAAATGGGCAGATATTTCTACAGAGAAATATAAAGTTGGTCTTGTACCATTGTCTGAATATTATAGGAACTTCGTAGCTATGTACCATGGAAGAGAGTAATTCACGGCCGTGATGAATCGGCCTCATTGTCGATTACGTAATATAACAAATCCGCAATCATATATTTCGATCGGACGAGTGACAGACCTCGTTGACTAATTATGACTATCGTCAATCGAATGAAATTGAAATATGAAAAGAAGATTAGAGAAGTGCGAAATTGAAAAGAGGGAAAAGGACGAATAGAGACGAGAAGGGAGGAAATTTCCTACTAGGAAATCTTCAACGGAGCTTCGACCGTTTCGCTCCGAAGGTGCCAAGAACAGAGGTGTTCGCTAACTTTGCTACTTCCAGTAATGGCGCCGAGACGAAAGTTAGCCCATGTTACACTGGGGTTTCAACCCGGTGTGTACCTCGTATATAATATACCTACACAGTTGGAGCAGAGGCCACTCTACCCGCACTAATTTCTGTGTTGAGATGAACTGCGAGATGCTGTTGTTGCCTCGCAGCACAGGTTGATATAACAGCACGATTTAGCTAGAGAAACATTAGATGCCCAAACAAAAGGAACGAAGGAAAAAGAAAAAAAAAAAAGAAACGAACGAGGAATATGTATAGTCAGGAAGTAACGTTTCCATTTTTGCTTTTTTTTTTTCCTTTCTCAATCGCAATCAAATTTTTGGGAAATTAAACGCGAGATTTATGACGCAATATTAACTATTAGTAATACTACAGCGTTGAGGTCAGTTACGCTGACCACAAACCGTGTAAATATATTCAAAGATTTATGATTACCTATAGATTTCTTTAGACAATACTAGTCGCTCGTCCGCCGTCCATCTCGATGATGTATTACATTGTACCCAGGCTATTTTCTATCTGGTTAATTAATCCGAACGATTATCCACCTTTCATCAATGAGATCTCAATACTTTCGCCCTGAGGCCTGGCTACGATATTTATAGCGTAATAATTAAGAGAGGCCAAGTCAGCTTGTGGCCGGTTGTCTTCGGTAAGATCTTAGAAAGAAGGTGGTATGCAGAAGTAGCGAAGCTGGCTGGCTGCCTTGGATCAGTAAATTGAATCCCGATTGCTGATCTCTGATTTTTACCGCAGATAACCTGAACCGTCATTAACTCCGTTTCATTATGAATCAATGCGATTGTATTTTACTTCATATTCGCTCATTCAAGATATCTCAATTAGAAAATGACGTTTTGAGGACTCAGGATTCCCTCGGGGTTCAGATAAGTCACGACGATGGTCCTCGCTCTAAAAACATGACTTTATACTTTTCGACAGAACCTTATCGAGCACATCGGAGCCGAAGACATCCTGCCAAGTATGGGAGCTAGGATTGCCCACCTGTATTATATTAAAACTTTTCACCCCCTGGGTACGACGTCAACTTATACTTATTCTCTATGGCTTTATGAATTATTTTAAAGGGTTCTGAAATAAGGCAGAAATAAAATAAAAATCCATCCAATTTCGCCCTTCCATTTCTACTTCAAATTAGATATATATAAAATATAAAAAAAAAACGCCGACAGGTAGGTCGATACCTACGTCTTTGCGAAAGTATAAATATCTGATGTTGGTAGAAACAAATTGACGATTGACTGCAGGGATCAGTTGATGTTATAAACCGATGATGTAGTAGGTGTGCCTCTTTAATGCCACGGTATTGTAGTATACCCCGCACCTTTGCGGGCAGATAACTTTGCGAAATTGTAGATCGGATTTCAGAGTTTTATTTGATGCGGAATAAATTATTGCCAAGGACCGAACCTCCCGTTCCGCCTACACGATATGTAAAAAATTAAAGAAACCCCGTGCTTCGGGGCTTTAAATTTCCTCTCTCATCTCTCATCTCTTCGCTCTTCTTCTTAAGACCTGGAATAACCGGGCTCAGATTTTCCAAGCCGGAAACGAGAAAAAATTTAGGAAGCCAAAAAGAGACGTAAGCCTCTCTCGAATAAGACGATCTTTTTCGCTGTGGAGTTCGTAAGATATTATAATCTCTCTATCCCTTAGAAGCTTCGAAAAGGACCTTATTGCCAATTTTCAAATTTCTCTCTTTTTAATTTCGCTAAATGATTTACCGCACTTTGATGGCATCTGGTGCCTTATACCTAATGGAGGCAAAGTCCGGGATACGGCTAATCGTAAACTTATGCTAGTCGACGCCCAAGTGGCATTGTTCATTGCGAGTGGTAACTATAAGCGTCTCGAAGTTAAAGGTGCAAAAGGTGCGCCTCTCGGATCAAACGATCAGAAGAATGTCTTCTGTGGGTGGTCTCAGGCCGCGGCATTGTAGACGCATTGTCGTTGATAAGTATGACTGACAATGAGCAAAAGCAGTAATTACCTAAGGTTCAAGGTCCGCCTTAGACAAATTGAACCAACAGAATGATCGCCTGGACATTTTTCAATCGTTAGAACATTTGGCTCTGATATTGGAATAGCAAGGACCCCATTTCCGGTCTGCACGAGGCTATTCTACTCGCGGATCATCAGGGATGATAATTCTTAACGCAATAGCAATACGTACCAGTTTTTTCCATCTCTTATTATTTTATTTTTAATTAGTGCGTAATCAGGGAGCATCGGTTTGTGAGAACAGAGACGGCTGGCGGGTACGTAGGTACATGGATAGATCGAGAGTTAGAGGTCTAGTCAGGAGGAAGAACTTTGAAGAAATATAAAGATAATAATAACAAGTGTGGGAGAGAGATGTCAGCCATAACCAGGTCGAGGACATTGCACAGGCATATCCACACCCTGCGACTTACCTTACATAGGCTATTTATTTATGAAAATTTATTTATGGAGATTTTAATGTGGGGATGTGCGGTGATCGCTCGTTTTGTTACTTTGTGTGTTCATTTTGGACCCGCCATGTGTGATGATCCCGCTGCTATCGTCGTAATATCAATAATTGTTATTGACCATTTTTTTGGGTTTGTTTTTTTTTTTTTTCATTCATTTCATTGCAGGAATATATAATGTTTCGAGTAATTTAATGACACGTGAATAAGTTTCACGCGATATTTAGCCGTTCTACTTCGGCCACCTCTAATCAAAAAAACTGATTTTCTAAAGTCACGCAACACGCGAAACTAAATCTTTGAATACTTCGCTTTGAATAATCGCCGTATCATAAGCGATAAAATAAAGCTAAATATCAGCGAGTTTAATTTCTTAATATATATGTACGTATGCATGTAAGAGATTCCTATATTTGCTTTAGCCTCGAGGATATGTTACTCGCACTTCCGGTATTAAATAACTTGATAAAACTAAGTTATACACGTTGAAAAAAAAAAAAAAAAAAAAAAAAAACATTAAGATATTAAATTTTAATAACACATCTCGTTTATTCTCAAATGAAATTATCACTTTCTCACGGAGTAATTTTAATAATTATTTCTTTTTGAGAAAGTTCTAACGTCTATATAGTTATATAGTCTCCATATACCTACGTTAGAAGTTATTATTGCATAAAATTATAACAAAAGGAAAGGAATATTTCTGAATTTATTACCTAACTTATGAACCAGTTTTTTTTTTTTTTTTTTTCTTTCTTCTTTTTATATATCTTATTATTCTTTCAAATGTACTTTTTTATTTTTTAGACTTTTTTTCTTATATATATATATATGTATATTTTTTTCCCGTCAACAAAGGAGTGGTAGATATTTGCCGTTATGGTGTGAACAGTTTAAATTTCAGCAATCACTTGCACGCTTCTCGATTCAGATCGTTCCCTGACACTGAAAGGATACCATTTCCTCGGCTTAAGAATTATTATATATTATTCTCAGAGTTTATTCCCGAGCTTAAAGGGTCTATCAAAAAGCTATCAAAACTCAGCGGCTCTTTTCGACGATGATAAATCGCCTTTATTTATTGCTCAATACTCCTAGCGCTGTAAAATGCAAAAGAGAAAAAGAAAAAAATAAATTCGTTTCAGTCCCGTTCAAAATTTCAGGCCTTACTCGAGTTAAAAATCGAAATTTAATAATCCGTGGGTAAACAGTGATGATTAATTAATTAAAAAATAAACTAAAGGTGTATAATATAAAAGAAAAGTGTGTGTGAAGTTGCGTAAAATGATATTTCTAATTATTCAATTACTAAGATATTATGTATGTAATTATATTACCCAAAGTATGTACATTTGTAGGACTAAATATAATTTTTTTTCATTATCTGCGGTAGGTAGGTAGGTACAGAGAAATTGATTACGCAAATATTGCCGATAAAACGAATAGTAAAAATTAAAAAATCGAGGTCATATACATCATATATATATTATATATGTGTATATTTATGAATATGGACAAAAGGAGTAGGTAGATGTATATAGATTGCAAAATTTAAGAGTCAGTCGTTAATTTACGGAATATACAGCCATTTGCTTTTATATAGTACGATAAGATGATGTTCCGCATAAGATCATAAATATATTGTTATATCTTCGGTTCAACGCGATCCAGGAAAACGTAGATGCGAGAGATAAAAAAGAAAAGAAAAAAAAAAAGGAATGAAAAATCAAATAAAATGAAGAAGAGAAGAAGAAGAAGAAGAAGAAGAAGAAGAAAAAAAAAAAAGTGGTTGAAGAGAGAATGAGAGGGTTTCTCTCACGCATCCTATTTTGTATCATATATCTCGGCATGTGGGGCTAGGAGATCAGAAATGTCGCATAAAATACGTATACGGTAAAGGTGAGGCTTACGGTTCATTTAATGTGCAGCACGCGTTGAGACGATCCTGCAGGTCACCCCGTTTATACCCTTAACCACGTAAAAGGGGGCAGCGAAAGGGGGGGGGGGGGGGGACGTTTTTATAATATCTAATACGTGAGCTCAGGACAAAGTAGCTACATTTTCACGGTTCCTCCTTTTTTTTTTCATCTTTTTTCGTTCCCCTATCTACGTGGCTTAACTTTACATCCCGGATCTCGAATTCGTACATATACCAGCTATATACATACATATATATATATGCATACAGGATGTAACCCGTTGAACTTGGCGAGGGTCAAAAGCGATATAGCCGTTTATAATTTTTGTTACTTTTTTTTTTTTTTTTTTCATTTTTCTGCGTTTTTTTTTTTCTTTCTTTTATTTTCTATTATTACGAAACGAGACGCATGTATAGGCTACGCGGAATGTCATGACTTCTTTATTATCCAGTATGAGCATTACGCTTTGGTAGCAATTACATGTATGCGTATGTACCTACATACAATCACGTAGGTATAACGCAGGTACCTACTCGTACACCGAACGTATTGCGATTAATAGCTGAGATTCCTTTTAATATCTATTTAATGCGCGGTTACCAGCTGTTAACGACTCTATAACATATATATGTATAATTCGCGAGAACGAATGTGTTGAATCGAACTATGCCACTATGAGTTAAGGATCGGTATAACCTTTGAGGTAATCTGAACAGCCAAAGAACCGATTGATAACACAACTGGGTACGAGGTAAAAAGGGGATGTAAAGGTCAGACTCCCGTTGCTCTAATCGAACTTTAAGGGAAAGTTGGATTCGTGAGTTTTCGATTTTTTTTTTCGAGATCATTTATGGCTTCGAGGTATCTCAGTTGTGAGATTCTCTCCGATATATATTACAGATTATTCATTTCTTTGATAAAATATTAGCCAATCGACCATCTTAATCAATTATTGCCTTGATTTTCAACGGGTGAAATTTATTATGACTTAATTGCACCTCCAGTTGGTAAGCTGAATTCGTCCTTGAATTACGAGATGCCGATTATTCCTCCGTATAACATACACGTACGGACATCTAAAATATATCATATTATACACCTTCGGTTCTATCTTAAGTCATACTTAATTTCTTCGCAAAGGTTACGAGGACGTATTCAGGCGCGTGTAGGTATACATATATAGAACTAATACGTTCTGTATCTCTTAGTGAGTTACTATTCCGTTCTCATTTACCGATGATACCTAAAATACGCAACTCTTCAATTGGTTCTTGAGGAGAAAACAAAAAAACAAAAAAACAAAAACAAAAAAACAAAAAAAAAAAAACGTTCATTAAAAGAAAATATCACAATATTTAAACCACGTCTGCGAGCTCTCGTTCACATCCAAAATTCGAATGGTTTAATAATTTCTTTTGAAATTCAGGCAAGAACGATTAATTTTTTTGTTATTTTTATTTTTTCCCTTGTTCTCCTGCAAATTTTTCTTCAAATTAGCTAAACCGAAGATATATTATATCATTTTTTACTATTTTTTTTTTTTTTCTCTTTTTTGCGTGGGAGAGAATTATCTTGGCTAGCCAGTTTCCTCGTGGGTCGTTAGGTTATTCTCACGCCGTTGTTCATGACTTATGTATAAACCTCGCGCGGTTTTGCCTTTTATTTCTCTTTCTTTCGTATATATACATACATAGGGAGATACGTATTTGCTTTTTTTTTTTTTTTTTAATTTTTTCCACATTTTTTGTGGTTTTTTTCTCTGTTTTTTGTTCTGGTTGCCATTTTTGTTTTTAAAAATTTAGTCTCTTTGTTTCCCCCTACTTCGGTAGAAACTTGAGTCACGATTCCGTCACACGCAATTCTTTATAAGCTATGTGTTATATTATGTACTACCTACCTGCCTTACTAAACCTATCCTACTCGGGTTTTTTCAATTACCCGCGCGCAATACACAAGCGCGTAACCATTTGTTGTATGGTTACAATTGCGAAAGTCACGATCTTCCGTAGTATAGTTTGATGTTGGCAGTAGTAGGTCTGGTATATACCTAACGGCGTGAATTTAAATTTGACATTTGGCTGAAATAATTTCAACCCAAGTTTGAATTTGAGGGAATTTCATACTCTGTTATAGGAGTATCGTGCGAGATCATCAGTTAAGCGCTGTAACCAGCATCTCAAATCCGACCTACACATGGCGTAATAAAGGGGTCAAAAGTCAATGACTATACATGATAGGATTAACTAACAAGTAAATTGACCGGTCTGAAATTATTACGAAATATATATATAAAAAAAAAAAAAATATTATCTTACACGATGTTAAAAACTTTATGTATATTCATTTCGCTTCCTTTTAGTCATCCAATTTTCAATTTTCAGTTTTCAATTTTCAACCGAAAACAATATAATGATTAACAAAGGTTATTAATTGACTCGTAACCCTCGGGAACAATAAGTTATAAGTATGTGTATAATTTCACGTCCGATAATATTGTGGGCTTAATCGTCGTTGAAACACATTACACAAAGACGGTGAGCAATCTTTCCTAGAGATTAATGATAGGGTGAAATTTAGTACTTGAAAAACGTAATATAGTAATTACTAACACGTACTACGTGTACCTTTAGATAACTAAGACTTATAATTTAGGTAATTATATATATCTAATGTATCGTATGGTAAATAGGTAAGGTAACTATCTGACCAGTCGATCGACCTGTCTTGTATTACGAATTTAAACCGCGAAAGGCGATACATTCGTGTTTACGCAATGGTATATTTCACACAGTGCAACAGCAGACTGTATATTACGTTCAAAATGATAAAACAGCTATATGTATATGTATATGCTAGGAGGAATTATCCACATCCGTGACAAGAAAAAAAGAAAAAAAAAAATCGATCGAATTAGGGAAATAAATAAAACTCAACAAATTATTGGATCCTTTAATTTAAGTACGTTTCGCCCAAACCCGAGGAAAGCACCTATAACCTACGTTATAACGGTTTTCCGGCATACGTACGCATGTTTAACCGGTTGAAAACAGGAAGCAAGAGTATTACCAGTCCTAATCCTCGAGTAGGTATAGGTACGCGAGAGTGGTTATAAATCCGAAGGGTGAAGCATGTATATCGCGTGATACGAACAAATACATATACTTCGATATTCGAAATCTGCGTAGATTGTAAACGGTCCAGTAACCCGAACATCATTGCAGAATTGACGGGAAGTTACTGCAGAGAGTTTAGTTTGAATCGATTAAATTATTGCGATATCCATATACTCGTAATGTATTTGGAGGGAATTTCAGGGGTTCACAAGACGAGAAACAACCCCTACCGAATTATATACTATACTATGATTTTAGGGGTAGCTAAGCCCCTCACCCTATCGAATATAGTTTCATACTATACCCGCGTTACTTCCACAGATATTACGTCTCGAAATTGACGCACGGAAGTAGCGCGGTTATAGTCGTATTAATCGTCTGACCAGTACCGGGGCTAACTACTTGCTCGTGACCCAGCGCATTATTCGCCGTCTACTTTTTACAAATTTAATATCTCCGCAGTGGTTTACTTGCGGGTAAATATTTATTTGGAAAAAAATATTAACAAAGCTTTAAACTCGACGAAAAAATATATATTTTATATTCGTTTTTAATATATTACCGTATATAACTAATGAATGTATCTTTGCTTCTTTCTACGCTCTAAAAAGGATCTGATCTTTAGCGAAAACTAATCCATGGGCTCTCTTTTTACATTTTTAACACCAGATACGATATAGCTGACTATATTTCTGCCCAGACATTAGGTTATTAATTATTACATACGAAAATTTCTCGCCATATATCTTCGAAGGTAGAACGGCGAGCGATCGATGCTAAGCTTGCATGTGATAAATTACAGCAAGAAAGCTTAGCTCAGTCCTGAGGGAGTCTGGCTTGATCAAAAAGCTGCGTTGTACGCATACATGCACTGTTTTATTAGTTGAAAACTCGAAGAAATACTCTCCGCCAGCTTTTATCATATTCATAGATTTAGGTTTCCGAGGAGTCAAATCTCTTCTTCCTTTCTCAATGACAATTTGATTAATCAATACAAGCCAATGAGTAGAAAGCATCCGCGTTGAGCGTAGAGCATAAAGCGTAGATATATGTATGATTGACCTGATGAGAATTGCCTGACGAATAACACCTGGATAATTATACGTACTGATTTTAGCTTTGATCGAATTCAATCAATCGATTGGCGCCGTATACATCGTTCATACATACCTATCTATTACACTTGATTGAATCAGAGAAAACAGTTTCGTAAAGAGCTTTGGCTTTAAATTATTTCCGAAGGATATGTATCGAATGAGGAAAAGCAAAACTAATCCGATTTAAAAATAGTGGTAATATTTTATCGATAATAAGTTTTATACAATTTTGGTTCATCGTCAACTGAATATAGTAAATGTGATGTAAAATAAGGTCCCTGCATATTGCGGATGATTGAAATTTTGTTCCCAGCGAATCTTTGTACAATGTGGGAAAAAAATCATCGCGTTGAATGCCGGAAAAATGGAAAAAGAAGAAGAAAAAAAACACATGCGCACACACGCACACAAAATGTTAAAAAGAGAAAAGAGAATTTTATAATCGTATAATTAGAGATATGAGCAGGTTAACGAATCGAGGTAAACGACCCTACAGAATATCGAACGTACTGCAGCATAGACTGTGAAAACCTTATAGTATTTGCATGGAACAGTAATGAAGCAGTGAGAATAGACAGACCCCCGCACGGTGTTCGCTCGATCACCGCAACATTGTTCGTTCGTGTCATTGTCTTCGAGTTGAAATTTCGATCAATGAATCCCATTTCGGGGTTAAAGTTCGTCCCTATTATCCCCTTGTTTGAACATGGTTACTAGAGTCTAGACATTCGAGCCGTTTGGGAAAATTTTTTACTTTTTTTTACTTTTTTTTTTGCCATTTTTTTTTTTCGTTTGGCCTAGTACACCCCGCGGGTTAAAAAGCTCCGGGGTTTCATGAAGTTCAGAGAAATGTTTATAGCCGTGAATTTTTTAATATCCCTACGCATATTTGAACAATATGAAAAGTTGAAAAAAAAAAAAATGAAAAATGAAAAATAAAAGATAAAAAATAAAAAAAAAAGAAGAAAATTTTTCACCCCTGTAACATTCACCGTTGCTATTTTGTTACACTAAATAATGGGCACCTGTAGCAATAGAAAATACTGACTGCACTTGCATGTTTAATGTTGGGGCTATTCAGAGTTCTGAATGAAAACCGTTCAGCATTCAGCACTTCAGCTTTCCAACGTTTCACTACAGTTTGCTTTATAAATTTTTGTATTAAATTCCTACCTTATATTCGCTATTCCTTTCGCGTTATCTGGATTTGATATTATATACCATGTATGTGGCATGATTATTGTTTTTGGGATAATTTCAATAAAGTTTTACGCGATATGTCGTAAAATTCGAAGATAAATATTCAATAAACTTATTGAGGACGCGTTATTTTAATTGTTTATAAACCTTTTTCACATTTTTATATACTAATTGGTCATTGTATCACCGTTTTGCACATATAAATATTCAATTTCTCTAGATTACATCATTTCATGTTTAATGCTCATGTATGGGGTATTCGATTTAAATTCTGAGATTATTCAATTACTTTCCGTTCATTCCAGCATTTCAACCGGGTATATCGATTTTATATCTTGGCATTAGCTCTAATTGACACAAAAAAATCGGCGAGAATAAAACGAATAGATAATTTTATTGGAAAAAATGAAAATAAAAATCTCTTTAAATTACAAATAAACGTTAAAAACATGGATTGAAAGAATCGAGGGATACGTATACGTCTGGCGATCGTTCGATGCTCCGAAAAATTGATTTTCCTCACATTTTGCAAATCGCATAATTTCTGTGTGACTCTAGATTTGTTTTTGGGGGTGAGCCAAGAGCCGAAGTCTCTCGTGGTACCAAAATCGGGGACCCATATGCGCAGAAAAGTGTCCCGGATAAGCGATAATATCCCATATTGTACTCGTATTTTTTTTACCGAGATAAGGACGAGCGTCCAAAAAGGTATTTAGAATTCCGCGGTAGCTGGAAGCGGCGAAACGAGTCTCGAGGTAAAAAGTCGTTGAGATCTTAGCCCAGACATGAAATGCGAATTATTACAGTAGTATGACTCACGTTATAAAATTTTTTGAAACTAATTTGAAAATTATTATAATATAGGTGTATATACGAAGTAGAACTATATTTGTCAAATTTGTCTTAATTTTACGCCTTCTTTGAATCTGAATTTGAATTTGAATTTGGAACGTGGTCGAGACGCAGAGTGCGAATATGACTCAGGTGAACTGCAGCGGTATAAGGTCCATGACACGTTACATAATTCTTGACGAAATATCAAGCGCATGGTGGGGTCAAAGGTCACGGTTGACATTTCATCGCTGTAAGTAATGATGCTTGTGCCCTACATAGAGAAAGTTACGCTCGCTTATCTCCGTTGTCAGGTTGGCTTTTCGCGGGCCATACCCCGTACGGGGTACACGCGAAATTTCCAAATGAGATATATTTACATGCGTACACCATACACGTTCCCATTTTTGCGCGAGACGAGAAACAAGCGAATTTGTCTCGGGGCGAAAATAGGAGAGAACGAAGTTTTCCCGTTTTCGCGAAATTATCCACGTGAACTCGAATAATGATTTTCCTTTTTTTTTCGACCATTCCTATTATGAAGGAAATTCGTATATAGGTAGATTTTTTATTACAAAGATATTTAGAGATCAAAGCATTGATGGAATTTTGGTGTGAGAATTTGTTTCTCTATTTCGCGTCGTATAATCCGACGTATAATAATCGGTGTAATTTAGTTAATTAGATTTCATGCTATTCGATTTCGGGCTTTGATTCAATCTTCGCTCGATCCAGATGTCAATTTTGGTAATTTTGTTTCGCGTAACACGCCATGGGCATAAATTTCCTCTGGTTATATTGCAGCAGCCAGCTTATAGTGGGATCGGGAGCCGAAGCCGAAGCGTCATTAGACGGTAAGCATCCTCATAAATTGAAAGTTTAAGAGGCCTCGTGAAAAGCATCCTACCGCAGAGACGGCGGTTCGGGACAGCCGAATGGCTTTCATTTCGAATTAACCGAATTAAGCTCAATTATTATAATTTACGTAAATATGGGCCATTACCATTACCATTAAGCCACGGGTATCCAACTAACCGGGTCTCACCAACGCAGATTCCAGAATGTCATCCTACTCTGTACCGCCTCAACCCCTGTCCGCAATATTTACGCATAAAATCAAAAAATGGACAAAAAATCAAGAAAAACTATTATCATGCCTAGAAATTGTTCCACCCATTTAATTCTCTCTAATGATAATTCGCAACAATTATCACCGTAGAGATACGAGGATGTGCAAGTAGGTACACAGGGGATTTGGGAAGAATTAAAGTCCGACGTAGAATCTTGACTGCAATGCTTGCACCGGCTCGTTGGTTACAGGATACAATTACTCAGCTCTCCTTATGACGTAGCTAAAGCTGTTGACGTAAATACGCCAGCTACATTTCTCGTAATTTCAAAAGGATCCGGCTCTTCCGGCTTTCCTGGATGTATGTAGGTACAGTAACTTGAATAGCTCGGTTCGTTTAGCTGTATGAAATTCCTTGCAACAGACGTAATGCACCGAGATATTATTTGCCTCTGAAATTTCCTCGACGTTTATTACTCTGTTTTATGATTAATTGACTGAAAACCTACCGTTGAACTGAGGGAAACCGATTATTTTTAGGACAAGCTGTATTTAGAAGAGTTTATTTCTGGATTACGTATGTGATTTTTTGGAATCGTAATTCAACAAAGGTAAATATTTATGCGGCGAGTTTCTACTCCGAAATATGTAATTATTTTTTAAATCCAAACTTCTTTCGAATGATTTGTCCTATTTTATAGTTTATTCGTAGCGATCGTAATCATTGACGCATATATACGTGCTAATAATTATATGCGATAGTCGTTAGCCGAAGTATTTAAACGCGTTTGGGAAATTGCGTTAAAACCACGCGGGGGGTATATGATAATTTACGCCGATTCACACAATAGCTTCCAACGTCCTATAATTTTTCCTTCACTGAATAATGACTCATAGAGACATTAAAAATAGTTTATATTGCAGAATAGAAACATTAAAAACGAAATATATTATTCTATCTTCCCCATGGCCCTCATATATTTTTTTTTATACATTTTTAGCCAAGGACTTCAGGGTCCAATGTGAAAACCAACAAATCCAAGGATCGGTCGCGGTATTAGGTTCTCTCGCATTTTAATAACCGTAAATTTTCTTTAATAGATTTAGTTTTATTCTGAAAAAGTTTATTGCCGCTTGGATATCGTTGCGGAAAGAAATTCCATACGCAATTAGCGTCTCGCCTTTCACGACCTTTTCTCGGTGTACTGAATCTGCGGCGACGATATCGGTATTTCGTTGCACTTAGTAAGTTACAGCTTTAATACTTCGGCCCCATATCTTAGAATGTAGAAGATATCATTGCGTAAGTGTAATATTGGTAACTCAGGTAGCACGGGCGAAAGTCGAAAGATGATTACGAACCGTATGACCTCAGAGACTAACCAAACTTTCAAATCCCTTTGGACAACCCGTGGCCGAGCATAAAGTCAGTGCATGACCCTTCCCGCGTTTTGACCCCGAACACCGAGAGACCCCTCTTCAAAAATTAGAGCTGAAAATTCTTACCTGTTTACGTCATGGCATTGAGAGTGAATTTGACAAGGTCAATTAATACGTGGGAATATGTATTTGGGTCAAAGTTTACCGGATTTATAGTCAGGTCTTATTAATCGGTATGCAATCTGGACTAACGAGGATAAAGAAAGGAGTTTAGTTAGTTTCTTTGTGGCGTGGTTTATGACGATGAGTGAAAAAAAAAAAAAAAAGGAAAAAATATGGAATATAATACATTCGTGAATAAATATATGTATATACGGAGAGACACAGATCCCTGAACGAAGATTATATTTCTTTGAAGATACGTCTATCACCGATTTACATGCCGTGTCTTGGTAACAATTGATATTTAATATTCAGGGACGTGGTACTAGAAGCTATTGCCAAATACGTACCCTACCATGCGTTAACATTCGTGTATATACATATTATCGAGTTTAAATCTCGACGGTATATGGACTCTATTTCGTAACTATTTGACAATTCGTCGCCTCTGCTGACAATGAATGACGCACTGACTCCATTTCGTATTACTGCGTTATTCATTTTATAACTATCTTGGTAAATACGTCCTGTCTATTTTGTTCGTAAGATTTTAACGCAGATTAGTGAATACCTCGTTTCAGGTGAGTGAGATCCAGTCCAAGCAGGATAAGGATATTCGTTTTCAACTATTGCTCCTAATTCTTAATACTATTTTACAGGAAGTTAGTATCAGCCAGGGGCAGGACAGGAATGGCAACTCTTTACCACTCAACTATTCAAGGAAACTGTAATTATTGTTGAAATCTAATATACCATATCCGAGAGCGATATCGAATATCATATCGTATTGTCTGTCTGCACAAACGCGTCGCGTCTCACTTATGATTAAGGTGATATTCAGTCTCATTGCCGAGTAAAATTCGTCGTTCCATAAATCCTGATTCATGGGATGAACTGTTGGTGGAATAATGTCGATAAGAAATAAATTTTAGAAAAAAGGATCGCCGGTGAAAATAAAGGATTTGGTACCGAATGATCGATTCCTCGGCGAAAGATCGCGAAAATCATGTCATAATTATTTTCTTTATTATTTTCTTCGCGCACCAAGAAGTCAAAAAAAGTTCTTCCTTTTTTCTTTTTTATTCTTTTACCGGCGGATAAAAGTTTCCAAGGAATGAAGCCCGGTGCGGAATTAATCGCTTCTTGGATACGCAAAGCTTGGAGCTCAAAGCCAGAGGGCTTGGAACCTTTAATTATGAAATCTGAAGTCGAGACTTTGAAGCTGTAACCCACGCGCGAGTAGCATCGCTTGGGGTTAAATTAAAAATAATATAGCATCCTGAAAATTACCTGGCTGGGTGCCGTACTTCAATTATATACCCACCCGGGTGAATCAGTGAGGCTAGAATTTTATTTTTCTTCATCTTCTTCCTCCTCTATAACCGCGCAGGTATATAATACGCGTTGCTTTTGCGTCTGCTTGTAAAACAATTTCGGTGAAGAAATCGAAAACGAAAAAAAAAAACAAGAAAAAAAACAAAATTACGATTAACCGAATCCCCGATTAAATTTTACTTCGTAGTTTAATCGCACCAGAGACACCTATGAAGAGGGTTAAAAATTCATCGCACAATCCTCAAGAGTAGCGATTCCCCTCAAGTTCTCACATCGAATATCCAAAGCAGAAAAAAAGATAAAAAAAGAGGGAAAGACTTTCGGCTCAGTCTCACCTAATGAGCCGAAACTTGAATTAATAATTTGTAAAAAAATTCCAAGCTGTGTTAATAAAAAATTAATATAATGAAAAAAGAAGAAGAAAGAAAAGGGGGGGAAATCTTTGGAGAGTAAAATTGGGGGAAAAATTGAATTTGAACGCGGGAAAAGGTTGTCGAAATCTAAGATATATCTTTCACCTACTTCTGAGTTTTTCCAATCTTTACAGTCATTCATAATTTGATCCTATCGCGTAGGCAATACGAGTGCCACTTGCGTGGAGATAGTTGGGTTTGACAGGCGTAATTCAGCGTGAGAAAGTACATAGATGTGAGGATCAGGTGTATTTGATGCTAAATATATGACCAGGCAAAACCTAAGACTGAAGAAAATATAGGTCATAGGGTGGTAGAGTTATTGAAGGTGACGGTGACTTTTATTTGCCGTAAGAAAATTGTGACACGTATTTCCTTTACCGATATACAATAAGTCCCGGTGGTATTGATTCGTCTGTTCTTTCCTTCTTACCTTATCTCCTCTATTTTTCCTTCTTTCCTTATTTCGTTCATTCCCTTGCTCCGTAGGTTCGTGAGGTAAATAACAAAGGCAGAAGGTAGCACGCGACATGACATGACAGGTACGACGACGCGATGTTATAGAAGCAGTAGTTACCTACTTCGAACCTAAAATATACCTACTCGCTGAAATCCCGGTAATGTGTTCTTATATAATAAATCATTAGAGACAGGAACAATTATTTCTATCATGATCACGACTATACGAGTACTATACATTATCCCAAAATCGATTTACCATCGTGACAGTTTCAATTTGTCTAAATCATATTGATATCGATAAATTCCATCCAAATCCACGATGACAATCCATAGACGAAAGCACAGTTTCACCAAACCGACATTAATGTGTATTTTTTTATTTTCCTAATCATCAAATTTCGGTCCACTAAAAATTAATTGGATCTGGTTGGTACATAGTTATTAAAATGGTCCGCAAATCGGGTTGAGAAGAATTTTCACCGGGGCGCCCCCCCAGATAAGCTCCAAATAATTAAAAATAAATTACCTGGCCATTACCAGAGGGGGGTAATTTTCCCCTTTATAATACACGTGTTTTTTTAGATTTTTCAAAGACCTGCGTACCAGAGCGTCCTAAACTTTTTCCAAAAATCTCAAATACTTACGAATGCGTTCCTGGTACCCATATTCTATATCCAGATGGATAAATCAGACTCCTGACCACCCGAATAGTTATAGGTTTCATTTCTTGCGTTTTTTTTCTTTCCAATCACCGGAACAAACACGTGAGAAAATTTTTGTGGATGTTTGCCAAACGTTTTCTAGCGTATAAATCGCGTATGCGCTGGTGTATAGTAAAGGTATATATATATAGATACAACAAATACATATTAGTGATAACGATTCATACTATATGACGAGAAAATCGAAGAGCTCCTATATGCGTGTATACACCAACGTAAGGGGTTTTCTCTATTTAAGGAAGTTACGTTCGCAGGACTCGAGAGTTTTGCCGGAAGTCGATAGGGAGGAGGATATTTGCGTGCTAGGACGTAATTAGAGTTTGGTTAGTTTTCAATAATTGCTCGTCGACTAAAGCAGCCTATTCATACCCAATTTACCTGTCAGCAAACAGCCAGACGGCAACCAATTAACCTGGCAAAGAGCTAACCCAACATCCATCGCATCACCGACGCATCGATCGATTTAACGAATTTTCTGTTTTTTTTTTGTCTCTTTGCAAATCAATGGATTACCGATTCTATCTTTAATATAAAACCAAGCCTCCTTTAAGCTATCATAATTTGTCATTTTTCGATATCTCAAAAAAAGCCCAAAGTCATAATTCGTGATGAAAATTCTGTATTATAAGGTAAAATAGTGAAGTTTTTTTTAAGGAATAATTTCGCGTGTCATTAAAGACTGCGTATTATTCGATGGAGAAATATATATTGTATGTATACGCAGATTTCCGTATGTTTAACACGGAATAATAAGCTGTGCTTGTGAATAATAAGGACTCTGTAACCGTAAAGTGGACAAGTTTGAACGCAAAACTACGATGTACATCTAAAAGCCTGGTTGAGGTTCACGCCTCGGCTGTGTTCCAACCAGACGCTATGAGGTTCTATATGGAAAGGGAAGAAACCCCTCGCATCTACCCTTAAGTTATGCACGTTAATTTTCCAACTAGGAAACTGCCGTTCGGGTACGGCGAAGAGTTGCGACCATTTACCAGCCATGCCTCGCGCCAAGTCCAAGTCTGGAAAACCAGCTCATGCAGAGTTTATGCGGATTTGCATTCTCGGCTTCTCGTTTATAATATATATATATATACATACACCTATACAGCTATATACACAGTTATTACGGAACTAATTAGTACCAACGTCACATCGCGGTTTAGTATTATATCAGAAACAGAAAATTTCGAACAATCGTCAGCTAGAAAAAGATGGTCGATATTTATCTACAACATTATCGCAACACGATTGAATGTAAATAAATAGGATAAATAAATTTATCAACTGTGTGAAAATCTGTGGTCTGACGTATGTAGTACGTATATACATACATAAATATACGTACAGTCAAGGAAAGTGATTCTGAAGCGCCGTATTCGAGGTGAGAGAGCAACCGAACATACACGTTGCTTTAATTGTCTTCAAGTTGGTATGAAGTTGAAGCAGCATCTGCTTCGCCGATAAATCAGTGATCTGCTCTGCGCGGGATAGGTGACTTTGTTTGTTATTATTAATAGATTATTAGAATTTATACGAATTGACGTTCTCTGGATAAAAAAAAAAACAAGAAAACAAACGAAGTCCCCTATCCCGCGCAGAGCAGATCACTGATTTATCGCGGGGGCAGATAGTGCTTTAATTTCATACCAACTTGAAGAGAATTAAAAATAAGGTGTATGTGCGGTTGCTCGAAAACCTCGAATACGGCGCTTCAAAATCAGTTTCTTTGACTGTACCTCCGTGGACACACAATACTTACCTTACGTGTGCTAACGGCATACATAACTTCGTTTACAGATACAAATCGCGAGGGTCTGCCCTTAATGTTACTGGCTTCACCTCGCGGCCCTAGAATATCTGTAGGTCGATATATACGAGGATTTGATCGAGTGAGTTGGGTCTAGACGATGTAGTAAATATCTGTGATCAATATTGACACGTTGATGAAATTTTCTTTTTTTTTACCGCTCAAGAGTTCACAGGGATTTAAATTATTCGATAAATTTGTAAAACGTGAAAGTTTTTCATTTCAATTCTTGCTAAAATTGTTTAAAATTGTTTCTAATCATAGTATTTCACTTGAAAATTAGTAGCTTTTAACTTAATGTGGTATAATATAAAAATTATACATATATAAAAAAGAACCCACGATGTTTGCTTACCTGGAAGTTGAAACTGTGTCTAGATGAAAGATGAAGATAAAGTTTATGAATTAACGCGTGACCAGGGACTATTTTTGCTTAACACAGACTACTTATAGTTAATTAACACATCAACAAGGAATTTATACGAGGCCCACCCTCCCTTTGAAAATTCTTTTACGTTTCACCCTCGTATGCATATTTGTTTAAACCTCGACCTGCTGGGTAGATCCAGATCCAGATCCAGATCCAGATCCAGATCCAGATCGAGATCCGTAAAATTGTATAATTTGAATATAAACGGGTACCACGTAATATTTTAAACACGATTTTGATACCCGACGTTAACGTATTACATATGTTGTGTTGAAGAAATAACAACAGATTCATAGTAAAATGCATAAGAAAAGGAGCAAATCATTTTGGTGTTAATTTATACTAGCTAAATCGAGTTTCTCTAATTCCCCCAGAAGAAGAGAAAAAGGAAAGAAAAATTCTGCACCAAAAATGGCTTAAAAATATTGCAGAACAATATGCGTGTTATTTATACTTAGTCGAGTTTGTCCCTTTTGTTCAAACTCTAAGCAGCTTACCTCCTTTTAAATGGCCCCCCAGGTAGCTCCGAGCTTTCGAGGTCCGAAAATAAATTGCTACTCTTTCAGTTTTACAGAAATTTCTTTATCCGTTTACACAAGCTGGGAGAAAGAAGTATAGTTATACGATTATAGATTGTCATTAATTCCGGCGTTATTTGCTACCCCAAACGCCCGTCTTACAATAGTAAAATCGAGGGTACAGGGATCTGTCTCTTAGGAATAGTACCACCCTCGCCGATCTAATGCCATTGACAAATTCGCGCACAGACCCGTGCAGCTTCCTTGGGGCTGTTTTGTCCTATAGGTCAAAGGCAAGGCATTAAATACCTCCGTTGGATCTAACTATATAGGTATATTCGTACTTCAATTATATACCTACACATAAATACACACACCCTCTTATCGCATATTGGAGGAGACTGATGCTTATAGCATTTGTCGCCTCGGGGCAACGACGCTGAATCACATAGTGCTATAAGAACAGTGTCAACTACTCATACTATAACCCTTGCTATTAGTTATTGCTATAGCTCCCACTATAGGAGTTAGTTCAAACCAATTAAAATCATTAACGTTAAACTCTGGTGCAACTACGAACAGCACAAGTAAGAACAGCTGCTGCCATACGTATACTTGTATTACGTATCGAAGTTAGAACCCTGAAGGATGGTTAATATTCATTAAAGAAATTGGTTTAGGTTCAAGGAACGCCAAGATATGTCAATTCCATTTCTCTTTATATTTCTATTCATTTTGGAAACTTTGAGTCCGATTTGAATTTTCTTTTTTTTCTTTCCATCAACGTTGAGGTACAAAACGACGCTTCTTTTTATGTATGAGTTTAATTTTCTCGTTACATTGTGACGACGCGGTTTAAGCAATTAGGCTGTAATTAAAGGTCAAATTAGTTCGAGTAAGTAATAATTATCATTCCTGCGATATAATAATACAGTATAATATCAACCGATAATAATTACGTTCAGAGCCGAGGTAGATATGTATCTAATTTCTGGGTAGGAAGGTAGGTAGGTACGCCCAAACTTTAACCTTTAGCCTCAATCTATTCGAAACTCTGGAGAGGTAATTCGGTAATGGACAAAACCATTTCGTCCCCGTAACGCTTGTCAGACTGATACGAAAACCTCGGTTATATACATATATATATGTATATATATATATATATATATATGGTATATGCATATACCTATACCGCATTCGCATCTGTATATGCGAACTGTATGTGTGGGTGTTATACACGCGGGTAAACAATATCAATGTATCTACATACATCTGAGTCCCTTGCTATATCACGTACACATAAATTCATGGGAAACTCGACGGAATAACAGAGGCGTGCGAGTAGGACAAGAAGCTCTTGGCTTATCGCACGTTTCTGACAAATTAGGAACATTTGATACACCGTGTCGTTACGTGTCGCCGATGGTGGATCCCGCTCCCCTCTCTCGCACTCTCTCTCTTCACATATGGGAAATTACAAACACATATTGACACGAATCAATATATAAATATGGTTTGAAGTGAATTTTTCTACCAATTTTTCTAATTGCACACATACGAAGGGTCTGAGAGCTGCAGTGAGTCGTTCTATTCCTCCCGCATGATATAAGTACCTATAAGAAGTAATAAATGGGGTGAAGCAAAAACTGCATCTACAGGTCGCCAGGGAAAGCCTTGACTTGATTATTCCCGTGATTCCCGGGCGCTTTATCGGCTACAGTTCTGTATTGCTGTAGATTCAGGCTCGTTATTTATTCCCTGGGGAATCTACCCAGCCACCACTCCACAAGCTCCATTTGTTACTTCACTTCGAAGTTTTTCTTCTCAACCTTATTCGCAGTAAATTTATAGAAAATCTCTAGAGTACCGTAGAGAATGATTAAAGATTTATATTATACAGCCATACGTCGATGAGAGTATTTCACATATCTAGATTTCTATCCCATTTTGATTTTTTTCAATCGTCATGTTTTCGCTGTTCAATCAATTCGGCAAGAAACAAAAATCTCATTCCAAACTTCCTTCGTACCTTATTCAAAGTAATTTACGATTATATGGACTTTCGAAATATGTTGCGAATTTGAAATCATCACTTTTTACCCACAAATAATAAAGTCGCCAATTTATTCAACGAAGACTCTCTCATCTCGCGACACACTCGCGCTAACTCATAAATGAGCGTATATTAATAATTAATTGCTCGCGTTCTAAGTGGGTCCCGGTATACCTAGTTCAGACTCTCGATTCTCGATTCTATAGCTGGTTGATGTTTTCGGACATAAATTGGAATTAGTCTTCCTGTTTTGGGGACAGGCCTTAGTCCTTAGGCCTTAAATTAAGGTATGTACATTTAAAACGCCAAAAAGTATTTCATTAGCAGATATAAGCTTGCCAAAGCTCCCTCTTTCAACCCTTATCGCATGACCCTAATCCCACGCGATAATGTGGGTAGATAGGCACATATCTACACGTGTATCCACATACACCTATACATATACATACCTGGAGTAGATTTCTATGTATAGACAAGATATATAGATACTTAGTACAGGCTCGTGTATCTACTCATACATATACAGATGGGTAAAGCAGCCTGCCTTTAACCCTTCGCTTTCACCAGCAGTAAAACTCTTTGGAAGTCAATTTACCCGCGTATATACGAGAATGAAATGGGTATTTCCTCGTTTAAGTTCTAATCGATCTATGGCTTGTATCTTCATGTATGCAATTCTCTTCTCTGTTTCATAGAGCCTTTATATACGTTAGATCACATTCGCGATTTAATAAAACTGCTAAGATATATTTTTCATACGGAATAAACTTTGAAGTTTTCGTTTTCTTCTTTTTTTTCTTTCGTTTTTTCTTACATTTTTTCACCGAACATCAATCATATTTGGAAAATATATGATCTGGATGATATAAGCGATCCGATACGAAGGATCGTCCCAAGTTATGTAAGTTTTTAACGAGCTCATATCTCCGAGAGATGAAGTATTAATAATAAGAATTTATAATGATCAACTAACCATTTTATCACAATTCATTAATGAGAGAGCTTGATAGAACGCGAATGGCTAATGAGAATCATGAATTATGAAATAACGACATTGTCGCACCTAACGATTATTGATCCTGATTAGAAAAAAATATATATTCAAATAAAAATATATAATGCAGAATTTTTATCCCTGATTTTGTTAACTGGTAAATTGAGTTCGAGAGTCTCATTATAAAGTTTTTATTCCATTGAGTTTATCGTATATCGATAACGATTAGCTCCATTTCTCGTATTCTCAAGATGATTTGTTGTCGTAACTATGTCGTTATATAGAATCCTTTGTGCAACGCGAATTTAACTTAAAAATGATAAAAATAAAAAATGCAATTGAGGTTGAGAAGTTGCATCACGTATTCTTCGATCTATAACGATTTCGAATCTGTGTGATTTGTCGAATTGAGACACCTACAATTTCTGACAATATCCAGTTCGAAATTAGCTCCGATCTACATTCACCTTTACTTTACTTATTCAACTCTTATTTTTCCTTTTTTTTTTTTTTTCTCATTCTTCATCCTTGCCCAGTCTTCGTCAATTTTCATTTTTATCATTTGAAACAAGTAAGCAGTCTTCAAGTACGTACTATCTATCTACCAAGGAAATGAAAGCGCGCGGCAATTTCCGGCTGAAAGAAAACACAGCGATATGAAAACAATTGCTTGTTCACGGATGCTCAGCGGGTGACGGAAGTATAGTAAAGGGTGGCGGACGACGAGAAGTAGAAGTGGAAATGGGAGTCGAAGTCGAAGCTAAGGGTAGAGCGACGACAGAGCTTAAAGAAAGTCCCCTGTCTGAAAAAAAGTTTCGAATTTTTAAACACCTTCTCTTACTGTATGTAATAACTATTTAAACTCGTCGTAGGTATAAAAATAAAAAAAAATTCTGATAAGGGTTGAAGAAACTTTTTCCAACAAATACTCGACGTAGTTTCATCAAAGTCATTTATTATTATAAAAGCATTCGGGGTATAAATAATCGTTTACATAATTCACGTACAATATAAATATGTATAATATATATCATGCATTTGATACATTCTAATCGTTTTATACTTTTACAATATTCATATTACAATTAGATACATATATATGTGTGAATATAAAACACACAAACGTCAATGATATTTTATCACGTAGTATTTATTAGAATAATGAAATCACAAATGAAGTTAATTTTTGCTAATGGTATAGATTTTACGTATCAGACTATGAATACATGTGTTCGCTATCTGTTAATAACTGGCCAAACCATATATTGTGTAGAACCTACTGCGATTGAATTAAAAAAAAATAAAATAAAAAAATAAAACAAAATAAAGAGTAAAGGTATCATGGATTATGCACAAAAGATAATGAAAAACGGATACATACAAGAAGTATAGATAGAGAAATATTATGGTGTTAAGAGAATTGCGAAGGTGTAAAATAGTTTAGAGTTTCGTAATGTATTATAGAGACGGTAATTATTTGCCATAATCAACACCTGGTGGCAAATATTGGTTGCTGTTACTGCCAAATCCACTTCCGCTTCCGCTTCCGCTTCCACTTCCACCTGTGACCGTAAACGAAATATTTTACAACTGTTATAAAATACAGACTTAATTACCGGCTCCGCTTTCGTATACACAAATAGGTAGGTAGACTAAATAGGAACGTAATTTTGTCACGTCCAGGTATAGGTATACCGTGAGTATTCGCGGCAACGCTCAATAGGGAAGTGAAAACGCCTGCATACAGGCAACTTAACAGTCAAGGGATTAGGTTTTGTTCCCACGTAGCCATGGACACGCAATATACGAAACAAAACATAATCGCTTGACTTCTGGGTTGCTGTATGCAGGCGTTTCCACTTCCCTATGAAGCGTTTCCACGAATACCCCCGGTATGTACGTACATTGTACATACACGTATACGTTCACAGACACCATGTGAGAATATTAAAAATTGGTGATAACTTACGTTCATGTAGGAATTTTGTAAAAAAAAAAACAAAAAATACGTATTCATTTTTAGTTGAACGATAAATTTAATGAACAAAGTTTAATATTACCTCCACGATATCCTCCCCCGTTGGCACCAAATCCTCCTTGGTAATTTCCACCACCTTGATTGTAACCTCCGTTTCCACCACCTTGAGGAAACTGAGCCTGACCCTCATACTGAACATCCGCGTTATATCCGGTTGAATCATCGGCTGTGTATCTCACGATTTGAGTCCTGGAATCTGGTAGCAGTACTCTGTACTCACCACGGACGGTATTTCCGTCGCTGCTTTCTTGCTGACCGTAATCATTACCACTTGGTGGATCCCGGACTTCGTATTGGAAGCTGTAGGGTCTCGGCTGAAAATGCAAAAATGAAGAAGAGAAGAAAAAAAAAAAATTAAAATAAAATTCATGAATTAATTGGCAATGCCTTTGATTACCCGATTCATTCCTTCCTTACTTTTTTTATTTCTTTTTGTTTTTTTCTTTTCTATGCAATTTCTTTAGATTTACACGGCGAACGACTACCCCGACGTTACGTAATTAAATTCTAGCCAACCCCGACGACCTGCATCGCGGGTAAGGAAAGTTTTAAAAATGGTAATTTCGAATTTGCATATACTCTGCAACCAATCTCACCGCTTATGGATATAAGCCTTTACTACCCTTTTGTCGATACTCGACCGAGTACTCGACACGGGGTGAATAAAAGGGTTGAAAAATTATTCGCGAATCGTATATATGCATAGATTTATATTCGCTCGTTACTCATCGAATTAAACAGCTCTTTAATCCACGGTATAGTCGCACAGGCATTAGAATTAGAAGAAAAATTTCTACAAGTTTGTTTCTCGTCGGATTTACCCTGCCATTATCGTCGTTGTAATTGTAGCCGCCGTTCCCGGCTCCACCTTGATATCCACCGGCGTTATTACCCCCCTGGAAACCTCCGTTTCCTCCAAATCCTGGTGCACCATAATTCTGTGATGGTCTTCCGCCAAATCCTCCACCGCCACTACCTGGTCCCCCAAATCCTCCGCCGAAACCGCCTCCGTTTATTCCTTGGGTTCCAAATCCACCCCCGAATCCAGGTGCTCCGTAGGCAGGTGAGGGTCTTCCATTTACATTTCCACTTCCACTTCCACTTCCTCCGAAACCGTTACCACCAAATCCTCCCGGTCTGTTGTACTGGTATCCACTACCGCCGTTTCCACCTCCTGGTAAAAGCCCGCCAAATACGGAGCCCCCTAGACACCCCAGGGCGAAGAGCAACCCCGTGTTCTATAATTGATGGAAGGATTTTTCAATGCAGTTGGTTCATCGTTTCATATGCATTCACTGAGAGGGATCTACAGGTGGTATGAATTTATGATGAAGAAATGGAAAAAAAGATATAATTTCTCGCATTGTAATATCACGCGGAATTGTTTCAGGCTGACAATATGTATTCACACTTCGCTGCTGCACTTGAAGTACGTATTATTGTTCGGAGATAATAGCGTTGACATTGCATTGCACCTTGATGTACCCATCGGGTTACACGTAATTTGTAATATCAGACGGTGTTAATTACCGTTTTTAACTCTTTGATAACAGGGGATGATCGTGGTTTTGAAAAATCGTTTAAATTCACGGATTTTAATGATCTCAGAGAATCTGATCCTTTTGAGTTTAGATACGGTGATGATTTTTCCATACATACCTGAATAAGTCGGTTCATATTGCTTTGTGAACGAAGAGTCCAAGTGAACTGGGAAGATGATCCAACGCCCGGCTTATATACCTGTCCGATTCTTTGTTACACTTTAACCATGATGCGCGCGGAGGGATCAGCCGAGCCGGTCATACGGTACGTACGTACCACCAGCTCTTGCATCTTCTTCCCTTCACTGTATCTTTATACTAGGTGAAAATAAGCTACGCGCAACTGCAATAAATTTGCCCGCTTATCTCACTGCAATTTAATATATTTTTTTCACATTTACTTATCGAGCCGGTTTGAACCCGCTAATGAAAACGAAACGACGAGGTAAGTAGATAAATCAGGTCCTCGATCGGTTATCGAACGTGTCTTAGTTAGTCGAATATTAAGTCCAGATTACAAATCAATTTTCAGACTATACGCGTTACGCTCAGGATTCCAAACTTTCACGTTATACTACCAGGATGACTTATAAACTCAGATTTAACAGCGAGTAGAACTTGGTCCAGGAACCTGTGGATGGGCTTCTGCGTCAATTACGCTACGGATAGAAGCCCTCTTAATTAGTTTAGTCAAATAGTTATGAACTGCTCACCTCCCTCTCGTAAATATTATCGATTTTATTCAAACAAAGACGAAGTGTGAATTAATGGGAAAACAGATTTTCTCTGACCAGTTGGGGTCGGATGGATTTTTCGGGGCTCTAATTTTCGAATCACCAGATAAGATAAGGTTATGCGTGCAGGTTAATGCCGTCCTACACGTTTCTTCGTTTAATTCCACCATGCACGTAGGAGTAAGTGCAGTTATACGACTTTCCCTACTGCAATTTGTAGAGCGACATTTAAATCGTATATGAAGTAAGGCTATACGTGATTTTGGATCCTTTTTTTTTTTAGCGGATTATTCGTGGTATATTTTGGATACGTGTGGCAAAGAACTGCACCGAATTATGGTAATGTACATGTGTATGTGCACAGGTCGTGGCCACCACGTACCGCGGCTCAAAGAGCCAAATAAAGCGAAATACTTTTTGATGATGGAGTAGAGCTGGTGAATGTGGTAAAATATGGAGCGAAAAAGAGCGTACGCATAAAAATGAATAAATAACAAAGGATTTCGAGCTGTAGAGGCAGGCGAAATGCCAACGACCTTGTTATTATTTGTGCCTCCAATTACGCAGCCCCGTTTTGCAGAGCATGAATTGCGTAATTGTCAGTAATTTTACACCTGGGATCATTGGAGGTAAACTAGGCGGACGAATCGAGTTTTTTTTTTTTTTTTTTTTTTTATCATTTTCGTTTTTCATGCGGACCGTTTTCCAGTCGCTGAAAGAAATTATCTTGACCTTTATACGCGTGGACTTGATTTAATTGGAGAATATTCAACCACTGAGTATAATTTAGTAATTACTAAAATGCTTCCTGCCCCCAGAATGTATTCAAAAATGTTTAATCGACCGGAAAAAGTTCGAAAATATTAAATACGACTTCCACTTATATTTACCAGGCTCTCTTTTGCTTCCTCTCTCTCTCTCTCTCTCTCTCTCTCTTTCTATATATGTATATATATATAGCCACAACTTTATGGTCAAACCACGAGTTGCTAACTAAGCTTAATTAAGCTCTTTGAATTTCATGACGTTATAAAAATAAAACTTGTCAGGGTTGTTGAATTTGTTTTATTTTATACCTTAGTCAGTTGAGTTTTCCCTTCATTTTTATATTCATAAATTACGAGAGAAAATATCTTCTACCCAATAACTCGCTACGAATTGTTGATAACTTTGGTCCGTTTCTTTTTCCAAATTTATAAATTATAAGTAAACTGATGATTTCGTTTTGAAATTATACGATCCGTGACGATACTGTACCCACTGATTGCAAAGTAGATGCCATTTCATTTTATAATAAAGAATCTTCATCACGGTGTGGCTTTTTGTACTTTAATCGGTTCCTTGTCACCGGAAAATTTGCCTCCGGCGAATTGTCCCGGTGCCTGAAGTCATCTCGTTTCGTTCCGTTTCGTTTAGTTCGGTTTGGCTTGGCTTGGCTTTGGCTTCGGTTTGGTTTTCTCGGTTTTATGTTTTATCGGATAACTTTCTTAATTACATTGAAAATGAAATGTTAAAAGTTAACGCTTCACCGAGACAGTGACAAAGTACAATCTCCCCTTCCCCCTATTGCTCAGACTCTTTTACTCCTTTTACCCTCGTCTTCATCACCCTTTCGGAGTCGCCATACTGAATGAAACTTTTGTTACCAGTTACCTGCACACCCTACAGTTTATCTCCTCATACGCTTCGGTTTACCTACATATTGCGTCTGCATATCGTTTTGAATCTGTAGAATTACTAACTCTGCTTCGGGCACATCTATTTATCTCATCATAGAATCTCTGAACCCACACTGTAATATACTGAAAGCTGAATAGTCATTCATACGCGCATTTCTAAACCCATTATTTCACCGTTTAAAATTCCATACCTGAAATATTTCCGAAGGTGTTTCGACACCAGAAATTCGACAATTATTGCCAAAAAATGAAAATCAATCTTCAGTATTTTATCACAGATTTATTATTCGGGCCAATACACATAACAATAATATAATCCCATAGGCAATTGGCTTGAATTATTTCACCCACATTAAGTTTGAGAAGATCGTTTAGGGAGGGGCATAATGTGCGTCAATTTGTTTCTGCAACATGGATTATCCGCGTGTATACCTATAGAAGTATGCCCTCGGGAAAGGTACGTAAAGTTTCGCAACAATAGAATATAACACAAAGTTGACGTCATTCTAACGAGTTTATTTCAATGAAAGTCTATCTCGCGTAAAGATGCCTAAGGATATCGTGAACACGAATATATATGTATATATATGTATATGTATGTGTACATAAACGTAAGCCTGAATTACATTTTTTTACAGTTCAGTTGGCTTTCGAAGAAATCGAAGAAATCGAGAGTTTCATCCGATATCCAGTTTTTTTTTATTACATCGATATAGTAATTCTAGATTTCTGTTAATTTTTTTCAATTCGTAGAACCTTGAGAAACTTTGCGTTAATTTTTGTATAGCAGTTATATAAGTTATATAGTTATAATATGAAAAAAAAAAAAACCACACACGGTTTGTCTTATATCCCGAAGGTATAAGATTAATGAAGTTATCCCCCGGGTGTGTTTCAATCTACGTATGTACATCTTTATCCATTTTAACGTGAGAAATAACTGTCTGTGCAAGAGGGCCCGGAGTTCATATAATTGTTCAGTTTTCTCTTACGATTAGATGTAGGTATATGTTTATACGTGCTGCAGTTGGTTCTAGTATTTAAATACTTAAAACTTATCTCACGAATACAAAATTTAGGAAAGTTATAGTGTAAACTTTTATCTGAGATCTTGATCGAGAAAGAAAAAAGGAAAAAAAAAAAGAAAAAAGAAAAAAAAAATCGAAAAACACGGTGGAAGAGTAAGTGAGGAAACATTCTCCTAGACCAATGCGGCGGAGATGAATTCATACGAATTAACAGATATTCGTGCCTAGCTCTCGGCAATTAGCCTCGTACCTACTCTGTTACTAATTAGTTGCGGGGGTATACCTAATTGTAATTAGCTCCGCATAACTTATTGCGGAGTTAAGCGTAAGAGGAATTGTAAGGCGTGTTCACCGTCGCAAAAGCTTCGGAGACGGAAAGTAAATTGTACACCTCGTTGCCTCCGTGTAAACCTCAGTCTCATAGAATCCAAGGCTCATGGTGCAGGTCGTTGGGGATTCGATATAAGGTCCGGTCAAAGGATCAGGGTGAATTTACGTCATCCCCTAACAATGGGAAGAAACGAAAGAGCTGAGAATCTCTCGTGGCTGTGGGGACATTTTTTATTCATTTATTTATAGATCGATTTTCGAATTAATCTGACGATTGGAAAACTCGTTTTTATTCGCGATGCAGAAAGGAGGTCGACATTTTTTTATTCATTTACATTCACGAGTTCGACTGTCGGCTGTAAAGGCGCGAAACGTTACATGAATGAAACTAATATCAAAGTGTTGCAGGTAACAACGGGGGAAAAAAATCATTAAAAAAAAAAGGATCCTTGGAAGAGATCTACCATTAAAATGTCAAGCTCGATGATTAACAGTTTACGCAACGTTTTCTCTGCTCTGAATAGTCGGTTTGAATTCTCAAGATTAGATCCGCGTCATCCCACCCCGATCTTAATCCACAAGGACGAACGGTGAGGAAAAGGTCTGAAATGTAACCGCGACGTTGGTTATACACTTACGCCTCTCTGAATTTATCTCAATTTTTTTTTCATCTATTCCCAGTGGTTTTTCCTGGAAAATAATCATCGCAAATTCTAACGTAGATCGATTTCCTCAGTTTTTTCGCGTCTTTCATTATAATATGGCGTAAGGATTCAGTCGCTAGATAAAATACGAAACGTAAATTGGAATGAACGTTATAATTATTGCTGATTATTACGACCACCAATAACAATTATATGATGATATTTAAAATACGGTTAGTTATGATAATGGTTAGAATACACAACCTGAACTCGAAATAATATCTACTTCACGCTCTAGTTGCCCAGCAGAGATGATCATCGCATCCTTATGCTACATGCCTCGTAATAATGATTATGCAACGAGAACCGATTCAACAATAATAATGATTACGATAATATATCGGATTGACCCGCGATACTCTTTAGGGTCTTATATAGGTATATACATATATACCTCGCCGCGGCTATAACGTTGCGAAAATCATTCTCGATCAAGAAAGAGAGAGAAAGAAAGAGATAGATAGATAGAATCTTGCGTTACTCTGTGGTAATAGCGGAAGTCCATAATATACTCTGTGCGATCAATTGTTAGGCGATTTTTCTGTTTTCAAGAATGACAAAAAGAAAAAAAAAAAAGATAAGAAAAACGCGGGAAATTAAGATGCGAGAAAAAGAGAAAAAAATGGAAACTCTTTATTCTTCCTCAATTAATAAGATGAAAAGTTTATTGGAAACAATAGAGTCTGCCTTTTCCATATAATGTAATGTAATTACTGTTTAAAAAAAGGACATATGGTACATGCGTGGAGCCATAATACCTGCTGCACCCACACCTCACAGTTCGATGTATATCTCTGTACCCGAAGATGATTTGCTTCGCAATTTGCTTACGATGCACGGACTTGTGAGCTGCTCAGGTCATATGGCCGATCTGTTTCCCTTTTACTGTACATGCATTCATCTCAAATAGTTGGTATAGGTACCTACGTATTCGTCGACGCAAACGGCCTTACAGCTGTCTGGAGAATATTTACCCTACTTTTCCTTTCGTTTGACGGTTTATTACTTCGCTCTATTTTATCACTCAACAATAAGTGTCACTTCGCTATATGAATACGTACCATTGCATCGTAACGCATCTCGAATCGTATTGCACACCGTATTGAATTTTTTATTTTCTTTTTTTTTTTATTTCAATTTCTTTGTCGCGATCTAATTTTCGAGGATAATTTTTCCCACGATGTGTATTGTGGACTCAATAATTAGCCAGCTCATTGAGCGTGTGGTTATTTGAATTTCACTTGTTTGTAACTTTAATGAAATTTGGGGGGAATTTGATCAAACATATGAATACCGGGATTTGTACGGTTAAAGCTATGCACGCAATTAGTAATCAGCCGTGTGCAGTTTCCTACCTCGATTCTACACACGTACGAATACATACCCGTGGACACATGCACGTACGCCATAGCTATCTATTATACCTTCCGAAAATTAGTGCCAAGAATTTCCGCGACTATTCGTACCGATCTCGCCTTGCTCTAACCGCCTAGAAGAATTGGTATCGGACATTTGAGGTATTAGTTATTAATTGATTCCCGTATCATATAGATCTCTGTGTTTTGTGGGAATAGGTGAATGGTGTTTCGATCAGTACCGAATGATATACACTTTCTGTTCTAAATCCACGTGGAAAATTGTTGCGTGGGTGATACGGGGGATTAATTTTGCCGATATCGAACGAGCCTCCAGTATAAAAACGGATGGGGATCATCCTCTAATTTCGCGAAAACGTTAATCCTCGATTTTGTAGTGGGTAAGGAGTATATATATGGCCATAGAAAGTGATCGATGTATAGAATCATCGAGATAAATACGATGTATTAAATTATTTCACTATGAAGTGATGCTGATTACCGAGATTTCAGTACTCGCAATTAGCAACGTTTAATATTCGATATGATGATTAATGAGAGGAATGTATGTTAGGACGCGAGAATTCGAAAAAAAAAAGAAAAAAAAAACGTTGAATTATCGTTATTCTTATACTGTCGTTGTAAAGTAAAAAATTTTTTACGACTTATGATATCAGACACGTTAGGGTTACAAATTATTTTTCCAATTCCGCACAACAGCTGTATCCGATTTTCATGCTGGAATTTATTCCGCCCATTTTCCTCCGGGATAATCTGCTGCAGTTTTATATTTATGTATATCCAGGATTTTTCCTCATCGGAAACAAAACCTCCGCCGCAACATCGCGGTTCAGTTTAAACTGTAAGAATTCCAGATGCTGGATTGGGACGAGGACTAAGTGAAATTCAATGACAACTCGATCAGCAACAGATGTAACCCCAGCCCTTAGGTCACAGTTTACGAAAGAGATTCGCTCCATCCCCATCTGCATTTTTGGGATAGAATTTGTCTAAGAATTGATAGAAAAATACGCTTTTGAAAATTCATATAAATTCAAGGACCGATCGTTGGTCCTCCTTGATTTATCTATTCGTTAAAATGATCAAACCAACTTCTAATATAAATCAACGAAATATTCAGGAACGAATTAACTACCAGCTTGATCTAACAGGTGATAACGCAGCAGTTTACATTGTTTTAGAAATTTTCTTATAACTCTAATAACACCGTGCAGTAACTTGGTGTCTACTAGTGGTTGCAAGTCACGTTTTACATACAATTAGTCTTAACTATGTTAAAATATAGTTATATATACATACACACGATATACCATTGCGTAATTTACATACCAAGCATTAATCTCTTAACTTTCTCTAAATTTTTTTTCATCTCTCTAATCGATTTATTATATTTTAAATTTGCATAAGTAAGCGATAGCGAGAGGCTTAATATTTCCTGAAACCGATTCACGACCCATATTTCCATTTCCTTTTTTTCTTTTTTTTTTTTCCTTCTTTTTATTTCGCTTCAAAAAACCTACGCCCCTCTTATCTTTTTCGTCATGCTTTTCAAAATTTCACTCATCCATTTTATGCATGTTTTTCTTTCCACGTTTTCATGTGTACGACTATACGTACGTACATACCCATTGGGTATACGGTAGAGGAGATTATTTCATTCATTAACAAATTATTCGTGCGAGCTACGTGCCGGAATTACTATTCCACTTTAATTATCCCAAGCGTTACCTTTGACGGTTGCAGGAAATGATATGATCTTTAATTGAAATTGCGATAGGAACGTCTACGTGACAATGAAGAACTAGGTAGGGCTTTTCTTCGCTGTTGATGCGCCAACGTTAGTTCTATTGCAACACAACTCTAGACAATTTATATTTCCTCAACGCTGTCAGAATTCTTAACATAGGTAGATGCATTTTTACTTCATATATATATCACATATATACGGTACAGACACGGCACCTTGCTTCACCGAGAGATAGTTTCTTATCTGCGTACCCCCACATTCCGAAAAAATAAAATAATAAAAATAAAATGAAAAAAATAAATTCTACCCCTTTTTCTTTTTTTCATTTTTTATTCCGAGTTCTTTCTCGTTCGCCTAGATCTCCAATCTGTGTCGTAAAAAAACTGAACTTATTTATCTAACTGAGATTCGGACCGCAACAGGGAAAGAACTCTTTACCCAATGCACTAACAAGTTGTAAACAGAACTTTCGAGAACGTAAACCCCCTGGTTAGACTTGTGAGTTGTAAATTTATTTTCTCTTAGTTTAACTCTATCTCTCCTATCCTCTAGTCTTATATATCTGCAGTATATACGCCGATCCACGATTTCACGCAATATTCACTGTCTTTAATCCCGCGTATAATTTTATCGGAAAAATTGTTGGCAAATATTAACACAAGGGAGAAAATAGTTCGAGTCATGCGGTTGGGTCTAAGTAAGTATTTCAGCTGATTTTATAACTTATGAGAATGATTATCGTATCAAAGTAAAACTCTGAGATAGGTATAATATTTTCGCACGATTTTCATCGCGGATTTCGTGATGAAAAATCTTTCGTTAGGGTACGCTAAACTGTTCTGAAATAAATATACGCCCGTGAGACAGCTGGATTCTTACCGTCTCATCTTTGTCTCGAACATAATAACTAAACAAAGGTAATTTGTTGACCGCGTCGTTTTATTCTTTCTCTCCTCCTCTCTTTCTCTCTTTCTCTTTCTCTCCCTCTGTTTCTCTCTCTGCAATTTATTATGCGAAGATCTTGTAACTTCAAAGATACGTACGTTGTACTTATGTATACCTATACTCCCACACGCTGAATGCAGTCGACGAAATATACCTACTTTCCCTGGTTACATAGCTTCTGACATGGGGCTGGAAAAAAAGTATCGTACTTACTGCAGACTCACTTCGTAACGTTTGCACACACACACATGTATATGTGTTATATCTACCTACCTACCTACGTACGTACGTATATACATGAATAAAGAAGATCAACGTACGTGTATTGCATGATCATTTTACTTCTTACAAGACTCGCGTGGGAATATCTTGTTCGCACTTCTGATTAATACCTCCATATAATTAATTAGCTATCCAAAGAGTTATGGTCTAATTCGATATTCCCGATTAACATATCTATATAAATATATGTGTAGGAAATAATGCGTGTATCGTATACTAGATGAGTTCACGAAATGAGAAATGGATTTTTTCAAATTTTTTATTACAAAAAGTTATAGAAAAAAAGTTGTGTACATTATAAAAATTATGTCATAATCCTACGTTTAAATTAATTTATTCAATTATTAATAAATAATAATGATCGATGTTGTTTTTTTTTTTTTTTTTCTATTAGCGAAAAGCTGGTGTTCCGTAGGATGAAACTGGCGCTTTAGATCCAAAAGAGTTGCTAGAATATCCGGCATAGTTATTATAACCACCGTCCAACGAATTCGAATCGTAGTTATTGTTGCTGTTATAATTATGACCAGCGTCATAATTGTTATTATTATTGCTGTTAAATCCGGAATTATAATTCCCGTTGTTCCCATGGTAATTGTTGTTGTATACTCCGTTGTTTCCTGAAATTATTTATCAACAATTCAGAAAGAAAGTTTGTGAAAAAATGAAAACCTAATTAACTGAGGAATAAAAAAATTAAAAAAATAAAAATAAAAAACGAAAAAAAATTAGACGAATCATTTTTTTTTTTTTTCTTTCTTTTGATTCTCTACTCTAGTTACCGCCACCATTATATCCGCTGTCGAGGTTGTTCACATTCGGAGCATTGTATCCACCTCCTCCGTTGTTATATCCATTATTATTGTTGTTATTACCATTATTGTTGTTATATTGATCGGGATAGGACGCTGTCCCCTCGTATCTGACATCGGCATGAAATCCTGTTCTCCAATCCGCGGTGTAAGTCACGATTTGTGTACGTCCGTCCGGAAGCTGGACTCTGTATTCCCCGCGAACTGTATCACCGTCGCTTGTCTCACGACGTCCAAAATCGTTACCGGACGCTGCATCTTTCACCGCGTATCCAAATTCGTAAGATTTTGGCTGAAAATTGGAAAGAAATAAGAAAAAAATGAATAAATAAGAAAAAAAATCGAAAATCATTAGAAATGGGGTGGAAAAAATGATCACCACTTTATTCATGGATTCCAGAAGCTATGGAAATACATATATATGATGCGAAAGAGTTATAGATACGAAACTAGGTGGGATCTCGTAACAGAGCTGGGAGCGAGTTAGATCTCGCAATATCGCCCTCCACCTTTGTGTTACGCACGATGTCACTCGCCTATTACGTATCCACTTTGATATTTGTCTAGGTACTATCATTAGCGAAGCTTTTTTTTTTTTTTTCATTCTATGTCAACTGCTTCAGCGTCTCTGTTCAACGTTTAAGAAGTAGGATTTCATTTGATACGTAATCCGATACACCCACGTATTGTGTGAGATGGAAAAAAAAAAAAAAAAATGAATAATAAATCGTCCGATAAAATGAGGATTAAATCATACGAATGAATTTTTTTTTTTCCCGACTGAATTTTAACAAGTAGTTTTTCCCCGAGAGAGCGATCTTCGGAAAAGTAACTCATCGCTTCCGGGCGAATCGTAAAACGTCTTTTATCTCACGGTGTCACACTGTAGGGTCACAGTTTACAACACCGTGACACCGCGCCGGGACAAAAGCTGAGAGAATTAGACGCGCGACAAAACATTTATCGCCACCATTGCACTGAAAATCGTTACTGTGAATCTAAATGTTCACCATTATGCAAGAATTTCTATTCCCTACCAGAATTCTGTGGAAATTTTGCTGCGGCACGATATGCGGGCTAAAACTACCCCTGCGATTATATCAGTTTTCACTGCAAATGCTACCCCACAATGCGCTTTGTTTCTGACGCTAATGCACTGCGATAAAATTAAATTCTATCTCATTCGCGGAATCTGGGTTTCTTATAATCACTTAGATCGCGACCTACACACCTGACTGTCGATGTAATCCTGGTGGGCATCGTGTCCGCTGGTCAATGGCGCCCCATAGCTGTTTGTCACGGTTCCTGAAGAGGAGCCGGAATTTCCTCCGTTATTAACATCTCCGTGATTACCATTACCGGCAAAATTACCTGGCACACCGTACTGGTTGCTTAGGGGTGGCTCGCAATATACGCGACCAGCTCCCACAGCGAGGGCTAAGATTACCTGAAAATGACGAAGCGGATGATTAATGATTAGCAAATACCTTTAAATCGACAGATTTATTTCCCAGCTTGATTTCTCGACCGGATAGACTGCGTGTAACAAGGTATGACATTTTGTAATCCATGGCTGCGGTTTGGTTTATTCGTTTCGTAAGAATCTGGTATTATTAGACGGGATTAATTTCGGTTGTGAATGTTCGCTGGGAATATGAATCGGGTAAAGCCAGTCGACACGCGAATAGCCGAAGAATTTATCTCGTCGGTATTATACGGTAATAATAATCGATGCTTTATTATTATTGCTATCGTGATTGATATAGTATTAGTTTAAATTGACACGGTCAGAACGTACGTTATATGATATTACAATGTACGCTACGTTGACGTATTATTAACGAAACTGACTCTCCTTCAGCTTTCGGATTAATGTCACCTGTCAAATGTGACTAAAACGACGCAACGTTGTCCTCGCTAATTCGTTAATATATAACATCCGTCCAATATGCACACATCTCTACACACATCTGCATACAATATCACCACGTAGTAGAATAAAATCGACGAGCTTTTAATATTCGAAAATGATACTAGAGTGAGGGAAAATCCCTGTTTGTGACCGAATGTTAATTATTTCAGTCAATAATTGTCACGATAGACAGGGATTACACCCTGTCGTATAATTTTTGTTCGAATATTTTCCAAAATTGACCTATAATAAAAATGATTTTATTCTATGTTATCGGGGGTATATGCCTGGACACGATTACCATCCTGATCGAAGTATGAGAAGCTGGCGGTGTGTGCAGGTGGTTATATCAGCTGCGTAATCCCTACAACGGTTACCACGTGTATTCCTAATTACCTATTACAAAGTCCATAATAATCTGAGGGATTTCGTAGCTACATTGTGCCCCGCCGTACAATTGACTCGGTCTATCCATACTATATGGGAATCTATAGAAGGGCGATAAGGGAAGGGATGGAAAGGGAAGGGAAGAGGAGGTTGGCTGCCACCTCGTAACTCCTGCTAAACCTCAATAGAACCCCATATGTATACCCGATTCGTCATTAATCTAGAATCTGTAATGCCCAAACCCCTCCTATCACTGGAATTCACAAATATTTCATTACGAATCGATTTTATCAACCCTTAATTAGTTTTTTACTGGACAAAATTTTTTTTTTCAATTTCAGGTCGACGTTGTAGTTGAAAAGCTATCGGGTCTGTCGACTTGGAACTGATAGCGCAGTTTCATGACACCCTTGTCTTCGGATCTAACTGCTCTAAGATTTCCGCGGTGATGAAATATACAGAAAAAACAAATTTGCGAACTTAGTGTGATCATATGCGATAATTTCGAGTCAATTATAAGACGAGAGTGTTACAAATGGATTTCGAGTTTATATGCCGAAATTATGTATTGGGTAAATTATTATGAATGACAACTGAATCACTGAAATTTCTTTCACCCTCTAAAACCCCGAGACAGAAAATCTCGATCTTACAGATAAAGCCGAAACGTTATTCCTGATCACTCAATCGAAGACCGAGTTTTGTTTTAAGAAAAACAGTAGATCATTGGACGATTGCAAATGTGAACAGTTTGAATTGAACGAAAATAATTTATCGAAGAATCATAGATACGCTTTGTATTATAATAAATATACGATTCACTTGAGTTCACTACATTATCACCCTCGTATATGTGTATATACATATGTGTGTGTGTGTGTGTGTGTGTAAATTTACCTGAAGCACAGTTAATTCCATGATAAGTAAAATTGTTAAAAAAATAATGAAATAATCGTTGTTTTCTGCGACACGATGCAAAAGCTCGAATGTGACTAGTAAAAAAGTTTCTCAACTATATATACTCTCAGGTTGGGGGTTACTTAAACGATACCTCCCTACGCTATTCCTCGTCCTCATACCAGGCTCGGCTACTCATTTAGCCAGCTCACCTTAGATTGGGCGAAAGAGTTGGAGAGATGGGAGGATCGGAAAGAAGTAGGAGAATAATATAGTCAGGTGGAGGGTTCTAGTTCGCACGGAGAGCGTCGCGCGGAAAACTCTATCTTTATTTCCTATTGTTCTACAACGATTTTGGAGGAAACGAACGGACGCTCTGCACCGCTCTTCTTGGCGTGTATACCTATATAACTTTACGTGTATAAATCACACGTATCTTTGTGTGAATAACAGAGAAAGCTGAGCCAGTACGGGGCTAGAGGCTCCCCGGTTCTCTTGATCGTTGCTTATGTTTATTGTTACATCATTTTTCAACCAGGTAGATCGCGTATACATCTATTTCTTATACACATAGTACCTCCAGCGAAGAGATGCGTGGGATAATATTATCGCGTCGCGAATAAATATTTTCAAAGATGCGTGCGAGCTAATTTCTCGGCTATAATTACCAATTAATTAACGCACGCTCTGCCGCGGTTACTATATTGCGAAATTTATGTATACCTAGGTATAGTGTCACGTAGAGCGAGGCGTGTCTCACCTCGCCTTCAAACTTCACTATAATAAGAAATTGATAATTTTTCTGCAATAAAATTGATTCCAACGCTTTCGCAATAAATTTTTATTTCTTTTTTCCTTCTACCCAAAGTGTCAAGGCTTATTAACACAACTCGATTCGTACACCTTGCTGCGATCGCGTGATAAAATATATTCGTTTCGGTCATCGGAGGCTTTCCACGGTCCTTCGAATCGCAATAACTGTACGTATATGAATATTCGTGTAAATAGAGGCACGTGGTAAGTCCGAGGTTAATTACAGTTTCAATGGCTGTCGTTAATCAATAAAAATTACGTTCAAATACGGAACTAACATTTTTTTTGTTTTTTTTCTGTTGCCACGATGTGAGAAATGGGCGACAGGTTTAATTCGGGTTGCTAAATCCAAACCGTAAACTGGGCTAATCGTGCGCAGCGGTCAACCTCTGTGAACATCCTTTTCGAATCGTGGTGGGCCAAGGTAAATCTAACTGGGAAACCGCGGACGCAAATATTTGGCATAAAACCGAAAACCTTATAACGTATCAAGTCTTTTCGCTCATACTCGCTATGGTTTATTACCTATAGGTATATGCCTGAGTATACCTACACGCTTTCACCAAATTCAAAAAGGAATTATTCCGAACGCCTTTGTTAAAGGTAGATTATCATCTCGCGGCACGAGTCTCGGCTCGCCACATTATTATGCTACACCAGTGAAATTCTAACTAAGATGTTACGTGTAATCATTTACGTTATTTGCTTCTTCATCAACTAACAAGAATTTGCATTTTCCCACTGGTATAGCTTTTATACGTCTAGATAAAATAAGATATAAAAATCAAACGAACAAACAAACTATTGCTTTAAATTTATTTCTTTTTTATGCTAATCGTTTAACTATCTAAATCTTTACCAAATTTTTAGTCTTTCAACGTTCACTCAATTAACTAGACTTTCAAAACTAGACTGCATTAACCCTAAAATTAGTTTCATTCGAACATTTCAGATCAGATTTGTCAAATTTTCTAATTTTCAGACATTTTTTTTTTTTTTTCTTTATGCCGATTATCACTTGATCCTAATTCTTACGATCTATTTTTCGGATACTTTATTCTCGAAGACGTGAAAGTCTCGTTGACATTAGCAGAAGTCATTTTCATTTACTCCAGACCGATGATTTTTTTTTTTTCAATTATCCCATTGAAATTACAGAATTATAATTTATCTTCCTACACATATTCGCGGACGAGGATTTCATCCATAAAAAATTGTCCCGTTACGTTGTTTGGATAGCGCAAAGGGTTCCGGTCCGTACCCATCAAATCTGAGTAAATCGTATGTTATATTAATTATAGATATGGGAGAAATCCAGAAACTATTGGCTATCGGCGTATCAAACGTGCTTTTCGATCGAAGGCTCGCATTAACTAGAATTACGGGCTCACACGGTATCTATCGCAGAACTAACACAGTACGTAGAATATGAAAAAGGGAAAACCTCGAGAATATGTTTCACCGCGCGTTTCTTCTTCCGCTTTTCCTCCAACGTAATTAAAAAATCGCTAGTTAACCAAAACTGAATTCTGATGTCAAAGCAAAGTGTAAAAATTTGATTTTCCTGTTGAAATTAATCTGGGAAATTATGACGTCGTTTACACGAATAGATACCCGTATTATTATATCATTAGATTAATTCCATTGTGTACGTAGTTTGTCCGCATGTTATGAGCATCTGCGATTTGATCGAGCAACGAGAACGGTAGCATCATTCAGCTACGCTAATAACTAGATTCTATAGTGAGCGGCGTGCAGTGAGGGTGGTCGGAGCTAGAACAGTGGGAAATTTTGCCTGGTCAACCACAATGACCAAATGGTATTGCACCGATTGTTGACCGAACTGTGCACACTGTACATGCATTGTTCGCCACTAATCTGTTGGACATGTCTGTTATGTTAGTATCGTGGCTCCTCGCTGAACGGACACTTTGATATACGAGGCGTTAATTAGGTAACGCTGGTATTTCAGGAATTACCAAAGATCTCGTCTTGCTTCTTGCCGGTCACGTTAAACAACCGAAAGATCAACCATCGTTCCTCAATTAATTCAAGACTCCTGATATAAAAAGAGGAATAAAATCGACTGTCAATTCTATATTCAAAAAGAAGGAAAAAAATGGTATTTCTAATCTATAGATGCGTTACAATCCATACCTATAGTCGTCAATCATTTTCAACCAAGAGCTTTTGTCTAAAGTGATAAAGACGGGACACATATAGGTGTATTATCGGATGCGAGAAAGCGAGAGAGAGAGAGAGAGAGAGAGAGAGAGAGAGAGATAAAGAGAATTTGGCTTACAGTGATTAATTTTCGCGCCCCAAAAAGGTGGTAATAAAATATAATGATTTATCGGCAGACTTGAATGATATATTTTTCATAAAGGCAGGTAATGTGATCGGTGGAATATTTATAAGCAACATTAATATCGTAAATTTGATTTCCTTCCGCGTTAGATCCATATTCCGGATGTCGGATCTGCGGATCTGTTACACGATCATCTTGAGAAATCGCGTAGGTATAAACGCAGATATATAATTCATACTGAGATAAGTCCCTAAAAATTTGTTATCTAGGTATATAATCTACTTTCTCGTAATTATTATTGCACCACTATTGTACTGTAATATGCATACCTCTATGTTCAACTCGATCCACACATTATATCTCTATACGTGTACGTGTATGTATATATATGTACGGGCCTGTATGTATAGTATAACTAACTATTACGCGGGAGAGCAGGTAATTAACCGGCTTTCGTACACGTAATAAATTAAGCCGTTAAAGTTAAGCCGGAACCATCTCCTTTACACCTCGAAAAGTTCATTGCGTCTATACGTACGACGCCGCGCACTATATGGCGAGAGAACCGCAGGAGCTAGAAAATTATACTTACTTTGCATCGTTGATTTCGGTTTCGTAAAATTTTATATTCGACTAATTACGTCGTCCCGAAATCGGTTAAAAATATTAGAAAAAATAAAAAATAAATTACCTATTTTTATCGCGGTTCACGTCACATCTGATCCTTCGGATTTCCTGCCTACCTAACTCGCAGGAAATTTAATCCTTCTGGAAGCTGAAACCCAGAGTATTAGAACCGCCGGAAGCAGTGACATTTCTGATTCCAAATCCCTTGCGTGACGCTAATCCATTATCAATTCAAACCTACGAGGAAACGAAAACCAAGTTCCGTTTCCATTACTTATATACGAACTAGATGGTTGAAAAAAAAAAACAGATCCTATCTACCTTCCTCGTGTTCTTAGCTGTCGTATAATCTTCAAGTTTTAGTCTCCGATTTGATTACTCGAAATTTGAGCTTCAGGAAAAGGTTCAAGCTACGTCTAAGCCGACTTTTGGTATTTGAGTAACGCAATTTTTTACCATCCGAAATGCTTGTGATCAAGGAAACCTGGGAATAAAATAGAAAAAAAAAGAACCTTTTTAAGGGGAAAATTTTTTGGACTCCAACATTTTTTTATTTCATATCTCTCTCGTTTAACGTCCCGTTTCTCTAACCAGGGATAAATTTTCCTGCTATGTTCCACGATGAAGGATGTACGGTGATTACTGATAGCAGAAATTTATCGATCGCGTGGTAGGGAGCTGTGAGACATGAGCTGTCTAATTTTTGGTAGCTGATTCGCAGAGGGTTGTAGCAGTGATTCGGATTACCTACCGTAGAAACCCATACGTTTCGTAGCAAACTTCAACTAAACATGAAACAGCTAACATCCAACAAGCAACTATCAATTAATTAGGGTAAGGACGTTTGAGTACAAGGTGGATACAGTCGGCAACCAATTATGAGACACGATGTTGAATTATTACCCCCTAATCCGAACCTACGAAAATTGTTACGTAAAAGTATCACAAGACAGCGAAAAGACAAAAAAAAAAAAAAAAAGAAAAGGAAATGAGACAATCTTTTCATCCCAGTTAGAAGTTCACCCGACAACAAAATATATATACGAACTAAAGTTTTTAATCAATTGTTTTTCAGTCCTCGTATATATTTTCGACTTATTTTCCTCGAAAAGTGTCATTCCCTCGAGTTCGTCCTTACAGAAGTTATTCAATTTCGAAAATTCTCTGAGTATCGTTCCTCGTTAATCCACATCAGATTTTTCATAACATATAAATTCGCGCTATTAACTTCCTCGACAATTTTACTTGGTATTATTTATCGTAGAATGTTCTATTCCTGGTTTCGATAACGTAGCTCCGAGTCTTTCAAAGAAATTGAATCGATACTGGTTGAATATCCGTGAAATGGTGTAGCCACCCATTTGTTATTGCGTGCTCTGAGTTGAATTATTAAAGTTACCACGAAGTGGTTTTCAGTATCTCCGTTCTCGCTACAAAACTGCATATAACTTAGGAAAAATACTATAAAAATGAATTTTACAATTTTTATTATACTACCTAGACGACAGAGCTATACGTGTATTACTGCAACGAACAATAAACAAGGGTTGAAACTTCTTCTCACCAATCTTGAACGACAATTCTATCTCGAGTTATTCAGGGGTTGATTTCTCTCACAGAAGGCTGAAGTAAGAATTTCAAGATCAATTCTCATACGGTGTTAAAATAAAAAGAAAGAAAAAAACAAGACAGTCAGGTCAGAGAAACAGACGAGGAAACCTTCCTCTAGGTTGGATATACGTATGTGGGATGAAAAATTCAGAGGAATCCAATCTTGATGAATTATTTCTTACGTTGTTTGAGCGGAGAGAAGAGGTTCCCCAGCTCGTACGTCCAATCCATTGGTCAATTCAGGGTAGGTATTCTTTTCCCTGGAAACAGCTATAGTAGGTATATACATTGCGTAGGTATTTATTATTGGTATGATGTCCACGACGGGGCTATATAGAGGCGTTTTTCGGTATCTAGCCATGTGATTTCCGACGTTTTGAAAGATTCAGGAGTATTTCAGTGGATGTAATACATTTGATGGAATCGATCCCGGGTCATGGGGGCCGGGGCGATTCGATGCGATGTATGTACCTACGTGACCTAAGCTGAGACCTTAATTAGGATGAAATGACTCGGGTGAATTTGACGAGCAGGAAACACTGCGCGTACGCATTTTTTTCTTTCTGTTTTTTTACTTTTTTTTTTATCTCTCTCTCTCTCTCTCTCTCTACCGGAGCAATACCCATATCCGGATAATTGATCCCTTGGGTGATAAAATTTTACCCGCGTTCGCCGTTTCAAACGCGGGGCGCCTACCCATGTTATGAGAATTTTTTTTTTCTTTTTTTTTTTCTCCCTTTTTATTCCATTTTATTCGTTATCGTTGTCGTTCTGTTCTAATAAAGGTGCGTTATGCCACGTGTACATTTAATTTCTTCTTTTTGTTGTTGTTTTTTTATTATTTTCGTTCGCGTTCTCTTTATCCATAATTAAACCTCGAATTCAACTGAGTCGTTACAGTAAATGTAACATATGACACAGCCAATTACCTGTATTGTTAAAATTGTCGATAAATAAGGTTGAATTTAAATGTTTATTGATAACACGTATGGTTTATATTGAGTCGCTTAAAATTAAACAATCAAATTTTAATAAGGCTAAATAATCGACGTTCAAATATTAATCAATATTATTGTATAAATAAATTTATATTAGGTATTATAATAGCAATAGTATAAAAGGTACAGTAGCATTTTTATATAAATAAATTTATCTACACGCTAAGCCCGACGATATTTTTATCCCGTGGGGTAAAAACGCCTTATAGTCCCAGTTCGAATAAAATGAAAGATCTTAAAAAGGCTGCGAATCCCAGAAAGGCCGAGGAGAATTCATTCTCGTTCCTACGTAATGGTTAAGGGTGGGTGGTAGGTGCAGGTATGGGTGAGGTATAGTATAGCTGGTAAGATCAGCCTCACGAATTATATGCCGTGCAATTAAAACTTTTGAATGCCAGTCCACAGTTTACAAATTGAATAACTTCGAGCCAGCTTAGACAAACTGGGAAACCTACTTAACTAATAATAATTAACGAACAAAGTTGAGCTTTAATTAATATACTGGGAGTAATTGTTGCACTTCGTTGCATTGTTACTAAGTATATATCAGTTTTGTAAACCGAACGATATAGCTGTGTTAATATCTGCCGATTACCATATCACAAGTTAATTGCCCAATTATCGCGTACATTTCCAAGCGCGTAAAAAATTGATAATTCAATTAGAAACATATACCTTGTGATTAGAATTTTCCATTCGCAAATTACCCTTTAAACTTTTTCATCCATTATGGAAACTCATCAATATCCATCGTGGAACTTTAACTTTGAATAATACTTTATACGCAACACCTCCGGTGCTCCAAATAGATATATGTATATATAAACTTATTCTAATTACTCATAATTATAAAGTTATGAAATTCACCGATATTTACATCGACGTAATAGTTCAATAATAATTGCATCTTTCTCTCTGGCAGCCTGGCTAAAATATTTTCAACAAAAAATTTCAAACTTAAATCTATGAATTTTTTGATCAAATCGTCGCATCATAAAAATCCTAACTTTCTCATCTTCCAGTGGTAAACTCTGACGTCGATCTTCATTAGATAACCAATTCAAGCTATGTGATTATCGCTAATGAAGTTAATTAATTAGAAATCAGTGTCTTAGATCGAATGATTCGATTGGTAAGACACCTTGGCGTGGTATCCCCCTTCGTCTACGTGATATTTGACATTCTGCAGCCTTCCGTCAGGCAGAAGAACGTGATATCGTCCCTGGGTTATTATACCATCGCGAGTTTCTTGGTGTCCAAAATTGTTAGCGTTGTCATAGTCCTTTACGTGATATCCGAAGCTGTATTTAGCTGCGTAGGCGTCCTGGAAAAATAAGGAAGGAAATAAATTCCATATTTGCAATCAATTATGGTATCCGGTATTCGATCAGGAGTTTCGATTTAATCGAATATATAAACAGCGAGTAGTCAAACAGCAAAGGGAAACCACATCAGTTTCTCATTACAGAGTTACCAGAACCATCAGATATCGTCAAAGGTGAAAGCGGCCATAACCTTGCGTCCAGATCGAATACTAATATCTATAGAAGTGCTTCTATATCTGAGCTTGAGCGTTCTTCGAAAGTCCTGAAGACTTCGAACACGCTTCCAACTTCTCTAAATACGTTTTTGGAACTCCTGTCAAAGTATGACAGAACTTTATCGAGCTTAGATGACCGCTATATGAAAGCAACTGAATTCTAACTTGAGTTTATAGCTATATTCTCGTTAGCCAAAGTTACTATCGAATGGTCAGGTTTCGGTCAGACGATGAATAATAATGGAGTTGCACAAAATGTACCCACATTTCATGAGCAACGTTTTGAAACTGGTTTTGATTGACTTGTTAAATCTTATCGCTAGTTCAATGACTGGTACGTAAAACATTGGCGAATAAATATATCCACCGTCTTATAATCATTTCATTAATATCACATCATCGTTGAGTATTTTTTTTTTTTTTTTTTTTTTTTTCGAATGAACGAAGGGTATTTCGGTTAAGAGAAAAAAAAGCGGCTGTCAACCCTCATCGGAGTAATGGCTAGGAAATTTACTCACCCCATGGTCTTCTCCTTCTTCGTTGTGCTGGTGGGAATATCGACCTTCATTTTCCCCGTGTGTTGTATCCAGGATTTCGACTCCCCCGAGTACAGGGTGCGCGTTCTTTTCGAGTTCTTCACCCCGCCGTGTTCCTTCTTGTTCTTCAACGACTGGTATAGTTTTGTAGGGGTCTTCCTGATGACCGATATTAGCTGGCAAAGAATACTGAGGCGTTATCTGATCAAAAGGCACCTCGATTTCTTCCCGTAGTTCCCCACCATCCTGAGAAAATCTAAAGGAACCGTCAGCAAGTCCAGAATTAATATCTATCGACGGAATCGGCGTAACGAAAGTCTGACTCAGTGCCACAGAGTCGTGAATACTGCCCTGGCGCGATATTCCCACCGAAGGAATAGCGGGAGGGAATTTAGCCTCGTTTTTTTCCGGAGCATCCTTTCTCAGGATCAAATTAAATCCTTGAAGTTGCTGAGCGGGGTCTTGACCCAATAGGGCAGAAAGAGCTTCGACGGTTTTTTGCTCAGTTCTAAACGGCATGAACGCAGTCGGGACTATCTTGGTATCGTAGATGATCCTAGGCGGCACGTAAGCTACCTGTTTCGGAGCTATTGGCTTGAAGTTTTGCGTTGATGGTGGAACTTTGTCAAAAACTCCTTTCAAAGCGTGGAGTTGGGCAGGACCAAATTGGTACAAGGCACGCGATAAGTCGATGTTTAAAGCCTGTGCCGGTGGCTGACGGTTACTGTAAGCCATTGCGGCGTTTATTTGGACAGGGGTGAGTCCAGGAAATCGGAGCTGGTTTCCAACCAAAGAAGACGAACCGTCGGCAGTAAATTGTCTACGATTTTGACCGGGGCTCACCGCCCCAATACCCGATGGAATTTTCGCCACTGATCTCCGCCCGCCATATCCTGGAAGTTTTAGGTGAGTTCCTTCGCCAGGACTTCTCTTATTCTGTACCAAATGCTGGGTTCTGGTTGGCCGCATGTTGGTGGACTGCTGATGCCACGTGGTAACGTCACCTACGCTTTTTCGCTGACGATTTTCAGCCGAAAATTCTCCCACACCGATCATTGAAGATCCTGCTTCTTCTCCCGGTACTGGGACCTGCATTTTTCCAGATAATGAATTACCTGCAGCTTCCTTGCCAGAATTATTCGACGCGTTCGGAGCCTGGGATTTTTCCTCAGCTTCCGAATTACCGATTTTTAATTCCGGTTCAAATTTTTTACCACTGATCGGAGCTATGGCGCTGACTGCGTCGGTGAGATACGTTGACAAATTATTCTTAAATTCCTCCTTATTTTTGTTTACTTTTTTGTCCAATTCTACCTCAGCGTAGACGCTAGAGAATCTCTGCCCATCGTTTTCCCCATGGGAAGAGACAGGGAACTCGGAGGACGTCGCCTCGTCGTTTCTTGATTTGGATTTATCGAGGAATTGATCCACAGTGGGAGAACCTTCTCGCAAACCATCCCTGAGGATGTTCTCATTCTCGTATCCCGCGTCCAGTCGAAATTTTAACAGTTGATGATCGGCTCCCTTATCCCTTGCGGATAAAATACGTGGTGAAAATTCCTCCTCAAATTTTCTCACGGGGATTTTCGAGGACAAAATTCTTCCTGAATTTATTCTTATCATTTTTATTTCCGGATTTTCTTTACGCTGAAACTCTTCTTGATACCGTTCTGCGTAATCGACAAGCTCCCTCGAACGGCCACCAGGTTCGTTAGTGATTCCCTGATTAGAAGCAGACTTCGCGCTTTGGCTGGCCTGATGGTTGTCTGGAGAGTCCTGAATTGTGGGCAAACCGCCAACGCAGTCTTCACTGGTGAATACTGCCAGGAAACACACCATTACCTGCAACAACAATCATTATCCTTAATTGATTGGGCACAGGCAACCAACCGCTCAATGCCAGCACTCCAATTGCACTGTGGCCATAGTGTGGGAATGATGCTCACTAAAGTCAATTAAATCGTTAGAATATTTCAGTGATTCGAGTACGTACTCGTCGATACTCGTGTTCCATTCGTTCATCGATAGTTCGAGGATTTGTACGTAGAAAGTCTTGGCGTTTTCATATTTCATTCTTTTTTTCAAATTTTCATCAAAATTAAACGGGAGAAAAAAAAAAAAAAAAATTCGTTAGGAAAAACGAAAAACTGTTTTTCGAGCTTTTTTTTTTACATTTCCGAGTATGCGAGTAATTATTTTAAAGTAATCTACAGCGAGGGTGATTAGGTGGGTGTGGGAATGGGAATGGTAGAGGTGTAGAGGTTAATAAGCTCAATCAGTTAGAATCACGACGACTCGAGTCTCGTTCTTGAGGGTGATTCGTTATCCGTGAGGTTATTTTTCTCGATTTTCTATCTTAATTATAAGACAGGCTTTATATCTCCGCAATACCTACTTCAGGGACGTTTTGTCGGTTTCTGTGGGTTTCACGGGGGTTGGGTGAGTCGAGGGGATGATTAAATGACTCGGATCAAGCTTAGAGCTGCGAAGGGTTATTAAAGATTAATTGAAACAGCACACCGGGTCACGGGGCGAGCGGAGAGAAGATAGGTGTAGGGGTTAAGCCGAGGGAAAGAAAAAAATAAGAAAAAATGTGATTAAACGCGCTAATAACTTTCTAAAGAATAACGACGCGCGTGTAGGTATGTGTGTAGATCGTATACGCACAGTCCACCGAAAGGTTTGAGAATTTTTCAACCCAACGCAAGTAGAGTATAGCGGTGGTGAGAAGTGATGAATTTCTCCCTTAAAAATCGCGGGTGCCACGCGATATCAAAGAGTCTAATTATTCACTCGGTATCTCGAGTCAACCACCGGTTTACCGTTTCAGGGTAGAGAAACACGACTACCGAGGGGATAGAATCTCGCGTAAGACAGAGGGCGAGAGAAAGAGATAGATAAATAATGGGGGAAATGGGAAAATGAAAGAGAAAGTTTAGGAAGGTGAAGGAATATTGCAAAAACGAACGGTGTATATATACGCGAACTTCATTATAATTTATAACTAATTGCATTCTCTACGCCATCTCTGTTAAATAATTTAATTACTTCGGTAGCTCGCACCCGTGATAAGCTATTGTTTCACAATTTATTAGAGTACAATATCCTTTCATTATCGTTTCAACGTGCAGTACCGTACGCCGATATATAGATATGACTCTTTCGTTCCCCACAAACTCCTATCCTATCCGACATTCGTATCATTTTCATGAGAAGTTATACATTGCAGAGAAAGAAACTTTCATACGAGATAGAATTTTTAGGTAAAACATATCACAGTTCGTACTGACCACGCACAGTAATCCTCTTCATGGTTAATAGGAATTTAAATTGACCCTCGCCTCTATAGATCCGTCAATTCGTCAGCCGGCATCGAAAAGCCAACTTTTGCACTTATATTGATGTAAGTTAGAAGAAAAAAAAATATAACTATATAGTATAAAAAATAGAGAGAGAGAGAGAGAGAAAGTTTTGAACAACATCGGTCAATCAGAAGCTTCGCCACTTTACATAATGGGGCGATCAAACTTTTCGGTGCATCTCGTCGAGCTGAGAAATGTTTGAAAGGAAAAATTGTTCCGTGTCAAGGAGACGAGGGTTCTATACACCTACGAAATTCCCGGTAACATTCTGACCACGTAATCGACGAGACAAACGATTTTCTAATTGAACTTTAATCGCATTATACATAGAAAGGGGTATTCATCGAATCCGTAAACTAACGACGTATTCTACCCCTAAATAATAGGGGAATGATTACCTATCGATTTGGCTCATCGATTATTCCGACTGTGGAAAATAGACGCGGCGATATACGACAGCGTTACGTCGTCGCTAGTCGAAATTCTGTTTCCAATAATCGTATTGGGCTTTCAAAAATTGATTAGCTACGAAAGTTCGGTGATGTTTGCGTATCGGTCTGTATAGGACTGGTCGGCGTACCTACTCGAGTAAATTTCCCCGGACTTCTCACACTCAACTATTTACCGTTTCTACTATTTCCCATTCCTTTCCGCTACCTGCTCCTGATAACTTGTGTCTTGTGCCTCGCGTCTTTCTTGCCTTGGTCCTTTATTTGCAGTCCAGTTCCTCGCCTGCGAGTAGAACTCCCAAGAGAAGTAAGAGATATTTGCTATTCGCACCTAGACTCTAACAGAGAAAATAGCGAGACTTTTGCGCTCTAGCCGGTTTCATTTTACTCTTTATTTTAAATATTCTTTGAATTGTTGCAATCCCAGCGAATTTGTTAAGAATAAATCTGAGCGCAGCACGGTCTTGCATTTATACAATAGCTTACATAGTTTCGTCAGTCTGAATACTGGCGGGAAAATTTTCGTTTAACTTAGGGGTCGAAACTGCCGGGGTAGTGGTGGCTGAAACAACGGTCCAATTTGCGCTCGGGTGCAGGAGAGAACTGCTCCGTGAAAACCACGACTTTAGCCATGACAACGGGGTCAGCATATTCATTCCGAAACCCTGTCGAGTCTAGGTTACGTCCTAGGAAATCGTACCTAGGTTGAAGGAATTTAATTATTTCTACAGTCAGATACTCGCGCCCGTAGACTTTGCAAGCTAGACCGGAGAATGTAAATTCACTAATTCGCGAATAAATTGCAATTTTCATTTTTCAAATTATCGTTTCAATAGATTCCACGCCGGTACATGTATACTATATAATATATATACACATTATATCTTGGGTCGTATACGTAATCTTCCCTTCTCTCATAATATATTTATTATTTTCCTTGAACTGTTTCTTTAATTACACATAAATTAAATGAGAATTTCAAAATTAGGTCCTAGCATTCTTTCTGGGTACCTTATCATAAAATTTTATCGTCCATTTACCGCTGCAACTACCTCAGAACAAAGGTATTTTTTTATTTTCTAGGTGATAAACACGCGTTCAATACTCGCCTTGATATTTTGTTTAATTGTACATTAGGAAATTTTTATTAAAGATTGTTAAAAGACACAATTGCTATTTGAGTAATTAAGCGAAATTTTATCACTGTCCAAATTTCTGAGGAAATAAACGAGTGTCGTAAAATCGATGCTTCGGAATTGCGAAATTCGCGGATTTCAAAGTATTCTCAATCTCGATTCAATGATTACAGAAGTCCGATATTTTCCGGATAAAAATCCACGTCGGATCTTCATTCCTTGAAATTTCATATCTCACCTTAAAAATCAGCATCCTGACGCTCGTAATTCCAGTGATGAGAAAATCCTCGGATTGTGGCACAATGGAGAAAAGTTTATTCGACAGTTTCAATGAAAATGTAAACTTGAGAAAAAATCTCAGAGGACACGGGGAGTGCAGTCCACTTCCGAAGACTATCGTTTTTCACACTGAAAGGACTCGTTAGAGATATGTTTCTCCTCTTGAACGAGTGTTTTTGATCGAACTGAAGAGGAAACTGCCCGTGTTCGCGAAGAGATTCGCCTCGGCCAGCATCCCATCTGTTTTTACTTTCATCCCGTCCCGGGTATGAGGCTTTCGATTTGCCAATTCAAACAATACCGATCTTTCTACTGGCCGAGAATCTCCCGCTTTCACGTCACGTGATACCAAAAAATAAACGGGATTGGTGGGACAGTGAAAGAAGATGGTATAAGGTCACGGTGAGAGAGATTTCTCTTTTCTCGCACAACGAATTCAAAAGGTTGAAGACCTTCGAGGAAGCACCACCACGTCCATTACCACCACCACTAGCTAGTCTTCGTTAATATTTATGACCGTGTTACTTACGCTATTTGCAATTGTAATAACCGGTAATGGATGCGAGTATGCTTATAAGGCTGCTGACTTTGGAGATACCAGCGCCGTTCCGTTTCTTGGCTTCACAGCCCTTAAAATACTCCTTCCTTAATTCTGCGTCATACATTTCTGGCATTCCTTGGTGGGTTCGATAGTTATTCAATTTTACCCCAATTTAACATTAAGTAATGAATAACTCGTCGTTATTATATGGAAACTATAATTTATGCTGAAAGTATGAATTTAGTAATTCACCGAACTAACGACAAACCCGGATCGACTCATCCGGGCCGAGTTACTTTCGATAAAGTTCTTATTATATCACAAGTATCGGCGGCATGTATATTTATTCACTTATTTATTTACTTATTATTTGTTACTTATTTATTTCATCGTTAAAAATATTTCGAAGTGTTCTTAACTCTGATCCTAGTACTTCAGGTCGCTGATTTAATCAACGCTTGTTCGACGCTGATTATCCGGAGTCCTGTTGACGTATTTTAAGGGTGAAAATTTTATTAGAGGAAAAAGGAAAGGATTAAGAACTCCGCGATCCCATAGCGAGTTTGAACAAGGGTCGAGAGAAGAATTGAAGAAATTCAAGTGTTAATAATTAGGTATAATTAGATTGAAATTAAATTTCAATTTCAGCTGATTTATTATCGAAGCCATCGGGCGTTTGAAATCTATTAATTACTCCTTTCGTGTTATACCTCTCGAGTCGGTGCTTTTTTTTCCTCTCCTCTTCTCTTCTTTTCATCCCTGCGCCCTACCCCGCCTTCCGCATTCGAGTATTAACGTTAAATTACGTTAAGGGTATAATTTTATTTTTACATGTAAAATTTATAACTTCTAATTAATTAAAATTCTTCGGCAGTTTGAACATTTCCTTGATGGGTTTTTTTTTTTCATCCCTACCCCTTTACCACGTTAATAACAGTCGATTAAATTCGATCCTGAAACTAGAATTTTTATTGTTTAAGTAGCTTGAAGCAATTACCTGCACTGAAAATTAACTAGTAATTCACCCCTAATTAACACCACTCTCTGCCACCATACTCCCCAATAAAACAGAATCCACGCAGAGGAATTCGCTTATTTTGTGTCAAATTATAATTGACAAAAAAAAAAAAAATGTCATGTTAAAAATAGTTGAAAATAAGAGCAGAATATAGAAACTATAGTATTACGTATAAATTTTCGGGTGAAGTATCAGATCAGGAAGTGTCAGGGATCCTTTCACTAATCAGAGATGCTCGGATTGATATCGTAATTATTTTATCCATCGTTTATAATAATTCGGTGGGTATCTTTAGGTCTTGAAAATCGAATAAGTATTATAGTCTATTGTTAATGGAGTACAAAAGCCCATTATCGGGAACCAATACACCTATAATCGATAAGTAATATTTTTGAAAGTTGGGTTTTTCGCTTGTTGCGTAAATACATTATTACATAAATACACTATATACTCCTATTTTCTATGTGATTTTTTTTTTTCTTTTTCCGGGCAGTTGCAAACTCAAATATAAGAGAAGGTCCAATATCCTTATCCTCGTTCTCTTTCTGCCTCGCTATTTCCCTCTCTTTTACTCGCCATACTTGATATAGATTATATCCGTTTTATTCAATTGCTCATATTCTATGGCTCGGTTTTATACGCTACACTAATGTATTCTGCAATATGGTTGGTTACCGTCATGAATATCTTATCCATCCTCGTCTGTTTTATTTATCTTTATCCTCTTTCCTATTTTTATCCTATTTTTATGTTCTCATTTATTTCTGGTGTCCTGTGAAAAATTATACCTACATCCATACATATTTCAACCTCATCGGCGTCGTAGGGGTGGTTAAGGTACTCCGTCTTGCTTTTAGGGTTTTAGATCAAAGATTCTAATGAACATCATTTCTCCACGTCCCCCTTTCTCCTTCTTTCGTTTCTCTCTATATCGATGTCAACATCGCGAAATAACGCACACCCCCACACACAGCCTGCAGAAAGTGCGTGTCAACTGTATAAGCGTCGCGACGCCGCAGCGGGTGACTTGACAAAGTGAAAGAGAGGAAGGAAAAAGTAGAGCAGAAAACAAAGAGGAAAAAAAAATAAAAAAAAATTAAAACGAGAAAATTCCACGTGTGTGTATATATATATGTAAATGTATTTAATAATTGCGCGTAAGGGAAGAAAAAAAATCGAATAAAAAATGAATTAAAAAACAGGATTATATCGCGAATGTTTTCAGATTCGAGAGAAAAGCGAGTAGAATTAAAATTAATAACATTATTTTAAAACACGTTGAGAAGATTGTAAATGAGATTCTGATAATTCCACTTTTATTTTCTTCCGAATAAAAATGAAATTTTTATAATGTGGGCCGGACAGCTCTGGTATCCGGATGTTGGAGCGCGTCAAGTCCGGCGAGGTGTTGAGAACGGTGCATAAAGTAAATCTCTCGAAAATTTGCAAACTGATTCTCGGAAGGTAGACGACACGTTCGTGAGATTCGGATATTACGTTATAAGTCATCTTTTAATTGGATATCGGAGAGAGTAGTAGCCTATGCCACTAATATCTTCTAATAAAACTGTACAAGACGTATGTGCTTCGCGTTAACGAATCATTAGAAGATATTTTGTAGCTATTAAAATAAGTTATGAACATGAATTCAAACTCGATTGATCGTAATGTAAAATTAAACGCAGAATAAGCTCAGGAAAGAAACTGATACTAGCTCTTAACAAACTGAATAAAACACTTTTTATTAAGTATTAGAAGCCATGGAATCGAGAGCAAAAGTTTAAATTTAAAAAACTTTTGAAGATAATCTGAAAATATTTGGGGCTTGTTTTATTAGAAAATCGCTTCTTCCTTCCCCCATTTTCTCATATAATTTAATGTACTTACAACTGCAGGTTGAAATGATCGCAAATATATATCATCGGAGCAAACTGGGTACTTGGTGCTTCACAGCTCTATAGAAGCGGTATAAATTTCATTGGACTTTGATTGCAGTCGCTTTGCTCCGCAGCTCATCTTTCAGTTGGTTCTTTTTGGTCTGGGGTAGGGCAGAGGGTAGAATAGGGCAGGGTAGAAGGACGAGAAGGTAGCTGGAGCATGGCTCTTCATAAAGAGGGTAAGACTGCTGCAGAGACGGTTGGATAGTGGAAATGTTAAATTCGATAAGAATTGCTAATGCTCGGGAATCAGTAAGTCAGCCAAAGAACGAACGAACGAAAGGAATAAAGACAGAAAAAAGTGAAAAAGAAGAAATAAAAATCCGCTTCTTAATACCAGAGTTTCTCCGGGACTTTGCGGCTAACAATATTAAAAATATTTTTCTTAGCTGTATCAGCAATATCTTACCATAATTATTATACATATTCAATTGTAAACCCGGATATCGATTATTCGGCTCGACTATTATAATGAATACATCTCGATCTCGCGATTGTTAGGCAAAATAGATCCCTCACTCTCCCTGATATAGCCGCAATAATATGATAATCATTAGCGATCGGCGTGTCGTACGAAAGAAGGAATATTCATTAAAATAATAAAAATTACACCCCGGTCCGACGAGCCATTTCAAACGGTACGTGAATAAAATTGGATCTCATTATGTACTACGTTTAATGGATGCCTGTTTGATTTTATTTAATTGATCCTTACTCGGGGATTGGTTGATCGTCCGTAAAGGCACTCGTAAATTCATCTGTAATAAAAAAAATTCGTTTCATTTAAACCATTGACTCGAAAATTAATGTCCGGTTCAATTTCGGCCCAATTATAAGTATATCAATATGCGAAGAATTATCTTTTCCCGAAATGCAAGAATCACAAGGGATATTGAAATTTTTCGAAAAAAAATAAAAAACTATGTTGTCAGTCGCCTCGTGAATCCTGCAGACACAATTACTATAACACGGGTCGCGCTACAATCTGCAGTGATGAAAATTGATGGATATACTCGGTCTTTTTTTTAATCTTTTTCTCTTTTTCCCCGTTTTCTCGTTTTCCCTTTCTCCTCATCTCTCGCTCTCTTTGGCTCTTTTGACAGTTCACAGGATGCAAATTTGAAGCGCTTCACTGAGCGCTTGGTCTAGAGCTGCTTTTAAAAAATGCAGACGCACGAAATTCGATTAACGGGTAGGCAAAGTGACGCTCGTCAATATTCACATCGGTGATGGATTATTTTATTAACGCATCTTCTCGCGATTTCGGTGTAATCTATTCCGGGGGATGAAACAAAAAAAAAAAAAGAAAAGAAAAAAAAGCAGTAGGTGTGGGGCACGTATTACATGGGGGAAATGAAAGAAGCAATATTAAAAAATGATTTCAACCCTCTTTTTTCCCGCTTTCGAATTTCGAATAATATTTGACTGGCTGATGAAATTGAAATAACCGTCGAAAATATCGAAAAGTTGACTCGATTGAGTGTTTGATATATAGAAGGTGGGTAGATGTGTCTCTTGATCGAGAGGTACCCCCGCATTATATAGCCTGCGCAATTTACAAGTGCCGTTATAATATGGCATGGTTGATTCGAGGACAGGTTTTATCCATTAATGAAGTTTCAAGCTTCATCGTGAAATATTATTCGGTACTTGATATTCTCTCGAGTACCTGAATACATTATACTTTTATCCTTTTGAAATGTAGCACGAGTGTCAGTAGCAAGCACAAAAGGACTTATGATACACAACGTATACGTGTAGATCTACTTTCCGTAACACTAAACAGCGCCTACATGGAAATTGATTAATACGAGTGAAATTTCGAACACGGATAGAAAATTCCACCTTTGAGGATAAAATTAGATACGAGAAAAAAAAAAAAAAGAAGAAGCAGACGGGGACTTATCACTTGGAATAAATGAATCGTTAAAATGAAATTAACGGATAAAATATCTCATACGATAATTAGAAATTTAATTCAATCCTCTGGACGAGTGATCTTCATCATTATTCACCTTGTTATAATTTTATGAGATTATGAAAAGTGCGGTCGACGATTTATCCGCAGTTTCTGTTTCTTCTTCTTTTTTTTTTTTCTTTCGTATCGTCAACCATTCTCAAATTGATTTACTACATTCCGAAAGTTCAATAGTATATCAGTCCTCAGCCGTCAGTGACGTAGAATTAAATCATCTGTAAGAATATAGATGTATATATGAGTATATATATCCGCGAGGGACACAGTTGGGTTTGACCAAAGAGTTATTAACGATTCTTTGGTAGCACTGTGAGAGAAAAATTTCCTTCAGGTATATCTACGACGAAGATTAATTCCTGTATCATAATTCATACTCCCGAAGGTACGTAACAAAATTTAGAATTTGACGAAATTTATCTAGAGTAAAAAAATTGAAGTAAAAAAAAAAAAGAAATAAAAGATAGAACAAACAGAAAACAACAAATTGACGAAGATTTTGTTCAAATTCATTTCAAATAAGATTGGAACTAATAATTATAACCGAAATATCATCGGGAGAAACTTGCAGCCCGCTTTGCGTACTACTGTAATACTATGCTGTTCACTTTTACGAAAGCGATACTGCGCTAGAAAGCCTTCTGTCATTTTATCTTCAAACACATTTGCCTTGACTTTGATGTACGAACATCCTCTATCTCTCTTTCTCTCTCGCTGTCTCTGGTGTATGCGTATCTTACAACTCTGAGTACCTATTTCTCATCATACCGTACCTTCATTCTCGTATATAATTTCAAGTTCATTGCCATCGCGCATTGACCGTTATTAAAAGTAAAATCTTTCCGCCAATTCCCGTATCCGTATAATACGCATATCTTGAAATATGTTTGTGTGGGATGAATGTATGTGTACATATGTATTTCTCGTCAATATACAGAATTATATGTCATTACGTAGTACGAAAACAAGTTTCGACTCTCGAATCTCTCATCTCGCACCTCGCACCTGACATGAAGTTATTTTTCTTCTTTAACCGACTTTCTTCGCCATATCTGGCCGAAATTATACCAACATACGTTTCGGATGTAAAAAAATTTCACTTATCGTACACTGCCGCGCGGGCGCGAACGCTGGACCACTCGACATTCGCCAAGATCTCTGAGATCTTTATACCTGACCGTACGCGCTGGGGTCGAGCCCAAAATCTTTTGTCGTAAAGTCATGAGCCGGAAAATTACTAGGCGAGTCACGTAGCGACGCCAGGAAGGACGCCGATGCTAAAGGATAAAAATAAAAAGCTCGGGATACAGGAAGGAAGGAAGGAAGGAAGGAAGGAAGTAAGGATATGAAAAGTCTATATGCTCGGTAGTGTCGATAGATTTTTTTCATTTTTAATCCTACAGCTCAAGAAAGAAGGAAAAAGAGAAAGAAAGAAGAAAAAAAAAAAATAATTATTGCAGGTGAAACACCAGACAGAAATATACTTCAATTTTAGTTTTTTAACTAATACGTAATTATATTATATTATACGGAATCGTAACGTGATGCAACGAATCGGTAAAGTTGTTAAAAGAGCTTTCACTCGCTAAGTTGAATAGGGACAATATAAAGCGGGCTAGATTTTAATTTCAGATGCGTGTGGCTCGGATATACTTTTTATATCCCATCGAGGGGATTCCTTAAGAGGTCTGTTTTTTTTTTTTCGGGATACGTAAGAACGCGGATTCTGACATTCTCGGCGGTTTTTCCTCGAATAAAAAATTGCGAACAATTCCTTGGTAACGTCCCAGTTTCCGTTCTTAATTTAGCGAGGACACGTATAGGTGTAAGTATATAGGTACATGATCTCTGTTCAACTTCATACTTTCGGACCGAAAATTATCTGGGGTTGCTTTCTCTTCCTGAATAAGCGAGGCAACAATGAACAAGGAACCTCTTCCCTTTGCAGTTGCAATTCAGTACAAAATAAAAAAAGGTAATGAAAAAGTAACAACATCGAATATACTTCAGTATGGCGAGCAGTTACTCTGAAATACGCGAGTAGATGGTACATGTGGGTATGATAATTAGTAACCCAGGTTCCGCACGGTCTGAAAGTGAACGAAAGGCAGACTTTCAATTTTTCCGTTCACCGATTGGTGGGCCACCAATGAATCAGTGATTTATCCCATTCCACAGCTGAGACATTTACTATTTCGTTTATGATTGCGTTTCTAAATTATCTGGACCCATAGTTTGTCAGATGATTCTATCTGTTCCTCTCACTTCGACTTCGTTCTCGATTCCTCATTAAACCATATACTCATATCATTTTCATTAGGCTACAGGCTATCAAGGAAGCTGTATAACTCTTTCGCTTAATTATTTTGACTCTAATACCGAAACTGCAGACTCTTGATATACGATATCAATAGAAGTTTTACCTACTGCCTCGACGACGTGAAGCTGTTTGTTATATCAAATAAATCACACTCTGAATGAGGTGCAAGAAATCTCACCGCAAATCCGTCGTATCAAATCGGCAGAGATAATTACAGGTAAAAGTATAGCGTTTCAAAAATTTTTTTGAAAATAATTCTGACCTCACTTTTTCGCGTAATATAAATTTGCTCGAAGTCTTTATGCCGCATGGATTAAAAATACACCATGAAATTTTTCCGGAAATACGTAATTTTTATTTTATTCTCCGAAATTTTGACCGTTTCAAAAACCGTGACGTATTTCCTTTAGTATGTGAGGCGTTCTGTCAAATTGACATTGAAACGTTGAGGGTCTACCGCATTGAGGGTCCTTTAGTTTTCACGAGAGTTTATCGCTCACGTGCGAATGATAACTGATGGGGTTGGAATATTGATTGAAGAACGAGTGACTCGGAAGTCTCGAGTCTTTCACAGAGATTCTTCTCGGTAGTAGGTGTATATAAGGTGTAGTCAGTTATGGGATGAAAGGAAGGAAGGAAGGAAGGAAGGATGGAAGGAGGGAATGGAGGCGAGCTGCAAGCATGGGCGATGCTTAGGTTTGCCGCGAGATTTTCTAGCTTACTTTAACCAACCTTGACACCCACAACCTTCTAGCAGACCCCCTGCCCTACGTGTGGTGCATTAATTATATCGGATCAAGGGGTGGTTTCATGGCTTCGCTTGGCTTGGCTCGATCCTACAGGCTCCGGTGAAGCTGCGGTGAATATTAAAAGAGAGAAGTAAATTCAAAGGAAATTTACAGAGTCTTGATGGGGCGTCTTTTGCCCAGTAGCCAACCCCCGTCTTTTTAACCAGTCCTGGATTTGACGTCGACGATGGTATTCATCAAACGACGAGCTAACAAAAGCCCCTTCTTTGTCATTCACTTTTGCATGACTATGGCTTTAGGGAAATTAAAAATCAGATCTTCTGATCGCACCATAATTTCATTACGAGCTTCAGCGATCAGGGAAAAGAGACTTTACCGGGTTTTAAAGTCCTGTAGAGAGCTTTTGCACGGGCAGACAATATTGTAGTTTCATGTTCCTGTTTGGATGATAAATTTCAGTAAAGATCGGACGGTCCCGAACCGAACACAAATACATTTACAGAATTGATGTATAATTCAATGAGAGGGCAATTCGGACGTGGCGTCAATCTATGAAGCAGAGCTTAAATTTTGGAGGGTCTTGCGGTTCAAGACGTCCTTGTGAAATGGGGCTTCGCTAGCGGAGGCTCTTCCGGCGACCAAGACCGACCGAATTGCATAATTTAAGCAACGCGTTGTCCCAAGACGAGTCTGCTTCCCATCGAGCTACACACTCCGAGTTAAGGTATACCCTTAGCCGTCCGCACGAATGACCGAAATGTTCGACGTGGGGAATCTCCCTTTGCAGCCAGGGCGGTCTTGATCGAGCCTACGTGGCTATTAGCTTCTGTTTGGCTTTCCCGGATACTTTTACAAAATTTACCCCTCTTACGTTATTTATTAAGGTAATCAAAGGTGGGTCCTAGACGCTGTTTCCAGGGGGTGATACAACGCTTGTCTATCCTGGATTAGCGGCGTAAGGGATGGTCCGAAGGAAGACGACAGGGACCGTAAAAAGTATAAAAATTGATAGAGAAAAACTTTCAGATCAATATTTGAAACGATTTTCTTTCAAAGTTTAAAAGTTTTTTGTTTTTTTTTTTTCACAAAGAGGGACACTGTCGTGCGTTAAAAGTTTATACTCTTAGCACTTTGCGGGGTTGGTATACGGCTTTATCTATAAGAGGGTTGATTTTTATTTTATAAATATATTTTTCGTTTATGGTTTCTTCTTTTCTTTTTTCTTTTTCTACTTCTTTTTTCTTCTCTCTTTATCGTGACCCACCTTGAGCCTCAATTTGTTATTAATAATTCCAGTGGATGAAAATTCGAGCCTCTACGCACCGTGCCTCAGGAGAATTGACGAGCTCGCTTGCCGAAACTTTTCTTAATACCCATTTTCAGGGAAATTTCCGGATCCCGGATAAGTTGAATTTACATCGTGCCCTTTTCGCGCTTCGTGTCCTCGTCAAAGTGCAAAGTTTAAAGTGCCCCTTGCTCTAAACGGTCGACGATTTCATTTACAGACTTTTTGGGACCCGATTCCTTTCCCACCTCGTCTCCCATTCACCGAATTACGTGAGTCAACTTACGTCGGCAATCTCATCTTTAACTTACCCTGAACCAAACCAAAGATTGACCCAGAGAAAACCCCGGCGTTTATATCTACAATATGGGAGAGAAATGAAAAAAAAAAAAAATGAACACCAAACGAAACTTTTTTACTGTTAATTTTGTTTTCTCTCGTTTTTGATCCTCTGGTACAAAACGCTGCTAAAAATATATGAGATTCGTAATAAGTATATGAAGCATAAAAGAGCGAAGGAAAGATAGAGAGAGAAAAATACATCAGATATAAGATAAAGCCGAGATATGAACCATGGAAAAGTGTGATGGGAGGCGGAAGATTTAAGGTTAAAAAGATGGCCAGAACTTCCGTTGGTGCAGGAAAGCAAAGAGGCAGGAATCCCGGTTTCAGGAAGGGTAAACTGCGAGTAAAACCACTGCCAGAGAGCCTGCAGAATCGAACGGACAAGCCTGAACAATGGGGTCCGTTTTTACAGCGAACCATAAAAGTTATGTTCTTTTTTTAAGCTCGGTTCATTACAGAAGGGCTTTGTCGTCCCCCGATGATCCTGCTTCCAGAAACTCGTTCTCTACCTACCACCTTACATCATACGTAAAAAAAAAAATAAATAAAAGGGAGAGAAACCGCAGAATTTTTCACGCGAATTGGAATCTAAATGGTAAAAAATTATTTTTGTATTTTTATACCTCAGAAAACAGGATTTTCATCCTCGTTTATTCATGTAATGGTGAAGCTATACCTATGCATGTTGGTATATTTACAAGGGCGGTGTACCTACCCTCCTCTACGTACAATCGTACAGTTGATCGCTACCCTCTACCACTCTACGGAAAATAAGCCACCGGCCAATATCCTTGCTCGTTTCCTAAACGAATCATTCGTGTCGCCAAATCGGTTTACGCTAGCGCCTTTGCTGGCATTTGGGGTTCCCCGTTCTTCTTTCTTCGCCTTTCGTATATCGGATTCCTTGCTTCGTCTTGTACCCTACATGGTTGCCCAGATCTGAGAGTTTCTCTCAAACTCACGATCACTCAATCCTTCAGCTGAAGCAGGTCCTCAAGAACCCTCAACTGTCTAGGATCCGAGCTCCTGTACCGGAAGTGGTGGTATCCGCGTAAGTCACGGGAAATTTGTTTTGACGATTTTCAACCTCGTTGCAATTTCCGTACGACGAAAACGGATTCAACAAAACTTGGGAAACTCGAATTCAAGATACGTGAGAACTCCGAGGATCGAAGTCCGATACATCAGTCGCGGAGAAAAATTTATAAAATTTTACGTTTCTTAATAATTTGAGGAAACCACAGGCTTTTCTTTTTTAGGGATTCTGCCTTTCCATACGTCGAGGTGTTTAGCTACATTGTCAAAGTCCCGCGACGCCAAGCGTCGTTCTGTCGCTCCGAATAAGCTCGAAAGTCATTTGGAATTGCGGTTTAACGAAAGCTTTCTTGCGCTTCTTCTAACCGAGATTTAGGGTTTTATTTTTCGAAGGAATTTCACTGTTTCTTTTATTATTATATTATTTTTCAGGTCCTTTCAGCCCCTCCCTGAAATCTCGGCTGGAGTGATTTTTACTTTTCTTATAGTGCAGCAGCTATACTCTTAGCTGTTTTACAGTCGCATATAGGTTGAACGACTGCAGCCTGCCATTTCGAACTTGCGTAATCGAATTTGGGAACATTAATCTCAGAGTACCTCCCTCGGGGACGTTTGCCAGGCTAATTTAGTTCATTAATTTAATTCGGTCCATGAATATCCCATTCGCAGCTAGATCTCAGTCGTAAAATTGAGAATTTAGTATTTTAGTGATACGGGGAGGAAATCGGCGAACCAGACCATCAACCGCGGCGCTTTCGAAAGGCTGGCGAACCAAGTGTCGGTTAATGGAAAAACTAATAAATAGTTCAATTTTTTTCTTACCAGGGATTCCAAGCTGCAGTTTATATCGCGGAGATAGTTATTCCCGAAAGAGCCCAGAGTCGGAGTAGTCGGTTACTATTACCTCGAGAGTCGAGGTTTGTTTGTGCGACTTGAAAATTCATGAGAAAACTGTCAGACTGAATAATGCAATATCTCTTCTCTGTTGTCGCCTCTCTCTCGCATTTCTCTCTTTATTTTTCCCCGCCTTTTTTCTTACGCCAAGTTATAGTAGAGAGACATTCGCCATTCTAGCCTTTCTCCGAGCAGAGCTGAAGGGTTAATTATACTTTATGCAATCGCACTCGGCGAGTGAGATATCTACGATATTTAAAAATTGTGCGAAACTTTTCGCTTGCGATATTTTACGGGAATAAAAACATTTTATTTTGTTAAAATGTTCAGTCATTTATTCCTGATGTCAATTAGTGTCGGATCCTGCGTACATCCCGACTGAAATCCACCTGTAGCATCACAGCTGAGAGGACCTACTTACAGTTTGTAGCGTCGAGTTAATTATTAAGCTGTAATCCCTGGATTAGCTGGCTCTCGGAGAGACTCTGTTAGTAAACTTATTTTCCTCTTTTTCTCGTAGCTTCTAGAAATGCTATATACGCGGGTGGAAGGTAGTTTGGAATTTTTTTTACCCTAAACAATTTCACAAATTAAAAGCCTGTGAATAATTATTTCCAATTTTTTATGCCTCCTTTTTATAAGGGCTTTAATAGCTACGGGAGAGACAATCGAACGTTTTTGCGTGTGGAAGTTGTCAGGGTGGCGGGAAGTCGTTCATTCGTTTTTGGGGACGACAGCTGTAGTCTGTCACGTTTACGATTAATAAAATGGATGTTTGTGGGAGTCGCAGTAATCGCGTGTCTCGACTTATTCCCTCTGACGAATTAAACGTCTAGTACATTGTGAATCGTAAAGCTCGATTTTCGTAGTTTTAATAAATTCGCTGCTTCGTATCGCCGCATATTAGGCATGCAGGACTCTGTCGATAATTATTTTTTTCAATAAATAAATGATATAGGTGAAATAAAATTGTTGTTTTAATATTAAATTCCCTGTGCACACGTAGGCCCCTCTGTAATATACATCCCTTTTTATATTTTCATTTTCGAAAACGAACACGGTATATATGGAAAAATTTTACTCTTCATTTCCGACCAATTTTTTACGCGGTATCTCCACCCTCCCTTCTGCTGTATCACCATTTTATGAATCATCCCTTATTGCAGTGTGTATATACGATAGTATATTATGTCTGAAACATATCCTGGTTTAATAAACACGCCATAAAAGGTTTTATTAAACGTAAAATGTGGCCTTTTACCCGAGGGCTACCACTAACACACATATTGGGAATCGAAATATCGTTTATACGTAGAAATCTGCGTATATATATACTACGAGCCAGAAAAAGATAATTATACATTTTTTTTCGTTATTTTCCAAGCACTGAAAATTGCGTGTAAATATTTCGCCGCGATTACGGATTTGAAACGGAGAGCATGCCATCTCTTTTAGAATGATATTACACGAGGGTGAATCTACGTACGCGGTGACATGTATAAAGTGAGACTTTATGGCGTTAATATTCGTCGCCTTGCGGCAAAATGAAACTCGTTTAGAACCACGTACTGACATTTCTATCACTCCGTTCAGCAATTTTCTACCATACACAGACACTTTGGGAAGCTAAAATTTCCATTGCCATTTCGCATGCCCCATAGATCTTAGATTTTTACAAGCCTCATTCGCTTTGATGTTCAACAGATTATGGGAAAAAGTACGAAACGTACTGTGGCGTGGGAGAGAATAGGAAATGAGAAGATTTTCTGTTTCTGGAAAAATCAACGAAAGTATTTACACCGATGCTCAAATATAGATCGCGAAGGTACGGTGCGAACGCGCGTCCAATTTGTCCCTTTCCATAAAATATATCGGAATATATGTTGGGTGGATACAAATCTTGGCCCGGGTTCGTTCGTCGGGGTTCCGGGATACGAGATACATAAAAATGTTGAACCTGGCCAGAGTCGACAGGCCAGTTTTATGTCGTTCCTATCCTTTACATCCGCTAAATTGACGATTTTGTTTTTTATACTTTCGTTCGTTTTTCCCTTTTCCTTACAGCTCCTTCGCATTTCGGATTCAACGGATCGATATACCCGTACGTACGTCCCCGGACTGCGTGGGCGTAGCATTTCATTATAACACCACTTTCTAAGTTTTGGGAAAACTTCTTCACTTCGTTGTTCAAATATTCATAAGATCATCACATGGTGAAGTGTGAATTACTCTCTTCCGTTTCAATATTTCAAATTTTCCTTTCAACTTCCACGTCCTCTGGCACCAACGGTAGGACCAAGTTTCTGTCGCGTACTCAAATTTAATAGCATCAGCTTTATGATAATCTTGAAGCACTCAGAAGACCCGTGAGAGTACAAACGAGGTATTAAATATAACACCGTAACATATGTAACAAACATGAATAATTACATGGTGGCGATAGAAAAATAATTCAACTATGAATTCCCACTTATAAGTTCTGATCATTGGCGATAATTTCTCCCCAAAATTTTACCTATCAAATTCGATTTACCCTTCGGCGCTTTCCACGCATCTATTTACAGTTACAGCGTGGTAGCTACTGGTAAGTATACAGTAGTTTGTTAGAGGATCCTTTGTCCGCAGATGGGGAACCAGATACTGAACAAGGATACGAAAAGTCGGTTTTCAGAGGGAAGGACGGGGACTGGCCGCTTCTGAAACTACGTCACATCCCTCAGCTACAAAGTTCAGGACTTGGACTCCTAGCTCTTGTCTTGAGTAGCTGTCGTTTACCTCATTACCTCGTACACCGGTGAAACTAACCCTTGTTACGCACAGGGTAGTTAGGTATACGTGTCAGCCCTCTGTTGTCCTTCAGACACCGTATCCACCCATCTACCAAGAGTGAGGTTTAATATTCCGGGCAAGATCTTGGTAACTACGTCATAGGCACCCGGGTCCACGTATAGACCCTTAATTCTACAGTCTAGACCCTGGTCCTAGTAGGCATCCTTGGTTTTTGGGGATTGTTTTTTTAGGACGTTTGGTTGTCCAATCGATTTTCAGTTTGTTTATTTATTCAGCCTGCACACTCAGGTATACCTCGAGTGGAAAAGTTAATCTATCAAATGACGGCACCAACTAGGCAACTGCTTGCAGATACTGAACGACGGAGATAGATAGAAAACTAGAGGGAAAGCTCGGACCAGGTTCTCCAATAGTCGCGCAAACAACCAGCAGGCCACCACCACCTTACTTCAACACAATCCTCACTCAATTAGCACCGGTCTCTAGAAATCTAGTTAAACTCAAGCTAATTGATTTATGTCTGTGCTGAATTAATTATAGAGACAGTGGTAAGTACTCGCCTATATATACATACTCGAAACCGAGTCCCTAATACCTGTCGTTTCCCCCCTTAGCTGTCAACTCTAAACACGTACCTACGTATTACGTATACCCTTGAAACTATGATAGTCATGGTATATCAGAGCATCACCTCGCTGAGATATCTTCTTTTTCAAGTTATATGAAAAGTTCTGAAGTGATGAAAGAATCTTAATAAAGAAGTGGTGGAAGCTGTGCAGGGTATATACCTAACAAGGAGAATGGGGTGGTGAACGAGAAAAATATGAAGCGTAGTTATTTGCTCCGTGGGTCTACAGTAGCTTTATAATAAACAGTCCATGGCGAAGACGTTGGCGAAGGCTCGCATCCATCACGAGACGGTGGATCTCTGCTACCTCGGTTCTGTTTACACGCAGCTTAACTTTGTAAGATGGAAATATGGGTCGCTGCCTCCTACCGCTTCACGTCACTCCGCGAGGATTGAGAGCTTTCCGGATGATACAAAGGTCTTTCCGAGCCTACTCTAGTTTCCGTTTATTTCTTCCCTATAATATATCGGGTACATACGTATACCTACATCCGAATATGACGCGTAGTTATCCCAAATTTTTACATACGAATGACCGAGGAATTGCTCATACTTTACTGCAGTATTTGAAAGTCTAAGTATAGCTATAAGTACGTAGGTATATGGGGGGAGAAAAATAATGAGACATTCGGAAGTAGAATGAGGAAAGGAATTGAATTCATTTGATATGTTATACCGTATTATATCCATCGAATGTATAAAGATTATACTAGATATGCGTAAAGTTTACGATTGAAGAACAGGCGAGTGTCCGTACTCCGTTATTCCTGACCGTATAGTAATGGCAGTGGTATCGACACACGCCAGTCCATGCATGGCACCGAGTGGAATAGGGCATCGTAAAAGATGGAATGGAATGGAACGGAATGAAATGGAATGAAATGTAATGGAAAAAGACAGAATGATGTGGAGAGGGTAAAGAGAGAAAAAAATAAGAGCTTCGATATATGGCATGCGAGCAAACTTCCTATAAGCTGAGAGATATATTGCTGCCTCTACCTTGTACCTATCTTCTCTGTTCTTTTATAGACCATTCGTTTTGCTAGCTATCCTTCGACCTCGTGTCTACGGGTCGAAGTCGTTCGTGACATTTTCTCCTCTCCGCTCCCTTCACACCCTCGCCATATATCGAAGCCGCAAGAGTACGTCAAGATCGATCAGCTTTTTGTCTCATTTTCTTTTCTTTTTTCTTTTCTGTTTTTTTTTTTTCTTCCCAGAAATTCAGAGAGGAAAATTGACATGACGAAGGGTTACTTTCAACTAGAAATATTTCTTTTCTTATTTTCGTAAAAAAAAAAACTAACTGCATAGGTATTATACAAAAATATGATCATTCGACATAGTGCAGTCGATGTAAATGTTAATTCTGATTCGCACCATCCAAGCCACATATGGATCGACGTTGTCTAACATTAATTAATACAATCTTACGGCTAAGGAAAATCTTATGATACATATACGAAATCGCGATAATTTGACATACGTGCTAGTGTGAATGTGGGATAATAACTTAATGGCTCTTGCTGTGTGCGTGTGTGATTGTGTATGTCGACCTTAATTAGCTCTCTACTTTAGACGCCGTCTTCTCGTCGTACTGAACCGAGGGAATCATGGGGGGTTTGAACCCATACTCGACTCGGGACTGTCTGAAATTTCCGGCACTCGATTGCGGTTTAGTTTCCGGTTCTCTTGCCCTCCGCAAGGTCGTTGTCGAGGTAGGAGATCTCGTCGCGGCTGTTGAAGATTGAGGTGATCTGCTCTGTACCGCATGTTGGTTTTGCAGAGAATGTTGATGGTGCCTTAACATCAATGATCTTTGGGGTGGTACCGGACCAATGTACTCTTCGCTCCTCGGTTTATCTTTGCCGGATGTTCTGAGGCTGTACCTCCTCGGAGAATAATGCTGATAACCAAGATAAGAGTTCAATTTTCCCGAATGCTTAAACTGTATCTGTTGATTTCCGGCGGTAATTTGGTCGTTGGAATTTCCATTATCTACGAAATTATTGGCTGGCTTGTCGTAGTTGTAGCCTGAGTTTTCTTGGTTACGGAAGTCCTGGTGTCTGGTAACAACCGGAATTCCGTAGAAGGGGGGACGAGCCTTTCCATGATTAGTGTACAAGTTGTGAGAGTGCGGTCTTATGAGTTGTTGATAATTAATACCATAATGAACACCGTAAGGGATATTCCTGACCACTTCAACTGCGTATGGAACTCGAATCTGCACTGGTTTTTCGACGATTCTCTCGACGATTTTCTCCACTGGATATGGCTGGGGGACGTGGATCGGTACCGGCTTGTCAATGTACTTTGTCACCTCGACAGGATAGGGTACTTTCTTTTCGACAATTTTCTCAACTTCGACTGGATACGGTTGAGGAACTGGGACCTTCTTCTCGACTATCTTTTCCACCGGTACGTGTATGTGGACAGGTTTTTCGACGATCGTTTCAACAGGGAATGGTTTTTCGACTATTTTTTCGACCGGGTATGGCTGAGGTACTCTGATGTGTACAGGATACGGCTGCAGTATCGGTATGTGTTTTTCGACTATTCTATCGACAGGATAAGGAACCTTTTTTTCGATAATTTTCTCAACCGGATAGGGCTGCGGAACGTGAACCGTTTTTTCTATAACTTTTTCCACCGAATATAGTTGTGGAACCGGATTGTGTTTCTGGACGATTCTGCCAGAGGACGATTCATTTGATGATTCGATGGGGTGGTTTTCTGCACCATTTGTTACCTCAATTGGATAATGCTCGACAACTGACACCGAAGCATGCTTTTGAAAAACTGGATTCTCTATTACCTGAGTCGAGGTAGTCTGAATTCCAGGAAGGACTAATTCTTTGGAGGCTTCTAGGGTGTACGGTAGACCAACGACCACTTGTTGCTGCCCACGATTGCTTTCGTACGAATGAGAATGAGAATTGGAATTAGACTGAGTCTGGTCCCGTTGGTTCAGCTGATAAGCGCCGTTGGCTATGTTGGATCCGAAGGTCACCGCTTGTGGACTGGGTTGTAGATCGATTTCGTGCCCTCCTATACCGTTCTCTCGGTGCTGATCAATCTGGTAATTTTGTCGTCCACCAAATTCGTGGTTAACTCTAAAACCGAGTAGAACTGCACCGTTGCTTGTCGAGGATTGTTGTGACAGAGAATTAGACGGAGTCAAATCGTACGCTTGATGTAGGTTGGCCTGATTCTCGGCGACTAAGACTTGTTGCGCTTGACTCTCAGCTCCCAAAGAGAATTGGTCTTTCTGACCGAGTTGATGGCCTTGCTCACCTGGCACGTGATTAATTTCAAAGGAACCCTCACCCTCGGATTGAACCTGCCCTCGATAAGCTTGTTGCGTATTCTCGGTGCTCTGCAGCTCGATGTATTGCTGCTGTCCCTGAGACTGATCGATCTCTGAAGATTCAACCTGGGCAGGTACTTGGGTTTGATAATGTATTTCCTGCACGGGTTCGTTGTGATATATTTCGATCGACTTCTGAATCTCAATTCCCGAATCATGTGCCGATTTTGAAGACTTTAGAAAGTTGTCTGCCCCTTGATTACGCTGTTGCTTTTGCTGATATTCATGCAGCTGTTTTTGAAGCTCGTACTGCAGCTGCTGCTGCAACAATTGTTGTGCTTTCTGGTTTTCTATTACCTCATGTGTCTTCTGTGCCTCGTATTGCTGTACTTGCAATTCTTCTTCCTCTAGAATTTTTTGGACTTTTAATTCCTCTTGCTGCTGTTGCTCCAGATGTACGTTTTGATTCTGATCCAGTTGCGATTCACCGACTTGTTCAATAACTTCCTTCTGTACCTGTTGGTGCTCTAGTTGTTCATTCTGCTGAGATTCTTCGACTTGTTGAAGTTCCACTTCTTGTTGAAGAGGCGCGTCATCGCCGAGCTGCTGGTAATCATATTTCTGTGGTTCTTGTAGTCGTATTCTTCCATTTTGTTGGAGTTTCTGTTGCTGTTGAAGCCCTCCGAGTTGAAGTTGCTGTTTCAGGTGAAGTTCTTCAATCTCGTATTGATTCTGTTGCAGCTGTAGTCCCTGCTGAAATTGCTGGACCTGCTGAAGCTGTATTTCTTCCTGAAGCTGTTCCACCCTCTTATGCTGTTCCTCCTGGTATATACGGTTCTCGGTTTCTCTTTGCTGTTCCAGTATTTTACGAATTCGTTCTTCCAACTGCAGTCTTTTATGCTCATGAGATTCAGATTGTCCAATCGTCGGCGCAGAATTCACAGACACGTCCTCTTTTACAAGGATAGAAGATTCCGATGCTCCTTGACTTATCAGATGAGCTTCTCCAGCGTTTACTAAAGCCACACCAGCCTGTATCGGGTTCAAAACGACAGCCGAAGTCGTGATTTGGCTTTGGCTTTCATATTTTGGTGTCACAGCAATCGTTTCTGTTGAAATAATTGACTGAGCTGTCGTTGAGAAGACTGGAGTCGGTGTAGTGAGTCCAACAAAATCGTCAATGTACTTTGGAGTCGTGCTCAACTCGGGTTGACCATATCTTGACGTGAATTCAGCAACAACGATAGGTTTCGCGAAATAGGATGACACGGACGATGACGACGAAACGGACGAAGAAGTAGCTGAAAATGCGTTCAGGGTCGAGCTTTGCACCTCGTTTTCGTTTTGCAAGCTATTCCCCGTACCATGAGCGGAAAGTCCAGGAGTTTCAAGCTTCTGTTCGTGTCTATTAGGCCCCTCGTTACCAAGAGGTAGTCCGTAGTTGACCAGGCGAGGATCTGCAGGACCAAATTCACTGAATTCTTGAGATGGCTCAGCGCCGAGTGAGACATACTCGTATTTCTCTTGTTTCTCACTGGCCAAATCGTTGCTCGTAAATTCTCTGGTCACAGTAGGTGGCGCCAGGGTTGTAGAAGTGATGATAACCGAGCTCAGACCATCGCTAGAATAATTTGGACTCGCCGTGGTGGAGGTTGACAAAAATTTCTCCCGATATTGTAACCTATTGTGAAGTCTCTGGGCTTTTTTGCTCTTTCCTGCAGACGTCAGATACGCAATATTCGCATCAGACCCTGAATGTACCGTGTAAGTAACGTCTCCGTTCTGTTTGGTCAGTGAATTTGATTCAGGGCTCGCGGTTGTAGTGAAAAATGTGAAATCCTTGATACCAGATTCTCCGACGGAGGCTGTCTGCACTTTTTGCCCAAAATTTCCCGCCGCACTTTGCAGGTACAATTGCTCATCGATTAACGCGGCGTGTTGGTAATCGTTTTTTGCGTAAATATCTCTGACCTCTTGAAGAGGCGGGTAAGTAAAAGGTATTGACGGTGTGCTAGCTGAATAACCGATTTCCTCCAACGTTGCCGAGTGGCTTGAAGGGGGAATTAATTTAGTCGAGAGTCCTTCCGATACTTTTGCGACATTCTCTACTTCGCTTTTCGAATATCCCTCCGAGCTCTCTATAGCCTCGCCTTCCGAATATCCTCGCGAGTTCTCCATAGCTTCGCTTTTCGAATATCCCCCCGAGTTCTCCATAGTTTCGTCGACGTTCGAGCTGTCCTTGGCGTCACTACCAATGTCGGTCGAATCCACCGCCGAAGAATCGTTATCTTTGACGGTATAAGGCTGAATTATTTGTACCGCTTTACCTTCACTCGATTCCGCAGGAAGTTCGACTTTCGGCCCCTGAAAAATAAAAGAAAAGAGAGAACGAAGATAACGTCATTGAACCAAAAATGTATCATTATACTCTAAAGATGTCTCACTTCTGCCATTAATAGTGATCATTTAATGCAACGAATCGACTCGTTATATTGATTAAATTGAAGTTTTACTAACGACGTCACCACCGGTGAGAAGCGCCTTGACAGCATGTTCGCCTAGGGCAAAATGCGTCATTGTAGAGCCGTGCTTGTCACTCGAGCCGTACTTGACTACTGGATGGTATCCCCAGTCATCGACATAGTACTTGACATCGGTAGTTGCTTTGCCCGTGTTAACGTAGTAGCTTCCGCTAGCGAATTCTCCGGCTCTAGTTTCCGTTTTGCCTTGCCCTTTGCCGCTACCATCTCTGATTTCGTACTTATACTCGTAAGCTGGAGGGTCCTGAAACCAGTTTAAATTAACTATTACCGAAGATACTTATGGCTCCTCGATTTCGCCTCCGCCTTCTACTAAGTCGTTAACGATTTTTCAGGGATATTTTAACGGCTTCAGGGCCGAAGGGTGATAAAAAATTGAAAATTATTCGAAATTGGAAATTAAATTTAGCCACCCTACGAGAGACAAAAATGGATTTTTGATGCCTTTGAACAGTGCGTGTCTCCCCGAAGGGCCAAGGATGTTCGTGAGCAGACTGTCGGGCGGGTTGATCATTCGTCCAAAGGGACAGTGCCAAGTCACGTCTCGATATCTCACCGGACGTGTAAACGCATAAATACATTTTCTCTAAACCGTTTCACTTCCAATTTAGGAAATTATTTGATCAAAGACCCGAAAGGTTCATTCAATTACATTCTGTACGATATTCACGAGACCAAGATACTCTATCATATAATTTTATTATTTACTTTTATCAATTAATCAATTAACTTATAGTCAAGCAGGAGTTCCAGCTTTCCAAACCCAATGAAAAACAAATTTTTCCACATTTCGAGAATCTCTTAAGTCATTTCAAAGGACAGGTTAAGCAGTGGCGAGAATTATCGACAGAATCGACCCAATGGACCCTTGTCCGATTGATATCTCTTGAATGGTAGTTCCGATGGGTCTAAAAATTACAGGAGTTGTCCAGGACACGAGTAAATACAGCTCTCCGCAAAATGCGGATTATCAGGTGGACGCGTTAAATCCTAAAATGATTCTTCCGCAGTGTTGGAATCCCTTTAACATTTTCACGATTCTTGTCATTACTAATTATTGAATACGCATTTATAATTATCAAATGAAAAAGTGAATTCGTTATTCTTTTTTTGTTTTTTTGTTTTTTTGTTTTTTGTCTTCATTTTCAACATTTCCCAGGGAAACGCCTAGTGTCATCAGCCAGCTCGTTGAACTGGTGATTAAAAACAAGATTCCGACTCTTGAGGGAGCTTCCGTACCGGGTGGAGAGCGACGTCGCAACCGGCATGGAAACTTCGGAAACTTTTCGAACTATTATAATCCTTGAACAACCTTGTTTGCTCTTAATGGCTCCTGGCTATTCACGTATAACTATAATATAATAATATCGAGTGAGGAAGAGACTCTTGAGTCTTTTGTTTCTTCAAGCGGAAATCTTGTAAAAGTTAACTTGTATAAATTTATCGGTATATTTCTTTCTTTTTTTCCTCTCTCTCTCTCTCTCTCTTTTTTCTTCAACCCGAATGAAAGCCGTAGCGCAAATGGCATATAAAAGATATCCAAGATCTCCGCTTTGACAAGTGAACTACTTTCGCGATAGGATGTATCCTATGTGCACTCGTTTAGTATATACAGCTATGAATCGGATATCTTGTTTACTCGTCACTAGCCGCTGGTGCAGCTTATAGATTCTGTAAAATGGTGATTGCCAGGCGAAAGGTTTCCAGAATGGACTATAAAGAGAAATGAAAATAGACCAACGACTTCATCAAACAAAATCTAACAACTTTACGAAAATAACAGCTAAATAAATAATTTCAATCTCTCCCACACATACACTGCATTTTCGATCATGGTGCATAATTTAAACTATCCGTATAGATAGCTGCACGATCTGACAATGCTCTCAGTCATTCATCATGTCGATGCCTTACGCATACGCTAACCAGATTACGCCGTATTTTTATCACAAATTTTACGATGCATGTAAATTCCGTCGCACGTTTCTCCTGATCAGAATGTAAATGATATATTCTTTCACCGCCTAGGTACGTACGCTACTAATTACCAGTTAACAAATTTCAAAAAATCACCACTGCAAACTCCGGGCTTTGAACCAAACGATCCAGAATTCGTTACTGACGATGAATCCAACGTACAGTGATAAAGTTAATTGAATTTTTGCCGAGTAAATTTTATCGTTCGTCGAAGATTTGAAATCAACAAATCAGCCCCAATTGCAATACTCGTCAATTTTTCACAACGGTAATCTCCGTGAAACGATACGTTACGTTTTTTATCGATATTTCTTCACCGGATCAAAGGATGGTTACGGGGCCAACTATTATTTTCAAGGTACGTATGTGTCGGGCACTTTGACAAGACAGGGTCAAAGTTCAACCAGCGTTAATTACAGCCCGTTCTTCACCTGCCATATCGAAGCGGTTAACCTCACAGCTTCAGGCTTAGAAATCTGTAACCTAGATCTACTTGGAAGACGAGAGTCAAGTCCGCAAGTCCGCCCGCCTGGATGGCATGCCGTTCGATTCGACGGTCTTACAATTAGTCTTATGCTTGATCTTGGTGGCAGGTAAAAGAGCTGAACTAATCGAAGGCGTTCTAAGGACACTAGGAAAAACCGACGATACTAGCTTGTAGTACGAATTTGATACGAATAATGGATCGTAATGAATGTTATAGAGCGTTGCAGAGCCACACCCGGAACAGAAATTTCACTCGATCGACCGCTCAGGGCGCGGCTTCAATCGCTTTTAGCTTCGGGCAAGAAGAACCTGTATTCTCGTCGATTCCCTCCAAGGGAAAGTCTCGGTTGTGGTGCTGAAACAGCTACGAGATACAATCCGTCGGAATGTCAAGGCCGTAAAAGTTTAACCGAGAGCCATATGACATTGGCTTTGAAATTAATCGAAGATTCACTAGGAGATGTTATTTTTCCATCAAAAATCTAATTCCTTTTCAACGCACCTCAAACCTTTTTCCGAAAAAACAATACGACACCTCGAGTCGTTCGGTTCTATTTTCCTCATATCTTGAACCAGGCAATATCGTATCAATTTTAGGACCCTTCGCCCACTTGTTACCACCGATAGAAATGTCCGAGGACTTAATGAAACACTCGATAATTGATAGTTCCGTGGTTACCAGCTCCGTTATATTTTCACGCGTGAATAAAAATTTTTTATGGAATCATAATGCACGCGATTTGGGGTGTTTATTTTTCAACGGATTGATATGAATCCCAGTTTTATTTTCTGTGAGGTATAAAAACAAAAATTCATTCCAAGTCTGGGCCACGGCTCAGATACATATATTTCTCGGCGGACTTTCATCAAGCGATTTTAATTCGTGTTTAGAAACTTTAATAACACTTTATTCGACAGCTCGGACTTCAAACCCGAGCGATAGAAAATAGAAAGTATTTCGATCTCTTACCAATTTTTCGTTCGATATATCGTCTTACCGTGTCGTTGTCCGGCTTTTTTATGTATCCTGGTGGTGGTGTGGCCAAGGAGGTCGCAGCCAACGCGATAAGGACAATCTGAGGGTGGAAAGAATAGGGTGGTAAAAAAATTTGTCAATCTTATTATTCGGGGAGGGAATACATAAAAACGCTTTTTATTATCTAGATTATTGCCGTTATTATACCGTGAATTAATAGACTACGCAATTTGTTAGTCGCTTTTTATTTTCCTCGTGCCTCCGCTGGCGAAGAAAGTCCAATGTACCTAATTTAACGGTTTATGTATTTTAATCCAGCTTTGCGATGAGTAAGGAGTTTGTGGCTCCCAGCCTAGCTATAGCCCACGTGTATAAACAACTTGTATCTTCATCCGGCCATTACTGTGGCTAAGCCAGAAGTAACTTGAACTTACTTTCGCGCACGCACCCCTAGCCTCTCATTCTCACACCCTGAGATAACCACCACCGCACGTTTTCAACAATTTTACCTTACGCCACCGCAAGAAACTGAACCTAATTCGCAGGGAAGTTTGAACGTAACTCTTTATAATACCGAGGGAATACGTCGAGGCGAACCTAGACGTCCCTATACCTACACATCTCTGCACAGGTGAAGGGGGAAGAAAAAGGATCTTGAATATGAAATTTTTGACACTTCCATACGCACAAATTTCAGGACTGAGTATAACTCTGGAAGCTGTTTCTCGCCGTAATATTTTAGCCATGAAACTCCTCGTGTGTGTAATAAGGAAAAAAAATATGTTCAACACTGATGATGATTAATGAATTTGTTCCTAATCTCCGAAAGGGGATCTGAAGGTGTTAAGTGCGACGAAGCGATCAGTCAGGGACTAAAGCATCCTTCACAATAATTAACTATTTATGTGTGTACAACGATTTTCTGTACCGGTTTGAATATTCTGATGCACGATTATTCTTTCGAATTTTATTGTATCGGGTAAAACCCTGGACGCAAGGTTGGGCGTATATATCTATAGGTGAATAATATAATGTCTGCACGGATGTAATTTAATGTTAAAACTCTTTTTACATCAGGTTGGTAAAGATGCAAATGACGCCGTCGTATTTCATGTTATACATGATCGATCGGGTTATTTTTCTTCCCTCGTTGTGGACGAGGCCTACGGAATTTAATGGCGTCACGCAACCTGTCACCTGTCGAGTTCAACTACCGCGACATAATGTAAAGACGAGTTTTGTTAGCGCGCTCATAACGCGGGGGCGAGTATTTTTCCCTTTTTGCAAACCGCGATAAGCCTCGACTTCTAGACGCACATGAAACGGAACAATAATAACCCGAGGCTAGCGTATAAACCGCGGGGTTGAGAAAACTCGATTCTAAGTCCTTATGCCAAAACTGAAAATCGAGCGACCAGGGAAACTTGAGATGCAAGACGTCCCACGGATCTTCTGATGTATACATCATCGTAGGATATAACATCGAGTTACGGACGCCCGCTCGCCCCCAGTCTTTGAAAGATAATTAATTCCATGCTAATCTTTAAGCTCATCCCGCGATGACCGTAGCCAGCACTTTGAACTTCGCCTGGTTTGATTGAAGTCTGAAAACCACAGGGTAGGCTCCTCTCTGTTGCCCTTCAGCCCCTGGGGCTTCTTACTCGGAACCCAACCGCGTCTTACGTTAGATCCTCGTTTTGCTCTTGGTTTCCTATCCAGAACGGAATGCTACACGTATTATGTATATAACTGATTGTCAGTTATACTCACTGACGTTCAGGGTCCTCCTCAACCTATAACGGACGCTCGTGCCAAAGCGAGGACTCGAGGAGCTAGACTCTCTGTGTTACGGAAATTGGGATTTGCCGGGTATTTTGGGTTTACCGCGATTTGCATAGCTCTTCTATACACTATATTCTACCTCCTACACCAATCCGCCCTCTGATAACCCCCGAGCAATAATCTCATTGTGGCTGGGCTCTGTCTACTTGAATTTCAGCTTCTGTTAAATATTACAGTTGCTTTGGCTTTATCCAGTTGAGAAATTGATCAACGAAATATCTCCACTGACTATCTGGTGGTAGAAAAATGTCTATCTAGGTTAAATAATGGGCTAAAAAGATACGTGGGGTGCTTTGTTCTCCCATATCGCGTCGTCGAATAAAATGAAATGAAATTAAATGAAATATAAATATGAATATTCTTACGATCCTTGTAGGAAAGTATTACAGGGGAAGAAGGAAGTATTCATCTTCAAAGCCCTGGCAATAAATAGAAGTGTTATGAACGGGGATAAGCGGAGAGAAGCCTTCTTACTCTTGCTAAGAATCAGCAGTCTCCGGAATGGCCATGGCGCCAAGATATTTTTACTTCTGTCTGATATACATAGGTATACGTATAACACCCCAAACAATAATAACAACAATATAACAGCAATAATAACCACGGCGACAGCGGCAAGAATGATAATGATGAAGATAGGATTGATGGTCGTAATGTGAATCAGCAATTTTGGAATCGCTGAACGAATGAGTCGCGTGTCTCGAAGGTAAAGCGGAAACGAAGAAAGTTGAATATTCGTCAACTTATGTATGGGTTTTTATGTAGAAGCTAGTTACGTATGCATATTAGGCATATACATATACGTATATGATATAAATATACATACACATGCGTTAGATACGTGTGTGATATAATATACCCTGAGGAATGCACGAGGAAGTGTTGCCCTGGCATTTCATTCTAAGAATGACAAATTGCTTTTGGTGATCACTGTTTGACGTGACGTGTTTATTAAGCCCGTGATATTTACGTTTATCCACCGAGATTCTAGGGCATCGATCTGTTTTCAATTTTTACCGATACACACAAAGTCGAATACCGTATCGGTGAAAAGAAGGGCGCCACTGCGACAGAGCTCCGAAATGTGAATCTTCTTCAATTTAGTTCGAGGGTGAACTATGACATTAGAGATTTTCTCGCCGATACTAATCACTGGGAAATTACCGTCAAGAAAAAGAGCAGAGAGAAGGGTAATTGGATTTGGAAAACGTTACTCATTATTTTCAGCTCCTTTAGTTCACCACGCCAAGTACCGGATGGCTAGTACGAAAAAGAGTTGATGAGACAATGCGCTGCTCAAGGTACAGTGCAAAAACAGTACCGTTTACACTTTGCTTCATATATATAGTTATATATGTTAAGAGAAGTGAAGAAAAAGACAGTATAACATTATACTCTCGAGTCCCACACTTTGCAAGGACCGAGAACTGAGCTGAGGCGGTTCTTAATTAGAATGCGAGCTCTGAAAAACAAGAGTGGTTGGGCGTAGAGAAAGTAACTTAACGACCCCGAAGTAGGTACCGGATGACTCAGTTATTGGACTCTCGAAGTTGGTCCAGCCCGATGCGATGTACCCATACCACTAATTAAGTAGCTCGAGTCTAATTCGACTTTGGTACTTTTTCGCTTTATGACATACTTAGCGGAGAATTGCATGGGACGAACCTAACGTCTCGATCTCGTAGTTTTTTCCATGCCCATATTCATCGGGGTCAATTATTGTCGCAGGATTTTTCTTACGGATGAAAATGATCGATTTTTTTTTTGTTTTAAATTCACTGAATGTGGAACATATCGTGCTTTGATCATAAATGCAGCGATTGTTACCCTGGGGTCGAAACGACGTTATTATTGTCGACGGGTATATGATTACAGTCAGACAGAAGGATATAGGATCTGCCTCGGGGTCATGAATTGCCCTTAGAAATTTCTGATTAGTTGTATTCCTGCTGCTTCCGGAGCTACTGGTATCACGCCTCAATTTCTACCCTGAGGCAGAAGGGTGAAGAAAAATAAAATAAGAAATAAATAAAGAAATGAAGGAATAGAGGAAGGAAGGACGAAAGAGAGGCGGTGGTAAAAAGGGGAAAAAAAATAATAAAAATACCGACCATGGGCTGGGGGAGAAAAGTTTCACTTGTTAGCCAATAATGGGCTTCGGTACGAAGTACAAAAACTACATTTCATCCATTAATAATGATAGAGAACAAAAAATAGTGACGAGATGTGAGAAAATTAATTATTAAGAACGCAATCCCTTACTAGTGTTTAAAATTAAATTCTCTAGGCCCTGTACCGCGTGCAGTCGATAATTGCATTGTTAAAATTACAAAATTCCTTTCTAGGAAGATGCCTGTGTATGATTATAAAAAATGTTTAAATCAATAGGATAATAAAATAATCTAGTAAAAGTAACTTTCTACAGAGAAATATATGCAGAAAAATTAATATGCGATGGTGTCTAGCTTTACGGTCACGATATTCGAATATCATATACTATATGGCCGTAGCACGTTTTCCCGCATTTAAGTTATTCATGTCTTTTAGATTGAAAGTGCGAAAACGTGGGCGGCAGGCACTCGATTCACATCGTTAAATACTTGAACATTATACGGACATTAATTGTTTATCGATGTTCCTGACACACTGTGAAAGTGACACGTGGGACGATAGGAGATTCATTCACGTTCATTACAGGTATGATATGCATGCGCGGTATACATCAGCCACACATCGACGTCAAAGCTGTGGATGAGCAGTGAGTGTGAGGGAGAACATGTTTAACATGAATTAAAAGAGAGATATAAACGTATCTGCATTAAATTATTTTCCGCTTGTTCATTTTTAATAAAAATGAACCCCGATTCGATTTCCATTTTTTTCATCTTATTTTATTTTTCATTTTTTATTTTATTTTCACGCCTTGGTGACCTTCAGTATGTAAATTTATTCACCATGTCACAATTTTTCTTTTTGTTTTTTTACGTTTTTTTTTTTTTTTATTATACGAATACTGATTCCCGCCTGAAAAGGGGTCGAAGAATAAGAATGGAGTTAGATAAGGGTGAGAAAATTTCTACACCGTAAACCGCAACTTATGATGTTACTGCTTGGTATAATATCTCGTCGTTCTATGAGTAGGTGGCTTATCTGTATACGTTTTACCAAAGATTTCAAAGAATTGGTAAGAGATATTTTTCAATCGTTTTCCCAGAAATATTTTCGAACGCAATTACTCCGAGTTTAACACTTTGCATACATTTATTTCAGGTCTTCTTTTCCCTAAATTATAATAATTACTTTTTACTATCGGTTCACTTTCGTTTCGCAATATATAAATCGATCACGATCTGTACAGAAATTATACCGATCTATACAATCGTAGATATTGATATTCATCAAAGAGTTAAAACGCATCTCAGTTATAATGTTCTTCTCTCACGTATCCCCAGGCGAATTACAAAACCGATCAGAAATCGTTGGTTCAGAGATTTCTAATTAACATAATTCGACGAACACCTATATTCCATTGAACTCCGGCATATACGACCCTGAAAAGTGTGCCACGATTTTTTATAACCACTATCGCAAAAAGTTGGAATATTTTATAGCCGAAGATCGAGCTTTGTCGAGAATCATTTATCCCACTCGTTCATTTTCTTTTTTACATCTTAGTATTCCACCTCGTTATATCTCGATTGGCCGAAGCGCGAAAGAGAATCTGTAATCTCTGTTTGAACGATCGCAATAGAAGAAAAAAAAAAGGAATATTGTAGGAAAGCGAGGAGTTTAGGTATGGTATAGTATATACACACTCCGTGGTAATAAATTCAAAAAAATGGACTTTGTACCGCGTAATATATTCCCAGCTGAAACAGATGCTCCTCGGTGGATGGCGTGGTGGGTATAAGGAGCTAGCGAGCTTCGAGAATCTGGATCGTGAAATATCTCATCGCGTTAAGGGGGCAAAGGAGTCAGACAGGAAACCGCGGAAGAGAAAGAGAAGAAGTATATATAACCAAATGCAAAACAGTGCATAAAACTAAACGATTTGACTTACCGAATAAAACAGCATATCTCCAAGCGTTAACACATGAATGGTTCTTTACTCCGAAGAATAATGCTCAGCCCGTGACTAAGATCCGAAGATTTTCTTTCCACTTGTTCCACTCGCTTCCTTTTCCTTTTTTCGTACGTCTTAATATTATATGTATATTTTTTTATTTATATTTATCTGCTTTTTTCTTCTCCTTATTTTGCTTTCAAAATCTTTTCTTTTTTTTTTTTTCTTTTTGCTATTTATTTCTTTTTTTTTTTCTCAGAGCCGATCTCTGTCCTACGCACTCCGGGTTTAACCAGCACACTGCTACGCCCTGAGACGATCCACTTGACTTAACTGAAGCTCCAGTTATCCCCACACACGTTGTGAGAGAAGAGAGCAAAGGCACCCCTCCAGCATCCAGAACGGCTCTCGTATATCTGATCTTCTGTACCAACACCGGAAAGACGCCGTCTTGTGGCCGCATCAGGTCGGCGTATAACATACATACGTGTAAATCTGTTTTTTGCTACCTTAACTCGCGAGATGGGGAAAGAAAGAGAAAGACTGTCCATCGCGCAAGGAATGGATACGGTCGTAAAGTGAGAGCCTTTCTTTCCAACGAGGTAGGGTCAAGCCGATGACCAATCACCCATCGGTTACTATCACCAAATACCAAATGCCATGGTGACACAGCTAATGAAATGGAATTTTTCTGCCCAAGTCGCGATATAGCTGAAGACGAAAGTGGCTAGAGAATGTTAATTTATTCCATCTTTCATAATTCTTTTTTTTTATGAAATTCCAAAATTCTCATTTTCCCGTACAAACGTATAGGTATTATTATTTTTATATATTTTTTTTTCAAACCTGACCCTAGAACCCGATTATCTTGACGAATTCAATTGGATGGTCGAAGGCAATCTGTGATTTTCTTAACGGTGATAATTAACCTGATGAAACCTCGACCGAAGCGATGACTCTCGTTGAGACTACCGAATAATGCAGATTTCCCATAATCTAAATTGCTAATTGAGTCGTTATAAGATCGCGACGTTTAAGATTTCACCAGAAGTTAACAGACAGCTTCCGAAGAGCTGAAATCAAGGTCGCGACTGTATCTTACACTTTAAAAGCTATAGGAACTGAGAGTGGCGGGGAAAGGACCTTTGATTGCACTCTCGCTAACCTAGAAACCCGTCGAGTCTGTTGCTCGAATTATTGATAAAAGTTTGCCAAGATATCACGTTTCCTCAGCTGTCCTTGGTCCTACTCTCGAGCTCTTTGCTAACACGTGGTATCGTAGGTCAGTGTCATTTATTGACGGCTGTCTCAGACTTCGCGGTTTCTCTGTAGCGTATCAATCATAATTTCTGCCAATCATTAATCCCTGAGGAGTAGAATCGGGAAAAAAAGATTTTTGCCAATTTTCGTTTCTCAGTATTAATTCGTCACGAAAAATTTCTGAGTGCTCGCAGCTTGGTCTTTCTCGAAAAATTTTGAAGCGCGAGGCGTGCTCTAAGGGTTGTATAACACTTTCGTTACTCCGATGACACACTAGCTCGTAGAAATGGTTTCAAAGGGAAATAAATTGGAAGTAACGACAATAGAAGAGACTCTAGACGTCTTTTGTAAATTGATACGAGTATGCGGGGTAAAATTTAATTAACCGTAGACGAGATGGGCCCCGCGACGTGTCATCAGGGAAGTCGATTTACGAGCCAAAGGTGTCGAGGCACAAATTCTAACGTTGAAAATTCGCCTAGGTGATATTCCGGTAAATTTTTGAGTGTTATAGCATTTTTTAAAACCAATTTCAGGATGATTTTGAATTAACAAAAATTATTCCCCTCGTTTCTATCGCAGTGAAGAACGAAAAAAAAAAAAAGAAAACTTTCACCGCATCATTTCAAGCCGCAAATAATTAATCTACAGCGTTTCGCAGTCTACCGCGGCACCACGCGTGATAGTAACAACAGATTTGATCTACGATTTGAGAAACGTATAGGTACTGGCTAGGTGTAGATAAGATCATCGACACGCCCTTTTGAAATGAAATGAGCATTGCTTTAGGCAACTCAGAGGCGTTAAATCAAATCGGAAATTTACGGATGAGATAGTTACTGATATACATTAAAGCTACACTTTGCATGTACGGACTACGTCGTCGAATTACCCGAGTCTCTTAAACCGCGAGTCTGTAATGGCTAATAACTAACAGTAATGTAAGTAATAACCAAAGACTATAAGGTGTCGTTTACATCTGTAATATACGTATACGTACAGCCATACGTATACATAACCGTAGCTAACTGATAGGTACGATTAGCATGTAATTTCAGGGAATCTGACGTCCTCTTATACCCCCTACTGTCACATCTTCTCTGCTAATTGCAAAGTGCTGTTACGTTATGCCTAGGAGGGTTGGAGAAACTAAGGCAAACGGGTTACACCTCTCGCCTTTTCACTCTGCGATAGTATAATTTCACCAAAGTCTGCGGTTGTTATACTTTGCTGATAATCTACTGTATATGTATGTTTAAATTAGATTGCCAGATTTGAAAGGAAGAGTTCTTGGTTTTTCTTTTTTTTTCAATTGGATACACTTTTGGTCCAGGCTTTTTAACACATCGTATTCTACGGGTGTCGTACGCATACATACGGTTGATTTTTTACTATAGATTATCGTGAACTTGAATTAGATTATAATTTTTTTTTTTTATTATTAGTCGTTCACCGTATAACTGTGATGATATATTTATGAAAATTTTAACCTTATTGGAAATACCTCAGGGAAATCTAGAGTGGCGATCATCAAAGTATACTAGCCTGGGGTTCCAACTCGATAATCGATAAAAGAGAGAGAGAGAGAGAGAGAGAAAAGAAAGAAATAAATGCTTAAGGATATTTCTGAGGATATATTCACATACTTTTGAGGGAAATTATTGTAGAGCATGACTGCACATTGTGGTGAAGCATAAAATCATTCATACCACTGAACCAGGCTGTAAGAAAAGCGTGGAAACTTGTGTCTGGAAGTGTAGTTCGTAGAAAGACGTTAATTAACTGTTGAAACTTAGAGGAGTAGTGAACTGAGCTTGGTTTTTATTCCGATGCGTTTTTCCCTGGAATTTTTGTTTGGGGTGGGTTGGCTTTAGTATATCGGATGGGAAATGAACCTGGAGTTAGCAGCTAGCCAGGGTTCCAATTTGTGCAAAGCGTTGCCTGGCGACGTGGATTAAAGCGAAAATGAGAACGAAAGTGCGACGTGCGAAATGAACTGTCTAAAAAAGTAAAAAATTGCATTTCCACTTGGAGAATTAGCCCGGAACAATTATCTTCATTTGAGCTTACCTCTCCGCACCAGCACGAGCGGCACTTCATACTTCACAGTCGTGTCAAAAATTAATCTCTCTCTCTCTCTCGCCTCCCTTTCTCTTTCTCATTCTTTTTAAACAATTTTATATTTCATTTATTCATCGTCATCCTTCTTCATATTTTATAGGTAAAAATTCGTGTGTACGAAAATGTTCCGTAATTTATTGAAAAAAAAAAAAACTGCAAGGGAAATAAGAAGAGGGAAGCGAAAAAGAAGAAGAAGAAAAAGAAGGAGAAGGAGAAGGAGAAGAAACGCAAAAGCGAAAAAATGTGATGAAAAATTAGGATTACGATTCAAAAGGCTAGGAGGGAAATAAATTCGGTAATAGCTAAGCACGTGAGCTGCAAGAATCTTTTACCTCTAAAACGAGGGTTGGAAAATCATTGGTTTTTAGCTTGCCGAGAGAATATATCGGTTGAAGGTAAAAGTGATCCAGAGAGGAATGGAGATCAAACGAAAACGACCGTGTTACGCAAGTAGGTTGTACATGTGGTGTGTACATAACGATACGTATATGTGTTTGTGTGTCAGGGGGAAGGAAGTCTCGAGGCAATCGCGTTTTATTGGCTACACACGGTACGATAACGGCACAAATTTATATCAGACGAATTTTTCATTCATACGAATATAAAAATATATTAAAAAATTCAAAAATTAACAAAATGCAGGAAATAGGACAAGGCATAGAAAATGAAATTTAGAAATTCGCAAATATCTCTTTTTGGAGAATGGTTTCAGTCAGTCAAAAACTTACTCGCTTTGAACATTGCTCACTCGATCGCAGCCCCAAGGGATTGAAAAAAAAAACTAAATTGATCATCAAGTACGACCAGTATGTGGGCTCACATTCATAAATCAAAAGTCTAATTTTTTTCTCGTATAACTATCCGTTCAAATTTCACAGGACATGGCAAAGTTCCATGTCTGTTACTTGAATGTAAAGTCTTATGAATTTGAGATCGCTTTATCGATCTGTCTCAGAGATCGTTCGGTGCTTTTGTTGGACAGACTGAGAAACAGATCGAGATTTGTGTTTCCCGGATGATGAAAAGTCATTTTCGGATGAATCAATGGTGAAAAGTAAGCAGTGGGAAAAAACGAGAAGAGAATTTGCCGCATCGTGAAATTTCTTGCGGACTGTAAAGCAAGTAAGTTGAAAGAAGTGTCGGTCACGCATCCTCCTCATCGACAAAGTCCATTCAATTTTACTTTCAAAAATTTCTCCCGAAAGTCTATGTACGCGTGTTATGTAGATAAAATTGAACGTTGTAAATCGTCGATCAATATGTCTGAAAGTGTAATTAATAATCTAGATTATGAATCTGTCGATCAATGAGATACTGCAAAGTGACATTAATCATTTGTTAAACGTATTGAATAACGGATATAATGATTATCATCTGAGTGTACCTCGTTTTTCATTACGAAGGACATAAGACGTTCAAGTTTCACTCTCGTCTTATGCAATTTATATCAATCTCGAAAATCTAAGTTCTAGATTCCTCTGATCAACTAGTGCATTAATAACTCACTCAGAATCCGATGAACATCTCTCATGGATCCGGAAACATTTCAACTCCTGATCACGTGTCAGCTGGTTAATTGAGCGCATGGAATCACTGGGGATTAAACAACTCACGTTTCGCTATATATAATCCTGAAAGCCCCATAAGTTAGAAATAAGAAATAAAATTTGCGAGCTTTAAACCACTCGTTGAAAATAATCTGATTATCACATGCATATACAGGAAATAAAACCCAATCGTCGATGTTTGAGCTGCTCAACGCAGGCGTTTCGCGCTTGCCTATCTTTTAGGCGCGTTACTTTCCAGAGAATCGCTCTGTATATGCCACGGGGTCAGAGCGAATAGGGTAATACTGAATATACTTTTTCTACGTAGAATCATTTTCGAAGTACATAAACATACGGTGAAAGCGCAAGTTCGGAAGCAGTTTGGAATTTTGCCCAACGATAATCTCCGAGGGTTCAAATTTTGCTAGACTGCACAGTTCTGTTATTTTCGTTTTCTAATCTGAAGACAGGTTCTTGTTTCTCTTTTTTTTATCAGGTAATATATGCGGCATCGCCGTATAGATCGTCGACCAGACTTATGATTTCTTTTTATTACTATCAATCGTGTGGGAAGTTCACAAATCACTATACCAATACATCGCGTTTAGTTAGTTCATAATCAGAAAGTGATGCTGATTTATGTTATCGCCTTGGCCCCGATTCTAAACGGTAATAAAAAAGTACGATTTTTGGCATCGATTTTCTCGAATAACAATTTTTCTCTCGTTTCTCTTTACATACTTCTCTGTCGTACGGGTGATAGCAGGAAAGATCGGTTATTGATCGAGAATTTCGTTTCGTTGTTATTTTAAGAAAAAAAAAAAAGCTTCTCGCGGCAGTTCTCACACTTTCCTTTTCCCTCTCTTCGCCCTGAACCCTTTCCAATTTAACTTTTCAACCCCGTACGGTTCTCACCTCTTACGAATTTATACACTTGTCAATTGTCAGCGTAAACACGGGCTGAATCCGAACAGTTTCGTGACCGCATTCAAGGATCGAACGAGGTGTCAATCGGTGGAAATGTCAGCCACACGTTCGGGGATACTCTGATCGTTGAATCATAGATTGTCTGGACATGCCTATATGTCCATTTCTGGAATTCAGCGACAAATAGTCAAAATATTTAATGAAATAGGACCTGACCCGTAAAATAAAAGAAAAATAAAAAAAAAAAAAAACGCTCGATAGTTCAGGACTTTATTTTTGAATTTTTTGTCACACTGGATGAAGAAAAGAAGAAGAAATTCTTTGATCTAGGTATGTAGGATTCATTTTTGTCAAAACCGAGCAGCGTAGTCTAGCCGCTGTACATATATTAGCGCAATCAATCCTAGCGTCGCAGGCGTCGCGACGGGTTCCATGCGGTTTGCATGCAAATCGCAACTCGTCTTGGTCTAATCCTAGCCCAGATCTTGCGGGGGTCTAAGGAATACGTGATAATAATATTATATTAGCGAAGGTATGGTTCTTGCGCAAAGCAATGGGCGCGAGCTGTCGACCAAACTACGTCTTGCCCAAAAGCTCTGTGAACATATTTGATGTAGGAGCTGGTATAAGGAGCCGAGTCCTCTAGATTCTAGAATAGAGACTCGCTCGTTTCCGAGAAGCAAAATTACACTCGCCGTATTAAGACGAGGGCAGACAATCCCATTTTCAGAAGGAAATTAAAACAGTAAACTCTAGCTGCAGATGTTACCGCTGTTTTATCATCGGGCCAAAGTAGGAGCGAGAAGTTTTGAATAGAAGAAATTTTATAGTGAATTAAGATTAATAGAAATCTGTCTGGTTATTGGGACTCCGAATAAAGATGAACTCACGAATCAATACATTACATGGAAGAGATATTTTCAAATCGTTAGAATTTTTTGATTCTTTTTATTTTTTAATAAAATCCTGTCACATGAGAAACATATTTCGAGTCTTTCAATCGTTAGTTACGCTCCTCATTCCGCTTTGAAAAAGTATCTTCTTTCGGAATCTTCCCATCTCCCCGTCTATATGTCCCAGAGCAGTCGATAAAGAAAAGGACTTTCGAGGCCCTGGAAAGAGTACTCTTTCTTATTCTTTATCCTTACCTCGTATAACGACGTGTCTTTTGACACGTGACAGGTAACTCGTGACACGTGACACGCCAGTTGCTCTCCCACGTATATTCAAGCTACTCAAAAGATCTCGAAGGATCAAGGCACTGCCAAACACAAAAGAAAGGGAAAAGAGAGAAAAAAAAAAAGAATCTGAAGAATATGCGAATTTCTAACTCTCCATGTTGCTTCGCTCATACTTATTCCTCATAAATTTCAATAAAGTCGGTCAAACTCACCGGCCGCACACTATTCTGATCACCAATCGTCGTCGCGATCTTGACCGCAGAAAAACTTTCTTATTTTCGTCCACATGTCTATATACATACCTACATGTGTGGTCTCCAACATACTTTAAATTTCTAAGATGCAATTTTTCACCGCAACGTAGAGTATGGATTTCAATGAATCAAAAATCGCAGGTTACGGCTTTAATGTATGTGAAATCGATTTATCGAGTCAAATAATTCGCGATATAAGTTGCGCGTCAGTATCGATTACTGCTTTGTAATATGGTTTAATGATGCCTCTCCGCAGTAGACGTATTGTTCGACGAATTGCCTAATCAACAATCATTGTTCCCCCCGCATGAATGGATTCGTACCACAGAGAGTATGAATGCCATTTTACGTTCGAGATCTATGGATGCGGGGGAATACGATTGGGATTAAAGTGCTTCCAGATTATCGGCGAAATTCATATTTCACAATCCGTATATGTGACGAAATTTTTTATTCATCTCACAGTAGATATTTCAAGAAGTATATATAAAAAGCAGAGCAGGAATAGAATAGTATAGGAATCCTTCAGAGTCGTATATATAAAATTTTGCGAAATGATATTCTGCGTCGAGTCTCTCGATAAGGAGAGTCGTATTCCCTGTCGTATTAGCCATACCCGAAACGCGATATCTACCCTCTTAGTATTTGGTGATACTAAAAGCTGCAGAAGCTTTGAGGGATAGAAAAGCACGAAAAGCTTACCACTTCGGTTTCATTATTGGCTCATACCTACCTGGCTGTTATATTTGCGGAAGTAAATTTCAACGAGCTAAACTAACAGCCCAGCACCTGATACTCCTACGTTGTACGGAAGGAGAAAAAAAAAAAGATAAAAATCGCCGTTGAAGACCACAATGCGAACGGTTAGCTTTGATTAATCGATTCTCGGTGTTGTTATTAGCTCAATTCACTCCGACCATTTTGTTTGCTCTACTTTTGATTGTCGGAAGAGGATATACACCCGGGGGCAAAGCCTCTGGCCAAACGTTTCACCACGTGTTTCGCCTTCCTTCGTAGCATAGGCAAAAGCAGAGCAACGAGTATATCATACACATCCTAGGTCCGTAACAAATTTCACTTTTTAGTCATCCAGATCGGTCAGATATTTTCTTTCTCACTATTTCTTTAAAATTTTTTTTTTCCTATTTTTTATACACCGCGTGACTAGACGATCTATTTCACTTTTCGTATCACCGCCGATACTTCGTCCCGGAAGTAAAGGCAGACGTTATGTAAACGTGCGTGTGCGAAGTGTCTGAGTCAATTGATTAATGTGCAAATCGAAGAGTAACATAGCGTTTATAGGTGGAACACAGGAAGTGAATTTCAGCCTTTAATCTTAATCCATGGATAGCAGAGCTGTGCATACTTTCATAGGTTTTCAAATTAATTATCAGCTCTTTATAGTCGGAGAACCACCGACGCCGGCGACGTCCTCCGTAGGGAATTTCCGTACCGTGTTTTCCTTTAATTATCAGCATTTTCTCACCTTCAATTATATTATAATCTAGTTATTAACTGAGATGATCCCTCGACGTGGAGGGTAATTGTTTTTGTTGTTTTTTCACCGACGTAATAATTATTGAGTATTTTATAAAAGCTGGGATGATTTCAGAATTGATAAAATTGAGAGAAAAAACGAATGAGGGAATCGATTTCAAGATATTTCTTTATCGTTATTAAATATACGCGGGATTTGAAATGCGGTGAAATACAATTTTACTACCGATGTATTATATACATATATTTTATCCTCAAGATTCATCCTTTTCTTAACTTTGATAAGTTGCCTTATTTCGCCCCTTCGCTTCGGCGGCTCACCTTTCTACCTCTACCTACCTACCTACTTCCAAAGTCGTGGAACGATGAGGAAGTTGTGTCTGCCTTTACTTCGCTAGCTGAAAACTTTTCTTTTATCTACTCGCCAAATAATAATTCAACCCGAGTAGGAGCCCCGAATCCGTCATAAAGAGCCTAGGAGTTTAAGCGATTTATCATTATGTCCCTCCTGTGAAAATCCATTTCTTAAAAAAAGAAAAAAAAATAATAAGAAGAAGGAGAAGGAGCATAATGACAAAACTAGAAAAAATGATAACATCTAGACCATTTTTTCCTCAGAAAAATTATTCGATGACAATTTCATCCCCCTTTCAAGAACGGGTTGAGAAATTGTTTCGTTTTAACGCCTCGTCATCGTTAGTCAAAAATACAAGTGTCCGGGCCCGCTTTATACTACATGTGTAACCTACATGCTACACCTATTCGTTACCGTGGCTCTCAAAAGCTGACGAAGACTTCGCAAACTAGAGAACCCAGCTTGTGCGAGTTTGAAAAGCGCAAAAGTCCTCGTAGTCGAGAGGAAACGGCCGTTCATTACGGAGAGAAAAAAAAATCAGAAAATCTATTCTGGACGTAGTAGTATACGTTTGACTTTTGATCGTCATTAATTCTACGTAGAAATTTCGATACGATAATATAATCGTGATGAATTTCGTCATTAAAATGTTTAAACGAACTGAATTTAACACCTCACCTTCATACTTTGGTATCTGGAAACGTCTCGTACAATTAGCCCAACCCCCTGATATCACGAGCTCCCTGTCATCCAGAGAATTCGTGAATTCCCAGGGGATGTCCATCTTGAATTCCTTCCGGAGTTTGACGAGCTACCAACCCACCAAGGTATGTGTTCAGTCCTGTAATACTCGACTGCGATATTGGTCCCGGGTCAACTTCCCAGGAAATATTGAGGATAATTCCGCTCCCCAAGTCTTGATTATCATGATAATAAATTTGTTGTTGTTGTTTTTTTACTTTTCATTTCATTTTTCATTAAATTTTAAGAGTCAACGATGCCCGCGAGTTGATTAAAGACCTGAAGATATACTACAGATGAACCTGTGCATTTCACAATTTTGCTTTACTTTTTTGAATTCCATGTTCTTGGACGTGAGTAGATTTCTCTGCAAGTTGTTTCATTCCTTTTGCAAGATAGGTAGGTATAGGTATAGTATAATGGCGGATAACTTGGGGCAGCAATTTTCTTGGAACTCGGTGATAAACGATTCCCTGCTATCCGCACAGAGTTGTGATAAAAAGCACCGAGTAAACTGGGAAATAAAACAGTTATTATTTCGGGCCAGTGCTTTTAATATGCACTGCGGGTGGTTCTATTCCAGATTTTTCCGAAAGGTGGATATTCGCCGAGTTAAAGAAAATGGAAGACGAAATGCGGAACGCGAAAAGCCCGAGCCAAACTTGTTTATTAGTCTCATACCCGGCGTCGTCCTATCGTTAAAATCAGAACTGCTTTTATAGGAAATTCCAACACAGAGAAATTGCTGTTCGCCATCCTTGCAGCATAATACCTACTTCAAGAAGTCTCAATTTTCTTGAATATGAATGAAAAAATTAACCGAAGAAACTGAAGAGAACAGAAGAGCGCTCTTCTATGATTCTATATATTTTATATAATAACTTTGTTAAAAATTGGCCACTCAAATATTATAGCCCCACGCTATTTGTGATCATGATGAATTCATCACCTTTTCATTTTGAGAAACGGTCGATGAATCAGTCCTGGATTCATCATTTTTTCATAACTCGTCATCCTATACTTTTCCGTAACTTCGTAACAGTTTTACTGGCAAGACTGGTATCCCACAATTTTCTAATCGTAAATCAGGCTCATCACTTATTCGAGTGCCTTATAATTTGGTTAAACTGTTCGCCGAGGAAAATTGGAAGTATAAAACTCGGCTAAAAGATTGTCAATAATTTACTTGTACTGTAATTGTGTCTAGCATGATATCATATGCCTTGAGTTTATACAACAGACGACAGCTGACCTCGGAGTATTACGGAATTATTTTCTGCAATCAATTATCGATATTCTTTTAATTTTTTTAATTTTCTCATTTCTTCATTTATTTATTTCCCTCCTTCCTTATTTTCTCATTTTCCTAATATTCAATAAATTTCTACGTATGTACGAACAGGTATTTTTTTCACTCATTTGATATTGCTCGTTGTTAACTCGCGACTTAATGCTGTGAAACTGTACCCTCGGCTATAAACAGCTTAGGAAAATTGCCAATATGAAAGCCAACGTTTCCTTCGGCACGCTTCTGCTCGGGCAGCTCATTAATTCGAAGTAGTCGACTTGGAAAACAAAGGGGCTGCCTTCACAATGGAGTAGCTATTAGGAAGATATCGACTTACCCTTATCCGGACTAAGGCAAGGCATGTAGGATAAAAGCCAGTGTCTAACCTCGACGAGAGAGCCTCGTATATCTAATCCGCAACTAATTAGATAAATAATTTTAACCACCGTTTAATTAATGAATAAGTTCAAACAAAATCAGTACAAATTTTCGAACGTTGTAAGGTATCAGGTATTCAATTATTCGATCAAATTCTGAGTACGACGAAAGAGAGTCATTCCTGTATAGAGAAAGAACAAGGAACATATAGAGACGATGGATAATCGAAAATTTCTCGTCGTGGAAAGACTGTACGACTCCGAAAATTTCTTCACCGCAAAACGTTGCATGTAGGATTCACATAAAGCTCTGACAATGGGTTAAGAGAAGCCAAGGCTGAGGCGAAATGGAGTTCTAAAACCTGGGTACAAATTAAGCAACTCTTTCTCGAACCTGAATCTTTCTCTGACTTAGACGTTATAAACTGTTTTTTTTTTTCACAGAGTGCAGATTTTTTTGGGATTTCAATTTTTTTTTTCATGGCGTTTGAAAAATTCATCCAAATAACAACCTTCTCATAAATACAAGATGCCTCGCTGTAGACTGCACACTTAGTTAAACTAGGAGGCAAGAGGCCTGGCTGTGATAAGACTCGTAACGATTGTTTTATCGGATTGTTGATGCAATATAATGATTTATCTTTATTTATTTTATTTTTCTCTTGCGGAATAGGTACTGCGTCTGGTTATTCCTTTTTGTTTCAGCATCGTTATGTGAGTATACAGGAAGAAAGAAATCCGTATTTTATTTAGTTTTGTTCGTCTTTTCATTTTTTCCCATTTCTTTTTTTTTTTTTTTTTTTCTCTTCCGTTCGTCTGAGAGTTATTTCTAGGAAATATGCTGCAGGATCCTGCAGCAAGCGTTGAGGTTGACAGATTTGGCTAATTCACATTTTCTTTGTGCGAGATATAGGTGGGCCAGGTATACATACTAGTTCAAGTAGTGAGTGTGAAAAACTGAGCGAAAGACCGGCTTCCCTTTTGGTCACATCGTTTGCTGAACGAACAAAGCGTCGTTATTTGTTTATTTATTTTATTCTCCTACTTTCCTCTCCTTGCTTCTATGGTTGATTTTATTTTCAGCAAACATATACGTCATCCGCATTAGAAACCGTCATTAAAAAATTGTACATAAAAAAAAAAAATTATCCACACAATTCTTATAATATATAGGGACGAAAAATTTCACGGATGATTGAAGAAGCGAAAAAAATCAGTAAGGAAAAATTCTTAAGTCCAGGAGAAAATTCACGCGATGCACAAAGCTCCTGGATCCGATGGCAGACCTTACGACATTCTATTCACTTATAATGATCAATTATCCAGGATTTTCTTGTCCTGCGTATACAGCGAATGATTTTATCAATATTTCGAACTGTATTGATTTTTCATTATTATTTCTTTCCTTATTTTATTTTCTCTAGTTCCCCCCATTAGGATAACGATGAACGTAAACTTTTGTGTAAAAACCGTCAGGGAGGGTGAACTGCAACTGTGTGTATAGAATGGTACAGCGACTCGCAATTGACCTTCCGAATGAATAATTACATTTTGCGATAACCATTTGAATAAACGTCCCGCAATTAACTGGGCAATTGTTTCGTGAAATTGACAAATTGTTGCTTCCCGTAGTGATATTTGCAGTTCTTGCGTTATTAGGTTCCATTACCTGTATTTACACGATATATACGATTTACACGATATATGTATACATGCGATACGATACGATATACGGAGTTGGCTACGCGCTACTATCTGAGTTATTGACGCCGCGGAAAAAGACAATGGTTGTCGAGTATATGCCTGTGTATATATGATATGGTATCCCTTGATTCATGATATTTTTTTTTTTTTTTTCCGGTGAATAAGTTACGCTACGCTGCGGCTGACAACCGGAAGAGAAATAGACTTTTATTACATGCGTTAAATTTCATACTTTACAGCAATTTAGACCTTCGTTTAGTATCTCTTATTTTTCCCTCTAGATCGCTGGTATTCTGGGAATGTAAGTTATGTTAAGATACGTCTTATAATAAGATAGTACTTATCCGGGTAACATTTTACACGGCAAGCCCACATGCCACATTAAATTCACATGGCGATAGTATCGGCGAACGATATTAAAGATCGAAATTCAATGAGAATGTGGATAATACATTTTTTCGTCGGCTGGAAAAATTTTGTAGAAAAATAAAAATTTACTAAAATTACAAAAAATTGATGGGGTAGACATTTTTTGGAATTCGAATTTTTTAGAGTTCCGGTTGAGAAGGCGATTTCCGAAAGACGGTTCGAACATGGAAGAGGGTAATACGATTTTATGGAAAAATCTAAATTTCAAAATTTCAAAAATTGTTAGGTTGGCAACTTTTTGAATTCGAGGTTCTGAGATCAGTTGCAGTCGAATCAGCGATTTCTTATGGCTGGCCACATAGCGGATCTACGACTGCGAATTAAAATGTATAATATTTTTTTGTTAAAATAATACTAATTACACAGGTTTGAAAATGATCGACAATATTTTATAGGAAAATTTCTTTCATTTATTATAATCATATTTTTACAGGATATATCGTCGAACTCCCTGCACCACATGTTCCTTTAATCTATATATGTTTGTAATAATTAATCATCGACATAAACACAACGAAGAATATGACAATATAATATAATATTTATATATACGTAATATCGTATGTGTGTAGGAGAGACAACTAATAACGCAGGGTAATATTTTGAATATAAAATATATATTAATTTTTAAAGACCAAGTTATATAATTTTTTTTATTATTCTTATAATAAATATTATATATATATATATTTACCTACCGAAGACTTATTCATTTAACAATTGTTATTTAATATGGAAATATAGAAAAATTAATGAAATTTCTATTTACTCGCGGTTATAATATATTATTTCATGAATTTTACCTATCAAACATAATGTCGTATCATTTGGTGTTTTTTTTTTTTTTTTCTTTTTCTTTTTTTTCAGTTTCCAATACATGAAAGTTTCGGATTTTCTTACGGCATGTTTAAGCCGCTTATATTTCTAAGTGCGTATAATTATTATTATAATATGTTCTCTTCGAATCAGATTTTCTGTTTTAAAACCTTCTCGTGATAGACAGTGGATGTCAACGTGACTTGAGTATCAATTTTTATTTTCTTACAAATCAGTGAACATCGCGTTATTATTTTATTTAAAACGCATGCCGGGCGGTCATTATACGGTGATATAAAAATGAAAAAATTATACGTGAATGGAAAAATGGAAAATTGACAGAAGAAAAATATATATCAAGCGAATTATTTACAGCAAATACTAATTTATTGATACAACGACTTGATTTCCATTTTTTATTCCTTAATTTTTTTTTTTTTTTAATTTTTCGTTTTTATCTTCAACATTTATATTTCTTATAAACGACAGGGATGTTGAATATATGCGGGTATATGTTAAAGTTAGAAATTATAGGTTCGTACGTGTACAAAAATTGTAATAAAATGGAATAAATGAATGAATAAATAAATAAATAAACTGGTTTATTTACTATGGTTTTTGTTTTTGTTTTTGAATTTATAAATGAGCCCAGCTGATGATAAATTTATTTTAACAAATATCCTTTTCATTACAGAAATAAATATCGTACCCTGTATTTGATACATATACATTATACACCTTAATTGAATTTATAAACCCTTAAATATTATTTTAATAATTCGTTATTTTCATCATTGTCCAAGCAAGCCAATTAATCAATATATAATATCATATTTTATACCATTTTATAATCTTCCAAGCACTTTAGTTTTATTTTTACATATATTGGCGTAATATGTTATATCGTAAAGCCGTACCAGTTAAATTATTTTAATTATTACCAGACACAGAATTATCATTATCATTATTATTATTATTATTATTATTATTATTTTTATTATTATATTATTTATTATTTGTAATTTATTATGCTTTTGTATTTTTAGAAATATATGGCCTCGCTTTAATTCCACGTATAACACATATACAAGCACATATTATTTTTTTATACATATAAATACATAAACTTCAGAATTTTCAGCTCTGGCTCTCGTGACTATATAAGTTGACAATTTTGGTCGGCGATTCAACAATAGATATCATTTAATTACATCGGTATATAATATAATTATATACCTGTTATAAATCTGGGTTCAGCTGGTCTAAGATCCTCCGTACAATACGATGAGGGAAAATTATAAATTATAAGGAATTTGTTTTTTTTTTTCTTTTTTCTTTCTACAACGAATAAAATCATCTCAGACAAATTTTTCGGTGGTTAAATTACGAGACCTAAGATCAGCTGGTGATAAATATATAACTTTCGCTTTCATCTCATATTTAATATTGTCATATTCAGGGTTAACTGCCTTGGCTAGACCGTACAGCGATGTATCAATGGCTGTCACTGAAGCGGAGAAATTGAATATGAAAAATTTTCAATCATCCGAAAGTCGCATATCACCGCTGTTGAAAAGTCTTGTGAAAAAATTTTGTAAATAGCAATATCGATGGCAATCAATTTCATGTAGTCGACTACTTTCCCGATATTTAGGCCATTCAAAGAGCGACGAATACATCGAAAAGCTTAATATACTTTTCTTCGTTTTCATTTTTGGTTATTTCTTGATTAACTCAATTTCTCGCCGTATCAATTGCGGGTTTAGAGCAAAATATAAATACGTACGAGCTATAGGAACAAAGTTTTTAACAATTCTCTAATCCTAGCAGACCTTTGATTTGTTATAAATATTTTTTTTTTTTTTTGTCTAAACGGCGATAAACGCATGTGTACCTTTTCCTCCTCCATTAAAAGCGAAAGAAAACTTGCCGCCGTTCCGTTGCGTTGGCTTAAATCCAACAAAGTTTGCTTCAACGAGCCGCACGACTGATCGGTGAACAGCTGTACAAAATTTGTCTCTTTTTTTTTTCTTTTTTTTTTTCTTGTCTTTTTTTTCTTCATACATCGATCTGGCTGATTGAAAACAAGCTTAAATTTAGGCGAGGGGTGGTAGGTTTATGCTCGCCGCCTGAGGCCGCGGGAGAGACCGCGGTTTTTTAATCAAAAAATATGCGATTATACCTTTTACGATAATGCGGAAGGTTGGAAATATTCATTAACCAAATGTATTTTCAAAGTTTCCATTATAATCACGTACATCATGATTGAAATTGGCGAACCTCAAATCCCCACGTACCTATAATATCAAAACACATTTCTACGCCTTTACAGACACCTTAATTAATTTTCGCAACAGGCGAAGAGGACCACGAAGATGCTTGCCATCGTAGGCAGTCGGGGCAGCCGACTAGAACCTGGAACATAGAAAAGGGAAAAATTGCATTTGATATTTTTCGTAGGATTAGAATTTGAAAAATACATTTTATCCCGTTCATAAAGTGTCAGAATTTTTGGACATGAAAAGCAATAAATTTCGTCCCAATTTTTCATTTCAAAAATTTGCTTGACAACTTTTTCGAAAATTGATGGTCCTATATATCGCAATTTTTTTTTATATCAGGAGCATTTCGGGTGATAAAAATCGCCCCCTGATATAGAGAAACGTTTCGTAGTTTTTTTTTTCTTTGACTTTTCGCCGATATCTTTTATCTCTTCAACCCCCTCGGCAGCCTCTTCTTGAACCCCTCAACCCTCTCGGGGCTGTGAGCGAAGCCGAGAGTAAACAGAGACTCGCGCGAAATCGCCGTCCAACCATGAACGAGATATGATAACAACCCCTCTTCTCCGCACCCCTCGCCGCTCCCATTATTGCTGATAACACCGAGACACAGGGCGAGGCAGAGGGATGAGGTTAAAGGTTCGTTTGACCGACTTTGTCTTTGAGCTTCGCAATAGAGCTTCTTGCAGGCTTTTTAAGTGCTGGTAAAGTTGGATCAAGGCTTAAAAATGATGAAGCTTCGAGTGCCACTAAACAAAATTAAAAAAAAAAAAAAAAGAAAAAATGGTATCAAAGTAAGGGTAGGTTCTTCATCGTAAACGATTTCGATCTGTTTGTAAATTCGTCCCGTTTTGACAGAAATTTCCTCTTTTTAATGGATTCTGGAATTTAGGGTCTTCAAGGATTTTCATGATAAATATTTCTTCGTAGGAGATGAACAAATTTGAAATTCTAATTGACTCAGTGGTTTTTGAAAAGAATTTTTCTTACCTTGATGACATGAATTGATATGTAAATTCAAAGTAGATTAATAAACGTCAACGTGTGGCCTTTATTCGTTGAAATAAGAAGTGGACAAATTTCCTCGAGTTGAAACTCGGTTCTTTTCACTGAATTTACAAATCGACTATAATAAATCGAGGCGCGACGGTTCTCGGGGCAGAAGCTAGCTGGCGTCGAATAAAACGGATCTCCGTTTCGCTTATTTAGTTCCGGACGGATGAGGGCTGGTGGTTATCGAATCCTCTAAATCTTTCTCGAAAGCTTTTCGACGATCCGGGACTAAAATCCTTCCATTAATCCGCAAGTATACGTATCTTCGTTCGAATATCGCACCAGCGCATATATATACATGTATAGGTATATAGGTATATATTGTATCGGTAATTTTGTAGAAAATAACCAGAGATGTAATCAGAAATGAGAATCCATCGGACCAGACCATCCCCAGCTGGAGCGAATAAATCGGAGGTACTCTACGAAAATCGCACCTAAAAAAGGATAGAATACGAAGTAAAAGCGAAAACCGAGAAAATCCCTTCTCTAATTCCTAAAGCACGCCAACTCAACCAGCGTCATTTTCCCCACTCGTACAGCTAGCTTTATTTTATCCTATTTACTCCCTGGATTTTTTCTTCTTCTGTTTCCTTTTCTTTTTTCTCTTTATTTTTATTTTTATTTTTATTTTCCCCCCTTTCCCTTCTCTCCACTTCCTTTCTGCCTGCCACTTCGTATAGGTATAATAACTTTCCGTCGTTGCTGGTGACGTCGCTCTTCTATAGCCCCAGCTACTATATACTTATGGGGAGAATCACGCCGCTCCTGGGAGCCGGGAATGGTTGTTAAGGTGGCTATTAAGTCATTTCCGGCTTTCGGACGCAACCTAGCTTCCTTCCGTGTTACCATTTTTTATCATGTCACCGAACACCCCGACGCGGCCTGACGCGACACAGCGAAGTGTAAATTTGAAAAAAAACAAAACTCAACGCAACTTTCAACTTTCCGTTCGTCATTTAGCTGAACAAAAATCACCGTTTTTTATTAAAACGATTGGCCTTTTTTTTTACACCAGGAATTTGTCATTTTATTTTTTACAGTCTGGTTCGGCAATATCGGAGCAATAACGATTGACCCAGTATTTTCGACGCAGTGCAGTAGCAGCTGCCAAGTTTATTCTCGAAATCGTTTTTATGGCTTTTAGTCACTTTCCGTTCTTCCTATTTTCAATTTATTTTTTATTTTTTCTATTTTTTTATCCTCTTCTTCTTTCTTGTATAAAGTATTTTGACTTATGGTGTTAGCAAGCAGCGTCAAAGATTAGCAGTCGGGGGGTAGTAGCTGGTAGGTACTTGCAGGAGAGCGGTCCATCAGGAAGATTACAAACGAGCAAATTTTAATCCCCACCAACCCTCGCCCACCTTCTAGCAGCGTAACTCCGATTTCCCTGTTACTTTTGGGGTGATATTTGCGTAAGTCATCGTTCCCGTTTAATCCCTTATGAATAATGGAACGATCGAATCAGCTCGCTCCATTATTTATTTCTCCGCTTTGTATTTTATTTATTTATGCGTATCCTCGCCACGAGATATATATATACAAAAAACAAAAAAATGAAATGAAAAAAAGATCACACGAAAAAAGGAGGATGGAGAACCAAAGGAAAAAAAAAAGCGTACGTAAAAAATTACGTACGACGAAAGAGCGGAATATATTGCGACTAATATATAGTAATCACGGAACAACAGCTGTGCGAATTCCCAAAAATGAAATCCAGGTTATAACCGATTTTTTTTCATTAATAATTTATTCAATAACATACCGGAGGCGTCCCTCGCTTCACTTCGCCCTGAGGGGTTCGCGGAACGGACGAGTAGTGAAAAAAAAATGAGTGAAAATGAAAAATGAAAAAATAACCAAAAAAACAACAAAAAAAAAATTGAAAATACTACATTTTATTCAAATATATATCAGGAACGAGCGGACAGTAACATGCCCACAGCGACCCGACGTCATGCTAATCTAGATATGAAATTTCAAAAGTATTATAATTAAAAACCATGCCTTCCTGCGCGCATTACGTATTATTATACCTACTCGCGTGATATTAAAAATGATAATTTCTTCTTCTCTGCGTAAAATTTTTTTAAAGCCGAACCCCCCGATCCTTGACAATTCATACCCGTGGAATAATTTTCTCGAACTATTATAGTTCAACCAATTTCCATTTATCGCTTATACGAAAGGATTGAAAATCGAATGAGCACTTTTCACCTCTCGAGTTCTTCGGATTTCGATCAAAATCGTCCCTCTCGATTAACCGCTAATAAATTACACCTATTACTCAACGGCTCATTAATAGATAATCGGCCCCGAACCTGAATACTCCTCGAAGTTATGATAGATATTTGCCAGATTGCTGGGGGTACAGCCTGATTCATCAAGCTCCTCCCATTCTCGGAGTTTCAATTGACTCACCCTGTATATGTACGCAGTTTTATTCAACGCCCTATTTTTTCTTTTCATTTTTTACGCATTTCTTATAAAGGCTTGTAATCAAATATTGGATACTGTCCGATCGAATTGGATCGCGTGAGTTTTTGTCGAGACCGAAGTAATTAGGGATCGATTTTCTTTACTTTTCGTCGTACAAATCGACATTTTTCAAATAACCCATGGGATGGGTTTGGTCGGGGAATACTCCGTGCTGTTTTAGGTATTGTAGATCCTTGCGGGCGGCCTCGATTTCCCTTGGGATCCCATTTCGTCATTGGCCCGGACGTCATTGACGTTTATCCTATGGCCAGCGAGGAAAGGGGGCTGCAAAGAACGAGGAGGCTAGATTGCGGGGGCAAAAAGGCTAAACAACCAAATGGCCAACCTTAATTTAGTTGAACGTTAGTCAGACCACGTCGAGGGAGGGAAAGACGGAGAGCCACATAGACAGGCGATGCCGTCGATGCGACGTTGACCGCTGGCCAGATCGACAGATTAAATTCAACCCGAACCCCAGAGGTAAACTCTCAACAATTTCTCATCCGGAATTGAAATGACGAAATTGACCTCTCGATCCTTTGAGCCAAAGTTGTTCCAACAATTACAGCATTTTTCATCATTATTTTCCGTCATTCTTTTACTCCCGATAAAAAAATCGACCCCCTGCGAACAGTTTTGTGTACCACTTAAGTTTTCGGGGGTTCAAGAATCGCGATTGACGATCTCGCAAGCCGGCGCAGTATCTGAACGTAGGAGAAACTTGTAATGGGATAAAGTTTGACAGTTCTAAGCCCTCAGCGGACTGGGATCACAGATCGGGTAGGGCAGACGTGTTCGATTTCATTTGGGTTAAAGATCAGCTTGTATATCTAGCTGCAGGGGTAGTTGGACACGAGAAACTGTCGGAAAGATAATGCCAGATTGGTTATCTGAGACGAATAGATCTTTTGCTTGCCAGATCATATCTTCCAATAATTATCTCATAGTCGTAGAATCGTTGCACCGATTAATGGACCGTTAATTTTTATCGAAGTCATCTATTTTGTCATTTTCGTTTATCGGTGGAATTACATAGATTCTGCAGATGTTTCTAATTATTGGTTAATTGGCCCGACGCCCTAATTAACGATCGCCTCGAATCCCCCCGCGATGTTCGTTTACCGGAATCCGAGGCTTTTGCAGCAATCGTTAACTTTCAGAGTCGTCCTTAACTTTGTCGAGGAATCGGCGCGATTTAAATTGATATAAACAAACGTTTGGGTTTCGGAATTAAAGGATTTGAATTCAAAAGATTCCGGCTCGGTACCACAAGCGTATACATAAAATCTGCGCGAATGATAAACTCTGGAAATTATTGCGAGCCGTATAGTTCCTTTTATTTTTCCCTAATTACTTTAACCTTTTTTCTTTTTCTGCAATCAGTCTGATACATTAATTATTGATTTAAAAATTAATTATTACGTCCACCTACGTCGGGTATACCGGATGATGGAGGGCGAGAGATTGGAATGATAAAATAATAATTATAAATCGATCATGCCCGCGCGGATATAAAATTGCTACAGATTTTTCAACCTGCTGGACCAATTCCAATTCCGAGGACAATAATTTTACATCTACATACATAGCAGTACCTACAGGTATAAAATTCCGATATCTGGACCTGGGGGGGTAGAAAAAAAAAAAAAAAAACTCGGTTGGTGTCCCTCATTTTATTGGGTGGTACAGAATTCGACGATGGAATATCTGCATTTATTTATATATTTTTATTTTATTTTTATTTTTATTTTTATTTTTTCCACCATTTTTACGATCTGGATATACCTTCACCGCCTTCGCACCAGCGGTACGGCAGTTTTGCGGTAACGTTGAATGTTTTTTTTTTTTTTTTTTTCTTTTTTTTTTTATTTTCCATTCATATTATATCATTTTTACTTCTCTTCGCGTCTCTTCTTTTAACGGCTATCGATTATTTTTTTTCTTCCACGCCACGACTCTATAACCGCGTCGTAGTTTTACTATCGGGGTCATATTTAGATACCCCATTCTATTCGCGCTACGGAGTTTCAACAATAGGGGATGGCGTATAAGGTGCTGCAACTCTACATTATATGCCCAGAATTTTCATATAAAAATAAAATTTCGTTGAAAAAAACAGCATTTTTTCTTCTTCTTCTTTTTCCCCTTTCTTTTTTTTTTTTTTCTCTTTTTTTTACACAAAACTATATATTTACTATAGCGAGAAAATACCACATGGCTGAACCTTATCTAATATCTATATACATGTAATAGATGTAGAGCTCTTCTTTACGGTTGTGAAAATGGTGATAAAGAAAACGACTCGTGGAGGGTGAAATTTTTCACTTTTTACTATCATTTTTTTGTTGCCTTTTTTTTTTGTTTTCTTTTTCTCGGAATTTTGGTCTCAAAGCAAATATGAAATTTGATGGCAATGTGGCGAAAAGCCCGCTTTCGCCAAGCTACGTAAAAAGATCTTCCGGGTGTTTCACAGCGGCAAGTTATCCTCTGCTATTCATTTGATATTCGTCGTGCACATTTCAAGCGCGTATAACTGTACGCATATTATGTAAAACAAATTGGCACTACACCGCATAGTGATATGTCTGACGTTCTTTTCATTGTTTGCCTTCTTTATACTATAGTGCCACCAAATATTACAGAATTCACGCTCTACTATATAATTTTTTTCCTGTTTTCTTTTTTTTTTATCTCTTTTTTTCACGCCTTTGGAAAATTTCATACGACTTTCCACAGCTTATTTATTAGTGGCGATAACACAGGATGAGCTTCGCTATACATTCCTTTTTCCTTTCGGTTCTTAGGTACAAATACTTTCTTATCGTGCTCATTCATTGATTTATCCAGTTCATATATTATTCAAGTGGCTTTCATCTGATTCGCAGATCTTCTCGTTTGTAGATATATGTATAAGCTGCGAAGATATTCGATACAAAATACTGTGAAAAAATTCTGAAAATCTTTCCGCGAATAAAATATTGAAAATAAAAAATATATAAAAATAAAATAAAAGATGTCAAGTCACTCGATCGAACCTTTGTCTGAAAGATGGAATTTTTTTTCTCGAATAATCGATCTTTCTGATTGCCAATAGATTTCGGGATCATTGGGATCATCGGTATTATTATTATTATTCGTTTTTTGTTTTTATCCTATTTTACGTCTATTTAGTTCATTCTATATTTAATTTTTCTATTCCCACAATGAAAGAGAAAGCGAAAAAAGGTAAGGGATGGATAGGAGGGTCGCGTGCGTTCCGCGTTGCCTGAGAATTTGTCACTCTGTTAGTTTGTGGTTTATTGATTTAACTATAAAAAGCTGGATGGTCGAGTGCCCCGAGGAGTAGACTGGGGGTATAGAATTTCTAAGAACGTAGAAAAAAAAAAAAAAGGAAGAACGGAAAATAAAAAAGAATAACGAAGAGGAAGAGGAAAAGGAATAGTACAGCGTGTATATTGGGGTTGGAATATCCTACGAATTAGATGATATTTGGCTACGTTATCCCGAGGCGCCTTGCCTCAGTTCCCAACCACCCCAGCTGGAGCGGGATAAAATATACGAAGCGCTACTTTAGTAGGCACCATCTTTACACAACCACGAGGGAGCCGAAAACTCTGCTTCTGCCACCCTTATCCATACCTATATATATTTGTCGACAAAGTGCTACCAAATGATCCCAGTTTTTTTCCTCTTTCTTACATTTTTTTCTTTTTCTATTTTGTTATTTCCTTTAATTTGTCTACAACCCCTTCATACCAAATAAATATCTATCCTTTGAGTAGACGCGTAATGAAAATCGCCCGCTCAGAATTCAGCTGGTTAATTTTAATAACTGGCCAAGAGTATAACGAAAAGACAGAATTCATCTAAAAGTTACGCGTACCCTTCCGCGAGGACCCTCACGGTATACAAATGCAAACGATTGTTTCGCAAATTAAACGCGAGCGGGTGGTTTCCGCCGTAGATTTTCCAGCCGCGTTTTCTCTTCGCAGGGATGTGGGGCGGGAAAATTCCATCCCCAGAGAACTGGAGAGTGAGAGGACTGTGGTCGTAGGACATATTTTCATTTCTTTACCCCTCTAGTTTTGGACGAGGGTTATAAGGGCAGAGGGCGAAGGGCGAAGGGCGATGGGTCACAAGACACGTCAGCTTCTAGTTTAAGTTTCTCGGTAATAAACTGTCGAATATTCGAGGTGCGTGTTGCTCTCCCTTATTGCGTGGCTTTATTGGTTAAGTTTCGTCGTTTGGTGAAACAGGCGCCCTCTCTCGTTGTCGTGTGGCTACCCTCGTCTTCTTGGTCCTTACTGCCTGGCTACCTACCTACCTACCCCACTAGCTTTCTTCATCTACTACGATCAATGGCGCCGCCGCACCGGTTTGAACACTCAATTAACTTGATTTGACGTAAATTTGGACGCTTTTACCTCCGTCTGGGCAACACGCCCGACAAAATTGCTTCTAAACGTAATCATTGCAAGCAGTTTCACCGTTATCGACATTGCAAGACGTTACACCCTTCAAGCATTTGAAGCAATTTTTAGAATTACGGAGTCTCTCTTTTATTTCTCGCGAATTTCATCAGCCCCAAAATTCTCGCCGTTAAATAACTAACCGTTCTTTTTCTCATCAGGAATTAAACCATCCCAGAAAAGCTTAGCTCTAATTCTTTTCATTTTACTTCCTTTTTTTTTTTTCTTTCAAACGGACCGGACGTAGGTACTGGCACGTAGTTGGCTCTAGTCCCGCGATATCTTCCTCTAGTTTTCCCAAGGTAATATCAGATCTGAGTAACTTTTACACTCGGAAACTTCAGGCGTTTTCTTATTTGTAAAAACTCTTTTCACATCCACCTATATCTACCTCAAATAGGTATATACGTATAGGCTTGTGTGGCACCCTATCATATATATAATCACTACTTTCGCTTCAACTCATTAATTTACCATCCATTCTGGTATTCATTAATAATGAATACACAGCTATGCCACTCGTTGTCAGAAAATATATACCGACCGCAATAATCTGCATCTATAACCCCTATAACGAGCCAGTCATTTATTACACCCCAATACTCGAAAACAACGATTTATCGAAACGGCTTAGCTCTAGCAATAAAATCATAGCTCAATTTTCACGTCGTTTGTCAGTCCATACGATATTCTGTTGAAATTTATTTCCTGTTGAAAAAATGAGATAACAATATCTTCATTTATTTATCAGCCTTGCAGCGTAGCTTATTACAAATGCGAAATGGGGTTGAAGGATGGGGATGGGGATGGGGATGCAGTGATTCTATGCACTGTAACGTTGCCTTTGCGAATCTGAGACACGATATTAATTCTCGTGGAATGGATCTAATTAATTAACAATAACAAATGTGAATTTCACGTCGCAGTAACAGCAGTACTACGACCATAGTCGTAGATGAAAATTATGTTTTCCTTTGTACTCGCGACCGCCAGCTCGTTGGAAGACTGGAAAATTAAGCATATAACTATCTGCTTGGTAAAGCTCTGCGGGAAAGCAGGAAAGGTCTTGGTGCTTGGCCGAGGAGAAGGCAGTCGAGAGCACTTACACCTGAGGGGCAAAACTGGAAGGAAACAACGCGCTCCGTATGTATTAGGGTAGGTATACGTACGTATGTGCATATACATGAATATACCCACTTTGACGCTATCAAATTTTACTACTACGTGCTCTCTCTCATCTTCGTGCACATAAACCACGGGGTAGTTCTCGTTCATATCGCATTTTCCTTTTATCATGTGGTGTGGAGTTGAATTGATATTGTAAAATGCCGGATAAATGATGTGGTCGATCGAATCGTACGTCAATTATTTTTCTTACACATTTTTCACGAGCCAAGGCACGTCGAACAATTCAATGAATGAATAAAGTTACATTGAGGAACCCCGAAATGTATGAAGAAGAAGAAGGATAAGAATGAGGAGAGAGAAAAAATTGGGTAGTTTATGTGCCAGAGCTTCTCTGGGTTCATCAGCTAATGGTCATTAAGAGAGCCATTTGCGAGATACTGCCACTTTTGTTTCAGCTCACAGAATTTGGTGTGCCAGCTGCCCCCGAGGAACTCGAAAAACCGGCAGTTTCTTAACGTCTGTTCAGACTCACGATGTTAAGATTATGCGAAAATGGTTTTTGGACGAAATCCTATTATATTTGAAAAAATGAAGAAAAATTAAGTAAAATGAAATAAGGAATCTTCATTTTGTCAGGCAAATGTATACGGAGATAATAACCTCGGGGTAAAATAAGGGCTCTTGAAATTCGAGTTTTGAGGAACCAGGAACCGGATGTACTACGGAGAAGACTGAAGGATACTTGGCGGGGACTCAGCTTTGGCAGAATCCGTAATAGTCAAGATTCCGAAAGCAACAAAACGCTGCCTTTGGGTCTCCGCCTTCAAAAGACGGCTTCTTGACCCTCCGCAGTTTTTGCTGCAGCTACGCAAAGCCTACCCACTTCTATCCAAGCCTTTCCTTTAACTACAACTCTCAGTATAGGAATAGGCGAAAGGCATTCTTTCCTTACTAGCAAAGCACAACCGACTCAAAACCTTTGCTTTGAATTCTTCCTACCCAACCACCCATACTGCCTCTATTCAGAATTCGATTAAAAAAAAATTTAGATCCACTACATGGTGGAAACTGGATACACATTAATTAAAATTCCATTAGTTTCTCTGTAACATGTATTGCAAAATATTTGTTCGACAGAAATGATTCAGAAAAATATTCTTTTCTTTCTATAAAATTTGATATTACCATACCCCCTAAGACCTAAATATGTCGAAACAAAAAAGATGAAAAAATAAATAAAAAATATTAAAATAATGATAAGGATTTAAAAAGTAAGTTAACATCCACTTACAAATTCTATCGTTATATATTTCTCGGGTTCTATAATGTTTTCTGGAGTTTCTGCTTTATGTAATTCATATACCTACCCTTTGAATAATTAATTTTGTTCAAAATTCGTAACGCGATCGCATAAATAAGAGAAAGAGAAAGAAAAAGAGAGAAAGAGAGAGATAGAGGGTATAGTTTTAATTTCTTCTTCAATTACATTGGAGAAAAATTTACTCCTCTTCGGAAGTAGAGATACGAAATTCAGGTGCGTATCAGGGGAGTGTAGTGCCCCGGGGTTTTTTTAATTTAATTTTTTTTATTTTATGAAGTACTCGAAAGTAATTGTCGGTGTATTATTATGCGAGTATAGTCGAGTATATAATTAGGTATATTTCTTGTTCGCAGAGACCACAACGTGCTGAGAACTGCCGTTGGCATTAGCCGGGCACATTTTAAATTGGTTCGTTATATTTTTTTAATTAGGTCGCTTTGAGAGACGCTCTATGGTTCAGCGGGCACGCAAACCCCTCTTCTCTTTTCGTTTCGTTTCTATTTTTCCATTTTGCTCATTTTTTTTTCTCGTTCTTTTCGGTCCAGGTCCTTTTTTTTTCCTGTGCCCTTCACCATTGCCATTTCATTTATTTAGCTATTTTTATTTTTTCTTTACTTTCTCTCGTTCTTTTCTCCACTTTTGTTTTTCTTTTCCTTTTTCTGTTTTTCTCTTTGTTTCTTTCTTTCTTCCTTTAATTACGAGATAATTTTTTTTCTCGCTCGAGTTCTTAGCCCGGCTGCTATACGACGTGTACGCAAGTGGGCACCACGGTGAGTACATAAGAAAAATGCAAAACGAACCGAAAAGGACATAATACAACGCGGTCAGCGATGGATGTAATAATAACGAGAGACTCGTTGTAGTTCGCAAGGATCTCGAGGACTACTCCCGCGCTTCGAAAAAAATGAGTAAAAATGTCGTTCAAACCAGCCGCCCTAGTGCAGAAGCTAATTAAATTAAAGTTAACAAAGTTTTTCGATCGCGTGTTACGCAGCATCTATAGTATAATACCTGTATACATGTACGCATCTACCAACTCGCCATATCAAAGCCTATTTTCCCCGTGTTTGTGAAATAGAGACCGGGAGAACAAGGAGGACGAATCGCTGTCGAAGGGGATGACTCCTCCCTTCAATCCCTCTCGTTTCTGATTTCCTGATTTCCAGCTATGAGCCAGAGGTCAAAGGACGAGTATATTCGTCCACATACACTCGGAATGAATAAATAATTCGTTCAAAGCGAGACTCGCTGATCCTTGCAATATTTGCGAAAAGAAAAACAAGATAGAACGAACATAAAAAATAAAAAAAAAGGATGAAAATAAAATAAATACGCAAAAGAAAGAAGAAAGGGGAGAAAAAAAAACACATGGTACATTATTCTGCGAATCATTTTCGATTCGGAATTATCTTTTTTTTTTACTCATTTTTTCTCAAATAACGCTGTATAATGCCTCTCGCATGCATGCATGTGAATATTTAATCTTTCAAAAAAAACCCATGTAAGCCCTTTACTCATTTTCCGTATTTCACTCAACCGACTTTTCCGAGGCAGGTGAGTAACTTTTGTATACGTCTGCATCAGGTAACACACACACACACACACCTGGATCTGGGCTACCGAACTCTCCTCTTTGATTCGTTTAATTAATATTTACTCTGCCTCCTCCTGTATTTACGTATTGTACCTCGGGGCGAATTTTGTAGTAGTAATTCGCTTGCTTCTCCTCCATGTGATAACTCCAGCTACAGGCGCGTGCGAGTGTATATTCATCCCTCGGGATTTTTGAGTTTTTCCCAAAATCAACAACGCGTGTATGACGGGGCTGTAGGAAGATAAAAAAAAAAATGGAAACATGGAAAAAAAATAAACACTTGGTCGTGCACTGTTATCATTATCATTGGGTGTCTTTCATTTTTTCAAATTTTCATTTTTATGATCAGCTCTATTCTATTTCAGCGATTACTATCCTTGTAGCGGAGTTTAGAATCCGTGGGTACCTCGTAGGTATATAGGAAATAAAACTTCGTCTATCAGACAGAATGCAGGATACTTGCAGCTAGAGATTTTTTTCTATTTTTTTTTTTTTTCTGCAGCTTTTCTTTTTTTATTTATTTTTCTTTTTATCTGGGAAAGAGCGAAGCAGACGAAATGGACAGGGAGAGACCGGAGTATCGACGTTCCGTCAAATGGCTACTTTGAATTTTTTTTTTTTTTGAGCCACCCGAGCCACTGAAAACTTTGTTCGCTATCATACTTAAGGTGTTTCGTTAGACTTTAGAATCTCTATTAAGGTGAAGAGCGGCGAAGGACTATGACACTTGGAATTATCATCTGCTAATAGGTCTCAGCGGTTCACAACTTCGTCTGTGAGCATATAAAAGTCGAAAGCACACTAGGGAAACGTAGGATCTTGAGTTGGATAGGTATATGTATGCACCTACTCCGGAATTTTGAATTTTTTAATATTTAAAACCGTCGAAATTCGCGAATATTGTAAATCAGCAAAAAAACGTCGAATCATTTAGTCCATAAACTTTATTGAAATAAGTCTAAAAAGATAATACAACTCGTGGATCCTTCATTTCTCCGATCGTCTGGCCGAATAACGTGAAAAAATAGTCTCGGGGTGAGTCTAAGACTCTTTTCAATTTTTTCACAAGCTTGAAAAACCCGCGGGCGATATTTAAGTAATCCACATTAGGATGTGAAACGATTTAAGAAAAATCCCAATTCCATTGACCGTCTTCATACACACAGTCATTCCATACTCTCCGATAACCAGAGTTACGAGAATTCTGAAATATTCATTCGAAGCGGTAAATATTCGCGCATAATAATCGCTCAAAGTTATTCCCATCGATTTTTCTATGCTTCGTTTTCTCATAATTTAACAAAAATTCAAAGATTTATTTCTCGCCAGGAAGGTTCGACCTCAACATATATATTCCGTCAGCTAGATATCGGACTTACCTATTATAGAGGTATACCTACGTGTACAGGTAATCTATGAACACTCTTATTTCCCAGTTTTCCTGTCTCAAGTTCACATTCTCGGCCAGACAACGTTACCTACCCTCAATTTTAGCTGCTCTACACTTATGTAGGACAAAGTCTGAACCCTGATCACCCCTATGACAATTGCTTACTTAACTGTAAAGCGCTTTATCTAACCTGCTGCGAGCTTTACTTTTATCTCTTGTTAATCGTTTGCCATTTGAAAAAGACGAGGCACATTGTCCCCTGCCCTGTACCCAACGCCCATTTTCATTCCATAGAAAATCTGTGGCGAAAAAACTAGAGGCGAAAACTAATCCACCTGCATTGAGCTGTCCTTATTTGAAATAAAAAAAAAAAATAAAAAATTGGCAAATTTTTATTTCAAAAAAGGTAAAATAGAAAAAATAAAATGGGATGAAGAATGAAAATCAAAAAGAATAAAGATTTCAAGTAGTTGATGGAGTTGAGCAGTTTGTTTAGTACGTCTGTAGCAGCAGCAGCTTAAACGAGGAGTTAAAATTGAGGCAACTGAATTAGTAGTTGCAGTCGGTGGATGGTCAGACCGCTGGAGCTGTTTAAAAGCGATAAAAGATTCTTGAGAGATCCTTTTCTTTTATCTGGTATAATAAAGAGATTTTCATCATCCATTTACCTCGAATAAAACTTGGAATTCAAACCTGATCTGGGTTCATAAGTCTACATCATTTTTCTCCCCTATCGTTTGGGTAGTCAGCTACAGCTAACTCTATCTCGTATATAAACAGCAACAATCCGGAGTCCCTTCTTGCCCGTTTTTTTTTTTTTTTTTTCCGCAAAAGACGAAGTGGCAATACGTGGGTTAAATTTGTGCCAAATAAACCGTCGCCCTATTCGACGCTCAATATAAACCCTGAAATCGACGCGACGCCCGTTCGTCATGGACGGATCACAAGCGCCAAGGTTTAAGGGGGATGAAAAAGGAGGCAGAAAGCAGGAGGCTGCAGTAGAAAAGAGGAGGCGAGAAATAGGGTGCGAAAAGTGGAAAAGATATTGGCGGTTCCAGTCGCCAATTGTGAGTGCTAGCCTTCGTCGTCGGTACCGGGATAGCAGGGGTGCTCTGAGCTGCTCGCTCGCGTTCACCGTCAAACGAAAGAAGAAAAAAAATGGGAAAAAAGAGAAAGAGAAAAAAAAAAAAAAAAAGAAAATGTCTGTCACTCCCGAAACCTAATGGAGCGTAACGTAAAATAGCGAATGGAATGGAGTAGAGAGACCCGGTCGTGACTCTCGGTGGTAAAGTTAAAGAGGGTGGAAGTGTGAGGTGGGTGAAAATCGAGGGGTGACGGTGGTAATGTGACAATGTATAGAAAATATACGGATATATATATATATATATATATATATATACATATACATATTTACACGTACGTATATAAAGGTATATGTATATATCTATACTGTATGTATGTATGTTTAAACGGGGGATATGATGTGAAATATATATTTGATAAAAAAAGAAGAAAAATAAAGAGGGAAGAAAAACCGTAGCACCTATTCGAGATTCAAAAACGTGTGTACAGAGAATAAAAGCAAAGTTTATTCGCCCGAGGGTGGTTGAATCGGCGAGAGAAACCAATGTGTTCAAGCCCTTATATTTAACTCCTGAGAAAAAAAGTGGATATATTCTTTTTACTATTATTTTGTATTTTGTTCTTCTGTCTGTTCTTTTTTTTTTGTTTTTTTCTTCCTTCTTCCTACGTGGTGTGGTTTCTTTCTCTCTCTCTCTCTCTCTCTTCTCTCCGTTATTTTTTCTTATTTATTCTCTGCCTCTCCCTCTCTTTGACCTCTTGTGTTATATTACCTAACAGTATGCGGAGTAAACAAGTCTGACGGGTCGTCAAGCGCTGGTAAATTGGTGTGTAACGTATGAAAATCTGGGACTTTCGAAAATTCAACAGAAAAAAAAAGGAACGAAAAGGGAGAGAGAGAAAGAAGAAATGAAAAAAAAAAAATCGTTCATCAAACCAGATGAATAAACAGGGGAAAAACATTTTTTGTTTAACCAGGGCTGCTTACCTTTCTCGAAATTTGAAAATTTCAACCCCAATCATTAATTAATATATCACAAAAATGATGTTACAAAATCTCTACAAAGGTCGGGTATATTTTCTGTTCTTATTTTCATCAATTATATCTGTTGATTCACGATTTGATCAAACGCTGACCTATGGCTGCTGCCATATCCCTCGTTAAAGTTAATTTCTTCGAATCGAGTCGCCCGTGTGAAACGGAAATTGGTAGAACCGTTGATTTCCTGTACCTACGCGAAACGCGTTCGACAATAGTTCATTAGAACGACGCCCACAGGTATATGTATATACGTATGCACGTTGCTGCAATAGGTGTAGGTAGATGAAACCGGGAGATTTTTTATTTTATTTTCAACCCTCAAATCAAACGACCCGTATTTAAACTTGTCTTTCCGGAAAATTTTATTGCTTTCATTTCACAACCCGATCATTTTTAAACCTTATACCATATTGGAGACATTTAATTTTCATTTTTTTATATTTACATTTTTCATTTTGAATGAAGGAAGTTTGAATTTTTGAATTTCATTAATAATCCATTATACTCACCGCTGTACACGTATTCTTTAATGGCAGTGTAGTTGGCCTCTTGAATATAAAGCTCGCACTTTAACGTAACGGGAAGCTGAAGTGTCTTGGTATCCATGTCTGCGGTTACCTCGGCATTAAACCGTCCGTCCGAACGTATCTTGTAATCTTGTCGTTGGTTGACGATTACTTCCCTAAAACAAACAGCGCAAGTAGTCTTAAGCCGAACGTTTGTCGTCCGGCTTCCTCCTCGGTTTCATTGTTTCATAAGCTTCTTCTTGAATACAGCTACTTTGAGAATGAAGATTTCATTGAAGAGACTAAGGCGGTAGCTATAAGTTTCGGATTTTATTTCAAAATATAAGGGCTTCTTTCGCGTTGTGTATTCATCCGATTATGTATTACCACCTACCAACCGCGGCGTGGGTATCGATGACGAGTCATTTCGAAAAAGAATCTGTTAAACCTTCGAATATACGTAATAATGATGAAAAGAAAGGGTCCATGGCTCGAGGTGATATAATGTCTCGATAAATTCGGAAAGAAATCAGCTTTTAGATTTACGTTCACGTTACTCACCTGCCCGATGTACCCTCCGGCTCTATATCTATGTGCACCCTTTCGTATCTACTCTATGTTGATTATTTTACCCCCTGTGTACCGCAGTAGGGTACGGGAGAATCATTCTATCTCGTATAAGAGAAGCCGTAAAGGCTTTATCCGTAATCGAAATTCATCCTACCAGAATTACCAAACCAATTACCAACGAACGGGTTTATAATCGGTATTTGATTACCATTAGTCTCGCGTTCGTATAGATATACATCTACTACCATTATCTCGGTAAAACTAATTAAACGATACCAACAGTTATTATACCTATGATTTTATCGCGGTTTAACTTTATCCCAATAATTGAAAGCTACTTATTATATCATTAGACCCACTATCTCGAAAAGTTTTAGGACTAAATTATATTCCTTATCTCCAGCCGCGAGATAATTTATCTCAGAGTTTCACTCCGTCGAATAATAACGCTGAATAAGAATTTTATTTCCCTTTTGTTACACGCGAATAATGAGGCTTGGGGAACTCGGTTCCATATTTTATTATCAACTAAATGTTGTTCATGTAATCACCTGTCTTTTTGAAGCGTCATTTTTGGCTGGGGATAAATCCCCTCTGCTAGACACGTCACACGTAATTCACGATGCAAGTCATCGTTATGATTGTGAAGGTGTTGTATCCTGAAGTGATGTTCTGGTGCTGAAAAAATGAAGGAAAGCCATGTCTCATTCGATTTAACTATGGGATTAAATGATACAGGAATTTATATCTCCTGTCGAATAAAATTCCGAAGTTCAAAAATTCAGATCATTTGTTTCTTCCTGTTTTTTTTTCCCGAGGAAAAAACAACCCCAAAATACCCGGGGCATTAAAGCGGCACGGTTGTTCATCCCGAACCCTTCTAAATCCGCGTAGTACCTATTCCTGCGGTTTTCGCGCTTAATTTCGACTCTGACTACGGTGACATTAGTGACAGCATACCGCAGCGGCCAAACTGACGAGATTTAAATTAAGGGTGACAAATACTTTGACCTGACGTACGTAACACGCTATCGTTTGATTCGGCGATTCATTAGATTTTCTCACTAAATGACAATCACTAGCCTGTAGAGGTCCGATTTCATCCACCCTATTCTAACAACGGGGTAACAATTTAAGGGAGTGAATTTTCGAGGGGAAAATTTACATCCGTTATAAATTTCATTCTCAATCTTTCAATTCACGATATTGATGAGCAAAAAATAGATCAAACTGTGTCAAGTTTGTACACATATGTTTGTGGACAGGTAAATAATCGATTCGCGTATGCCGGATAATGTGCCAAGGCCATCTATCGAGGTTCGCACTTGTGTCAATTGACCCCGAAAAATATCGGCACTCGTACGTGGGTATAAATACCGAATCTATAGCCAACGTTCATTAAATAATTGCTTCTTGCAAAGTATACTACATCTTCATCATGAAACAATCCGTTTGTCTGATCATTGCCGTTTTGGTATTCGTGCAATTCGCCGCGACGATCAACGCCGGGAAGATAAATTATGTTGAAAACGAGAGTGAGTAAACCAAATCGATATTCTTCCGATATTTATTTATTGCCATACATATTTGTGGATTAATTTTCTCGGTGTTTCGAATCGATGAAGCTATTCACTTGTATTCCTTCGTGTTTTTTTTTTTTTCTTTTCTTTCTTTTTTGGAATTTACAAATTGTCTCTGATATTAACACTTTCGTTATTACCAATTCTCGACATTTATTTCCATTTCAGATGGTTTTAAATTGGACGCGGTGCAGGTGGAAAATACTGAAGGCAAAGTCAACGACTCATCTCTAACCTGGAAAGACGTGAAGGTTACTTGGTTGTCCGTAATATTCGGTCATACTTTGAATTCAACTGACAGTAAAACTCACCACGAATTCAAAAACATCGAAGATTACTAATATGATATTTATATTATTATTAATTTATTATTATAATATTTATTTTTTCCTTATAAGCAGACGTGTGCCTTGTGATCTATATCTATATACTCTTCAATCATAAGTTATATAATATTTTAATTTCATAAATATTCCGAATAAAATCTATACGATATGTTTCAAACTATACACGAGTCACAATATTTTATTAATATAATGACAAGATCATCCAACCCTAATCGTGAGCCCGGTCTAAACCACTCGAGAAATAATTTCACTCCTTAATTTTCATGGGGCAGACTGACTTTCGAAAAATTCTCTTTCTCCAATGGACGTAACACCCTTAATTGATTTTTAGAATCACTCGTCTAATCTGATGGCTGCTAGTTGGTGATTCGTTGATAGATATATGGCAGATCTTTTGTCCCTTGAATCGTAAACCCCTTTTCGAATTTTGCTTTAATGATATTAGAAATGAATGAAAATTCTAATAAAACTCACAGTAAACGAGCATCTTGCCTCCAGCCTCGACCTCGTCGTCGTGAGTGAATACGACGCATCTATATTCGCCGGAAAATTCTGGTCCAGGTCGAATCAATTTAACAGCTCTGTACATCGTGTCAGGGTTGTCACTGGCCCTGTATGATGCGTCGACGTATTTACGAAACTCATCAGAAGCTTGGGGTGGTTTTCCATGGATCCATTGATACAGCAACTCCTGTCCAATGTACCACTTTATTGCCAAACCTGTGTTGGAGGAAAGTCCCATGTCGTAGTCACAGTCCAGGACGATAGGCTCGTCTGTTCCGTCTCTGACCACCTCTGGTATACTAACTACCTTGATGTTGAGACTCCGTATCTCTGAAATCATGAAGAAAATTACCCGTCGTAAGAATTAACCAAGTTCTTGTATTTTAAGCTGACTAAATAGACGGGACTAATTTCCCATTCGCCGAATACCCCGCGAGTAAACTTCGACGTTGTTTTCTGCTCACTTAATCTTATCGGGAAGGGTAATATTATTACAAAAACTTTCTTATCAAATTACTTTCCCTCGTTTTCACACGGGTATAGCTGCATGTATAATATTCGTAAATATATGCAACTCCGACGTTGTACTCCTAGAAATCCACTCTACCTACTCAATGAATTATTTAACTGGGAATTACGAGTCTTATACCACGGCATGCACCACTCCAGAGTGCTTTATCGATTCGCTGCAGAAATATGTTCGCTCTGTTTCCTGACACACGTAAAATGAATAAAAATAGAAACTTCTTCGAAGATTTTCTTCTTCTATATCGAATTCGGATTTTTCAAGCTTTGCATTAATTTCTTTTTTTTTTTTTAGAACTCTCTCTTTTTTAGATCAAATATCCAACTGTATTATACGATAAATATCGAAACGCCGCTTTCCTACCCCTGCCTTCAGAATAAACGTTAGTTTTTGATGCATGAGAGCTTTATATCACAGGTTTGTAGATCGGAAGAAATGCGGAGGAGTATGGGGCGCGGAAATCCAGGTTTCACCATCTGGAGTTCGTGCAAAATGCACGTGTACCTGTAGGTAACGTAAGTGTAACTAGATATTCCATGTGACAAGTGCTTTTCCATTTTATCGCAAGCACCGACCATTTTCATGCGCTTCGCAGCTCTTTACGATTCCATACTCAAGAATTACACCTTGAATGACCAGACGGAAATCTCCATCCCCTATTGCTCCCTCCTTCTGGTTATGCCGTAAAGTTTTCAGAGGAATACCGTTATTCTTAAGTTTTATAGCACATCTCGGTGTCCTAGCGATCCAAGTTTAACGGATGCTCGGAAACCAGGAGACCGGAAATATTAGAAACGAAAAAAAGACTGTCCGAAACGGTTGCACTGTTCCATTGTACGTATGGAAAAACTCGCGTTCGAAGATAATTATATTTAACCTATTTTATTTCTTTTTTTCAAAAGCTTCAGCTTTTTTCAATCTGCTTCCCTCCAGCAAACCTGCGGATCTAGTAAAGGCAAGCGTCGAGATAAAAAGTAGAGAAACAAAAAATTACCGTCGCTGCACCGAGCTCGAGAGATTAATCAGTGCTGCGGAGTGAGCCGATTGGATAAAAAAAAAAAGTAAAAAATAAAAAAGGTTTGTTCAACGGATGTACAGTTCGTTCTAAACCCGTCCCTATAACATTTGTACACGGGCCGTATACCCGAAGAAACAACGAATGGGAATCCAAGATGTACAGCCTAGTCGTCAATCAGAATAAAGGATTTATAGATTTATAGCTTCGGCCTTTGAGACAGCTATTTCGTATCCATTTGAGTATCTGGCACCAATCGATGCCTTTTATCCACCTAATGGAGATTTGTAGACAGCTGACGTCGTCCGTCTACAAACGAAGAAATAAAGCCAACTACTCGTAGAGCATGAAGAATTTATTCCTCCCTCTTCATGTGCCGATATAGTCGAAGAAATTGTTGAAAGAAGGAAAACTATAATGGGAAGGGTGCAGCGAATTTGTAAAAAATTTATCATCTTCTTCACTCGAAACCTGAAATTTTCAACTCGTAATTCTTTCCTGAATGAGAATGAACTTTTACACGGTGCCCCATAGTCCATACCACAGCCCAGACTGCAGAGTCCTGAAAGGAAGCCAGCTTCGACGGATTACTAAGTCGGACTCGTCGCGATACTCCGGAGATTAACCGAGCCAGGGACCAGGTTTTTTTACTTTTTTGTTTTCCATCCCCCTCACGGGCTGGTGGACGGTCGACGGAAGTCGCCCCCGTTGGCCAGGAAGCCGTAATACCCCGGGCATACGTCGCCGAGTAAATCGTGCAAATTAGTCGACTTGACCCCCGGCTAGAACTCTAGGTGCTTCTTCGGACACCTTCAGGTCGAAGTCATCCTTCGATCGATCTATTCACCTTCGGCAAAGTGTTTTCTGAGGGTAATCGGGGCCGGAGGTCGGATCTTCGAAGCCCTTTCACTCCGAGCAAGAAATCTCCCTGCAAGTTCTACTTGCTATATAGGTTGACTCAGCCGCATGCGGCCTAATGAAGTGAGAACAATTATTCGAGAATTTATGCTCGGTCGTTTCAGAGAGACATTTTCCACCCATATTACGGTCCCATCTCTTTTATTCTTTCTCTCTTTGTCATGCCTATTTCATTTTCTCTGCTCTTTGTGTATTCTAGTTAATGAATATAACGCGCAGTTGTAATTTAAACTTATACAATTATTTTTCAAGGCCTTAACTGATGTACCCTACAAAGGAAATACTTATTCGATCATAATCAGCCGATTCACCAGGGAGGAAGAAATTCATTCCAATTAACAACTTACAGCAAATAAATTATTCAGTATCAACGCCGATGTGGAAATTGATGATTTTTCTTCAGACCGAGGCTGGACGAGTGTGATATCGGGTAGGTGGGTGCGAACGTCCCTTCTTTGAGCTCCTAAAAGGGTCGAATATGAGAAGTGAATCCTGTACATCGTACTTCCGCATATATGTGACAGAAATCCACTTTCACCTTGGCGGGAACAGTGAAAAGAGTGCTTTATCGCCATGCGCCGGTAGGTGGGTACGTAAGGACAAAGAGCTTTTGGTATTTAGTAAATCCATCCATATATGGCACAAGTACTGTATGGCGAGCCTGTATCACAGCCCACAATTCACGTCGCTTATATGTGTTCGTCTTTAATCATATATATACGTATATAAAATTTTCACGATCATATACACCGGGGAAAAGCACCCTCTTTTTTTCTCTCTTCACACACATATATGCAGATCGTCACTCGGAGCTAAGTGCGCGCTCCATGACGGCAGCTTGAGCTGGCTTTGCCGAGCTTTGTATTACAGTACGATTGTAAAGCAAGAATACCACCATTCTTTCTTTAGCTGGCACAGCAGTCTCTGTGCTCATGGTTCATACTATGCAGTACTTTACTGTACGGGTGCGGTGCGGTACAGTGCTTTGGACCTCTTCGAAGGGTGGTAGCCAGCCTAGGTACAAGTACGCTGTCCAACGCACCTTCAGACTTCTTCAATTCCTTTGATGTCTCGTTCGACACTCTGTCGCCCCCGTTGGGGTGGATACAATTTTTAGGGTGCTGAAGTGAGAGGGACGATTTTCTGCGCCTAATTTACGCTTATTTCATAAGCCAATTCCTCACACCCGGAATAAGGCATTTTTTTGTTGTTGTTTTATGTTTATTTATTTTTTTTTCGGTCGAAATGATCGAGACAATTTTTAGCTTTGGTTGAATTTCTTTATTGACCTCAACAAAGTTCTGCAATAAATGTTTTCGAAGTAATATAGTATACATCTAGGTACAGGATACGCTCGTGCAGGACTACGTTTCGTTTACGACTATCGTAAAAATCCGTTGACTCGGTCACTGTACGAGCGAGTGGTGTGCTACGTGAAGTAGAAGTTTGCGAAAGATTCGGCGACGAAAAGTTTAGCTTTAGTAAAAATTCAACCTTTTATGTCTATCGAGGAGAGATTTATCTCCGTAAATTTTTTGTTACAAAAGTTTTACTAGATGTTATATAGGGCACACTGTAAACACAGTTAGATCGGGGATAAGAGAAGGAATAGATGAATGCGATATCGAATTTCGAAAAACTGGAATTTTGATGATATAGACAGAAATTGTTGTTTGATATATACACGCGGATACATTTGTAGGTGTCGCGTAAGTATAATGAGCTTTTTTATAATCGAAATCGACTGCTTCATCCCCATTTCTGTTTTTCCCATCTGAATGGTATTTCAATCTTCCCCGTAGTATTTCCTTGCATTACAAATGCTAATCGATTCCGACGACTTGATCCGATTACCATGAGTTCGGGATCCAAATAGCGTCGTCGACGGAACGTTTCTACTTGTTTTACTCGTCTGAGTACATGCGCGTCTATGTATATTGCTCTTGCGAGATACAGACAGACAATTAAAGCTTATGTATTCCATTATGGTTGAAGTAAGAAATTACAGAGACGACTGGTTAGAAATTTGTTCTGTTATTATAATTGACTGTTAAAACTGCAGGGTGCTTTTAGTCGAGCTTTTATTTCCATTTAACCCATGACTAGGTACCCACCTATACGTGAATGCAAGTTTCTCTGGTCTCGGTAGCTGCGGCCTGAGATGCGGAGGAGGTCCTTTAATTTACTTCTCTATTCTAAGACACGTGCACAAACTGAACGCGAAGTTAGAAGCAGCTAGTCGCCAACAATCGTACGAACCTCATGCATATTCAATGACTGAGTTAATCATTTAACATTCCCAACGTCTTTCCCGTATTTCCTGTATTTCTCCAATTTCCGTATTCTCTCAAGCCCTCCTCGCCCCGTGGGAAATTTTACTTCACAAGGCGAACATCCTCCGAGGATGTTTGACAGTATGGCGCGTAAGACTCAGCCTCAGAACTCCAACTTATCATAGGCGTTTCACGAAATAAGATATACTTTCAGTTCTGAAAAACTGAGTAGCCGTTCTCCATCTTTCAGGTCCAGTTAAATTCTCAGCGGATCTCTAAATCATCTCGTTTTATGGTTCGGATGACAAAAATCTGGTCGCATTCATGATTATCGAGGTCGTCGACTAGCTTTCTTAAAGTATACGTATAATAACTTAATTTGGTGTATCGATTTTAAAACCCTCGTGTCGTGCAGGTAGGTTCTACTCTAGACTCTGGAGTCTACAGCTAGACGAAGCCCACCTACACGCGACTTTACGGTGCAAAGTCTAGGCGATACGTACGTAGTTGACTTTAGTAGTTACTTTAGTAGAGAGAATGAGAGCGTGAGAGAAAGAGTGGAAGAGAGACTGCCACCGCATACTCAACACACAGCCTCACGCGGTATATACCTACTACATATACCATTCTGTAAATTATACCCATATACAGAGACTGAGCTTTACAAATTAGCATAAATTCATTCGAGAAGGTATGTATATTTCAGGTATATAGATATACGTGCAAAGTGCAGTTTGAAATTTGCGGAAGCAGGGGCTCGCCAATGCCATTACCTATATAATACTCGTACTTTTTTCGCGAGAATATAATTCCACCTTGTCGAGGTTGGACCTTTTTCTTTTTATATTTTATGAGAGAATCGAGAGCTGCTGAATCGTGTGAATTTTGAATAGAAATAAAAGGTGAAAAAAAAATAAAATAAAATAAACCGCGTCGAGTGGGTGAGTAATTTTTTTCAACAGCTATATGCGATAGGTACTGTTCATTTATAGTATTGTAATCGAGCCGCTCTATTCTTGAGTTCGGTATTTCTCGTAAGTCCGTATAAGTAGGTGTTACCTTGGATCAAAGGCATAAACGGAAGTTGGATTTTTGGGTCGTATAGGGTGGTGTAAGTAAACGCGTATATGGGCGACATGGGATAACCGCTGCGTGTAAGCCCGACTTAATATTTCAGTGCGTAAAACAGGCTGAATATGCAAACCCGGTGTCCCCTGTATTTGCATTTTTGTTTTTTTTTTTTAAATTTTTTTATCCTCCCTTTTCCCCTCTTTTTCAACCCCTAAACCCAGCGCGCAACGCAGCTCTGGATCGGATAGCTACCTGTGTCTGGCTACCTACCTACCTACTTCCCTGGCTGCCTACGTATAACCTTTGCAGTCCTATTAATCCGAAATTTATGCATAATTTTTAGCTGTAATTAACTCTGAGCACGTACGAATTCCATGATACAAGGGGAACTTCTTATTTGCATAACACTTTGCAATTTATACCTGTATAGGTATATATATATAAATTTATATTCGTGTGGATTTATCCTACGCTCGCACACACCAGCTAGGCTAATAAGTAATTTTTGTTGTATCGCTACCTTTCATGCTAAAGGAAAAAAAAAAGAAAAAATCACGTAAAATCGTACTTTTCAATAATCATTGAGTCATTTTTTGGGACACCGATATAGCGGAGCTTGAATAAATTATATTATGAATCAATTAGTCCGATAAATCCGACTAACGATGAGGTATAAAAATCAATGAAAGAGATATTACAGGTTGAGGCTGACCTATATAGGAATCGGGGTTACATCGGACTGTAGGGAAAAATATTTATGAAAAGAAAATATACTATATTCCATAATTATATGAGAAGCTTTTTATATACTTACTCGCGAACTCGGCATCAACAGTTATAATCCAGAAAATATATTCCTACGGTTATAATCATCCGTTATAGATATTCGTCGTACGTGAATTCGAACGTACTAATTAGAAGGTCAAATTTATTACTACGATATAGAAACTCATAGCGAGTGATCTGGATTTAAGTTTATTTTATATAATAATATTGGATATGGGTGGAAGACTGCAACGCGATAATAAATTGATGAGAATCAACTGCGGCGTAAATAGAACGAGTAGAATTTTTCGGTAATCGTTGGTATGAATTTCTGGTAATTTGGCCGTTGAGGATACTCGCATTTTTCACTTAACAACGTATGTATATATATATATATATATATATACGTTTATCCATTCACAAAGCGGCCTAATAATACGAGGTAAAATTTAATTCGAGGAAGTAATTTACAACCTTTTATGTCAGCATTTTCTATCTACCCTTTGACTAGCGGAATTACTCTTGCAGCTTTTACGTCGGGGCTAAATTAGTATATAGGTGCGTAGAATTAATGAAAATTTCGAAAATTAACCAACTCAAGCTTTCGATCACCTATGTATGTTCGATCACCTGTGTATAAACGCTAATTCGCAACATGCGAAAAATAGTACCATTTCAACAATAATAAAAATCGAAAAAAAAAAAAAAAATTCACAATCAGAGAGGCTTTTATACGATTCACGTACATATATAAATACATATGCATATATACAAGAGTTAAAAAATTTACGACCACCAATTTTCTACCGTTCAAAATAGCCAGTTAAAATATTAGCTACCTCATAGTACCTATGTTACCTACCTGGTGAAATCAAGTTCATACACCCACCTATCCACCATATATATTCACTAAAAAATAAAGAGAGGGTAGCAAAAACAAAAAAAAAAAACAAAAAAAAAGAAAGAAACAAAAGTTTGTCGATTATTATTCCGCAAGAATGTGTTGGTATTTCGTTCCGTTTCGTTTCATTTCATTTCATTTCGTTTCGTTTCGTTTCGTTTCGTTTCATTTCATTTCATTTCATTTCATTTCATTCCATTTCATTTTATTTCATTTTATTTCGTTTCGTTTCGCTTAGTTTCGCGGTGCGGGGGTGATCGATCAGTCAAACCGACACTTACAAGCGTAAACTGACTCGCCGAGTTGAGCGACCGAACGATCCACGATTGTGTGAGCGTGTATCGTGTTACTGTGACACCGCGGCTGGTTCTCGCGCGTATCTCGTACCGCATGGGTGTCGACTACACCTACGATATGAGTATAGGTATAGGTATAGATACATATACATATACTATACCGTTATACGGAAATGCGGGTAAAAATGAAAAGCGGTTGCGATATTTATGTCCCGCCATCAGTCGTTGCGCGGAAAAAGCGATAAACTTAACGCGCGGGTCGGCTGCAATCTGTATCCGCGAACCCCGATTACGTATGGGAGAGAAATTCGACTTTTGCAATAGTCTGAATATTTTTTAAAAATTGAAAAAAAAAAAATTTCCTTCATTTTATTTTCTCCAAATTTTATGTAGTTTTTATTTATTTTTATTTTTTAAATTTCATTCATTTTCATCACATATTCGCCACGTGTTCCATCGAGGCTCACCCCTCGGGGCATGTGTATAGGGTTATATAAACGCGAATATTGCGAGGGTTGAATATATAAACACATTTTCGAAGTAAAATTAGCTGAAAAATCGAGCTTACCACTCAATCGACTTTCGAACTTTACTGATCGTTAGCTAGCACGCGCGAGTGTTTACCACGATTTTAAACTAATTTTCAACGCCCCATTAACCCCAGCGAAATATCAAACACGGAAATCGGTTTGAAATAAATTTTTCTCTCCTCGATCGAATACCGATAGTCATTTCGAGGATAAAAAATGTGAATTAGGGTACTTGACATGAATTCATAGCAGGTAACGGAGAATACTTTGAAAACAACGTAAATCGAAAATCGATCAGAATGTCGAAGAAAAAGACAAAAAAAAAACGAAGAAAAACACACACGCAAAGTATCGCCTTCAATCTGAAAACCTAAAAACTAATCAATATAATGACTTTTTTGTTCTTTTTTTTTGTTTCATAATTTTAATGCCCTGAAACGACCATTTAATGAGAAATATTCGTGACAAGTAGGTATCTGGGATATAACATCGAGATATATGTATACCAGGTATTATAATTTCTTTAATGACATATTATCCCCAGGCGTGAATTAAGCGTTTATCTCTAATAGCTTTCGCGGCTAATAGTCTCCAGTAGTGAAAAATTTTGTATTTAGTATGTGTGTTGTATATGCATAGGTGTAAGGGTACCTACGCAGTTTGCAGCATTTAACCATTACGCCAATACCTACGCTGCTCTACACCAATTCAACCTTTTATCGTACGATTGGGAATTTAAATTAAACTGTATCCAATTACTTCACTGTCATGTTTATTAGTTTCTACTATCGCGTATTTCGACCCCTGTGCGCCTCCGCGTGAATATATATATATATATATATATATATATATATATATATATATATATATATATATATATATACATATAGTATATAGAATTGCAAAAAATCTAAACGCTCTGTGCCATTATCATATTGATTCATGTACCACCAAGTTTTCATTACAAAATCACTAATCCCTTTATTATATTATATATTATATAAAATGATATGAAAACTACGTCAGGCTTATCGATCAATAAGAGATTATTATGATAACAGTTTAACATCCAAAATCTAAGATTATACCTTTGATTGCTATACAATTTAATCCTACCTCCGCAAACTGCTCTATGTTTGATCGATATTCACCTCATCATTAATTAGACAGTCGTTTATAGGATAGAAATTCATTCGTTCAATTCTACGAGCTATAATATTATAGAAAAGATATAAACCTCACTAGAAACACTGTAAAGAAATAAAAATCTTTCCAAGGATATGTTATTATTTTTCTATTTTATTATACATAGGTATGTACACATACGTATGCCTAGATACTTGGAAGAAATTGGATCCTTCGATATAAAGGCCATATTCCGATCGTAACTTCCGTATAGAAGGTTTCGTCTTCTTTCTTTCTTTCGTTTCCGTATTTTTTTTTTTTTTTTTTTCTTTTCCTTCTTCTCTTTTTTCTTTTTTTTTTTTTTCTTTTATATCTATATATGAAGCAATTTTGCCGCAACGGTTAACTTAAGCAAATGTATATTTTATTGTAGGCATGATCGGTGCCCCTGGGGTTGTCATACGGATATAGTCCGTGCAGAAATAGCCTGTGGGGGCATTCCTTGGGGAACAGCTGTTCCTAGTTTGTTCGGCAGATATAACTTCCGGTAGGAACGAACTTTAAGAGACAATCTTTATGGTCCGGGTCGAACTCGCCTTCATATAACGCAACTTTTCTACTGGAACCACCAGGGCCGTACAATTCGCAGGGGACCGCTTTAACCACTTTAACCACTTTAAGCGTGCCGATAACTGCGCTTCCAACTTTTACGATAAAAATACATTCAATCCACCCACCGTCACACTTCGTTCGGTGGTTTTCCTTACACCGATATTTATGCATAAATTTACCTACAGGAGCCAAGGGACATGGATACACCGAGGAGTTAGATGAGCGAAAGAAAAAACCGGAGGAATACGCTGCAGGTAAACTTTTCGAGAGATATGCACATATAGCTATAAGCGAAGCATAGTCAGAATTACCTAAACGATCATTAAACGATTAAAGTTACAGAAAAATTTCATTAAGTTTTTAATAATTTGCACTTCTCGGCCATTGTTCTTCACTGCGTTTTGTAGGAAAGGAAAAAAAAAAAAATCCAAATTTATAAACCGTGAAAATACGTCGTTCACTCCTTCAGAAGTTGAGTCAACTTCAAGAGAGGGGCTTCAGGCTGTGTTATAATGGAAAGAAAGTTGAATTGAAACTGAATGACTTTAAGGGTTGAATTCTTGAACCAGTTTAGAAACAAATTCACTGCAAACTCTCTACAGTGTACAAAATCTTTGGAAGTTTACCCTATACCTTACCCCCTACTGCCACCCCGAAATTAAGATATCAAAGCAATTTCAGAAAACAAAGAAAGAAGATTTAACGTGCCCCGCGTAATCAAATCTTATAGTTTCATTTTCTCGACCCCCCCCCCCCCCGCCCTCTGGCCGCCAAAAAAAAAAAAAAATGTTCACACACGGCATTGTCTATTTTAATTTGATTTTATTTATTACATGTATACATTGCTATCTGTACTAATCTCAGTGATGTATCGATCTGTATGTAAATGTAAACATATGAAAAAGCGGCATGAGACAGATAGGCATCTGACTATATACTGGAATATACATATGGAATGTAAATGCGTATGACTATGTACATAATTTATAAAATGGGTTAGTAGAATGGGGTAGTCAGGAAAGGTGTGAGGTATCGATCTTGTCTCGTTCGGCTAGAAATATATATTTTGTAATACGTCGACTATTATGAGAGCCAATAATAAATGATGTATAGAATAAGGGTGGGTTTCTTTTCTTCCTTTTTTTTTTTCATTTTTGTTTTTTTTTTTCTTTTTCTCTTCAGCGTCTTCTTCTTTCTTATGTATAATGTATATTCCTCGTTTTCATATATTATCATCATATTCAGTATATGGTGGTTAATGTCGTAACGCGTGCAGGAAACCACTTTCCTGAAGTGTAAATAAATAGCTAGGTATTTCATAAGCTCGTTTACTAAATCAAGTCTACGTTCGGGTAGATAAAATCTTTCGAATGACTATTATTATCGCGTTATACGAGCCACTAGCTCCTCTATATATACATATATATACATACTGCAAGCGGCAGGGAATCAGGCGATTGTGAATTTACTGACCAATAAAAACAGCAGTAAGCTGCGACACGAAAAGCAATCTGTTTACCAGAACGAGATAGCCTAGCAGCTAGCTGGTGCTGCTCATGGGGTGAAAAGGAGTCAATTTTTCCGCATGGCAATTCATCAAAACCGACTTTCAAACTTCACGACTTGAAATATTAAAGAAAAAGTGAGAAAAAAACGAAACAAAAAAAAAAAAAGGAAAGAGAAAATGAAATGGCAGATCAAAGAAATTTTCATCAAATTTCTCACCCTTATTCTTTATTTACTCGTAAAACTCGATTTAGCCCTTTTTTTTCATCATTTACGAGCCTCAGCTTAAAAAGCACAATGGTCGATGCCGGGATGCTGCAAATTCTTGAAACTCACCTTCGAAAAAGCTTCCGAAAAAAAAGAATGCTAACATTTGCCAGTGATCCATCTTCTCGAGTCTTCGAGTCCCTCGACTCACGCGTTGTGTGTCTGTCGAAAATTATTGTTCAATTTCAACTTTTCACTTCATAGTCACGTGTCATTTCTCCGGGGTAGTTTAAAGTCAAAATGTCAGGTGAGATTGATATTTTTAATATTTTTTGTCCGCACTATACATATATGTGTGAAAATTCGCTTCCTTTATTATACCGACAGAAATGTATTTTTCATAACGAGTACAATTTTCGTTTACGATACAAAATAACTTGAGATGATACTTCGGGGGATTACGATTCAATATCCGGTTATTTTATCACCGTTGAACACCTCTCCTACCTTTTTCATCAAAATCTTTAAACGAATTCAATCTGTTCTCACCAAAAGGACTCTCGGGTAAGAATCGTCCTGATTGGGTCCAGAATCGAATGATTGAGGACTCACGTGGCATTGGTTGCTCATCAATCACGCACGATTGATTCCGTGTCCACGAATTGAACTCGCACAAAATCAAACAGCTTTAATCAAAGCTTAAAGTTGTCGAGGATATTGGAGTCCGGACATTATCAAATAATTTTTTTATCCATCATCGTTTAATTTCACATGAAACTTTTCATTTCATTTCATTTCATTTCATTTCATTTCGATTGAGTTTTTCTTGACAGATAAAATGCAACACATAAGAAAAAAACAAAAAAAAAAAAAAAATTGGCACTAAAAATTTAGCTTCACTGATTTTTTATTTCTTTCTATTTATACTTTTTCAAACAATCCTTGCTTATAATTATCACCAGATATTTTACACCAATTTCTTATTAATATACATATAAGAAAAATTTCACATCAATTCAATCGTTCTACCAACGACAAATTATAGTTACTTCAGACATGGGGGTTGGTAATTAAAATTCATCCCCTATTTTCATTTACAGATTATTATCTCCGCGAAAAGAAGAAAAATAATCACGATAGGAACTCAATTGATGAGGTACAAAATTGAGTAGATTTCAAAAAAATTACACCTTATGATGATCTGATTCACATAGCCTCCCGTGACCTAAGGGGGTGAAGTCATTGGATGATTACTGTTTAAAACTTGGTTACACAGTTCCACCAGCACCCTCCGAGAAAAGTTGTTCTTTGAAATCCTATTTTTTTTTTTTTTCGTTTTTTTTTTTTGGTCTTGTGATTTTTATTTTTTTCCTAACTTTCCTCGTACAGGTCTTTGAGCTCGAGGTTTTGAGCTAAGTGAGCACGTAGGTTTAGAGAACGCGGTACGGCGAACGACTGTCCGACTACCCCCAACGCATCAACGCAGTGGAGGACCTCTGTTTCCAGAGTTTGCGCGGCATTCCCGAGTTTGCGCGTCAACGATATAGGATAGCTGCTGCAGGAACTAGGCGAAGCGATCGAGAATTCTGCAGGATCAAGACAGCCGAGTCCTGTGCAAAGACATTGAACTATTCATTGTGCCTACCTGACTGCAGCTTTTGAGCTTTTTACAATACCGAAGAATCGAAATCGTCTATTTTTTTTTTTTTTTCATAGGGTTGAAATTCAGGGGTTGAAATACGTGTATCAAGTTTCATTTCGTATAGCTCGACTTGAATTACTGTGGGATATTCCTCCAGAGATTCGCTAAAAATTTTCGAGTGATTCTTTATTTTTTTAACCAGCATGTAATTAAAGAGTAAATTATACGTTTAGAAATTGTTTGTCGTATTCGTTGAGACCGTTTGAAAAATTTCAGGGAATATATCCACGTCGTGCAAACAGCACTTAATTCCCAGTTCTCTCGCGGTACGACGAACACTCTCGACCTTATTTACAATTCGTAGCAAATTTTCCGGCAGCTGTCTCGATACGATAGGTACCATTTTATCTTTTTCTTCATCAGGTTTTCTCTTCTCATTTTTATTTCATTCTTTTTTACTTCTGTTTGCATAAAAACGACTCGAGTCTCCGACGGTGCAAATAGAAGCAAGTCGCGTAGCCACATAATCCTTGTCTGGAGAAGACCACCCCTCGCTTCTTAAGCACGTCGGCAACGAAAACAGTTTTTTCTTCATTTTCCTGTTTTATTTTTTTTCTACGGTTCTTTCTTTAACGAATAAACATGTCTAGAGAGTAAAGAAACGATAGGTAAATCGATCTGTTTTTTTAATTAATTTTTTCCTCCCTCTGCAGTTATAAATAGCATACCCATGGATTATAGGCACACACCAATATACATACATCATCGTGGGATCTTCAACTCCGTTGTATAGTAATTATTCCACAAGGCTCAATATACTACCAATTGCAATTATCAGACAAGCCAAAGTAATTTGCTATGCGCCAGAGCTTGCAGTTGACGGATCAAGTAGTTTGAGAGATTTACAGTAGATCTCCGTTATAGATCCAGTGCATTACGCCGTATGGTTATACACAGGTATATAGTATAATATTCCCATATGAATTTCTAAGCTGAACTAACTGTGCTTGATTAGAACTGCTGATGGTAGTCCATTAGCTGCTACAGTAACGTTGGAAACCAAAGAAACTTTGGAAACCCACTTTACCAAGGGATGCAAATTTTTTTTACTATCTACCCGGTCAATTAATATTGTTAAATACTCTACTTCGATTAGACACTTTACTGACTGATGCCAGACTAATCGAATGTTCAACAAAGTGAGTAAGTGCATACTTTTAACGGTTGAAAAAAATACCCCGATTTATCGAAATCTAGACAATTGCTAGACTGAAATATGTGGTCGGAAAAAATGTCGATTGGTTTCACCTGCATCCAGCTTCTCTTCGCCTCTTCTTGCTCATGTATCGTAGCGTAGAGTTGAAACAATACCAAAGTGACGGAAATCAGTTATGCGATCAGGTCTCACCATAAATATAGTGGAGTGTTTGTGAACATGGGCTTAAAATTCTCTAATTATTTCCTGCACTGGGCAGTCGTTTCATTTCTAGGTCGCTTGACACAGGTGGGATCAGCCATTCATGAGATATATTCGGAATGATAATTTATTAAACTATACATATGGATATATCTATGAACTTGATCCAGTTTCGTCTGTATTTCTTTAGCAAGCATACAATCCCGTTGTATACTATAGCTCGCTAAATAATAATATTAAACGTAAAAAGTAATAGTAAGCTAATTTGCAAAATTTTGCAAATATGTTCCGATAATATTTCTCGATTCAATTCAATTCAATTCTTCCGATATAGTGCTAAAAAATAGAGGCGTAAAAAAACTGTCTACACTGAAGAATGAAGACTAAAAAACATTTTCAGCCACAAAATTTCGTTTTTTACTCGTTAAAAGCTAAAAAAAAAAACCCTAAGGATGAGGATAATGCCCAGACGCATCGGCAGAGACCAGCTACGGCAGCGCGGCCTACGTTCGGCCGACCAGTTCCTACGTTTACTACTATATTGGCGCACCAGTCTATACGCTTACCACTAGTTATTCGTTCACTACTCCGATACGTTTTCTGCTCTTCTGTCGTCAATTTAGCGATATTTTCAAGAGAAAAAATATTTAATTTACAAATATTGTTATTCTTACTTTCCTCTCCGGTCCCATTTGAAAAATTTTATTTGAGAAACGGCGAAGGAAAAACTGGAAAAACTAGAGCAACCGCTTTGTGGATGGATAAATGAATAAAAATAAATTGCACTTATACCTTACGTTTGGTCCTATGGTATGAAGAATAAGTAAGCAAAGTGTTAGAGACAGGAGGAGGATTCAGGATCAAAGACTCCAGATAGACAATTATCTTTTCTGTGTTTTCATAAATGTTTATTAATTTTTTGTTTTTTTTTTTGTTTTTTTTTCTTCATTTTGTTTGTTGCAATCAGTATTTCAGCTCCTTAATAAAAGCAATGGCTACAATTTTGTAACATTCGCACATTTAACACGTCAGACATAATCAAATAATTAGCCCTTCAGTTAGAAACATACGCAGCTGTTAATTAGTGACGGGTATTATGATCGTTTGCTAATGACAAGTTTTGAGTTGCCATTTTATTTTCCTTTTTTTTTTCTTTCTTTACTTCATCGTGTATATTATTATTAAGCGAATAAAATTTATTTCACAATAATTAATTCAATTTTGATAATCACTAACTAATTTCTCGCATGTTTCCTAAAAAATATATTATTATTTACTCCGGTAGTCAGAGTCTGTACAATTAGTGAAATGACTATACAATATAATAGCTGGATATTCACATATACTATTATATATCTCATTCGTTCCTAATTAGTTGCAAATTATTATTTTACAGTTAATGCAATATGCACACTCACGCACCACCCATATCCTATAATATATTCTAAACTTAATATTCTCTTTTTAAAACAATACGAGATTTATAAAAGAAATTTTTCATACGGAGTTTTACGTATGGAATTGATTGCGGAATTTAAACAAAATCAAAAATTCATTTCAATTAATTTACTTATTTCTAAAAATTTGCTAATAATTAATAACGGCTCATGATTTGATCATGGTGTATTTTCTTAGAATCAATTTTTCGTCCATGTTATTGAACAAAAAATATTTTTTTATCGATACGCCTATTCGCTTTTGGAAAAATTTCTTTATTGACTGTATGATTGCAGGTGAAATGATATTTTCAAATTAACAAATCTCGTACATTTAGGCAACAACAATTATATAGAAGTGATAATATAACGTATATATTATGTATATAATATATAAACAGCTAACAATGTTCACGGAATAATTAAAATAATCAATATTTATAATTCTCAGATTATAAATCGTTTGATATTTGAACAATAACGTAAAATAGTGGTTAATAATAATTGGTGATTACACTAGATATATATATATGACAATTAGATGCTGATAATTGAAGATGATCGACAATATGGACAATAATTCTGGGTATATTTTTCCATCGATTAATTATCTCTCGCCTTGTTCATATGAACGATAAGAATTAAATCTTATCCCCTGTAAAAAATGGCATTATATATTCTGAAAAAATTTTCCTCGATAAACGATATACTTTAAAGCTTTTCCAATTACACATATATAATTATATATATATATTTATTTTTTTTAAGTGGAAAGTGCTTTAGTATCGTCGATGAATTTTTAATCGTAGATTTTAACACTCTAACGAACGAGCCCATTCACATGTCCAATATTGTTAGCACTCGAAAATTGAAGATAAAAATAAACAAACAACGCAAAAGAGAGACTGAAATGTCGATTGATAGCTACGGTCAGTTTTTAAAATAAAACACAGATCAGTTCATGTCGTATATATATTGTATACCATATAGTATATGTTTGGTATTCAATCGGACATAAAAATGGGACTTATTCATCGTTTCGAAACGCAAATTTAATTAATTATTGGCAAAATTATTAATCACAAAAATGATTTCTCACGTGCATGTGTATGAATTGTATAACTACAGACGATTTTTTGTTTGTAAAATCTACAATATATGTATATATATATATATAATTATATATATATATATATACATACGGATATAAATATAGCTAGACAATATACAAGAGTTAAAGAATAAATGTATATATTTTTAAATATTTTGTGTCACATAGGTATTGATATTGATTACTTTTTAATAATATATATTATACCTATATAATTATGTATATAACAGTTGACCGTATTTTTTGTTTGTTCAATTCTCCGTTCCGAAACGTTGAACTTGACATAATAATAATAATATATATATATGTATACAACGATTCGATTCTTAGGATTAGATTTTTATTTATTTATTCATTTATTTACGTATACATATAAATATAACGTGTGGTTTTACTTTATATACTTTTTTTTTTATTTTCTTCATTTTTTAAATATAATAAGTCCTAAAACATCTTTAATCAAACATTTGGTAAGGTTGACATGATTAGCTATTAGACTAGGTAAATTCTTACTATTTCTTCCAGAATAAACATCGATAATAATCATATAATGTATTTGGGTACTAACTAATCTATTGGTCTCTCCCGCACTAAGAGAACAATATTTAATTTTTTTTTTTCTTTGTAATTTTTTCCATTAGAGCTCTGTTCAGATTTGAATAATGAACAAATTATCTAACCGTGTGTTATATATACAGTACGGAAGATCTATCAATTCACTCTCATTATATTATATCATTTCAAAGTATAAGCTTATGAAACGTTGAATAAATCCTGAATTTTTTATATTAGGTTTTAATTTTTTCCACATTTTTTCACTTTTTTTTTCTTTAATTTATTACCCCATGTAAATTATATATAGTATATATATATTATATATATATATACATAGCGATTGAATTGACTTGGCTAAAGAATGAATTGAACGCGACGCGATGACGTTGTAGAAAAATTTATGTGCTATGTAATATAATAATAATAATAATGATAATAATGATTAGGCATCAGAAATTGCAAATGCAGATAATTAGCGGTATCTTAAAAATATTGAAACACAACAACATCTATTTATATATATATAATATATGTATAATGTATATATGGTATATGATAAAAAGTAACGCACGCGTCCGTATATATCTTTGGCAAAATCATCTTATCTTACCCTGTTTCGCAGCCTCTCTACATATTATATTACTTTATGACATTCCGTATAATATATTTATAAATTTATACCATTTTCTTATTTAAAATTTTTATTTATTTTTTTCTATAGTATATGTATATACCTATGTCCGATGATAAACCATGAAATTTATTTATGTATTTATTCATTATTCCCGTATATTACAAAGTTGATTTATGTTTTCACATGTAATATAATTTCGTCTCTCTTTATACCAGATCTATTACGATATACATATCATAATCTAGTACGATTATTTACCTTGATAGGATGAAAATTGTATTGAATTAATAATTTTTTCGTATTGTCGTGCCACATTTTTTCCGAATATGACGACCTTCTCGCTCTATATATTTATTTGAAAAATAGAAAAAAAAAAAAAAACGCTATTCTGTGTCACGTTTCTTCATAAATCTATCTATCATAATTCAAGGTATATTTAAGTTATAATTTCATTTATACTTATAGTATATATCGCCAAATTGTTTCACTTGTGCACATATTAATGATTCTTCGTTTTTTATTCGTATATTCAATTATACATATATGTATAATGTATATAGGGGATGGCCGGGTAAAATGAGGTACCCCCAAAATTTTATAAAAAAAAATTCCCTGACACCTGAATTTTTGTTTTTTATTTACTTTGATTACATTTAAAAAAAAAGAAGATTTAGCATATTTGAGTTCGCGAAAACTTAGTATTTCCTCAAGTACCCCCCCCTAATCCCCTATATATATGTATAATAAAAATGTATAACGTTATTATATTATATTATATTATAAACTTCATATACCTATGTACACATGTGTTTTCTGTAAAATGTCACGAGTTTTTTTTTTTTCTCTCATTTTCACCCCTTTTCTTCTTGTATCTGTGTTCAACGTATTTCAGAAATCGATAAGTGAAAGATATATTATTATTATATGATTGGAGTTTTTTTTTTTTTTTTCTTGCTTTTCTCACAGTACATCAAGAAGTGCGTAAAATGTGTGTTTTTTTTTTTTTCGTTAGCCTATACAATTTGAAAATATTTCATTCATCAATCATTCACTTATATACTTTATAATGCGCAATTTCAACTTTTAAACTATCTAGATTTCGTAAAGTTGATGATACATGAGAAAATATTACGTTTATATAAAACAGCGGATATATATACGTTTCTGATGATTTCAATTATCTATATATTATATGAATTCCTAATAATGTTTATGATTGACAATATGAATCGACACGATTATTATCGTATGGTAGACGGTTTTAAATCGTGTCTCTGACGGAAAACTCATCCAATTAGTATATACGTGATCTGAAATCAAAAGAAAAAACACATCTTATAATTCACTGTAAGAAAGAAAAAAAAATTGAAAAAAAAAAAAAAAAAAAATAGAACATGAAGATAATGTCAATGAACGTGATTTGTAAATTTATATATAAAAAAAAAAAAAAACACAAGGAAGACACAAAACCTTCCCATAAACTTCTAGAAAAGGAAAAAAAGAAAAAAGAAAAACAAATTGTCAATGTAGTTTCAGCTTTGATGAATCAAATAAAGTTCAAGCTCACCCCCTAGACATGAAGGTTCAAAAATGAGATGCACTCCCAACCATAATGCTGCAGACGAACAGCAAGATCAACCCATTGGAAATCGAACTCGCTCTGCTACCTGTAACAGAAATGAAAAAGAAATCTTTTTCAATATATAGGTGCTATGTACGTGATCGAGGATTGCTATAATCGGAATAAGATCACCCATATATAAATATAAAAGTATATAACTGTATGATATTATTTCAACGACATGATATTTTCAACTTCGAATTGGGTAAAAGTTTCACGTTTCGTCAATTTCTTTTAATACGTGTAAATCCATTATGGTATATACATATCATATAGCTACATGTATATACGACGAAAAAATATGTGAAAATATACACATGTATATAGAGCGGAGATATAATTCGGTATAGAAAAGAGAATAGGAAGGGGTGAATTTGCCGGTGTTTCATAGCTGCGAAGGGTGGGTCGGATAAAATTTTACGATCGCGTATGAACTTGAATTTACGATAGTGGCGGACAGCAGAACTATCTGGAAGCTGGAATAATGGAGCCAAATAGCGGGGCGTGAAGAACGAGAGAGAAGGAGAGAAGTAAACTATGAAAGAGGGTGAAGAGTGAAGAGGAAATATAGGGAACATAGGGAATATAGGGAAGAGATGAGAGAGAACTAGAGAAGAGCCAAGAGAAGAAGAACGGTTACTACGCTTCATTGTCGCGACTTTATGGAGGCCAGCGTGTCTCCGAACCCAAAGACCCTCAAAGAATTTCTATTTCACGTTCTCAGCGTTCTCCACTTGAATCTTTTTCCTCCTTTTTCTTCTTATTATTATTATTTTTTTTTTATTCCAGGTAAAATCACGCTTGACCATTTCTACACTACCAACAATCACCATCGGTCAAACTTCATTCCAGTCTCTCATTGTATCATCCCATTGGATAATGAGGATGACTGAAAAACGAAATCATAATCATATGATCATCGTCAAAGTTTCAAACGACAAGAAATTCAATCACCTCTATAAATACAAAATATACGCATACGAGTATACGCATCATTCCTTCGTGTGTAGCTTGTAGCATAATTACAGTATAACACCTACCGTCTTAAGTTTTATGTCTTATGGATATGCGGTGTAACGCCAAAGGTTATCACAGTGCGTTGCATTCCCCAACCCAGAGCCCTTAGGAAATTTTGTTTGATACAGACTTCCGTCTAGCATATATATATATATATGTGTTGGGCACAAATCTTCGGGTCTTGATGCTTAACATGGGTAAGTTTGTTACGTATATGTATTAGTACTTTGAAAACTATCAAGCCTTGGGTGGTAGTGCTGAACTGAAGTTAAACAGTTAGACACACTGCAGCAGTGTAGCCATAGAGAAACTGTGACTGTGTATCGATCGTATAACTATTTCCATTAATATTGATGCGAGAGGAAAAGCCCATCGATTTTTTTAGATCACATAGATTTTGATTAGGATATAATTCAATCATTAATCGTAACGAAATTTTCACGTCGATATTCACGGCTTTATCCTACTACGGCTTTGACCGTATGAAATTGACATTCAACAGGCGTTATGAGGCGTATTTTGAGTAGGATTAAACGTGAGCTGCATCCTAGCCCTCTGTAAGGATGATATAACTAGCGTTATCGTAGCAATGGGTTGACGAAGCTCGTTTGTACTTCTGGTTGTTCGATATACGCACGGTGTGGCAAAGCTGTAGAATAGGATATAGGTGTATAGGTACCGTTGGTTAGTTCAATTCGAGGTTCAAAAGGCCGCCCTTCGAATTCCATCCATATTTCAAAGCAACGTTGGGAAATGGCGGACTCAGCAGTCACCTGTTTTGCATATTTTCTCGCCCTTTGCAGCAGCATTGATACCCTTTGATGTCCTTTGACGAATGTATTTCGACGAAGGGTAACCGCCCAGGGAAAACTAAATGATAATTTACTTCAAATTCACCCTACTGCATGATATTCCATGTATAAATCTACACGATTCAACGAACTTAATTAATATCCAAGCAATTTCAATGAGGAGCTTTAATTACACCGATTAATTGATCAGATATACTAAATTTGTTTAGTTTTTTTAATCCCTTTTTTCCTTTTTTCATTTCAAAAACCATACGTGTGAAAGGAGATCATTTGACGATGAAATTCGGAATATTCTATCGCATAATTATATTGATTTAATGAAAAGCGAATAATTTTTACGTCGCCCTCTGAACTCACACACGATCGAATCTTCGTAGTGCAGATGATAATTATTATCAAGCTAACGCGTAGAATTTTTTGAAAAATATACACTAATTCTTTCAAAGCGATTACTTAACTAAATTAAATATTTATCTCCGCTCCTGCGCCTCGTGCAATCATAATAAATTAAACGTAACTTGGTTTGCCTATAATTTCACCGCACCCTTTATAAGACTCGGTTCATTTGCCACCCTAATTCACACCTTAATTACACAGCATTTCGCTATTCGACAAAGTAAAGAGTCATTTTCATACCTTACGTTGCAAAGATTATAATATACCTCTTCTACCTCAAGAACAAATTATCCAGCTTCCATGATCCTCGATTATTTATGTCAGGTAAACTTGGATTGAAAAAAATTTAACAGAATTTCATTCTGCAATCTGTATCTACCGTAGTTCATCCTTTATTCGATAAATGAACGAACGTAGCCCTCAATAATGTCATGTATTTATCTACTGCATTCATAACCTGTGGTCGAAATCAAAGGGGCGAATGAAGAAAAAAAGCGAATAATTTATATCGAGATAAATTTATTGTACGAATCGATTTTCAAAGGAAATTTGATGAGCTAAAAGCTGGATTCACCGAACGGTGAACGCTGATGGTCCAGTTCCTGAATACCACTTTCGGGCACCAACATCAAGGGTATAATTTATCAGATCATTGTTTTTGTTTTCGTGAAATATATACAGTTTTTGGTTTACACTTTCGATCTGGTCAACTGCACTGGCGTGAAAGATATGAATTGTACGGAAAAGCAAAGCAATTGTCGTCATTTTCATTACTGCATTATAGGTAAATAACTGTTCACAATTTGTTGAAAATTATGATTCTTCACGTTTATTTTTACTAACGATGGTCGTGGTTGGATTAGATTTCCTTATGATTCAGGAATAACTGAATCCTGTCCAGCTTAACGAACTGCAGAGGGTCACAGGGAGAATAAAGATGTCCGTTGCAGTATAAGGAACTGCAGGATCATAACGACCAACTATGTGCTACCTATGCTACCTAATAAAAAAACTTTTCCAGTAGTATAGCTGCTAGCAGAAATGTTGGAAAAAGTTTTATATACAAGCTGTTGGAAAAGCTAGAGAATGGTATAATTCAACTGTAAGATAAATCGTTGAGGGAAAAATCTCGGCGCTCATTAAACGTATATAGATATGTATTGTATGTATACGTACGTAATGTTTCGAGGTATACCCTGGTCTTAAGAAAGAAACCTTTTCCTTAACTCAAGTTCACCCATTCAGTAATGGCGGTCTGGGAAATTAAGAGAAAGCTAACAACATAAGTTGATAACCTTTTCTGCTCGGGTAAAAAGGAATTCCGGAATTCTATTCCCCGTCGAAACTGCGCACTCTTATTCCCGGCTACGTGTCTAATCGTTAGGCTTCGACAGACCCCTGGCTGCTGCAGAGTTTCAATTGAATTAGTACCTATAGGGATGAAGACAGGGAGTGACGGCGTGGGTTTAGCAACGTTAAAGATTATTGGCTGGTAGGGTAGGCGAAGTAAGGCCGAAGGAAACCTTCATCAGCAAAACTGAACAGCGTAAGGTAACGTAAGGTAAGGGAAGGGAAAGCTGCTCCGAGGTTTTCCTCCTCTTCGTAAATAGCTTCATAGTTTTGCCAAGTTTTATAATCTTGTGTAGTTTTCTGGGAGCTGGTAACCCAGGCGAAATACCAACACCAAGGTGGATGAAATCCCGCGGTCGGCCACGGCTATGGCTATGGCTATGGCTATGGTCGAGGAAAATCCGAGTGGAGGCGGAAGATCGGGGAGTAGCACGGAGCTCCGAGGAAAACCCAGGGTAATATCGTTAAACCCTCGAAACCAGAAACTTTTATCGCAGCTCTGGCATGGTGTAGGTAAAAAAGGTTCACCGAGTTTCTTCTTCGCCATTCTACTTCCACGATTCAGATGAATCTCATGTTGCGATATGGAAAACTATCTCAACTCATATATATATATTTATACTTATACAAATATACTATTATAAACCGCGCTCCCATTCATTCATCCACGTATTATTCCTGGTATATACCATCGGGAAATGGATACGTTAGATTTTCATTGGGTCAACCGTGAAAGATGTTGGATATACCTACTCAGATTTTTCACCGATACTCCGATGAAAGCTTCCCATTTTTACTATCAATGTTCGAGGACGTATCTGCAACTTGCAAGTGCATATGATACAAAAGTACCCATCACAGGTACAGAAAAGGCTCAGAAGGAAAGGAGAAACTTGCGTATAAATGTCGAAAAACTGCATTTTTATAATTGCATCACCGTTTTTCACTCTCTTTGAAATATTCTCCGATAGGTTTTTCGTTAATTTCGATATTCTTTATTTTCGCGACCAGGTATCTCGCAGGGTCAAATCAGCTAGGGAAACTTGAACAGGTATTGAATTTATAGAGCCAAATACGACCGTGAAATAAAACGGACACGTGGCGCACGTAGGCGGGACCTTTTCAGCCGTCAATATTCCCTTCTCCCTGTACATATGAAAAATTCCTTGAGATATTTCGGCTCGAAATATTCGTGATTTTTCATTTCTTTCAAAATGATATTGACATGAAAATATGACGATTGATAAGGTGGGTACGTTTCCAACCATGATAATTCTGTTGTTTAATTGTTTAAACTGAAATTCTGTACGTATGTAGTAGCTATATACCGATATGGACCGAAATATATTAATATAACAAACTTTGCCTGTGGTCAAAGCCAGTTGTCTTGTTCCCTTTCCAGTCTTTGCAAGGTTGACTACCTATTGTAGGGTCAAAATGCCCCATGCCTGGATTTGACGTTCGGTTTGAAGGCGGAAAATATTGTAAAAAAAAAAGGAATAAATAAAAGAATATAATTACATTTATTACAAAGCATAAACTTTTTTTCCGCCTCGAAATCCACAATTCATGAAAATACTCACCTTTATTCTCTTCTCAAAATCCGATTATAATTTTTTTTTTTTTTTTCAATTCAGAGATTTATATGATGTCAAATTCCTGTGCTTGTGAGTCAAGTGTATCCACAAGCTATTACCGTTTCCTCCCTCTTTCAATCGAATCAACTTTCTTCAGCAATTCCCTTTTAATTCTCTCCGCTATCTTCCATTCCCTTGTATTTTTCTTAATTTTTTTTCTTTTCATTTTCGTCTACTTCTCTCCTTGGGAAAGGAAAGTTTGAAATTTAATTAGAAAACCGGTGTTTCAACGAGCCCGGCGATGTGCAGACCGTCGGAAACGGCGACACCTGTGAAACTCCTCGTTCCATTCTCTACCACTGTCTCTATAAAGTCAATATGGCACCGGATTCGGGTGGCTTGATTCCTTTTGTCCTACACCTCGTCTATTGCCAATAGCCAAGACCTCGGATCCCCCAGCGTCACTTGGTGGCGACATTTTCAAGTAAAGGGTAAACAACCAATATCTTTTGCTTCCGGTCGACCCCATCTGGGTTATATATACACTGAAGGTAATTTGCCGGGTTTGAGGCAACCTTCAGCTATACAGCTACTACAGAGAAAACTCTCACTCCTCTTAGTCTCTCCCTCTATTTCTCTTAGTCTTGGTAAACAGGAAGGCTTTGGCGTATGATTTGATTTCTCTTTCCTGTTTGGCTTCTTTGAGGAAAGAAACTCCGCAAGGGAAACGCTTAACAGGCACGTGTAGGTGATCAGCTCAAGATAATCCAACATTTTGACGAAAATAATTTGAAAACAAAACAAAAAAAAAAAGATAAGAAAATATCATTCGTTACAATCTCGAGATGAGCTTTCCACGCATATACCAAGCTGTAAAAGAATCACTGCGGCGATCGTGCCCGAACAAGAGTTTTGCAGCTCGGATATTTGCATGAATTAGCAATCGTAGCATAAAGGCTGTTTAGCTGATGGGAAAACTCCTATCCCCATGCCCGCGTTACGTCAGGGTCCATTAAAACTTTTTCATAATCACTCCAGAAACAATAACACCAAAGGTAAATTAGTCTGCAACCATTTGGCCAAATTTTATTGATCAAGAAACACCGTTTTCGCATTTCTGTATAACCGCAGGGAAATGGCATTAGATTGGTACCTATATTAAAAAGTGTCACTAAATTATTATTATTATTATTATTATTATTCTATAACTTTCCACGTTCACGTTAATATTTTATCACTACGAGAGATAGGTAGGTATCAAGCCTGAGGATTAAATTGACTGGAAGTAGGATGTGCCGTCCCAATGCCACCGCGTTACGCGTCTCATTTTTTGGAAGTCTGCAGACCCTAAGGCCTTCATTTTTAGCGTTACGGATTTTAAAGAGGAAAGGCTACTGTCTCATCACCAATTGTCATTCTGCCAAGGGCCTGTCGAGGTAAGAGAGAACATAAAAAAAAAGGAAGAGCCTCACAAGAGAAAAATGAGTGCAAGTTTTCCATGAAGGCAAAAGGACATAGAAATTTCGAACTAATGTCTGATACCGTATCTAGACGGATGGTGTTATCGTTGAGTAATCGATATTCTTTTGTATTTTTAGGTAAAACTGTATGAAATTGTTCGATGAAAAGTATGTTTTAGATGCTAGAGCCTCCACTCTGAGAGTTATGGAGTGCTAGAAAGATCGTAGATGGTATCCATTGAAGGTTCGGAAGCTCGGGGCTAATCTTCCAACATTCAATGCACAAAGCCGTCAGGCGAGAAATTCTTCGTTGGTGGAAACGGGGTTAAGCCTACGAAGTGGTTTGGGGAGAGGGTTAAAGAAGACAGTCTGAGGGGTGCAGGTAGAAAGAGAAATGTAGGGAAGAAGAGAGAGAGAGAGTGAAAGAGAGAGTAGTGGGTGTAGATCGAAGAGGCAGAGGTGCCGTTCAACTGTTTTGTCGAAGTTTGTTGCAGCCTGGTTTTTGCTCGACAAAGCCTTGTCGACTCTCTCTCACCCTTGCGAACAGCTAATGGCGAGTAAGCGGGATCCACAATGCCCGTCTTGTGCCACCTTAACACAACCGCGAGCCGTGATCCTGCCCTGGCTACATATATAGTGACCTCTCTTTTCCTTTGAAAGCATTGCGACTCCTCGCTCACCTTCCGCCCCCCTCTTTTTTTCCTTTTTCTTCCGCTTATTTTTTTTTTTTCATATTTTCCGAGACCACCCCCATTGTTAAGCGGTTATACAGTAGGAACTTCTTTACCAAGGTGAAGAAAATTCGTTCAGAAGGTTGCGATACCTATGAGATAGGTGTAGGTACACCATACACATACTCTCCGAAAGCTCGGAAGAGATAACACCAAGTATCGACTCATACCTGCTCTTGTTTTCTCTTCTCTTTTCATCCCTCTTCGGGGGGGTAGGTATACAAAGGAAATGGATAAAGCGAGAAAGAAAGTGAGTAAGTAGGAGAGAAAGGAAAAAAGAAAAAAAGGAAGAAAGGAAGGAAGGAAGGAAGGAAGGAAGGAAGGAAGGATGTTTATAAATTGCCTCAATATTGAGAGGCGTTCATCCGTAGGCTTCGCGTTCGAAGGAAGAGAACGTTTCTAATAAAACTTGCAGCATACGACTTGACAAATATTTCTGTTGTCTGTCGAACCAATCGTCCCTGAAGCGCGTGTCATTTGTCTGCCTTTGTGTATCGGTAGAACATTTGTCCGTTCAATCGTTCGTTCTTTGCTCCCTTGTATGTACAATTTGAAAACGCTTTTTGCTCTCTTTCCCTACTATCAGGAATGCATTGATGTCATTTTCCCGCCTCTTCTCGCCTCTTCTCGTCTCCTCTCATCTCTTATTATTTCTTCGATTCTAAACCATTTCATTCTATGTATTTTCTATCGACCGCACAACACACATCTGAGTTTTCCCCAATCGATAATGGTACCTCGAGTCATCCTGGAGCAGAGCCAGAGATCGGGGGCAGTTAAGCGTCGCTTTACCTCACCAAGGGTCTACCAGTACTCTGGTTCAAGGGTTTTCGTGCCCAGGATGGGTCAACCGGACGCGCCCGCGCCCTCGCCCTCGCCGCACCCTGAGACCGAGTAGTTCCATATCGCCGAGTCAGTTTAGTCAACGGGGGTGAAAAGCCTGGGGTAGAAACGAGGTACCCAAGGGTTATGTGCTGCAGGATGTGTTCCGGAATGATATGTAGCGTTGGGTATACAGCCAAAATTAGGATACGAATCTGAGCCGAAAAGGTAATTACGGCAAGGGGTTGGCGAAGGGTGGGGTTTTTTTTTCCGCTCTTGTTTCGGAAAGTTTTTTCTGTTATTTTTTGTGTTTTTTTTTTTTGTTTTTTTCTCCGTTTTTTTTTTTTTAAATTTAATTAGTTTTGTGTATTTTGTCAGATTATATTCAGCGCTTTTTTAGTTTTATTAATTAACTCTAATCTCGCTCTACGGAATATCATATTATACAAAACTTGATAGAGTTAATATTTGCTTATTATATAAGCTTCTTTCGCCGAGCCTTGAGTATATAAATTGGATGGACTTATGTTTGAAATAAAAAATTGGAAAGGGTGAGTGAAGGTATCTGGTCGAGAAGTTGCACTAGTGCTTTAACCCATATATACCCTGCACCTCCGTCCGTAATTAGCTGGAGGTTTCTAATTAAATAACTATATACATACAGGAATGGTGAAATAGTAAACCTTGGAAAAATAAAACTACATACACTAATTGAAGGGTCGGATCGAATAACGCCTTCCGCGCTCGAGCCGATAAGACAAGCCCCTGAACGTATGCAATCGCCGCTGAGCGCGGAGCAAACTTTTTAGACCAGTCACTGTATGCAATTTTTGGGCCTCAAATGACACTAGTTGCGAAAAGCATAAAAAAAATACTACGATATAGCGATAGACGTAAATAATATACCGTACCGTTTGTGACATCTAGTTTTCACTCGTTTTTGAATAAAATAATTAAAAACCCGAAAAAATCTCGAAAAAAACACGGTTCTGTACCTTTCGCATCGAACGCTGCTTAAACAAAGGCAGATAGACCAGAGGTTGACTGGACCTTTTTTGCAGAGCGTTAAATTCTCTACAAAAAAGTCCCGGATGGCATATATCTATAGTTGATATCCGATGCGTTTGAGGCCATCCAAAATGCACGGCATGGTCATGCCAACAGCTGCCATGTCGTTTCGTAGGTCTAAAAAGTTTGCTCCGCACTTGGCGGTGATTGCGTACGTTCAGGGGCTTGTCCACGGATCCGGCTCTTCAATTATGAGTGTAAGGAAATTTTTTTAAAGGTAACTGGAGTATCGCTTCGTTTCTAGCCTTGCTAGTTGGCTAGCTAGGCTTGTACAAACACTTGAAAAACTGCGGACGGTAATGGATGCGAGAGATCAGAGTCGATGGATGAAAAAGAAAAAAAAAGAAAATTTAAATTTATATTCCCAGTAGAGTTTTAGCCAGTTGAAAAACCATCGACGTTCACGTATATACTCGTATCTATATACCTATATACATCTATCTACGTTTTTTATCAAAGCACCTTCGAGCCAAGGAAGTAGAAGCAGATTGCAATATACGTCAAAGAGTTGAGGTCAGAGAGTATACATGTCACGGAATTTAGAATTATGTTGGTAAATATGAAAATATGTCATGTAGTTTTTGGTTTTGGTCAAATTTATGGTCGGAAAAGTAAGGGAGGAGAATAAAAGTCCGAAATAAATGGCTAAGAACCCGGGTAACATTTTACATATGGCCAGCCCACATGCTAATATCCAATGACAGGCTTATTTTTATTTTTTTTTTCATATTTTTCGAGTTTTTGAGAGTTACGATTGAGTCAGCGATTTTTGCAAGATGGTTCGTATATGTAGGAGGAAAAATCGCGATTCCAGAATTTCGAGTGCTTGAGAGTTGCGGTCGAGTCTGTAACTTGAAATCGCACCCCGGGAATGGACGTTAGGATATCATCTTTCCCAGCATATCCCGTGGGAATGCGCTTTCGGTTTTTCGTTTCGCGTTGTTTTTTATTTATTTATTTTTTTCATCTCCGCGAGATTTTCACCACTTTCCGAAATATCCCTTTTAATTAATCTCATTTACGCCAGAGGCAGAGAACGAGAGACAGGAAAGGGGGGCTGGTGGGATACAGAGGGATGAGATTTTAACGAACCTCAATAAATCATTTCCAGCCACTGAAAGTCCCTGTCGGTCTGCCGCGACGTCACACCACCTGGCCATTAATTGTCGTTAAATTTTTCAAGTACGAAGGAAATTGCGCCTACGGCAGGGGAGTGCAGCCATTGATATTTCAAATTTGTTGGTTATCGAGTCTGCGTGGCTGAACTGCACCGTGCTAAATTACTTTTTTAATCCATTTTCGATTTCTAATTTAATTATCCTCGTACTTTTTTGATTGGATAAAATTCCGTTTATTCATTTAGTTTTCATATTCCTATACACACGTTTGTTCATTATTATTCCTGCGTATGTTTCCCTTTATTTTTATTTGTTTATTTATTTATTCATAATTTTCTTTAATTTGCACATATTACTTCGTCGACTCAATTTGCATGCGGTAAATGCATGACGCAGCAAGTACAAAGCCAGAAGCTGCAGAAACGTGGTTGGTAGAAACATTAAACTGAAAACGGTACCACCGAGCGCGTAAATTGCTAATATAATATTCTGGTCAGGGGAAGTCTCCAAAAACGCAAGCTTTCCATGGAGCTTGGATATAGCTTTGCTTTGCGGTCACGTTACAGCTATCGTATCAAGAATCTCAGCACACCGAATCGCAGCAGATAAAGTGTTAATTCAGAAAAACTGACCGTAGTCTAGATGAATTATTTTACAAATAGATAAATATATAAAAATTATTAAATTTCATCAGAATATATATGAAAAAAAGAAAAGAATTTCTATATTTAAAGAAACGGACGGAAAACCTTCATTATTTTTAATTACTTGGCGATAACTGGGGTTCCTACTTGCTGGACATAATGCGGTTGAATAATTATATAACTTGCATATATTTGGGTGACGTAAATTGCGCCATGCACTTCGGCGTAAAGTTATCTAAAAGATAAGGCGATAGGTTCGTGGGTATAAAGGCACGGAACTTTGTGGTCAAGTTCATTGTATAATCATTTTGTCGCAAGTGATTAGTGCAGGTGAATTAAAAATGGATCGTAGAGTCGCCTGCCTCGTTCTCTGTTTGTTGGTATTACTCCAATTCTGCGTTACGATCAGCGCGCAAAAATCCACACCAGGTAAGCACCAAATTTCATTATTAAATTCTGACCGTTCGGTAATTCGGTATTATAATTACGTTCTATCCATATTTTTCTATTTCAGCTCCAGAAAGGCAAGAAGGTATAATCCGACAATTATTGTCGGCGGTTGCAGATCTTCTGGATACGGTCACGGGTGGTCTACTTTAGCATGCCAACATGGGATACAACCATGTGGTGACCACTTGATTATCCATTGAACCAGTACATAGACCAAAGCTAATAATTGTCTTGAATAAAATTCATTTCCACTACTGGAATCAGAAAGCTTGATACTATTCAAGTTACGCATTGGTACAAAACAAAAAATGAACTTATGGAATAGTGCTCCATTAATTTTCGAATAAACCAAGAAATAAATAAAATCTCTCTTTCAATTCTACTTGTTCGTAACATCCGAAATGTCTATTTTCCAATTATTTCCAATGCCTGCACTGTGAGAGTTATCTGGTCAAACTAAATGTTGGCTAATTATACGAACGTATTTCGAAGGCTCGACCTTCGTTAAGAAGAAAATACTTTAGAATGATGTAATTATTCCTGAAAACTTATCCGCATCACCAATTGCCAAGGGCATCAAGTTCTGCACTTGCGTCAAGCTAACGAAAAGATGAGGGCATCGCTTCGTAGCTAGGAATACTGAGAGTCTTTACGTACACGAATGTTGTACAGGTAAGTTTTTCAGAAGTTCCTATGTTATATTTTTACCGGTGTTATTTCCTCCGCAATTTATTATGAAAAATAATCGGATATGACGGATAACTAACAGTCTTAGATCGTTAATAAGAAACGGGTTCAGTGCCCAGATTGCAAAAGAAACTTTTCAACTCATTTAATCCATCTAATCCACCGATACGTGAAGCTCTGGTTCGACTCTCTCCCCCGTTTTTCTCAAAGTTCATACAGCCTTTTTCAAGATCGTGTGCCTTCGAACACGATGAAGTGGATGATTTTTCAGGCTATAAGACCATTAAACACAGGATTATATAGACGACAGGCATGCTAAGCCGGATTTCTGGATTAGAGAGAGAAAAAATCGCTAGATTTATCAATAGAGAATCTGCCATATCCGGTCTAGGGACTCGCCGACTGAGTATGAAAAATACTTGGCTATTTATTTGCCATATTTAATGGCACAGAGAACTCCATAGTTCTAATCCTCGGATTGTTTATTCAAAATTAGGATGGGACTCAATGAATCGCTCGGTGTGATCAAATGGCCAATCAGTTTCCCCAGCTTAAGTGGCTAGATGTGTGCGTCTGCGATTCTCTGAAGAAAAGTTAGAGGAAATTCCAGGGTTATTCGCGGCTTCCAAACACGATTAAATTAGATCAGACGGTGTTAGGGGAAAAGGAGGCGATTCGCTACCACATACACCAGTGAAACTGGATTATACGTACATGTGTGAAAAGGAATTCCCATTAGTACGCACGGGCTGCTTCTATTTGCACGTAGACACTATTATACCCGTTTAATTACATCCTTATTTACCAGTCGACTAGTTTTTCCTCTTCGTCGGATAAGAATTGCGTTTATAGAAAAAAAAAAAAACAGCGGACGAGTTTCATCTTGCGCTGATTCTTTTGGTTTTTTTTTTTTTCTTTTTTCAATTTGTTTTCATCATTTTTCCAACAGTTTTTATTCCAGAAAAATATCCCACGAGCTACGACTACAGCTACTGTCACATGGAGAGAAAGACGTGTAGTTAATGAAATTTCGAGGAACTGATGGCCAGTTTAATTCCGGATGGAAGGAAACGTTGGTATAAGTGAAGAAGTAGGGAAAAAAAGGAGAGATAGCCAGAGGACAGCTGGGTGATATTTCATTAAAGTGAAAAAACCCTGGCCACTATGTCCATCAGAACGGGAGCCACTCCGTAGTTCTGCAGCAGGGCCCTGTTCTGATGTGACCCACGGGGATCCCCCACTATAATTGAAACGTCTAGTAATTGTGGAAAATAAAGAAGTATCCCTGTCTACTCGAGAGAAGAATACCTACGTGGAATAAAGTATACGAGCGGAAAAATCCTCCGGACCAGACCTTTTCTCTGCAGTTTCCCTTGAGCCCAGCACTGACAATAAGTAAGAAAGGATTTTTTCTCAACATGAAAACCTAAACTAATTGCTTTTTCGTTTACCACAATTATTTTTATTCACATTATCTTATTTTACTCGAATAGAATATATAATTATAACGACATAGAAATTGGGCGTGAGAATTCCCCAAGAAATGTTTTTCAAAAATACCTTATCTAGATCCTTATTCAACGAGAATTCATACACCCGAACAAGCGAGATGAAGAAACGATCATTCATGGAAGTTCTAGTTCAGGTTGAATCATTTTTAGATTCGATTCATAAAATTTTAGCTCTATGATTAGATCGAGTTTTTTTTTTTTTTTTTTTCTTTATCGTTTGCGGTGTTTTGGAGCAAAACGGAAGCCCCGATGATGTTACTCGATTTTATATACCTAGCTAGGTGCGCGAGGCTCATATTCGACAGAAGCAATATTCATGAAACGTAAAATTCAATTTGAAAGAAGCAATAAAAATTCAATTACCATACTTTTGTTCCTCACTTTTATTCCTTTGTATACATCTACGCTTCTGTGGAGATCTACTTCGTGGTACTACTGCAGCGGAAAGCTCCTTTCGAGGATACCACCCCCAACAACTTTGTATCTGAATTAATTATCCTTCGATACGCGATACTGACTTGAACATACTTTATCGAATCGAGCATCTCTTGATTTAATTAAAGCTATCTTTCAGTTGTATAGTATTCTGAAATTAATAGAATAATCTTCTGCAACAATCAACCCCTTCGATTGATTTTATAATTGGACGAGAATAAAAAAACAAAGAATAATATGGTGGCTCGGAAATTTTCGGCTTCTAATCGAGTCAGACAGTAACTCACAAGCTCAGGATTTTTTGCAAGCTTCGTTCCAACTCGAGTAGGTATATTTTACCGTCGAAAATCTCGCAACGAGCTTTTGCCTAAGCTGAACGTCAGTGTACCAAAACTCTCTAACTAAGGCTTACGAGGTGCGGAAATATGGAATAAAACACATCTGAGGGAAATTATGAAATATACTTGTTCCCGTTTCTACGTATATATCGAAAGAAATTTCCCTAGACGAGATATTCGTACTAATTTTCCAGAACCAAAATCTCCCTCCATGAAGTACACGAATTTTATAAACCCGAATTCTTATGCCTGTACAGAATTGGCATGAGATTATTTATACATCGGAAATATGATACAATAAGTAATATTAGGGGTTGTAAATTTGGGGATAAACTTTGACGCGTAAGACTTTAACGGTGGTTTGAAGCCATCGCTAGCTGAGCTGAGCTTATATAGCTAAACGTGGGGTGCTAGGGGCTGCATTATTTATCACCACTGATTTATAAGCCCCGTGTAGCCAGCTAACAACGCCTTCTCCACCTTCTCTCTGCCTTTCCTACCGTAGCTCGACGACGACGCCAACCTCGAAAGCTCCAGGTTTCCTAACGGCGAGGGCGAATTGTGATACAACCGCAGAATTACTACTGCTATATACTCTACAATATTTTAGTCCATGTAAGGGTTGAAAATTTTCTTCATTTTACAATTCTTGGTATCATAATATGCGAAGAAAAAATCAGATAGTGGTTTTCATATTTTCTGATCATAATTATCAACATTATAATCGCATTAAGGATGATATTCATTTTGTTCTCTCCCGTCCTGTTTCTTCGTTCTCTTCTCCTTCTTCCTTTTATTTTCAATCTGTATATTCAATTCGTACTATAATCATGATTATATCTTATTTCAGTCTTGAATTTCTGATAGAAATTTCCACTCGAGTTATCGGAGAAACGAGATCGACTTCCAAGTAATTCACATTGCGATAGTAGAATATTGGTCTTACTTCGAATACTCGGGACCAACGAACCGTAAATAAAAATAAAGTGGGTAGGTATATCTATAAGCTGTACTTGTGCAGCTACTCAAAAGTCAGAGTTCGTATAGAGCGGCTGTATATCGAGTGCATAAAAAATTGCGTGTGAATGCCAGCTACCGGTTTCGCCCACTATATCAATAATTTAGACGCACGAAGCTTAGAGAGTGAGCTTTTCCGAGTGAGTGCCAGAGGCTGGAAGCTGGAGGCTGGATGCTGGAGGCTGGAAGTTAATATAACGATTTAATAAGCGGCAAATTGAGCGAGCCTGTTCATAGAGTGTGCAGCGGCGTAGTAGAGGCGAGTTAGAGTCGGGCAGCTGGATAAAATAAAGTGAAATGCAATAATGAAAGCCGTGTGTATCGGGTAGAATTCAATTTTACTGTCGTGCCAGCTTCGCTTCGCGACGATTTTTTTTCTATTCCAATCATTTTTCTTCATTTTTTTATTCATTCCAAACCAGTCTATGAGCTTTTCGAAAATATCATCTCCGTTTTATTTATTATTTTTTTTATTTTTTTACATATATTCCCTATATTTTTAATGACATTTCTCTTCATTATTCAATCCTCTCATCATCTATCGGATATTCATTCACTTCGTTGAGCTGGGACGCAGATAAAAATTTAATGGAAGGATTGAAATGAAAAATCTGTTTCATGTAAAAGAGAAGAAAAAATATATATATATATATATTAGTCGCCGTTACATTGCGAATACATGAAGAAAAAAAATTCTGATATTGGTTCATGGTGAAGGAATATTCCGCGTTCACTTGACTAATCTTAATGGAAAAGAAAATTCTTTACTCTCTTGATACGTAGTCGAATAGACGGGGCGTAAAATATCCAACGCATATTATAGTATCGCTCGGGCTCGCAAGGCGGGTGAATTTGAATAACGGAATCGAAAAAGTGTCTCATACATCAAAGTTCAACGTGCAACGAGGAAAAAGGTAATAACTAAACCAGGAATTCGTCACTCGTCACTCTTTAATCATTTTCTTCCTTCCTTGTATGGAAATTATTATACTATAAACATACGTAGGTATACACGTTTCGACTGATCATAGCGCGACACTAACATTTCAGGAGGCAAGGCACTGAAACAACGCGTGCTTTCAACGCAGGGCGTAAGATCAAAGTACGGAAAATCACCCGACCTTACTTCTTCATCCATGTATATAAATTACAAGTTGATAAAAGTTGAGAAAAAAAGATAAAAAACTAAACTTTCATCACACGGAGCAACACTTTTAATATTGTGAAGGTAAAGGCTGATGCCAATTAAAACTTTGAATAAAATATACCAGCTAGGTCCTCACAAAGAAAAAGATTCGTTTTGATAAAAAAAAAAAAAAAAAGATATAAAATACGGAAAAATAAAAACGAAACAGAAAAGTACTTCGAGCATCTTAGCTCGTATACAAGAGTACTGAATTTTTTTTTTTTTATCAAATCAAGTGAATTTTGTCCCTTTTTTGTTTTTACCTAAATCATATCGTCGAATGATGAAGGAATTCCTTTTCTTCGCCAGGAATAATTCCTTTTTATATCGTTTGTTATATTTATTAATAAATTATATCAATTAGTCATCTATATCATGTTAGCTAATTTTTTAGGGCCTATAAAGGCTGGGGGTGGAATAGCGCGGGGGCAGAAACTAACTGGCAAAGACTGCAGCCCCATCGTACCTCGAAAATATCTCGCGAAGTAGGAGGAGGAGTCATTTCACGGTCCATTACTCGAGTTAGATCAATGTTTAACTGTGCAGAGGGGTATAAGGTGTATAACGTGGTTAAGATTGTGAAAGTTAGGTAGGTACCTAGCTAGTTATCTACCTTTCATGCGTTTATACCCTCACGCCTGCTGCCTCGCGAATGTATCGCAATTAAACCGCGATAATATCGCAAGACTTTAAATTTCAAAAAAACATTTCGTCTCGAAGTACGGGATAACCATTCCTCCGGTGTTATAACAGTCGTTAAAATCCTCTAATGGATTTTTAAATACTCAACTCCATTCCTGCAGCTCAGATGATAACGAGCTTTCGCGGGGAATTTTTATGGATAATACACCGAGAATTTAACAGGATTATGTAATTTTGAATTTTGAATAAACCACCGCGAGTCGCTGGGAAATTCTGTTATAATTAAGAATTTTTTCCATTTTTTCTTTCGCCGTATAAAATTCACCCCTCTAACTTTTGTCTATGAATTCTGAACGGCGGATCGCCGAGGGGTTGGAATGATTGGAAAAATTAACACCTAAACGAAACGATGACCGCGCCTAAAACGCACGGATCTAAACAGGGTTGGTTAGTCCCCACATGCACGCGCTTCTGTTTGTTTGTTCTTGTTTATCTAAGCTAGGCGAGTTGGCGTGTGCACCCGCTTAACGTCAGCCACGCGACCGGTCATTCACGTTCAACAAACATTTACACTAGGTATTAATTCCTGTTTGGGATAGTAATTAGATGTTGATGAGACAACCTGGTGCTCCGACGAATATTTTTACCCCTATACCAACGACGGGTGTAACATGGGGTGACCACCACTCAACATGATGGATGCGAGGTTAGCCTGAGTCCGGCACTATAATCCCAGGAGAGACAGACCCTTATAGAGAACGAGAAAGAGAGGAGGAGGACACCCAGTCATATACAAAACCATACCAGTACATGTGCACGCAGCACAAAAACCGAGATATCAAACACGCGACGTCTCTTAGTCGTCCTGTGTACCAGCTACCAGTCGAAGGAGTTGAGGATATGGTCGAATGCTCTGCCTATAGTTAAATTTATTCATTTTATAACCGAGGGTTTATCTCTATTCAAATCAGACTCAAAATTCAATTCTTCCACTTATACCTAGGTGCAAAGAGGAGTTTAATCCCGAGAAAATAATGATGATTTCAACTTTGTCGACTAGGTACTGCTTGCTATTCATGAAAGCTCTAACAACTATCTACGTTGTTTCAACGACACTCTCCGCAGTGGTCATCCGGCGTACGACAACTTCATTTTATCCGGTTGTATATAGGATGCGGTTCCCTGTAGATCCTGGTCCTGCTGCGGGGTATAGATAATTGAGCTTTTTCAATTACCTCAAAATCCTGTACCGGAAGCTACGGCCACGTCGAGAATGGCGAAAGATTTGATCTGCATTGCAAAACCTAACGGCGGCGGAGAGGCAGACTCCGATTCGTGAACCAGGACGTACACATCCTAGCCGGGAAATCTTCCTTGCTATTCATCCGCGACAGCAGAGCTGGGAGAGGCTTATGCGGATTTAAAGAACCCGTGTAAAACACGGATTCAATTTCGAACCCGGAAAGAGTAATTGACAGATTTTAAAACAGAAATCGAACCCGAAAAACCTGTTCGAACAATCTTAGGGCCTTCAAAGAGCTTTCTTATTATTATTTTCTTCCATTTCTTGTCTCGTCTTGACTTATTGGGTCACTGAATAGGTCTGACTACGATAGAATCTTGGTCGGAATCTAGTTTCGCGGTTTATTTTATTTCGTGAGAAACGTCCGAGCTCTCCTTCTGGGGGGTTAGGCAAAAAACATTTTTATCGCATTCGTCACGTCAGGACGCAGAAGCTGTAAGCACGAGCGTTTAATTTTCCCTCGTTTGAGGCGATAACGTAGCCGTCCGAATGTGGGTTTATACATATACCTATATATGCACGTATGTAATATATAAATGTATCAACACCCACATGCTTCTCTTTTCGTCCTCTCAAGCTCCTGGCTTCAGGCTCTCCCAGGCGAACTTCCGGTCCACATATATGTATATATATATATATACGTGTGTGTCTTGCGAGTGCTGACTTCGACTCGCCCAAACGCCTCGTCGCTTCTTTCGCATCTATCACGCCCTTCGCCAGACTCCTAATTTATTTTCTCTCACCGTTCGGTCACGTTTTCAATTTCACCCTACACCCCTGCCCCGTCTTTGCTTGTTTTGTCCACCACCCCGAACCCCAACCCCAAGTGACGTTACCACTCTCTACGTAGATTTTTTGTCTTTTCTGTTTTTTTTTTTTTTTTTTTTTCCACCTGCTGCTGACCCATTCCTACAATCAGTTCCCCACAGCACAATCTTTCAATCTTGTCTCTCTCGCCAGGCCCGAAAGTAATTTTGATGCTATTTTCCTTGTAGTAAGAAACCACGACGTCGCAGGTCGTTCTGCAAGGAAATCAATCGAGGAATACCTACTCTGTTCTAAAAATTGATGAATCTTAGTCAAATGGGAATCGAAAAAGACTTTGATAAGAGTCCAAAAATATCGTATTCAACAAATTCTGTGCACTCAGAATTTGGAATTATGGGAATAGAAACTTCTGGAAGAAATTTTAGACCGTGTAGACTGATGATAAAAGGTCAGGTACCAAAAGTCCCAGAAATTGATAAAATATTCTATAAAGTTATGAATTTTTCAACAGTTTCAAATGTCTGCCATTTTAAAACAGCTGGGTAACGCAAAAAAGTCTCAAAACTTTTTCCGAGATGAGTTTTATTAAACTCAAATTTCACCTTAATTGGTCGAATAATAGTTTGTGCGAAATCCAACAGTAAATAAATCTGGGACTAATTATTCCGCACCTCCGACTGCGTTCTTCGTAAGAATTTTTTATTTTCTGTCTTTCGTAGAGGACAAAGTTAAAGTATATATATGCCCCCGGCATTCCTTCTACTGCAGAGTTCTCGATCCAACGTCACCTCTCATCGTCTACTTTACACTCCTCTTATACACTCTCTTGGGATCCTTTCTCCCCTTTCCATACTATTTCCTCTTCCCTTTTTTTTCTTTCTTTCTTTCTGTTTTTTTTTTTTTTTTTCTTATCTCTACTCCGGGTAGTACTCTCTCTTCATCTTCCCCTGTGCACCTAGCTCCCTTCTTCGAGATCTGCGTGTGCTTTAGCCGACTTTATGCAAATGATCCTCTAGGAGAGCTTTCCGCCACCAACCTTCTCTCCTCTTCTTTCCTCCCATCACCCTTTCCTGAGTGTTCTTCCATTTTTCTTATTTTCATTGTCTTTTTTCGTTCCTACTCTACTGTTGCTTTTTCACGCAAATGGTCTCGGCAACGACCCAGCTCGTCTTACTGAATCAACCTCAATAGTACCGCCTGCAGTCTCTACTGTTATTTCAACAAAACCAATCCCCGAACTATTTTTGACGATTCATCTTTTCTTTTTTTCAATGAATAGATTCATTCCTTATACCTATCACCGGATTGAATTACAATTCTCGTTCAATTTAAGGGTTTCAATCATTTCCCATAAGCCTGATCTTCCTAGCTATAGATCATCCCCTTCACTTACGTATGACTGAGTCATCCCTCTAGCAAATCATCAAATCACTGGGCTAGTTGCTCAAATTATAAGCTGGATTACCACGGCTTACTACAAGCTTACGTCCAGCTTACGAAAGATCGATCAAATGATGATGGTTTACCTATTTGTACTGACTGCCTGCAGAAGTTTACGGTTGTTATTTCGTTATGATATTCCCTTATCCTCATGAATAAGATTTTTTCTTTTTTTTTTCTTTCTACCCGAATTGCCACCGCTGCCACCACCAGACCCAAGAGAATAAGCATCTTCGGGGTTGTACTTTTGTTTCGTTGGCAAAAGTTTATTCACACGAGCGTTTTAGGCAATACGGTGTATATCTAATTTACCTTGCCAGCCTCGGAATTCCAAGCCTGAGAGCCACTCAGCCATCGCTGTAAATGTTTCACGAGAATTTCATCTTACCACTGTTTACACTGTTTTAATTCAGACCACCACTCCCCGCCGACTTTCGCGAACTGCTGAGGGAGTGAGAAAAGTATTCAGAAAGTTTCTTATACCCTTGGTATGAACTTATCGCGCGCTCTTTTACTCCATTCTAATTATTCCGATACAAACCTCGCATCCTCACTTCGATCGCTTTCGATCTCGATCAACTATAATGCATCTAATCATCAGCCAGACAAGAAAGGAAAGGAAAGGAAAGGAAAGGGAATGAAAAAAGAATTTAAGCTCGTCACAGAGATTGAAAGAATTAACAGAACGACTTACCTACTCAGCTGGGAATAGTGTCTTAATTTATTTTACCCCCGGATAAAAGGGTTGACGAAGTGCCTGCAAAAAGAAACGGGTGCTAAGAAGTGAAATGAAAAAATGAAAAATAGAAACAATTATGGGGGAGAAAGGGCTGGCTGAAACGTAGCGAGGTTTGCTCCTGCTCCTCGCTACAAGAAGACTAGGAATCTGCCCTAGAGAAATACGAGCTTGCAATTTACTCGACTGGTTGCCGCTGCGGAGTTGAGTCTGGGAGTAGAGACAGAGAAAGATATCCACGCTCTGCTTTATGCGTTTTAAATAGTTCCCCCCCGAATTCTTTCAGGATTTATTGACCTTTCTCTTGGTTTAATTACTTCTCTCCTCTCCTCTTCTCTCCTCTTCCCTTCCCTTCTCTTCTCTGCCACTCGCAACCCCCCGTCACCCTTCCGCCGGTCCGGGTCGACTTCCTCGGCTCCAGATATCTCGCGTGCGAATTACACTTTGTTTGTTTCGGAAACGCGACTAACAAACGGAAGTTAGAGCGAGAGGGAGACACGTCGAAAAGAGAAGGTACAACGAGGGTGCTAGAAGGGCAGTAATAAACTTCCCGGAAGAGTTATCCCTACGAATTTCCCAAGGATTTATGCCCCCTTTATCCATCTCCCATAAAAGAAAATCATCGATTAATGAACAATCTCTCATCCAAATTTTTTTCACCAATAATAGTAATAATGATTAACCTCTGTACCAGATTTTGTTAACAAATATACTAGACCAACTTGCAACCCCTTCTCCTTGTTCGGGGTATATAACTATATAAGTTATTTCTGCGCAGCGTGCTAGTTATTGATACTCTAACGGGAATTAGTTTGTTCTGTTAAAGCTTTGGCAGGCACGTGGGTGCAGGGGTCGAAGTATATAACGTTTGAATAAATTGGTAAAGCCGGTTGGCGACTGGTCCTACTTAATCTAAATTTGACGACTATGCAAAACTCGGAAAGCACCTGCGGTCAGCATAATCGGTATTAGGCCCGATATCGAAACTGCTTGCGTCGAGGTTATATACCTACCCTCCAGCTACGGCCTAGGTGGGATACAACACTTGGCTTATACGTACCGCGTCTATATACCTTTTTCGATATATACATATATACACATTATGTACATATATATGCTAGAGATACATATACCTACACCTACAAACGCCAGCTCGCTCCATATAATAAATTTTCAAATTAACCAGGGTCCGCCTCTTTCTCTCATCTCTCTCTGCTTAGTATCGCAGGAGAAAAAAAAGAAAAATATACAGAATACGTGGCTCCCTTCGAGGAATTCTCCACCGTCTGTGACTCGAGTGAAAAAAACATATTTTTTAAGGCATATATATATTCATGAAATGAAGTCTGGAATCCTGCGGCTCTTTCCTGTGGTCAATTAATATATATATATAGGTATGTATGAGGATATTTTTTTCAATGAAGACAAATTTTCCGTTTAAATTTTGAAATATGGTCTTCTTGCTGGCCATTCGTACCTTTCATTTATTTATTTTTTTTTCTTTTTTCATTTTTATTATCCTTTCTCTCTATTTGATATACGCATCATGAAGCGAAAGAAAGCTCGATGCTCAGAGCTGTCGGTTTATTTCTAGAATAAGGATGAATTGTTGAGCCCTGCAGAGTCGTGGAGAGAGTTTGCGACTTGGTTCTATACTCTTCAGACAGCATTAGCGTCCCATGTTAGGCTAATAAATAGCTAAAGTTGGGCACGCGGGTAATACGTCTCAGTATTACGTCGCTATAAACCAACCTCGAAGACTGCGGTGCCGGCTTTTCCTTTTCCGTCACCTATAAAGGCTCCTATTTACACGAGGCGACCCCACGCTCGCCCACACACCTTATAATTCAATTCAGGAGTCAGAAGTAATCGCGGGGATCCCAAGGAATTTTCTTATCTGTTTTTCCTCTCTCTCTCCTTTTCTCTTTTTCCTTCATTTATTTTCCTCAGACGTTCCTGATTGAGTAATTTCTTATATTTTTCCTTTTCCCTTACACTCGGATTTTCACATACGGAATTCACTTTTTTCTTTTATGTGTATATTGCTCTCCCGGCGAGATGATTATGACGAAGGCCGCGAGAATCTCGTCGTCGTTAGGCTCAAAGAGAAAAAGGAAAAAGTAAAAAGTTGAAGAAACTAGTAGCAGGGGGAGATAAGGAGAAGAAGAAGAAGGAGAAGAAGAAGAGGGAGAGGAAGAGGAAGAGGAGGATGCCGTGGAAAAATAAAAAGGGAAAAGTTGTCTCGTAAAAAGGTGCAGGAAAGAAATGAAAGGTGAGAGAATTGTGCCCAAAACGCCAGTAAGCTTGGAGGCGTCCCTTATTCCGTTCTGGTTTAATTTAACTCGACGAGGCAATAAACCGGGGCTGCGTTTGTTTTATTGTAGGCCGAAGTTCGCCCGTCTAGGTTCCTCGCTTCGACTCACTTTAATCACAATAAAGATAAAATTAACGCTTTCATCCATTCCTACAATTTTAGTAATATTTTAACGCCGCGCTATAACGAGCTCCTCTCGAATTGCAGTCGTTTCGGTTCTCCGGTTTCTCGCCCTTATCTGTCTTCATCCTCTACACCCCATCTCGTCCTCTCATCTTCTAACGAGTTTTCTTTACCTCCTCCCTCCGTTTACCTACAAACTTCAACCCCTAATTCAATCAATTTTTCCGGCACTGCTACATTGCCTATAAGAATGACTTTGCTGCACCGTGAAACCGAAAAGTGCCCCGCAGATAAGAGAGACAGAGGAGAAATAAAAACAAGCAACAAACTTGAAAGTGTTGTAGAATGGAAAGTTTTCTCGTTAATACAGAATTTTCTTATCTCTCAAGTCTCAACCCTCTGGTGTCTGGAGTATACATTTTTAAATTCCCGACATTTGTTTACCAGATAGACTCCCGTCGTTACTTTACCCTGATAACCTATTCCCCATCGCTTATCGAGCTCTCAACAAGTTCGGAACTTCTTAAGCTCTCGAAAACACCTGATAGAGATATATATATCTGCGTATGTATAGTGCATGTAGGTATATGTATATGTAGATGGAGTATGAAACGAAGCGAGATTCTGCACAGCCGAGAGTCGACGCGGTGGTTTTGGCGGTGATGTTCGCGGTTTTGGGGTTTCAGTGGCTGGTTTAGAAGATGGTTTGGGAACTCAATCCATCCTCCTCGATCCCTCAGCCGAGGTAGCAGCACCCGATTTTCCCACTCGTCAGAAATTGAATAACTCTCGAAGCTATGGATATAGGTACGCGATGTCGAACTCTCGAACTAGTCAAATAGATCCCTGATCAATCAGATCCCGAGTTCCAGGAGTCGAGGATTGAGAATCGGGAGGATTGGGAGGATCGGGGAAAGGGGTCGGAGAGCTCCAGACATTAAGGACGGAAACTTTGCCCCAAGATCCACACACGTATCTATATCTACTAGTCGGTATTAAAGCTGAGTTCACATACAACAAAAAGCTCTGCTTTAACTCGGATCCGGTATAGCGTATACTTACTATTAGCCAGGTTATAGGGACTACGGTGTCAGCTTCCATAAAGCTTTAGAGCTCATCGCATAATAGGTTTAGTGGTCGGAGATAGGGGAAACCCCCGCCCAGGGTAGCGACGAGTCCGGAGTAACCGGGACTCTGCAGAGCCCTGAGGAACAGTACGGTTCCTGTGCTCCGAGGATTATACGATCCCCTAACTCCGCCCTTCATGGTCTACGATCCCGTCACTCCGTTTCTCCAGACACCGCAGGACAACGTGGTGAATTTCCGTCTTGGGCACAGTTACCAGGCGAGTCTAGTGATCGTTAGCTCAAGGTGTTTTTTATCCCTCGTATGGAAACTATTCAACGATTTCCTCAGGGTTTTCTCTACTTCTAGTATATCGGTTTCACGTTTGCGGGCCACCTCCTTTTCGTCCTTTTCTCCAACGGCGTAGATTCGGAGGAAAGGGTTGACGCTTGAAGTGGCTGTAGAGAAGATAGGGTCAGAAGGGGGAGAACGGGGTTGAAATAGCGAAAGAGAAGAGAGAAAGTATAAGGAAAGGGAGAAACGAAAAGGGAAAGAGGAAAATGCCTTTTCCTTACGGAACGGTTGTAGCTGAGGATGACAAGCCACAAATTTTGGCTCCTCTTTAAAGATTAAACTTTGTGAAGAAAAGCCTGTAGCTTGACGCGGAATGACAGGGGAACACATCCGCCAAGTTGACGTAGAGTTTTGTCACTCCTGCGTGGCTGGAAATCTGAGGGCTTACTACCTCCGAACCTTGGTGCCGCAATCTCCTCGCTCTCGCTCCGTCGTCCTTTCTAAGCGTTGCCTTGGCGTTATTAAAACATAATGGAAAGCTGATGTCTACAAAGAGTTCGAGGCTGAGGTGACGTAAACGACGCAAGGGAAAACGAACGGCTTTCAAATTAAGAACCACCCACTCACTCTCTCTCCACAGTCCGAGGAATGCCATAGTGGTTTTTCCTCTTTCGACACGATAATGGGATGCGACAATGATTGAAGATTTTTCCTTTTCTCTTTTATTTCCCCCATTTTTCACATACTTTTGATTATTATTTTCGTTTTTTATTCGCACCCGTCCTAAGCTGAGTCTCCTAAGTACTTTCATTTTCTACACTACAAGCAACCCCTTTCGCCCGACCCTTAGGGCTTGGTGCTTGTTCATGGTGGTGGAATGGTGTTTAAAGTACATGCATCTGGCTGGAAAATATAACCTTTGATGTTTTCAAGGTTGAGACAATCCACCCCGACCCTTATCCCACTTGTGTGTCTTGATGGAAGAACTTCTTTTTTTTTTTTATCCATACCAATATACCACGGACAACAAAACTCTATTGATATCGAAGTGGGGTCTAACGACAATCATTACCGATATACCATGTTACGATCTCTTTGTGACTTCACTTTCTTCACCCTCATACAGTATACCTGCGATCCTGAGAGTCATGAATTTCTAGTGGTCAAAAGATCCGACGTTAATAAAAAAGGAAATAAACAACCCTACCAGATGATCAAGACGTAATAACGCCTTTAATACTTTGTCGACGATTCGCCTCCTCGTAGTAGCTGGTAATACTCTTTCTCCGATCATAGGAGATAATCGGGTATAGGTATGGAGCTGGAACCAGTAGCCACAAACGAATAAAGGACCCGGAACTGCAGATAGCTTATCGCACCCCACCTTTCCACTTGCCAGCTAGACCAGCTCTGTTCAGACCTTCGGCATTGACGTAGGATCAATACAGCTGATGGGATGGGATTGGATCAAAATCGTATCTGAAAGAACGGATCCACTAGATCTCTTCAGCTGGTATTGGGGTATAATTTTTTTCAATTCGAATTTCGCGATCCTAAATTATAATGGGAAACAATCCAACTGTACCGAAGCATTGAGCATCATTTTTTCAACCCTGAAGAAGAGTTTATTTCGTAGTACGTAACTTTGTGATACGGTTTGAATAAGTGCACTACTTCATGGGAATTCGGAACCGTACTGGGGCTATACGCGACTAGTAAAATTCTGAAGGAAAAACGTGAAAATTCGAAGTATATTTGCTGAGGGAGCAGCTGGCAGGGAGCACCTAATAACCAGTCATAACGAACGACAGCTGCTGCTTCTACTTAGACGCCCACGTACAGAAGAAAGTAAGAAAGAGATGTACGATGGAGGAAAGGAGAAAGAGAGAGCGCGAAGGGGTGAGGGGGGGGGGGGGGGCTCATAGCCGAACGAGCTTTTCAGCGAAGACGAAAAATATCTAGAGTAGGAATAGAGTAGAGAAGGAGAAAGTAGAGAATAGCACGTCTACAAGGTGATGGAAGGATGGGAATTCTCATTCGGTAAACGCGTAGTACAGTATATCGCTTCCAGCCTTGAGCCGTGCCGCGGCATAAATGTTCAATCAGCAAATTGAATGTTTGATACGGAAAAGCTGCGCCGTTTGCAAGCTTCAATTTACAGACGCGCTTTGGTCGGTTCAAACTTGATACGAAATGTTAACTAGGTAATTAACTGTACCTTTAACTCTGTCTAGCTGAAACGTACTGCAGCTAGAGCAAGCCAAGCTTTGCTGCTCAACTTTGTCTGATCTTTCATCAGTAAAATCAAAGTAAAATCTCGGAATAAACCTGATCAGATTCTTTGACATGGATAGACCTTTGCGATTTTTTCTATATTCAACTAACTGTATAGTAGATTCAAAGTAGAAAATAGGAATTACATTTTAGCAGGTTCTTTTGAGGCACGGGGCAAAGCTTTGGGTATAAAGTATGTAGAGGAAAAATTGTATGATGATGTAAAAAAATAAATAAATAAATAAAAAATGGCAACATACGCGTTTCCGTTCGCCATTCGATTCTAAGGGATGAAGATTTTTTTTTTTTCTTTTTGTTACGGGACGGTAAAGGGGAAGAAAGCCGGAAGTTTTCCCCGGTTTGAAAGAAAACGCTCGTCCTATCTTTTCCCCATCTTGCGGAAGTCGCGAACCGCACGGCCTCGTATAATTTTTGGTCAAAGCGTCACATTATTCAAACGTTCCTATTCATATTATCGGTTGAAAAGTTTCAACGCTTCAGGGTCGAACCCTCGACGAGAAAAAGTTATCCGATCATTTCGAAACAAAGCGCCCGGGGATTCGAAACTCTTCCAAAGAAGAATAAACCTTGATCGTTCTCGAATATATCCCTCTCTTCCCGGATACCATCCCCCTTAAACCAGATGTATACATATATAACTTTAGGTATGTGTGTTCAGGATGTCAATCTCGTTTTGGGTACCGAAAAGGTCAACTCAATGGAAATTTCTCTACCTACGAGTTTGCGCTATCTTCGTGGCGATGAAATTCACGAAAAACTAACACGAAACCAAAATCAAGCCGCGTCTTTTGAAAATATTTCGAAAATCGATACAAATCCGGGATCACTGGAGTCTGAAATACGCGGGTGAAAAATTTCTCTCCTTCACTCTCTTTGGCACCCTATCTTCGGTGCTGGCTGGCTCCACTTTTCTTGACTTTTTTCTCCTTCTCTTTATTTCACATCCCTCATCCATTCTCTGAGCACGGAAATATCGCAGGAGTGTTCTCGCGACGATAGAGCGTTAGCTGCGATTGGTAAGAGGAAAGCTGAAAACGGTCCAGCTTCGGGATGCGGTAGGGTGAGGGGAATCGATCACTCCGATGAAGCTATTAGATATTATAATAAGGGCGTCTCGACGCCGGGCGTCGATGTAAAAATATAGATATATAGGATCTAGCTGAGGGGCCATTTTTTTCTTTCACTTCTTTTTCTTTCACTTCTTCTTCTTCTTCTTCTTTCCTTTTCTCATTCGTTCCGGTCATGCCGAGAATAGAAATTGCCTCGTAATGTAAGTACCTCTTTATTACCTGAACTATGAGGATTGAAAATTTGATCCCTCTCTCTCTTTCTTCCTCCAGGTACTATAATGTCACGTAAAGTCGCGTGTTCGATGACATAACGGGTTCACGTGTGGCGAAGAACATGCATAATAAAATAGAAGCTGGCAGTATTAGGTTTCTTAGTAGAAGTATGACTTTGAGATTAAGTCCATCATTATACCGTCTCGTCTGAAGGTTCTCTCGCTTCGTAGGCACATGAAATATTCACTATTTTGCCAACCTTTTAGCCGAATCGAAAGTTTGTAACAAGACTCGGCCACCTCTCCGGGGCATTTAATTTTTTAAGAAGCCTGCTGCAGCGGAAATGGAACTTTCTTTATTATTTTTTAATCCCAGGGGCTTCTCTAATTAGGCGGATCCCGTCAGTCACGTTTCTTATTATAATGAGAAAGCTTTTTAATTCCACATGTAGAGGCAATACGAGGTCGATGTTTATTCCCCTCTGTATTTTATTCACGGGTCGGAACGAATTCTCTCGGACTGAATAACGCCGGAGAATATAAACAATACAACCACCGTGGAGAGACAAAACTGAGCGGAGCTCTGAGAGATCCATTTTTAGTTAGGTATAAGACGAAGTTGTGGCTTTGGGTTATTTAAATACGTACCTTGCACACCCTCGACCTCGGCACCCGTTATCTCTGCAGACTCCATTCAAAGCGAGGTGGCTCGGTCCCTTGTTGCCTTATTTTTATTCGTTTCGCCTCGGCTGGGCCGAGAAACCGGCTTGATTATTTTCTTATTAGTACTTGAGACTTTGTTGGTGATTCTGTTTACCCGAAGTTATTAGGACCTACGGTTTCTAAAAGCACCAAAAGCGAGCTTCCAGCCTTATGACTTCGGCGGTGACTGGAGACTCAGTCTTTAACGTCATGGCTTTGAATCCCACTCTACTTTTTCGAGCTAAATTAACGCCGCGTTATACTTCAAACGAAAGTGGTACGATTTTACGCGCCTTGGCTACTTTGCTTTGATAATTTCAAGTAAAATTTGTAAATTAGCCCTTATCAAGCGGTCCCAGCTGATATACCTTCCTATACAGACGGAATAAATTCCATCTCAATTTATGTCGAGGTTGCAGACTTTTTCATTATTTCTACTTCCGGTAGGGTAGGTAGATCCTTCATGGCAATATAAGGAGCCCGTAGAGGTGGTTGAACAGCCTGCTCAAGTCAGAGGGGTAGGAGTCCATATCAAAAATAACTTTTCGACATTTTTATTTGAATTTATAATTCTTTTCAAAAGTTTCGAGTCAGGTCCCCCAACAATAAGTCCGCAGGATACCGAAGGACGAAGCGATAACGGAGTCCTGTCCGTGGTTGTTATTTTTGTTGAACGTGTCGCGAAGAGAGATCGGCGTCAGGCTTTTAGTTACGGGGTAAAAAGATCGGGGAAGATGCTGCGGGAAAAAGTCGCTGGGGATAGAGCGAGAGAAAAAGAAAAATCCGAGGATGAAAAGGAGCTTGCGGAGGCTTACATTCAAACGACTTCATAACTGCCTTTCTACCCTTGCTGCTGGTCTCAACTCTGGGTGTGCCTCTACCCTATACCATGGCGAAACAAGGACTACTCCTCTTCGGTGATGTGATAAATTTACAACCGTTACTCCCCCACACAACCTGGAGCAACCCTCTTCTTTACGATTCTTCCGCCTTCGTCCACGGATGCCGAACATTGTACGAGGAAGTTGTATCGTCGAGGGTGAGGGTGAGGGAAGAAAATATTCAACAAATTTATATCATGGACTTTAGATGGATATTCATGGGTGATATATTTCCAAAAATATATGTATCATTTTTAAAGTCATCCAACTTCTGTCACGAAATTTTATCTAATCAATATCGTGGTTGCGAGAGATATTATAATATGGTTCAAGTAGTTTCTGAAATTTTGTTATTTCTTTACAAGATTTCGCAAATGCGGTTCAGTTATATTTCATGGACTGTGCGATTTCTCGACCAGGTAGAGGTATAAGCCAGAAATATGCATAGAGAAAAGTGGTGAAAACTGGAGCGTAATAAGAAAGGAAAATAATAAAACTTGATGCGCATAAACACAACACTCGGAAAGCTGAGTAGAAAACTGGGTTAGTACAATAACATGATACGTTCTATATTACTACGGTATAAACCGTATATAGTGCAGCTTGAAGTAAAGTGGCGATAGCGTGCGGTGCAGTGCAGTGCTCGCTTGCTGCTTAAGAGATGGTTGCAGGATTACGTGGATAGAGTAGAAGGAACTTGTCGGTGGTACGAGGGAGGTTCAGGACGGGGGTGTCGATGCTGAAGCGCAAAGTTTACAGGGTTCAACTATATCTCGGGTTTATCCCAGGCTGAAACTTGATCGCGAAGCAAATTGAACAAACCGTATAAATAATAAATATATATATGTGTATATGATTCAAATTAGGGTAAAAAGAGTCGCTCGCTACCCCCTAGTGAATGTTTTTTTGTCTCTTACTCAAGAACCGATAATCGGAGTAATTTTATAAAAACAGAATTTTACCGAAAGTCAAAGATAGCGACATATGGTTTCCAGTTTCGAACGAGCTTTGAAAGTGGTTTAAAATCGATTGCTATATAGAAAGACAGATCGCGTTTTAGGAAAGCTCTGAAAGGCTTTTTATTATCTTTAAGTAGCGTGCCAGAGCGCGCGCAGGACCTGGTTCAAAGTTTCTTAAATTATGACTGATTCGATGGTTCGGTGCTGGGTTCGAACAAGTCCAACGTCACTGCGAAAAGTAATTTCTGTAAATGTGAATATAAAAATGAAATAAAAAAAGGAGAAGAACAAAAAAAAAAAAAAAAACGGACGAGAAATCTAAATTAGAAAATCAAAAAAAGGATCGACGATATCTACCCCTGTATATATTTCTTCATTTTATTTTCGAGAATCATTAATTTGTTTATAGGACAGCTGGGATCAGTGCGCAGTTAATTGGAGGTAGTGTTAGTCTCTATGGTGGTGAAAATATGGGGTAGCAGGGTATCTGTCTTACCACCACCATTGTCAGTGTCTCGTTGTGAGTTGTCAAGCGCCTGGATGTCCATTTTTCGCTGCAACGTTGTGGAAGTAGTAGTAGTAGTGGTAGATGATCCTGCGCAACAAACACCAAACGCATTCCGCGTCTATCAAGTATGCACAAAACTTCTAAAAGCGCTGTTAAGCTATTAAAGAATCACGCTTTTGGTCAGTTTGATTAGTGGTAAGCCGCATTGCTGTTCTCTTACTCTTTCAGTTTTTTTTTTTTCTTGCCATCGTTATAATTAGGCAAAAAAGAAAAGCTCTTGCAAGCACACGCATATAATATATACCAAATATACGTCTGCAATGAGTACAGAGTTTCAAATTAAGCTGATTCATTTACTTTTGAAGTAAATTTTGGCGGGAGAATCGAGCATGAAAATTTTCTTTCAAACTAGCGTATGTAGATTTATAAAATTTCGGTCCTAGGTGCGAGGCTCGAAATCGTATGCAAGTGACAGGCTCTATGGATTACTACGTGGATAAGATCGACTTGGCATAAAATAATAGTACTTTTTGACACTAGTGCGAAAGTGTTGATTCTCGGAGAACTGTGAAGTATTTCGACGTGATTATTAATTTTTTTTACTCAAAACGGGACATCGCCGTATCGACGTCTACAGTAAGTAATAGTGTCACAACAGAAAAACACATTTTACTTCACTTAGTGTGATAATGGACGTTTTACGCACGCCTCGCGTGTGTAGGACCCCCATTTTCACACCTAACGAAGTAAAATTTTGCACCATATTCGATGGAAAAGCTTCACGCACAGCGGTTGAAAAACTACTTAAAATACGTCGTTCCGCGTTTCGTCTTTATGAACCATGATGCCCTACCTGACTGCTTTCAGCAACGGTTGACTACCTAGTTAAAATTAATCGAGTTATAAATTGAAGCCGGTCAGGTTTACGCCTGAAAGGAAAAGTTCAAAGGTCTCTCTTCAGTCAGCGGGTATAATCGCTGCTGTATCCGTTTAAAATATAATATAATGTAATAATAATGTAATAATAATGTAATGTAATATGATACAATATAATGTATACATACGCCTTATTTTATCATCTCGTATACCCAAGACATTTCTCCTTTATTGCACCATCAACTTTCGAATTGAATAGTTTCGAAACTTTTCTTGTTCCTCGCTTCGCCTCGCTTCGCCTCGCCTCGGTGCGAGAGGTGAGGGCGAGTGATGTGAGGTTGGCGAAGAGAATTGGTGGCAATATATATTTTCATGTATATCGGATATCAAAGGGTTGCAATGTTGCAAGAAGAGATGAGAAGTAAAAAAAAAAAATCGAAAAAAATTGGAAAAAGTCGGGAATTTTTTACGTGAAAAACTGATTTTCAATGGCGTCAATTTGCTCGGGGTTTTCACCGCGCTTTACTTCGTTGAAACGATTAGCTAACGAGACCATTACAGACGTCAGTTTTATCCTAGCGTTTGTACCATGTCGTTTAATTCAACGTCCAATTACCAGAGAGTGGAGCTACGCGAATGGATCAACTAACAAAGCGCCAGGAAAAGAACCCGCTGCAACAAGAGTTGCCTTTGCGCCTTTGACGAATAGAAAATATGACAATTTTGACAAAACCTATTCTTAATTCTTCCGGAGAAAATGATCAGCTAATTTTCCCTCGATTATTTACTTTGGGCGAATAAATTTCGTATCTGCGCTAATATAATGTATCAGGCTGGTCCTCGATTTGATCATTTTCGAATTTCAATGCTCCATGGGTCGGGGCGTCTCTAATAAAACACGACTTGCCACATTTCGCGGTTAATTTTTTTTCTCCCTATAGCAGTACAGCTCCAAAAAATTTGAAACTTGCTACACCCTTCACCCGAAGTAGGACGTATTTCATAAAAATTTGACATATTTTCAACGACTAAATTCTCGAATTTAGTCGTTAAAAATCTGTAAATTTTTCACGGATACCCACTACTATGGGTAAGAAATGTGCAGAGTTTCAGATTATTCGAAGCGATAATGCGATAGGAAGTAAAGAATAACCCCGAAGTACTAAAAATCGTGTGTTACTTATAGGTGGGAAAGTTTAAAGAGTTTGTGGCAGGGCTTAGAATTGGAATAGGAACCTGCGGCTTTGACTAAATTTTGTTCTATATATATTCGGAGACGTTCTGACCCATGAGAGCACTCAAATTCGAATATGACCGAATCAAGAACCACCCTAATACATATCTATCGTAGATATATAACTTCCACAAATTTATGTATACGCCAATACAACTCTCTCGGATAACCAATCGCGAATTCCAACTGCATGATGGAATCGAACGTTAATAGATTCAATTTGGTCGAAATACCCAGGGGAATATTGGAACTACCTAGTTCCTGTAAATGATAAGCAAATATACTCCATCTATATATATCTATAATCTGAAGTTCAGCTTCCCTCTGATGGCGGTACGATTCTCTGCGTTCACGCTTTGAGTATTACTGCTCCTCTTGCAATGTGTGGTTTACACCATTCTCCGCACGCATTCATAGAATTTACTAAGTAAGCCTGATATCATCTCATTTTGCAAGGGAGAGGTTATAGCCCCCTAATCAGGGGTTGAGGCAAACGTTACTTAATCATCTCGTTCGACGAGTGAACCACTCGGCAATGGGTCATAGAGAGAAAACTACCACTTGACTTTGAACAGGTCATTTTAACCTCGGTCAAGGTTCGTGGTACGTTTCAGTTAACTTTACAGATCCTTTTCTCATGATAAAAACTAATTTACCTAATGCATAGAAATTTACAGCTATAATACGACTAGCCCGACTTCAGTCGCACACTGTGTTATTAATCACTCTGGTTTTCATATGCAGATAGAAAAAAAAAGAAAAATGGATTAAAAAGAAAAACAAAAAAAAAACACATTTTTCAAATTTTATCTCTGCGAAATAAAATTTCCAACATTTTGTTGAACAAAAAAAAAAAATAAAAAAAAACCCTCCACTCTCACTTACCAGGGTAGTACATATAGTCTGTCGAAGCAGTGTAGTTGGCGGCTGGAATCCCGAGAACACATATCACATTGGACGGATCTTGGACGTCTTCATCCCTCAATTCGACTCGCGTTGTTATATTGTACCGTTTGTCCGTACCCTGTGTAACAACGGGCCTTTGTTCTACGGGTACATTACTGCAACAAAAATTGTGGAACGGATACTGTTGTTAATTAACTCGAAAAATCTGAATAGAAATGTATGGAAAAAAAAAAAAAAAAATAGATAAAAATTATCCCTTTGTACAACTTAGCCTCAGGGATAAAAATTGATCAAAAGCTGAACGTTTCTAATTAAAAAGGTGGAAAAACAAAGAGAATAAAATAAATAAATAACCGAATACGCGCAGCTTTTGATTACCGTCCTGCAGCTCTAGAACAACGCTTGTCCCCGTTACATTATTGACACGTATAACGGGGCACGCACGCCATGTGACGTGTGCCATGGCTCTCAGTGACCGGGGTCGTAGCAGCCCTTAGTTGGAGAACGGGGTTTGGGTCAGATGTCGCGATATACTGGTCAACGGTTTCGTTTCATCGCGTAGTCTCCGATGTGGGGTCGTTGATACGAGTAGTAAAAACACAGAGCCGAGCCATCGACACGAAGGGATCAGGGGTAGTATAGAAAGTGATCGGAATTAGATTGCGAGTTGTAATTGGTTGGTACAATTAGACAGTGCGCAGGGAGCGCTCGCTACTTCCCTAAAATATTGCGAATTTAATTCATCGGGGCATAAATATTAACAACAATTTACCACACGCTATATGGTGTGTAGGGGGTGACTCTTTTACCCATGTTGAACACCACCTGCTGTACAACTTTGTAAAACACCAACGTCTTCATTAACTGCACGTTTTTAAAGGGCGAGTTGTGGTACCCGAACCACTGAAACGCCCCCTCTTATCAACTGATCTAAACCAACGATTTCTACCCCACTTGCCACTTCAACTATTTCTAAATATCCCGCATTACACGCTCTCTATAAAGTTTTAGACCGTTAATGCATTTCAGACATAATAGAAGTGACGTTGATTCCGTATATTTTTTTATGTTCGAAGATAACGGGCGGGCGTAAGGGTAGGGTAATGGAAAAAAAAAATAAAAATTCTCGTAAATAATCGTAGGTGGATAATTCACCCTCGTTTAGCGTTTAATCTGCGTGGTGTTGGCACCCGGATGGCAAAGAGTGTGGTAGGGGTGATAGGAAAAAGAATATATACTCACTCGACGGAGACGTCGAGGGTGGGTCTGGGGTAGAGACCCTCGGCGACGCACGTCAGTTCCACGCCATCCACACCGTTCACAGAGGTTTTTTTGTGGATTAGTCTCGGATTTGCCGTTGCTGAAACAAAAATATCACCTTCGTTATAATCTCGCTATGCATAGAGCATAGATATGCAGCACCCGGTTTAATCATCCCCTGAAACCTTGGGCTTAGTTTTTAAAACCGCAGCTCGACTCAAAAGTCAAAAGAAAAGAAAAGAAAAAAATAAAGAGAAGAAGAAGAAAAAAAATGCCTACCACAAGTGATTATAAAAGTTTGAATATTTGAGGCAGCTATGCAGAGGCTTAATCCATAAAACTTTACAAGAAATATCCTGCTTTCACTCCTCGTACTCTTATATCCTGAACCGTGAAATATTAAAGGTTCGATGAGAAAGAGAAAGAGAGACAGGTAAAGAGGGTTGTTTGAATTTCTTTTTTTCTTCAAGTTTAATGGTGAATGTGAGCGAAAGATATTGGCTAAAAAGAAGGTAAATAAGTGAAAGAGAAAAGCTGATTGAACTCGAACACTCGATTATCTACTTTTGAAGATTACGCGCGTTGTTCCATATTTAGGGGTAAGAAATATTTCGGGGAGAATAATCAGTTGCTATAATACTTTTACAAGTTTTCTCTGTTCTTCGGACATTTTTATTTCTGTAAAAAATATCAGTTAGGCTTCGTCTACTACCGCAGTTAAATTTAATCGAATCGAATTGAATTGAATTGAATTAAATTGAATTGAATTGACTTGAATTGAATTGAATTGAATTGCATTGAATTGAATTTTCTCGAAGCATTTATACTGCTACAAGAAACTCTGAGGTATAAATAAAGGAGTAAATAAATAATCGCAATACCTACTACTGGAGACGAGGAACTCTCCGCAGGTTGATATTTACACCGAAATATCTGCTCGCTTGTTATTTCCACCTCTGCAGAGCCTCTTTCCTGCCTCCTGTCTGCTATCTACTTCCTCAACACACCATAGGGGTTGATTCATTTTTAACTACCTCATCCCCTATCCTATTGATTCTACTTCTATAAAGTAACGTCTGGTCTCTAAACCTGTATAGGTATATATATATATCCATCTGGTATCCTGGAACGAAGGGGGATTTATTGCAGTAGAAAAAAGCAGAAGAAAACTAGCTGCGAGAAAACGAGCAACGTCCTATTGTATAAAGTCCGAATGGGTGACACTATCCGTCGTAGTTACAATAAAAAGTATAAAAAAATAAAAATAAAAAATAGAAAGAAATAAAATAAAAAGTAAGACAGCGCAGACGGGATAGTAACGGATAGATAGATGGTCGTATTTTCACCGCCAATTTTTCTTTCCCTTTTCCATTTCCCTTATCCAAGTTTTTCCCTCAATTTCTTATCTTCTGATATCGATCGCTGCAGTGGGGTTGAAAATTTGTAGAATAAAGTGTACGCTAGGTGCCTTTGAAATAACTTCGAAGCACCCTTTGGGCTTCACCCTGCAGCTGCTCACCTAGTTTCATTATGACATCTAAATCATTTGTGATGGATCTGGCGATCCTGCAGGGGAAACTGTAACTTTCCGTTTTCCAAAATTTCTGGCCCCAAGTTTTGGGCTGATACCCTAGTACTTGAAAATTTATGGTGTTAATTAAGCGAACGTGCGTAGAACGCCGAGGTAATCTAACACCAGCACAGTGATAAAGTTCACTCTATATTTAATTTGAAGTGTGTTTATATAGCCACCGATTTACGAGCCGCTAGTAGCGCCTCTACTATCGTTCAATAAATAATTTACCTTACCTCAGTTTCCCTTACTTAATGTAGATATTTCGCGTGTCGCCAAAGTTGAGACGATTCCAAGACCGTTTGGTAATATGATCGTAAATTTCTCTTGATAAATAACACAAAATATACTTCGGAGTTCGGCTCGGTTTGATAAATATAGATATATGTACGGTATAATGCAATGCAGTAAAATCTAGGGATCAGGTAAATGCTACAAGTTTGTAAAGTCGTCAAATTATTTGCGGAGTCCGCATAAAGAGAAGGCTGAATGTCCCATTGAATAGGTAAGTAAGTGAATAAATGAAGCGACTTATATCCCGAGAAATGGTTCATTCAAGTATCTGCCACCTATACCTACCCAACGACCATAAGAGAATCTGTGGATCCTGTGGAGAAATGGAACAATCCGCTTTTCGAAAATTAATTTTCAAGCGAGAGAAGAGCCGCTCTGGCCTCCCAACCGACACAAATGTTCTTCCAAAGACCTTCAAGATCTAAAGAGGCTGTTAATTAACTCCAAAGTCAACGGGGCCAAGTCCTATTAGGGCGAAACGACGCCCTCCTGTCATCAGAACGAGGAAATTTGTGTTCTTTGGTGCTCCGTCGACGGCACATCATCCTCTTTGCCATCGTTCATTGACCAGCGAACCGGAGACTCTCACGGAAAGGCATAAGGAATAATAAAGAAGGAAGGAAGAGGAAAGAGGGATGACCGGGGAGCAGGGAGCGGAGAGCGGATCCCGGAGAGGGATGAAGGAAGAAGAAAGAAGGAGCGGTGAATTTTGCAAAGAATTTCGTCCCGAGGACGAGGACCCTACCGGGTCCAAGCGGATGGTGGACGACCGTCATTTGTCACGGGGGGGTCAGGATGCAAATTGTATGGGCACTGCGTTTGTCGGCGAGCAGTGGTGCGTGGAAAACTCCTTCCTCCATCTCCTATGGGCTACGCTCGCTTATATTATTCTCCTACCGCATATCGAACGACGGGAAATTCACCGAGTCGAGATTATATTATTCGAAAAGTTTTAAATTTACAAAAACTGGACTCGTTCAATCGTTTTCCACCCCGGCAACCCTTACGCCATAGAAAGTTCCATAAAAATTTCAACATAAATAGGAAAGGAATATAAATATATATGGTATACTCGTATAGCTTTCCGCGAGGTTCTCGGCGATTGACGTTTGTATATACTTTGAGCCATCTTCTTTTCCAAGTTTATTTACTATGGGGGGTAATACCGACGTGGTACCTACCCTTTGCTACCGTCCATTAACTTTGGTCGTGGATGGAAGCGTGTACGAATACATCTATGGGCTGGAGCCTTTTCGGACACGAGACAACGGAGGGAGTTGAGCTTAACACAGAGTAAATTTCCCCGCAATATATATTGGCGGGTAGTAAAACGTGGAGCCTTCTAAAGGGGTTGCCAGAACGTTCGTTTAGCCTTCTCGCTCGTTTGTTACTCACCGGCCCAAGCTTTTACCGGAATGGATTTTAGCCGGCCAGTAAAGCAAAGCTATTTAACCAATGATCAAACATTTTCACTACCCTTATATTCCTAGACCTCGTCATTTCTAACCCATATAAAGAAAAGAGAATAAGAAAAAAAAAGAAAAATATATATATATTTTATATACTTCTACGTCAAAGTGAAAGCCTCCAAAAGGTATACACATAAATCTTTTCATAATAAATATATGTATGTATATATACTTACAGTAAACTATCATCTCTTTCGTCTGAGAGTCTTCGGCAGCGTCAGTCGAAACTGTGCAAGTGTATTGTCCGGTCAGTTCAAGGCCTGGGTTGATGAGCTTCATCGCACGGTACATCGTTTTAGGATCGTCACTCGCTTTATGGCTGAGATCGATGTACTTATCGACAGGAGCCGAAGCCTGGGGTTCTCCAAAATTGTAGAGCCATTGATAGACCATCGTGTTCTCGTTGTGCCACCATTTTACGTATAGACCAGCTTCCGGTGTCTTTTCGAGATCGTAATCACAGTCGAGTATAATGAACGCTTCACCGCTCCGGACTAATGCAGGAACAACTTGTCTTTTTATGAAAATTTGCTCGGCATCTGTAAATGAGAAATGAGGAAAAGTTGTTAAAAAAAATTTTGTTTCAACAACAGCTGCCGGTATTAAATTGATACTTGTTTCCCTAGCTGTTAGAAATTTCCATTAAATTACATCGCGTTTAATTAAATCGAAGCGAGAAGTTAGATGTATCGACTGATAAGAGTCTCATTCCCCGCTGTAGACGTTCTTCGGCTGATGTCTTCCGAAATTGCGATTCTGCGGGTATACCTTCTAGGGGTTCGCAAATTTCACCTATAAAGCGAAATAAAAAATGACTAATGAATCAACGCGAAGTAGCGTGTTAGTTCAGCTTTCCGCAACCTTCAGGTTACAACTTGTTAATTACACTCATTTTCAAAGTGCTTTCCTTTTTCACCCTGTTCGTTTAACAACGCTTGAAAAAAAAAAAAAAATGAAAAGAAAAAAAAAATAATGTGTCTCTGCACCTAGTCGCGGTCGGTCATTTTTTTTCACCCTTAAGTATGCGGCGCGTTTAAACGATCGACTGACTAAAGAAAGAAAGAAAAAAAAAAAAAACAGCAGCTAGGAGCTGCTTTAGGGAAAAGTGAAAATCTCCTTCAGTCACGCCAACGAACCTGGAGGTAAATTATGGAGAGGGAATTTGACCGTTGAAAAGTTGGAAGTAATTTGCGAAAAAAGAAAAGCCATTCACTACGATCGACGATCCGACAATCCTTCTCGGCCCAATTTTCCCCAATTCTAGTTTCTCCTGAAAAATTGATTATGTCAATTTATTCTTTCGGAGAAACAGACGTCCCTTCACTCTTCCGTGCAGCCTTTTCTCATTCTCTAGATTTCTCGTAGTGCCTTTTTCTTATTTCACAAACATACACGCTGACAAGCTTACGTACACACATATGCACATGGAGAAAGAGAAAGAGGGAAAGATATATACGAGATGTCGAGACCCGCTCGTGCGGAAGTGAAACGCAGTCGGGTGCGAAATATTCGCGAGCCAAAGTCCTCGCTCCGTTTCGTCCGTACTCCACTCTATTCCTATCTTAGCGTATATTTCTTAGAGAACAAGGTGAAGAAGGCTGGGCTCTTAGGCTAAAGAAATCTCCCCGCAAGGCAACGCGTTGTTTGCAGGCTAGTGTTTTCACTCCTTGTAAAAATGGCTACCGGCATGTTTACACAAGGGATGTTGGAACGAATGAGGTTGACAAAATCGCGACGAATTTCCCAGCGGATTCTCCGATAGGAGACAACCCGAAGAGTAGAAAAACAGTCACCGATATACCATTCGAGACTTGATACACAAAAAACAAAGAATCGGGTATTAGCAGGTATGATAATAAAGGAATCGGAAATCTTGATTTTTCGAAAGAGTTTAGATCCCTAAAACCTCGCCTCGCAATCTCTGCAAATATGATTACACGATGATCCGAAACATTCTCCTGGAAAGTAAAGAGAATCACGAATTGAGCACGAAAACTGTTGCAGTGACATCGAAGAATCATTCCAAACATTCATTTATCCAACAATCTACCCCCTTCCCTTGATTTTCATCGATCATTTGATCGAACTAAGTACTTGTCCTAAAGCTACTGGACAGAGATTGTAGGAAACTGACCAAAAGCTTCGTTGTATCAATGGTGCTCGGGTTTGGGTACCTGAATTTCGCCAAACCCGAAATACTTTTGATACCATAATTCTGAATGAGTTTTGATTTTTTTCATTTTATATTTCCCACTCGTCATATCTCGCAATTCGTTCAAGTACCACTTCAGGTTTTGAAACTTCTTTATAGAAATACCTTATGACTTTGAGGTTGCGCGGTCGTGTTATCACACGGTATGTAAGTGTGCGTATATGTACAATAACATGAATCTCTAACACCTAAAGCTCTTCAGAAATTTTGAGAGTTTTGTTAAACTTGAAATATCCACTTTGGTCTACCCACCGCTATACGCGCCCACCGACCAAATTCCATCAAACCTTTGCTCATTGAAACGGAAAATTTAACTTCCGAACAATTCAAAGTCGCGGACCCCTGGTTCGTGGGGTGCGACAGAGGATGAGATGGAGATGGAGATGGAGAGGCCAAGGCGGAGCTCATATCCTGAATGTATGAGGAGCAGATATATCTATATATACACGTTATAGATGCGGATAAATGGGCTGAGGGACCGAAGGATAGAATCCGAGAGGAAAGGGCAAGGGGGAAGAGGGGATGTGCAGTAACCGCATCAAAATATCGCCATAAATCTATTAAACTTCGGTCCGACGATCCTGGATTATTTCGGATGAATGAATCCTGCTCTCCACCCGGTGACCCCAACCGCTTGCTCAGTCCGGATCACCGTCACTATATGCACGAGTTGCATCCAGCCAATAAAATCGTATTACACGTACTACAACGATCGCTAAATTTATCCCTTGATATAATTGTTACAATTTATTGCCGATCAAGCGAATCGACGAACTTTAAGAAAGGGAAGAACGAAAGTTTCTTCTCGTTGGTGAAGATGCTTCGTCCGATTCTAGGGGCTGTTTTATTCCACCGGGTGCATCGGCGGTCCGTTAATCGTATAATTGCATAATCTAGGGGTAATTGCTTACTCGGCTTGCCCACTAATCCATCCCCAATCTGAGTTTAATTATCTACGTCTAAATTTTTTAGCCTTCTATTTTTCTCTCGCCCTTTTCCTCCACCCTGATCTACCCTGAATGCCTCCCACGAAACTATGGCGAATGTTTCGAGCCGTAGCGTTCACGAGGTGTTGGCATTGATTAAGTTGGTCGCATGCAAATTGTCCCCCTGCCTTTACCCCGGCTTGCTCGCAGCTCCTTCCAAGTTTCGAACGCTACTCTAGCTAGTCGCGCTAGTCGCGCTAGTCGCTAGTCGCCAGATAACCCGCGACCCCACCTACTGTAATTATACGCGATTTATCATAATTGAGAACGGTATCGAAGCCGCCATCTAACGGGGGTGCTATTAGGCGGTCAGGGCCGGAGAACGGGCGCAATGGGGGTTTGGGCCGCAGAGGAACGTTAAAACCTGGAGCACGACCACGTAAAAGTCGTTAAGGATAGTAAACCGCAAAAAGAGAGCTAATCGTCGGTTCGTAATCACTGCAGTGTTCGCCGGAAATGCGACACCAGAAAAGAAATTATATTTTATCCGTACCGAGGATTCACTCCGTTTACCTAATTTTATTCAACATCGCACAGAGATACCAGCTGGCTGAAAATTTCTGTACCTAAGTCCGTGAGTGGCTCAAAACAATTTTCAAATTAATGGGGGTGCCGAAACACCTAAAATATATATGTGATCCTTCTTGGATTTGATTAAGAAATGATAGAGAAAATGGTAAAGAATAAGAATTCGGACATGATAAAAGATGAGAGACAATTAAATTGACAGATAAGGCAAACGTTTAGGGATAAGAAAAATGAGATTAGGAATTTCGATACGGGAATAATGAAAAGGGGCGAAGCTTGGGTCCTAGAAAGTTAATGAGATTGAAAATCATTTGAATATAATAAAAGGAGAGACGATATCATACAGAGTTAGAAATACCATTACTAAACGATGAAAAGAAATGGGGGAAAGATAACGAAAGAGAGATAAAGAGATACCAAAGAAAAAGAATTTTGAACGACTCTCCCGAGCCGAGTGACTGATAATTGACTGGATTTCCAGTACAATAAAGCTTTTCGGAACGTCAATATTCATTTGCGAACGCGTGTTTAACTGACAATCGCAATTTTTCGCTCCCGTAACTCGCAGACTTCGGCGAGTTTATGAAAAAAAATCTAACGGTTGATGGAGGCAGGGATGTTTTTGGGTGAGCTTTATAAAAAGAGTCTCCGAGATTGCGGAGGGAATTCAGTAGAAAAAAAAAAAGGAAAAAAGAAAGTTTTTTAATTTTCTTGCTTTTTTCTCTTTTTCTCTTTCGTTCCTTCTTATATCTTCTTTGTTTCATTTATTTATTTTTTATTTTCTTTTTTTCATACAAGTTTATGAGAAGACGTTGCTGACTAGACTTCTTCCCGAAAGGTTTTACAATTAGTATAGTTACTCGATAAAGTATTATATACAATCGATAAAGTTCGCTGTTTTATACCTCGGCACGAACTGGTTGCTCGCTTGCTTGCTTGTTCGCTTGCTTACTTGCTTGCTTACTTTCTGAGTACGAAGAATTTATATAAACGTATTTGCATACGCAATTTTCACGCTTAACCTCCTGGAAAGAGAATTGAAATCTGTATAATACGCGGCCGAATATGCATGGATTTTTTATTTTATTTTTTTCCCTTTTTACTAGTCGGATAATAAATTGGCGGAGTCGATTTTCCGTACCGCGTACCGTGCCTTCAGCTTCGGTACCAATCGTCGCCTCCTGAACCAAACCCCGTATAATCGTTCATCCCAGATCCATTAACTGGTTCTGACTTTTTGACGATAATATTTTTCATCCCCTTATATCCAATCATCATTTTAAACCGGTTCATATCCAGCCCCGTTTTCATCCCCAACTTGTTGGATAATTATAACTCTATACTATAGCAGGAATAGCGGGTACGTGTTTTTGAAAATCGGAGATTTTCATCCCACCTGAAATCAAGGCAATAGATTGAGGAGCTTCATCAATCCGTTGGGCTACCCTTAGCTGTAGTACGATCTCTACCCGACTGGTCGACGACAAGATAACGAGGTTCGGGGCGGTGAGGGAATGAATTATTAATAAGGTAATTACAGGGGTAACTTCTTAATGAATAATAATCAATTATAGAACAGCTTGCAGCGTACTAGGGATAGTCGCTGATTTTCCTAAAATATATGGGGAATTCCATACGAAACCGACCAATCCGTGACCCCGCCTATTTTTGATTTTGTTAAAAATTTTCTTTTTTTTTTGTACCTACTGCAAGCAGTCTTTCTGAATTTTTTTAGATTTTTGTTTCAACCCGTCCAAGCACGATGAATTTTCCAAAATTCCGCACAATTTTTTTTTAAACTAGACTAGGTCTTTTTTTTCGTTCTAAATTGTAGTTTCATAAAAAAATGGTATGGGTATGACTTATGCGAGGTGATAGTTGCAACTATAAGTGCACTTATCTGTAGAAAAATTGAAAGCGAATTATTTTGACTGGTTGTCTTTTTTTTTTCATTTTCTGTTTTTTCTTTAGAAGCTTTTCACCTTTCGACACGTAAATCCGAAGGGCGATATAAGAATACTCAGTTTTTCTGAACTGAAAGAAAAATTAAGGTGAAAGGATGGAACATGCCCGCCGGCAGTCGGCAGAAGCGGTAGCGATTGATTTCGGATATGCAAAGTTTCCAATATTTGCGGACCGGTCCGCTCGCAGAAACCGTGTTTGTACACTGCCGAGATCCCGTGCGCTCTCTCCCTTGCAGAGCACTCTTTCAATACTATTTACTCTTCATCGTTCGCTCCTTTTTCGAAATTTGATTCCGTCATGTACCTCTCTCTATTATTCTCGTTTCTATCTCATTTTCCTCACTGAAACTGCGTTACTATACAAAAGTTTCTTTCTCGAGTAACACGATTCTAACGATTTTATCCCCCATTAGAGATACTATTTCCTAGTTATCTTCTCCTACACAGTTGGTGAATTCATTTCAAGAAGACTAAACCGCGAAGCTTTGACGAAACTTTTGAACACTTCTACAATCAGGTATGGATTTGCTTCGTCAAAGGACATTGTTGGGAATTCATTTTCCGTAGTTAGATCGCTTTGAGGGAAGGAAAAGAAATGATAAAAATTTCTAAATAATTATAGTACCTATACGGGCCTCTGGCTATTTGGCATATAAGCTTGATCGATGGAATGATAAATAAGGTATCAGAACTAGATCGCAAACAACTGATGTCTGTCACCGAAATATCACCGCGTTGTCAAAGGGAGGTTGTAAAGATTCTTGCGATAACGTTGTTAAAAAAACAACAAAAAGGAAACATAAAAAAAAAAAATAACACGAGACGAGACGCGGGCAAACTGAGCGACGAGGGTCGATTAATGCTGAAGGTGCCTTTGCCTTCTATTGTAAAGAAAAGTCTCGATGAGTCATGCCCCAGACTTCATGTCTGAGTAGAATATATTCCAAATATATGTATAAATAAAAATTGAAAAATTTAGGCCCCTAACGTTATTTATTATAACATACGATCCTTTATAATGATGGATGTATACACTTGGGCTCCTAAGTGGCTCCTGGGTTCCATGAGTGGAATTTAAACCGCTTCTTCGTATGTAGAATAGTCAGAAATAGAGGCTCTCGTAGTGCTATTTTGAATCGTGAAAAATGGTGCTCGTCACGTTACTCGAGGGCAGGCACGCATGATCCTTTTTTCTCCTCGTTTTTTCTTCATTTACTTCTTTTTCGTTTCTTCTTTTTTCTTCTTCTGTGGGTATCTAATTTTAACTCGATCGTATGCGATGAGGATAGGGCGAATCTTATGCACGTGGCGTTCGATTTCCCTTTGAATTATTCAGGTCAGGTAAAATATAAAGTTTTGAGGAGAATTGGTGTACCGGTTTAGCGTAAGGTCGATGTTGAACCATCGCGTCACCCTGTTGCAAAGATCTGTAACGTGGCGAATCTGCTGGCTATATAATACCTTAAATCCAAAAGCCGCATGGAATTCGATGGCGGAATTCAACGCCCGGACAAAGGCAGGGGTAAGGGGTGGGTATGAATTCATAGAGATGGAAGGAAGGAAGTCTTGGAGTGTCTCCGCATTCGAGTCCGCATTTAGGAACCTCGCGTATCTTAACTTAACTTCGTCGCAAACTAATTGGAAACAAAGTTAGGGCAGGCGAGAGCTTCGCATAGTTGGATGAAACCACGTCCTGGAGATCAAACCGCCTTCCTGCCAGGTATACCTCTACCTATCCTATCGCCATGGAAGTTTCATGTTCATGTTCATGTTACAGCTGCACCAAAGACCGCGGGACCATATCCTCAGTGGACTCTCTTGCCACGGAGATTAGTTTCAAAGAATTAAAAATCAATCTGCTTCACAACGTCACGATCCTAATCCCAAGCTGTACACTGACTTTCACATTAATTTTGATGAACCAATTTGACGGGAAATTAAATTTTGTCGATGTATTAGTCAACCGTCTGCCCACATCCTTTCGATCTGCAAACTGCCGCGGACTGTATAATTTATGACTTTCATTTTTTATCCTCGGTAAACCGCTCCGGGATTTCAAATACCGGAACTCTACAATCCACTAGAGTTTTTATCGAAGTAAAGAAGAAGAAGAAGAAAAAAAAAGTCACGGATGCTGTGTGGTTACATTTCCAAAATAAAAAAATCGTTCGAGTTTTCATTTAGCAAGACTTACAATGGAGAAGCAAAGTTTTATCACCGTATAGTATAGTTTACTGATAAAAGTGGCGGAAATACCTAAGCATAGAATGATATTGATTTTTCTTAGCCTGCAATATGTGAGGGCAAAAGCAACCCCTCGAAAATCTTGACTCGTCGACGAGAAATCGTGTATTCTTCCCACGGGACAAGGGGAAACGTACTGGGATTATCTTATAGAGTCATCACGATCCACATATCCTGTCCGCGTAAGAGTTATGCATCATAATGCTACACGATACATTGCTGGATCAATATGGGTATAAGAACTATGGCCTTTCAAAGGCATATATGACCATTGGGCAACCTTTGATATACATATGGTATAAATTCGGATTTCTATGGATCAAGAAATGACTGCAAAAAAATTATTTTGTCTTCCTCATATCGTAGCTTTTATCACAAACTGATTGATGTTTTTTCAATAGGGATATGTAGCAGGAGCGGATTGTCGAGCGGGGTTGCTATATTAGAAGTAGATATATGGCCATTGGAAGTATGGTCATTGAGATGTTTAGGTTTTGTTCCATTGTCCAGATTGTTCGTTGTCGAAGTTATTATCAGGCATTTCGTTTTATTTCTCATTTTCATTAGGTTTATTTCATTTTTATTTTATTTTATTTTATTTTTTCCGTCAGCGTAGTAAACTGATATCGATTTCCATTCTGGCCACATCAAAATGAATTCTATCACATTATGAAATCACATTTCTACGCGTGAATGAATTTAATGAAACTTCGATGGCGAATAATAATTAAAAATTGTATTCAACAATTCGACTGGCCGCTCTGGGACGCAAGCAAATGGAATACCCAAGTCCCTCTCTTGCTGATTGCCATTTTTCTTCATCGACCTACCCGAGTTAAGCATACCGGGAATACCGATGATCATTATTTTGCCATAGATAACGAAGAATAACGGATAGCTGAAGCTACCAGTAAATAAAAAATGAAATAAACAAAAAATGAACAAGAGTTCATCATAGATTTTTACCTTAATTATCATGGGTACCAATAGGAAGAGAACCGGCTTTCATTTTACTGAGAAATTCTACCTTCACGTTATATATCAAGTTTCTCAGCTTAGGTTCGCCTACGCACAAATTCTACGTTAAACCAGCAATATAAAATAGGAGAGAAACTAGATAGCAGTAACTTGTGTTTACAATATACGTAACTCGAACCTCTGAAGGAGAGTAATCTTTCTACGTATTGCGTATACCTATACGCAAATAGTCAAAATTCTGAATGGAAAACCGAGTTAGTCAGCGCGTAATGTTTCCAAATTTATAAAGATACGGTTCCAAAATAAGCCTTGAACTCTTTTTTTTTTCAATTTTTTTCTTAATAATAAAAACACTGTGTGTAAGATATTAAAAAAGTCAAGAGGCTCCCTGGAAGGAGAATTTTTTTTTTCTTCTTCTCTTGTCAGCCTCTGAAGAAGACGAGTGTGAACAACTATGTATACCTATATGTGTGTTGGAGGTAGGGGGCGGAGGACGCCAGGACACCCAGAGGGACTCGGATTTTTCCCATATTACGAAAATAAATTATATTTGAAATAGAATAACGGTGGCCTCGGCCCTGTGGGGGTTCGGCGGTGCATAAATTCAATATTTCTTGACAAACCCCTCGGCTACACCCCGCTTTTCGTTCACCTCGATTCTCGACAGTTGCCATATTCAATGCCGCGCTTCACTAGTTCTTCGAATTTTAAACTCACCACTTCTCATACCGATTTAAAAGTTGGGAGACGTCCGAGTCCTTCACTTCATACAAGGTATTATCGGATTCCATATTATATAGAAATTTTAAAGAAAATCAATCGAAACCCCTTAAATTCGGTATAAAACACGACATCGAGTAACTTCGGTTGTCAAGTTTCAGGCGCCGCAACGGTCTGAGTACGTAAGTCCGTAACCACTGATGGGCATAGCCCCGCTGTATCAAAGAAGCTTCGGATAATGAATATGAATGAGAAACGCGTAGGTACGTATATAATCAAAATGTTAATTAATACAAATGATATGAATTTACCATGAGGTATTTTTTTTACTTTACCCCGGATAAATTGACTCGGGGTTAGTTAGATTAGTCAAAGAGGTGGGGTACGCAGGTGGATATATTCTGCAGTGACACCGTGCAGATATTAGCGTTGGGTGGGATAAATTTAACTGCGACTCAATTACCGCACGAACTAAGGTATCTTGGTGAACTTCTAGGCGTGGCTTCTGCACCCCGATCATGAAGATACACTGCTAAAACGTAATCAAACGTATATACCTTGCATGCCGGTTTCCACACAGTGAAAACATAACCGAGTACGTATCTACCTTACCTTTACAACCCTCGACGAACAGCCCCTGGTTATACCTTACCAAGATAACTGCCCACCAACCCCCAACGCTCTCTATTTACGCCGTTCACTAGCACATACGGCGTGTCGGGGAAGAGTAACGCACGACACACATGCCATTTGAGTTGTAGCTCTACGCGTCGAGTCGAGAACCACAACGGGGTGCAGACCACTGGCCCATGAGAGCTTGCAAGGCTCAGGGGTGTGCCGATCATACCAGATTTTTTTTATTTTCATTTTATTACTGTTTTCAGTCGAGTCTTGAGTTAATTGATGTATCAGATCATTGTAAGATGGATTTTTAGCAGGGGTGGGGTTTTTTTTTTTTTAACGATTAGGTAATCCAGGTGACAGAAACTGTTATTTCACTTACTTCGACTTGGAAAAAGTCGCTGAAATTCTCGCGTTGATATCTGAAGTACAGATTTTAGTCCGAAAAACTGATTTTCCACAGAAATTAATTTCCATGAATGATAATATCATTGTAAATGTGAGTTATGAGTCCAAACTATGAATTTCAGATGCCTGAATGAAGTTCAACCGAAACCCTGTTGAATTTGTAGCGAATTTATATAGATCTCTGTATTCCTGTTTGAAATTATTATTACAAATATCAGAAATTAACGTTCAAACTTGACTTTATTTGTGGAAAATCGTTTTTTTTTTTCTGTTCTTTTCCTTTACCCCGTTGATTGTTACGGCTCTGTTTAAACGTACACACCAGTTTCTGGGGCTGTCTGCACGTGGTTGGCCAGCGAGCCCGGAGAGAGGCTCATAAACCGAGCTCCAACCTCTTCCAGGGTTGGATATATGACGTCCACGAGGCCCAGCAGCTAGGATTATCCGTATAGGTATATAGAGTTGGAGGATGACTTCCTGGCGGATAAGAATATCCCGAGGGTTTTCACCGATCGTGTAGGATACTTGAGGAAAGGTTTATCCCCATTCCAACATCCCGATATAATATGACATATGATTCGTTTTCGAAATTCTTACAAATCGACACATTGACGTCACTAGCCGAATCCTGCAGATCTCTCTCTCTCTCTCTCTCTCTCTCTCTCTCTCTCTCTCTCTTCTCTCTCTGTTGTAAATCGAATAAAATTTGTCACCGATTTTTTGCACATCACGTATCGTTCGAACAGACCTATATCTATCTATGCTCCTAGGCATCTCTCTTACCACTGGTGTGGCTATACGGGACGTAATAATTGACAATTAATTTCAGTGTCCTCATGTATCAAGCCCGGTAACAACGTTGCGTGAATTTATAATAAACCTACCTCGTTACAACATGCCCTTAACGAGCTGGCTAGAAACTAGCGGTTATAAAATAGAAAATAAAAAATAAAATAGCTCAGTTTTATGTATTACACACCTATATAATATATGTAGTCATATACATTATTGGCATATGGGTATAGCATATACATATGGATATAAATATATGCATTTTCATACTGTACGGTTGAAGATGACAGAAATCAAAAAGCGAATGGATTTTTTTTCTGATTCTATCTTTTTCTCTTTTTATTATTATTTTTATTTTTTTTTTGCAGGGAATTTCACCGCGTTTCTATACGTCGTCCCTGTTTAACACGCCTCACCACGAAAAGACTCCCACCGTCTTGATATATCTCTGCACGTAATCTTCGATCTGCGATTCAACGCACGAATGCAGAGGTGGGAGCTGACGAGTACCACCACCACCGACCAGAGAATTCGTCGATTTAAAATTCGATTCCAGTTCTCTAGGATACCCCCGACGTACGAAACTCTGATGCATATATATATAATATATATATTTGAAACATATGTATGCACGTATTTACAACGCGTTCCTATATATATTATATATATATATAATGGAATATGCACGATTATATCAACATTCTAGATACACACACATGTATCGAACGAACTACGGTGACCGTCATGTCACGTGCACTAACCAGGACGTTCCTAATTATACTTATTTCCGGTTTGAAAATAATCTGTCCTTGTAGTAGGTATAGAACAACCCGTATAGGCGATGTGGGAACTTTTTTTTTTTCTTTTTCTGTATTTTTTTCATGCAAAATTTAACCCAAACTGTGGAAAATTCTTTCGACAAGTAATTTTGGTAGGAGACCAGTCCCACCCAGGGGTGGTTTTCTCTACTCGTGCCAAGCCCCACTTCGGTAAAATGACTTTATGTGTAGCTGGTGTGTAAATTTAATCAGCTGACATATGGAGTCTGTAAGGGATGGTCAGTCGCGCGTATCGGAGCGCGCGACCCGAACGACCGTCCTGGGACCGGCGTGGTCGCGTGGTCGTTTCCGTTTTCCCTTTCGCCTTTTCGGAGAGGAACAAATAAATGGTCGCGAGGAAAGCGGTCGTTTCTCTTTTGGATAGATTTTCACGGGCGTAGGTTGTGACCCGCCTTTTTATATCCTTTTATATACCTACGTACACATACTACCTATATATAGGCATGTACAACAAATACATTTTGCATACATAAGTGACGAGCTTTTCTATGCACGGATTACTTTTCATGAGGAACAATTGACTTTCTCAATTACAAAGCTCTTTATATACGTTCGGAGTAAACCGGAGATTACATCTGTTGAAACCGAATATATGGCGCGAGTACCTTGCTGCAGATGATTGTTAACCCCTGATTGAAAAAGTCTTCGGGCACCGTGATTAGGCCGCGAGCAAATATACGCTTGATGATCAATTTGAGCATCGAATATACACACGAGACCGATGCATGCAATCACTGCATCAGAATACACCTATACGTATATTCGCAGATACAGTTTAATTTCCAGTTTGCTTTGAGCCCTCGAATAAATTAGAGAGATTAGCTGGACATACAAGTAATCAAAATGTTTCATAAGAAATTTTAGAGAAAAGTTAGCTGCATGGATCAAAATTTCTCTATACTTAGATACAGGATATCTGAAGTACGAATGGAAAATGAAAATTTGACTGTATTCCGTACTCCCCTTATATACCAAGGGGGAAATGAGAGAGCTGATGTGATCCTTCACCGATATTCCTATAGGACTATATGACTAAAAAATTTGAAATCAGGGGTGGGACTTTGTGCTCGTGAGATAGGAAAGCATATTTCATCGTAAGGGTGTATGACCCGAGATTATAAAAATGATCGGGTTCTTTGTCACAGTGTAGACGGCAGTAATACGAGGTTTTTTGTTATGAGTGACCTGCAGCCAACGCGAGTCCTACCTAGGTCCTGTTATTGGCGTTGAACATTTCAACGGATCTCTTTATTACGTCGTATTGCAGGAGTAACAACTGCTACCTCAAACTAAAGATACGACTGGAACCTATTTCTCATCCTTCTATATACTCGCGGAATACTATTTTATGCCTTTGTGCACTTTTACTCAAAGTTTATCACCGCTTTCCCTATTTTCACTACCTGACTGCTTAGCTATTCAGAGAAACCAACGGCATTCTCCAATACTTTTTGCCACCTAGAAAGACTATTTCGGAAAATTACTGGGTACAACAACGATTTCTGAAATGTCATGCTCAATTTGTATAATAAAATGGGACTGGAAACACGGGGAGTTTAACAACGTATTGCGTGCAGGAAATGCAACAATGATGATAGTTCAGATTCGTGATGATTCTGAGAGGGGGAAAAAAAATCCTGTTATTCTAGTTGAAGTGAAAATCCGAGAGTTTATGGGTTTTCTTCTTTTTTTTTTTTCTTTTTCGGTGGAGGTAATTTTTGAAGAGGGTTAAGTATTCGGGGGGAGGGGTTCCGCCGGATTGGAAAACGTGAAAATACGAACGAGTGGAAATCTTATTTGAAGAAAAACGAAGATACTTGAATATAAATATGAAATCCTAAAGGTTCATCGCTCTGATCCTTGTTGGACGAGTCCTTTTACCCATATCTACTATAGAAATGTCTTTTGGAAAATCGTGTAGTAACCGATGGGACAGATTCCCTTTAATCGGGGTCCAACTCCTGGCTCTTCCTTTCGTCTTGTTCTCTCGCTAGGTCAAATCGATTTGTCCGACGATCGTAATCGAATTTCGTAAACGGAGATGCGTATCGTTTCAGTGACAAATACCGTAATGGTCAGGCGTCGTCCAGCTCTTCGTCCCACGATTTATTATTCCTTTCGTTTTATTAGTATTGTTTTTGTACCACGTATTATAATATTCTACTATCAATTATAACGAATAAAGATATTTATGAAAATTATTTTCACCCCATTTATAAACTCTCGAATATTGTATCCCTCGAGAATTCACTCTAACAAAATTCTAAATCGCATCAATCCCCATTTTCCTTACCTTTACAGCTATACCGGAGGTATAATTAATTTATTCCAAACTATTCAGCGTTTGGTTAAACTGTATGCGGTTCTTGTCGGTTTCACAGCCAGGGTGACAATGTGAATTGAGGGTGAGGGGTGGCTTCGAGGAACGGAAGTAGGTCGCAAAGAGGCAACGAGCCAAGGGCGTGTGTTACCTTCGGGCAAGTGCCCATCACGCGTAAATTTATCACGCAAATTTGAAAAGCTCTGCACGGGGGTTGGGGCGTTGAAGGTTGAGGAAGGGGGAGAGAAGCTCGGCGCCCGCGTCGCGCTGTAACTTCTCGCAACGACCGAGATTAAACCGGCGAGCGAGCCACGACCCTATCTCGCGTATCTAAGCTTGCCCGTCGACAAAAAAGATTTAATAACCGAGTGTCATTCTTCCAGGGTGAAGAGGGCGAGGAAAACTGGCGTGAGCACCCTCCCCAAACCACCTCGCAGCTCTTCTTCCTCTTCCTCTCCTTATTCTTATATTCTTTTTTTTTTTTTCTTTCTTTCTATTCTTATTCGAGCTTTTCTCAGCCGGCCAATGAAATTATTAACCTTTTTTACGACCCTTAGAACCGTATGAAGCAGATCTTATCCAAAACGGGGTATAGTTTTCTCATAACATCGTAGTTTTCAGATAAATAGATGATACTTATTGTTATAAAGTGAAAAAAAAAAAAGGAAAAGGGAGAAAGAAGAAAAGGAGAAAAAAAAAAAAGGAATTGCATTAGGTGTCGTGGAAAATAAAAACGGGTTAAGGTAGGTATAGGTGAAACATTAACTTGGTGTGAAAGCCGCCTAAACTTTGAAACGATCTTTCAACGCGGCAAAAAGTTTTGCTACTGGTCCGCGCGCGTTTAATTAATTAAGAAACCTTATATATATATATATATATATATATATCACTTTCGCACCGGGATTTGTCCCAGCGATGAAAAAAGATGAGCCGAGCTAGGTATTTACCCAGAACCGCAGGAGAACCCTGGAATTTTTACCTTTAGCCAAAAAAGAAAAAAAAAAGAAAGAATGGAAGAAAAAACTTATATATAGGTATATGCGAGTCAGAGAAATAAGATACGGGAGAAAAAAAGAAAAAAAAAACCACAAACAATAAGCCAGAGGAAGTTTTGATAACTATATACAGAGCGATTCTGTGGAAAGTAACGTGCCTAGAAGGTAGGCGAACGGGAAACGCCTGCATTGAGCAGATCAGGTATCAACGATTGGATTTTATTTTCACATTTTAATTTTTTAAACATTTTTTCCGGGGTTCGAATTTCGCTAAAATTAGCACCGCAACGTTTAGGCTCTAGTTTAGAGTTTGACATTTATGAAAATGGAAAAAAAATAATCATTTTTGGATGCCTAAGAGCTGCCTGATCAGATCATTTCTATTTTTATCCATCCAACGAGGCGTAAGCAGTCGGGAAATAATTTGAAGGCTATTTTACGCGAATACCAATGCCGTGACAGATGTTCACATTTTCTGAAAAAAAAATTTCATACACAAAAAACGGTCTGATCCTGAATATACCTAGGATGTAGAAAAGGTATCAATTAATAAAGCTCACCCTGTGAGACGGAGGCGCGGTTTTTCATAATCGACGACAAGAAATACTCGTATGCATACCGTTCGAGGGGAAAAGTTTTCATAAACGAGTAAAGCATTAATTTTGAAGAACCCCGAAAAATTTATGACAACTTCGTCGGTTTTTTTTTTTTTTTTGGTGGTTCGAAGGGGGCAGTGGAAGCGAGGCACGATATCATGTGGGACGTTGATCCCGAGCTCGAGGGTGTAAGTGCAGCGTTTGTAGAGAAAGGGACGAAGAGCAAAGAGGAAGGGAACGGGGAGGGAGGGAAGTGGACAAAAAGGACAAAATGAGCAAAAAGGACCCTTCGAATCGGAAAGTCCGCAAAAACTGTGAACGTATCTTTTGTGCGAGCCTGAGCCCGTCGAGGATCTGTTTTTATTGAAACTGAAATAGACTTCGCGCGCTTCTCTGTGCCCAGCAGAGCTTAAGGTCGAGTTTACTCGAGCCAAGCTGTGTCGACTTTAGTCGAATCTCGACCGAATTCACTCAGGGTCGCGTGCTTTCCATATATAACAAGCCTTGATATATAGACAGGAAGCTAAGTACGATTCATTCCTCGCCCCCGTGATACTCCTACTCCTACTCTTACTCCTACTACAACTCACGGGTATAATAGTTGTTAATAGTAATAGCTCAGCTCTTTGAATCAGTTCTCTTCAATAATAGGGGGAACCCTACGAAATCCGTAATAATTCACCAGAGTCTAGTGTAATTTCGATTTACAACCGCTATATGATTTTATCATGTATATACATATAATACATCAATAATTGTTACACAGTTTGAGGATGTGCGAATGTAGGTGAAAAATCTGTCCGATTACTCCGTTATAAGAAAAAGGGCGAACGGAATAAAAATCAAATTCACTAACCGCAATTTTCCTCTAGGTGTGTTTTATCTGGGTTCGTTCAACGCCGATGTAAAATGTGAAACAGCCGATAGTGTGATATGCGTCGTGAATAGAATCACTGGGACATTTTCCTACTCTCTCGCTATATGGTATTGACGTAGAGGGAAACGTCGGAAAGAGGGTGTAGAGAGGGTGAGCAGAGGGAATATACGTATACCTATACGTGTATAAAGGCAGTATGGGAACTCGTGTCCGCCAAGTTAAGAGGATCCCACGGATCGGAGTGAATCGGTAGGACTTTCCCATATCCCTTGGAGAATTCAAAGGTTTTCGAGGACCGGTGGGTATGGCGCCCATGCCGCGGCGCAGGAGACACCTTACTTTTTTATTTTTATTTTTTTCCTTATCCTTTTTTTCGAGGGTTTTCCCTGTTGTTGGCATCTGCAACGTGTGTGGGATGGAACCTCGAAGTAGAAGCTAGGGTTGCGGATACTAGAAACCGAATTCAAGGGTGAAGCTGGGACTTTATGAACCATTGGCCACTGCCTATTTGAGCACGAGCGAAGGCAGCGCCTTGATCTCCGATTATTGGCAGCCATCTATGGACTGACTGCTCTTGGTATCATGTAGGATTTTCTTATCGAACGAAACTTGGACCAAATACCACGAGATATAATTCGTTTCCATGGGCGGACGTTTCGACAAAACCCATTCCGCGCCGCGACTCTATACTCCCGAATCGTCATTCCATTCGGAAAATCTCATCTCGCTGTTGCATCCTCTCAATATACGTACGTATATCACGCGTCGAAGAAAATAGCGAAAGCTCATTCATCCGCATTACAGAAATTGATTCTCTCAATTTAAAGCCACATCGATCGTCGTTGTCAAACGTCTAATTTGACTATACTACGCACGGTATGTACGCCGGTGCAAGCTGGTGCTAAGTGCCGTGGTTTCCCGTAGCTTCAGAGGCGATAAATTTCCGCTACAGAATACGTCTGAGCAATTAAGCACGCCGTGACGTATCCTTCAGTAAGGATTTCCCCCGTTCTAACAAAGTCCTGCGGAAACACGGTAAATTTATATATATAAAGGTGGATATCACGGTCTCTCGCTTAAAGATAGGTGGGAGCTTTCAACTCGACTCAATTGAATTCCGACTGAAAATTATAAGGGATGGTAAACTATTGAAATACGGTTTCAATCGGAAGAAAATTTCTTAAAAAAGTGAGCGCATATTTGACAAGATCCGGAGGTGTATATTAGGCATGTGTATATAAATTCCAGGTCGTGATAGCAGAAGAGCTTTGCGATGTCTCACATCAGAGATTGGACGGAGAACTAGGTTTGCAGTGATGTCGGATACCGGTGGCCATGGCGTCGACGTTGGGTGAGAAACTTGCAGAAGCCGTGTTAATTTATATTAATGACAGCACACAGAAGTGCCTCGTGGCTCGTGGCTCGTGCCATAGGCTCCTAGGTCCTCGAAGCACGCCCGGGTAGAGTAAGGAGAGAAATAAAGATGGATAGAGAAAGAACTTCCAGAGCAGTCTATGTACGAGAAGGAGATAGGTTGACTCGCGAATAGGGTGCTAGTTAGCGGAGTCCTCCGTTTGCTACAAATTATTCATACGCAGTTTGCCCCTGCCAAGATGGAGCACAACAAATAGCTTTACACCCCACGGAGGCTCTCCGATCTTGGCCAAGAGAGTCACAGCTGGATTCTGGTCTATAAGGATTGAAATCGCCAAATTCCGCCCCAAAAAACACTTGTGGATTCTTGCATGGGTTTTGATTTTATCTTTCCGTTATACATATATATATATATATATATATTAAAAAAAACAAAAAATTATCCTTTTTTTTTTATTTTCACATCCGAAGGATCATGAGGGTCATATTTGAAGTGAGATTAACGCGGGTGAAAGCGTTTTTTATTACTTTTTTGTTCGAATTTTTTTATTACGAAGAAAATCGGCGAGAGGGTGAACGAGTTGTGTAAATGAAAAATATCAACCACTGGGTGTTTGTTTGTTTTACAGCCCCATATCGTGCGTGCTTCTGTCGTTTTTTTTCTTGCTGTTTGTTTTTAGGGGTCGTTCAGAGTAAAAAAAAAAAAAAAAAAGAATAAAGAAAAAAAATGTATATATGATGCAGCATCACGTCAACGAAGAAGCAAAAAAATAAAATAAAATAAAACTTATTGAAAATATAAAGCAACACCCTTAACCGTACCGAACCAATTCTCTTTCACGTTTGTTACACAAAACTGAAAAGGTGTATCGCCCACGGTTCGCAAAACCCTGCCTATACCTGCCCACCTACCTACCTACCTACCTACCTACCCCGTAGAGCGGGAATTTCCCCCCGGCGTATAATTGAATGAAAAAGAGATTAGCGTCCTCGTTTAGCGCGCATTGTTCTTAACGCAATGCCTCACCTCGTTCCTCCTTTATTCCATCGTCCCCCGGCGTAAAACCGTGTATCTCGTTCGAGATAAATCACAAAAAATAATTTTACCAGAATTACAAAAGAGCCGCGAAGGGTGTCCCTAGGGTTTTTATTTTATTATACACCGTTTCGCACCTTCGACGAAACGTTGCCTTATAGTATACATGTATATGTACTATATTCAGTTCAAACCTGAAAGAACATCATCCATATTACACATTACAAGATATACACCGACGTGAAGAGTCGAAAGCAATTTTTCATGCTTTTAACTCTTCAACGTTGTGAAGGGATCACAACCGTTGTATGTACGTACCTAGCCGGAGTCTGGATGGCATATTTTAACAGTAAACATCAAGTCTCTCCACGTTGAAACCTACGAGAACCTGCCATTGTCAGGATCAAAGGGCAAAACCGCTACATCCACGATCCGGCATGTTATCACGGTGCCAACAGATGGAACATGTTGGAACTGAAAACTGTTTACTCCGTTCACCTACGACGATCTACTACGAAGGGATCAAACTTATACCAAAATTTTCAACGGCATGAACCCCAAACATATCCAACTATATTACACTTTCATTAAATAATTATAGCTCTGTTTGGATTAATTCACGTGATAGTGACTCTTCATCAAGTTTATTTGGTCAGTGAATTGAATTGGGCTAAACCCATACATGGATTACACGGATAGGTACATATAGTGTATCTTCGTGTTGTGTGTGTATTTGGGTATGGTTTAACGATATAGGCTTGAGGTTTAATGGGGTAGTTCACGCGAACCTTCGTTCGCTCAGTAACACTGTAAGCTCACTTTGCACAGAGAAACGAGTCTAGAGTCATTAAGTTACGGGTTGAGTTCAACAAAGGGTTTCACGTGACCACTTGTCACGTCTTATTAAACGCCACGGTATATGATTTCAGAATCGATAATATGGAGACCTCTCTGCGGTTTCATCGTAACTCTTAGAGAATTTAAACGACACCCCCGATCCCCTTGGAGAAAAAAAAATAAATAAGAAAAAAAAGTAAAGCTTCCCTTCCATCGTTCCATAAGGTATCAGAAAAAATAACAGTGATCCTTATTTTTTTTATCTTCCTCTCAGCTGAGGAAAGTAGGCAGGTATTCTCAGGATCGTAATAATAATTGCGTTTAACTAACAAGACGCGTAATTGCGGTCCGCTTGAGAAACTTTATTGGCATAAGTATAGAGACGTATATTTTCTTTTATTCTTCAATTTTTATACCCAATATTTAAACAAACTGCGTGTGTAAATATTGAACGTTAATATTTGAAGGGAGAGGGGCTTTAGGAGAGAAAGAAAGGGAGAAAAAAGGAAAAAATAAAATCAGAACTTTTTTTTTCTTTTTTTTTCCTATCCCCCTTCCCTACAGCTTCCTTTTTGCTTTTTACTCTATTTGACGTTGAGAATAGCGCCTTGAGAACGGTAATGGAAAACTCCGCGGTTTAGAGACGGTGTGTTGCACGGTCGGTGGCTGTGAAAGGGAAAATGGGACGGGGCTGATGTTGGTGTCATTATGTGTTATTAAAATTTTCACCGTCAAATTTCGAGCTGTAATAATGGGGCGCTAATCGAATTGTCGATTACACTGGCGTCGCTGGACCGCGGCAGGGTAGGTACGGGAACGGCAACGGCAACGGCATGGCAAGGTGGGGCGTCAACGACGGGCTGGGAAACACCCGGGCAAAACGCACGAGGGAGAATAAGCATTTCAGAATCGAGGGGTTAGGCCTAATATTGTTAAACGCGGGGGATGTCATAATTGAAGGGTTATATAGTAGAAGCGTTTGATACGGCCGGTGTTCCTCGAGCAAACCCCTTGTACCCCTTGTACACCATTCTCCATACACTGGCTCTTCTCCTCGACATTACTTTGACAAGTGGTAGCTGAGCATCAAGTGTTAATTGCGTTACACAGAGATTAAACTTGACAATAGCCAAGAGACAGCTACGCTTCTAGTATAACCGACTGATTTATGAACACCAATCATCATTGCCTGATGTCTGTTAACGAATTGTCTAGATCTCGGATACATCAATTATGATTTGCAATCATATTCCAGTATTTGAGTTCAAAAAATGGAATGGCAAATAAATTGAACAGTGAAAAAGTTCTCTGGAACGAAGAATTATGTCTGAAAAACATTTTCGGCCGGAGAACTTCGATTTCTTTTCTCGTTAAACGCTAAAAGAACCCCTAAGAATAGGGATAATGCCCAGACCTATCGGCACCTGAGTTCGACCGACCATGCACTACTCGAAGCTTTTTTCTCTCCTGTCGTCAATTTTGCGAATTTATTAAAAAAAAAGGAATTCAGTGGGGAGCATTCTTGGAGGATCATACTTATCCGAATATGTAAAATATTGAAAATCGATCCTTTCGCATTTTTAAGCGGGATCCCTAGCCTCCTGAAAAAATTATCTTTCATGCAGTAATATATTCAAATGAACTGTGTGTCCTCTATTTTTTTATTTTCTTTTTGTTTTTATATAAACTGTGTCAGGATACTCATTGGAGGATGAGAGAGAGAGAGAGAGACATAGTGGAGAGAGGTCGAGAATGAGTTTAAAGGAGTCACCAATCTTGTTATCTTTCGAAACGTTAATAAGATCCGAACTTAACCGCGTGCAAATCGCCGTTGAACAGCGATAAACCGATAAAAAGTTTGCCAGTAACCAAGTCGAGAACCACCAAGTAACAGGGGAGTCATTTTTACACCCTGGCCTCGCCTGGCCTGCCAGCTCCAACGTCCCCATTCCAAACAACTTCCACCTCTCGTCCGACCCAGAGCTCTGGAGTTACTCGCCTCTGCTTCTGCTTCTGATTCTGATTCTGATTCTGCTTCCACACCTCCCTACTAAATTTATATCTCGACTGACTCGAGGGGTACCGATAGGTTGGGGTGAAGGGCAAAGGCCAAAAGGCGAAGGACGACGGAAGAAGATTTCAGACAGCGTTGTGGCGGCTATGATTGAAATTACTTAATTACTTTTCTCATCGAGTCATGCTCCTCATCCCACAGATGCCACCACCGATTCTCTATGATACTCTTGTTGGACAGGTGAAATACATCCAATTAGATGGAGAACCGTTTTCCTATTCGCGTATTTTGTACATCCTCGTTATTTGTTTGGTTTATTATTTTTGAACACATGCCAGTGCAATTCTTTGATTGCAAAATCGAGAGCTGGTGGTAGTGGGTACGTGGGTCTGTGGGACGAGGTGGCAAATGCCAACTCGATGCCGTGGAATGTAATCACATCGAGGTGCCGGCACCAGGAACGAATCGACGACGGCGACAAGAGCACAGAGGGGAAATCGAGAACTGGTGATCGAATTGAAGCTCTGGGTATATCGTGACATCGAGTTCATTCCTTCAGTCAATTACATACACCATTTTACACCTTTTAGAATTTTTTCTGCCCTTCGTCCAGTCCTGTTCGTCTGATTTCTCTCACACTTACAGACGCGGCAAATCGCGACTAACTGTCACGAATTCGAATCCAAACACAGCAGAAAATGTGATGAGAGAAAACCAAGTCTTACCTATTCCCCGAGAAAACAAGTCTCTGTTTCGGAACAAAACTGGTCCAATTTCTCTTTCACGCTCTGCACGGATACTCTTATGCTCGTGTATTTCGATATAGACTCTTTTCCCACGTGTGGGAATCTAATATACAGTTGTCCATTGACCCGGTCAGCTTTGGTGTCACTATAGCCACCCTGCACCCGATCAGATGGAATTAGAACAGCGGACTAGATTGCAGCAGGGATTGCGGCAGATAATCCCATTTTTATTTTGGGTTCAAGGTTCAATTAATTCCGTAAAAAATATCGATAAATCTCATAGGCTTCGGGCGAATATTCAGTTCCAGGTAATTTGTGTGATTTTTCAAAAGATCGTCGACCATTTCTTTTTTTTTCTTGCGATTTTAAGAACATTTTCTTTATCTCTTTTTCTCCATCTTTTGGTTGTTTGCGATAATTGAATAAGGCAAGAGAGATAGAATATTCATCGAGGTGAATTTAGCCCCGGGATTTAATATTATCTTGATTGTACAACTGACGTGAGATGAAATTTTTTAAACGACTATGAAAGCGAGCCAATTATATTTATAACGGGGAGTAGGTACGATTCTTTGAAAACTCGTTCAATCTTTGAATCACTTCGTGAGTCCTGAGTGACTTTAATCGGACAGGTAATTAGGGGATTTTATTTCTTCAAGGCAAGGCGAGGAATTAATCCCAATCTAATCTTCCTCAGAAAAAAAGTGAAGAAAAGAAAAGAAAAGAAAAGAAACGAAACGAAACGAAACGAAACGAAACGAAACGAAACGAAATGAAATGAAAAAATACTCGATCATCGACTGAACCTCGGTTCAGTTTTCGCTTATTTTACCTCGCTTTAGATCAACACCCACGCGTTACCGAACCGACCAAGTGATTGCATAATATTCAACAGTAGAGATATCGAATTCACGTACAATGCCAATCCAATATCATATCACCTTCGAGGAACGCCACGTTCTAGATTCGATAACCGTCAATGGATATTTCCAAAGAATTGACACGACATACCCCTAAATTTCGGATAAAGGAAACGATAAGAAAATAAGAAATAACGAATCCTAAATGAAAAAAGGGAGTCAGATTTTATGTCACATCGTTCCATTTTATCTCATTTCAAAACACCAGCTGCTACTGCTTACGACCTTTCCGAAGCTGCACACATAAACGAGCCAATTTCGACCACAGAAATACTCAATTTTCTCTCGTCTTTGAAGAACCGCTCATTACACTCACAATTGACTGAAAGGGAACCCTAAATGAAATGATTAAGCCCTTTCACACCATGCCTACATTTTCACTCCATTCGTTTAGAAGCTGGCCGATTTTTATCGGCTCAGAAAAAGCCTGAGGAGGGTTTGAAGAATTTTTTAATCGCGGTATCCATCTGCTAAATCGAGATCTTCATACTTCTACACCTTTGCCAAACTGAACCTCAAGATATCATGCCTTTTTCATGAAAGAGTTGAGGGTTTAAAAAGAAGGGTATAATGCCGGCTTTAGCTGGGTGCTTGTTTTACATAAGCGGAGCTTCAAGCCCCCGAGAATACACGTGGTGAGGGTGGAGGAAAGAGAAAGAGGCATGATGAGTGAGGTGTGCCACCCACGGCTTCAGGGTGACTGAACCACCCTACGATTCTTGGTCTGGGCCCTTGGCGATAGACAAGAAAGAGCGATTGAGGAAAACGTGAAGCAAGGAGAAGAGAAGAGAAGAGAACCAGGGTCTTGGAGGGCCCCTATAAGCGGCTTAGGGATTGTATGTCTTTGAGCAACACTCGAGCTCCTATCATGCGGCCGAGGTCTAGTTGATTGGAATACCATAACGTGCAACGACACATTACACGCTCGATAAAATTCCCGAGCTTCCGATATCCGACACTCTAGCAAATGAGTTTCGAGACTACGATAGCCAGTGTGCCGAAGGCGACCTTCTTTCCGACACCTTTACTGATAATGCATCAAATTACGTGCCCGAATGTTACATACCTACTACTAAGTATGTTGGCACTAAATCAATCAAATTATAATTTGCCAATAAACATTCTACGATATTATTCCCACTACGTTATGTAGGTACGTATGACGAGATCGATATCTTGATAAGGAAATAATCGTAGCAGCAAGTGGTCATGAAGAATAGCTGATTGGAACCTTAAATTTCGAAACTAAAAGGTGACTCGTGAATTATGTCACGGGATTTCATTAGATTTTAAGGATATTGTAGGCTGAACAGAAGTTTGAGGAAATTTCATCGATTTTACAAGGATTTGAACGGGAATCTTATAGGATTTGTCTAAGGTACGATGGATTTCTCCGTGGGATGAATTTGAGAGATCTTCGGGATCCGGAGAAACACGTGTTAAATCCCTCATAAAATCCACGGGAAACCTCTAAAATCTCATAGAAATCCATGGAATCATTGAAATTCTTGATATCTCGCTCTCTTTCAATATTTCCCACGCAAGTCACCCTCGATGTAGATATTTTATACGCAATCCCAGTCGTTGGCTATGGACACTCAAATTCCTCTTCAACGAGGTCCATATTTTTTCGGAAACGAATTATTGTTGCCAAATGTCTGTGGTTTTCGTAGGGCTGCTCTGGGGCCTTAGAAGTGTTAGAACAACTATCACGTTACGGAAGCAACTAAAGTTTATACTTTAAAGTCACGTATAGTGACGCCTATATTGAATTGGGGATCGAATCAGGCAGCAGTCGTCACTTGCGTGGATTCTAATCCAGTAAAGTTGAATTCAGAGAGAATCTGATTTACCCTGTCGCGTCCTTAGCGCCTCTCGGGGTTCGACGAAGCAAGGGATGAAGAGGCGAGTGAGCCGGAGGGAATGGTAGTAAGAAAATCGAGTTACTCGTATACCTACCTGCCAGTAAGGACACCAAGACTGAGTGTAGGAAAGCGAGTAAATGTTATTCGAAAATAAGGAGCTCGTTGAGTCTACACTCTGCAAGTTTCGCGAATTAAGTGCACAGAGAAGGTTCGGGGTGGTTTGGCCGGGAGTCGGATAACACGAATCAAACTCAGCGCAAAAGGCACTTGCTACTTGCCCGCCGCTAGCAAATTATGGAACTAATTAAAACTTGATTATTGCCGCTTAAGAAACGTTCCTCGTCGACGCCGTACCAGCGTACCTAACCGTGTAGTCATAGCCGTGGTGGTACCCCCAAAGTATAACCGTTCCACCAGAGAGATGGCTCCAGAGTTCAACTCCCTCGGATCTAGAGGTGTCTACCCACACTCGTAAGTACCGTGCTAATGATAGTTGTTATTTCATGAACTTTTGGTGTACTTTGGTTAATCTACGACTAATTACGCCAGGCACTCCCTGCGCCCGAATAAATCTCCAATTAACAAGCTCAATATCTATTTCATGCCTCATTCACCGCATTCAGATCTTAGAAAGCCCAAAAATTCTTACCGATAATTGAGAAGGACTTAGAGTTGATCGGCAATTGTTTATGAAATGAAATTTTACAAATTTCCCCACCGAACTCTCTCGTCAAGTTTAACTCAATTTTGAGGTTAGCAACGATACGACAGCACGGTTTAATCTTAATTGGGATCAGAATTTAGCAGATCATAGTACAGCCGCGGTAGATTAAACGTCATCTCGTCCTGAAGGCGTCCCAATTATCGCGGCAATGGACGTTGCGTGTTCAATTACATGTCCAGCTCATGTCCGACACGGGGGCAGTTGGATCTCCATGGGGACTTGTACTGTGCTCACTGGTGCTATTTCCAGTGTATGGTTCGAACCTGAGATAGAAGGGGCTAGGTGAGACTGAGAGGATTCTACAACCGGATAATTGGCTGGACACTCCCAGCAGTACGAGTGTCCGATGTCTCGGCAGGATAGCAGGCAACCTCTGCTCCTGGACAGCTGGTTTCGCCTTCCTATCTATCGCAGGTGGAGTAAAATCGTCAGCTGGTGTTAGAGCAACGGTCAATACAGCCGCTCGTCATATACCATAAACGTAGGTAATATGAACGGTTTTTGCCTTTCTTCAGAAGAGCGAGAAGCCGTGGAGCGCGTTATTTGTTACAAGGAAAAGTTGACTCCTGCAGTGGAAAAGGGATATCTAATAAACTGCGGAATGTAGATTTATCGTTTGTGGAAGAAGAACTCAATACGTGCGGAGGGTGGCGTGGATATTAAACTTTCGAGCTCCCTTTGGCAAAGCCACGCATCGCGCTTTCCCTGCGTGTTAAAATTGACAATTGACAGAGTGACGTGCGTTTTAGGGGTACCGTGGAAATAACTACGTTCGAGTAAGAATAACGGATGTTCGAGTCGAGTATAAGCGACGTGTGTCAAGTGGCGGACGTACGGACAAGCTATTAGAGGATTTAAATTCAGCATAGAGTGAGAGAGGCGGGATAAGGGAGAGACAATGGATCAACCCCTTTGTCGAGAAATCCGCACAAATTACAGAGATTAGATGCGAACCGGATAGCAATTTTTTTCATCCGGTTTACCCTGGTCACTATCCCGTCTGGCTCGGAAGAGGAATCGAACTCCAATACCTAAAGAATACCTCTTCGACTCACCCTCGGTATCCCGCGCGGTGATCCAAGGCAAATAATAAAAAAACTGATGTAAAAAAAATGCTTCCCATTAAGCGGATTCCTCCGGCAGCCTCGCTCGTATAGTGATTTATCGAACCTCACGTGCGCCTATATCGCTCTTCGATTTCATGAAATTGGTTCCAGTGCTGAACGGACTTTCCAATTCTTTATCTAATTATATATACGAAGTTATTCAGTGGCTCGCTTCTTCGTGCGAATCACCATTTCATACCAGCTGGGATCGATTGAGGGATGTTCTTTTTTTTTCTTTATTTATTTTTTTTTTCTTTCAAGTATTATGTTCTTTCGAAATGAATAGAGAAAAAGAATCGAAGAAAAAGACTACGGCTTTTTTTCCTTTTTTCGTTCCTTCAGACTCAGGAGTTAGAGAAAATCGGGGGTTGATACTTGGTCGATTTGTTTGATGAGGTTTTATCGTTCTTATAGGGATAAAGAAGAATTGGTGAAATATATTTGAAGGTGAATACGGGAGAAGTACGCCTCTTCCGTAATTTGTAATAAAATATTCCATCGTTCACGAAACGTTATATCCTCGGATCGTATCTCCTCGTGCAGATATCTGAGAAAATGACTGAGGGCTGCTATAACTGAGATAAACATTCCATTATAATGATTGGACCCAGTGAACCTTCTTCCTGCCAATTTTCGATCTTCAATCTCTTATCGAACTCTTGCGATTTATTCGCTACCCACTGCGATCATCCTGGCGAACAACGAGCGACTATGCCAATGGAGATTGAGACCGCCCTGGTCGGGCTGTCGGTATTATGAAAAATCATCCCTATCTGTAATGAGGGTGCTAAAAATAGCGCCCCCTTTTCTCTTCCGTTATTCAAACTCTTGGCTGCCCCGAGGATCTATATTCCCTGGCATCAGGGTCAATTCGTGTACAAATCTTTAAATTTCACGAACAAGTTTACTCCGTCGCGGGATTGATATGTGAGAACCTATAAGTAATTCAGAGACGAGTTGTTAATTGGTAAAATAGGCGAAGTGGAACTCGCGGTACGTTCCCGCAGGATAACTTAACGCCAAGAAACCTGGGGCCTGAAATATACCATCCGGAATAGAAGTGGTGAGGCAGAATTACAGCCAACAACTGAACAGACGTTTACCAGCTACCTATACCAACTTTACTACTAAATATCTTAGCCGTTCCTACACGCGCGGCGAATATTGCTTCAAGAAATTAGGAACTTCCCTTAATCCATGGTGCTTCAGCGCCCAAACAACCCAATACTCTTCGGTAGGTATAGATCAATGCACAAGATATCACTTGCACGTGTTGATTGGGTATTCCGGAAAATTGGTGATTCTTACATCGCGATAAGGGCTGAATACCCTTTTCTCAGAAACTCGTGGCGAGGTTGAGAGCAGGGATGAATCCTTTTAAAAAGTCTTGCGAACTTTAAACAGAGCGAAAAGTCAACTCGATTTTTTCGATTCGGGGTTAAATAGGTTGAAGCAATTCAATGGGACGTTGTCTTCCATGGGTATTCCTGTGCCAGCAGCTGCGTGGGTTGAAAATTCAAAAAGTAACATGTGTTTGGGGTGGAGTTAGGAAAAGAAGCCGTGCACTTGGTATATGTCGTATTAAAAAAATTCAGCTGACCACCACGCGCCAAATCGCCGCCAGCTGACATGGGGAAACTGTCGAAGGGGACTTCTGAGAGGGTGGCATATAGCTGGCTTGACTGAGAAACGGTCTTGTTGAGCGGAAAAAAAGTCCAAAGAAATATTCAGGATTAATACCGATGCGTGTGATCCCGTGGCTGTATATTCCGACTGTTCAATATGGAGTGAATAAATTCTTTTTAGTTACTCCAGAAATGAACACGGATCCTTTCGTGCAAATTTACTCACCATTGCGGTATATTGAATCACGGAATGACATGAACGGAAAAGCGCTACGCCATCGGATCATCCACGTTAAAGTTACACGTGGGAATTAGTGGTCCCACGTGGGAAGTACCGATTTTTCACAATACTTATGATTTCATAAGATTCATCGAACGATTTTTTGGTTTATATATAACCGAGGAAATACGATAAAAAATTGAGAGATTACCGTCAAAGTCTGGGATCAATCCCGTGACCAATTCGGGGAAGGAGGCTGGTAACTAGGCAAGGGATGGAAAGAGAAGTTGGTAGGTAATCGTGGATAATAATTAAGGACGCGGGCAACCCTCTCAATTACGTAAGTGATTCCTCTGAGGACTTTGGTTGCCGCGCGACTTTCGCCGCTACGAACTGTTGCCTAATTTACCCTCCCGGTTTTCCCCGCGCTATGGCTTCTACGGCCGCCGTTTTAACCCCTGCGATTTCACGTAGAAGTCGCCTCTCCAGAGGCTGGTACTCGAACGACCTCGTCTGTCAGAACTGTACGAAAACAACAACCCTCTACGTCATCCCCTTCTCCGCTGCCTCTTGTCTGTCGAAATTCGCCAAAAATTCGCGCGTCAGTCTAGCTGGAAAAAAGAAATACCTACCAAACGTTTTAGGAGCTTGCGATTTTTCCAAGCCGATATCGCGATGCTCGAAATACCTAATTTTAATATTAATTCATTCCCGGAGGTAAAATTGCAGTGCAGTTGAATCCGCCACGCTGATATAGAAATTTACCCCTACGTGGATAGGGGATTTAAAATGGATGCACGACGTCGCCGAATTCACCGGAGTTCAATCTCTCTGTAGACATTAACGAAGATTCAAGCGTTGCCCACTAGGATAATGGCTAAAAAATCAATTACTCGAAGAGGCTGCAATCTAGCAGGCAGTAAGGCAGGCAAGAAGAGTTCGTTGCCAATAGTCACTATATACTTTCAATCTCACCAATTTATCGTGATTGAATGAATCGGCTGATGAGGAAGTTCTCAAAAACTCGAGATCGCTAACGATGAAGGAAAAAAATGATAAGAAATTCCTGATTCTCTTTGCCGATTCAATTCTTACACACCTATACACCTAGTCCGAATGGGATATTGAATGTGGTTTATCAGGATCTCGAGAATACTAGATAATAAAAAGAACTCCAGAAATACGGCAACGTCTGCGGAATTTTTATTTTTTTGTTTTTCCCACAATTTTTCTCCTTCATTTCCTTCGCCAGGAAAATAAAAAGGGTCGCGAGTCCCGATGAGCCGATATGAACAAAACAAGGTGACTATACTATGTATCATGTAATTAGGGTATACGTTCCCGGTTCCGGCTTCTACCTTCTCGTTACTTACACATAGTTTCTAGAACTACGGTCGCCCAGAAAGAATATCGCACGTTCCCGAAGCATCCGGGCGATTATCGGATGCAGCTGAGCGTGAAGGCACGGGCCAAGACGAAGAAAAAGAAAAAAAAAAGTAAAAGACAGAAAGTTTACAGTGGCCAGTATCAAATAGGCGGACCTCTACACACAAGCGGCATACCCGATGGTAGACGTATATACTTCGAGGTGAACGCTCGAGTTCGAGGAACGAATGATAAACCTGCACTGACGCGTGCAGGACACTGGCAGATGGGGGCGATCGGCCAACCATGGTACCGGTTCCGTTCCCAATGATAATGTCCAGTCTGCCGTGAGGTAGGCTTTACTATTAGCCGATTCTCCATATTCCTTAACTTTTTTCATATTTTTCATATTTTTCATATTTTCTATAATTTTATGTTCAATTTAAAAGCACGCTCTAATCTATCCATAGAAACTTTCGTGCTGGGTTATTCCGAGTGAATTTTAATACTGGTTTCCAATAAGATTGAAGATTTTCAACGATTTCTTATGATCCAGATGATATTTTTTTATTGTTATTTGTTTTTTATTCTCAACTCAAGAGTTCTTGTGAGATTATATTTCGTCAATGTTGTACCTGCAAAGAGATAGGTACTTGCCGAATTATTTCGTACCCTAAACCAGTCCTTTGGTAGAATATACACAGTCGCCAAAATTGAGGACTAAAACGGTAAAACGAAATCGCTTTAGCAGGGTAAATTGCGCGTGATATTCCCATCTCTGGTAGCTATTTACCAGCTACTGCTACTGCGTATACGCGTAAAGCTGTGTGTATGTATATACCTATAGGTATGTAGTACACGTGGGGTAGGTAACACGGTAAAATTTTCGCGGGGTTCTCTGCAGGCTTTGGCTTTGGCCCTGGGTTCTGGTCCTGGGAATATAACCAAAAATCGTTCTGCCATAACTAAATCATAGAGCGCGAACAAAACATGGATTAAACACACATCGAGTGTTCCTACACTCTGATTCGCGTTTACTGCACGCACATTTATACAATAAAACGCTACTCCCGTGCCGTGCAGTTAATCCCCGACTAATTTCGAGCCTACGAGCTTGAGTGGACAATAATTATTCACAATATAATATGTATAACAATATTTTTAAGGATAATAATAATAATAGTAATGATGATCATAGATTGAGACCCTAATATCGTTGGGATTAAACCTAGAATTTCCAACACCGTGGTGGGTATGATTATCTTCAAATAGCTCCCAGCGCTGTGCTCGAGAACTCCGGGGGCTTCACAAGTAGCCCAAAGGGTATTCGAAAAGTTTTCTATTTTCCTTTTTTGCTTTTTCCGTTTTCATTCAAACAGAATTATTTAGTTGATGACCCTACACGGTCGACAGAATGGTCGACGAGAGTTGCCGTATTTTTAGACTTCCATTTGAAGTTTTTACTTTCGTTTTTATTTTTACATTTCACACATCCCCTGGAAGGATACCTCCATATACGCTTATAGCCCTGGAATTGATCTCTCCGAGTTCATAATTTCACGTACGTTAGGTTAATATATTCATCAATGGCTCGTTCTTCGATACATCTGCGTATTGTGACTTGAAGATCGGAGGGAGTTTCCTACCCCTTTTTCTCTTTTTCTTCCATATTAATAATTCGAATCCTTTTCTCTGCATGGTGCATAGATTATTCAGGCTTTCCTTACCTCTACTCTCTTTCGTTTTGTCTTATATCATTTTTTTCCGATTCTTTTCTCTTTCTCTCTCTTTTGATTCTTTACGTTTCTTTTTCTCTTTCCCTTTTTAGACTCAATGTATAAACCAGGGTGCTTGGATCATCTGTGGTAAGGTCTTGTTGGACCTTCAGTCTCTCGAGAACACGTATCCGTCGTAGTTACCCGGCGCCATATGGTCGGACCATTCCACTTCTCCGACGTGCTCTTCCTTAATGCATGAACCGATCAATGTTAGACCACGCTTGACTGCAGCCGCTACAAGAGACGGACCCACCTTGTCTTATTTAACATGGAAAAACAATGAATAAATAATTTTTTTCAAATATGTACATGTGAGACAACGATATAAGACGAGGAAACAATTTTCTGTTTTTTTTTTCTTCACCCTCCCTGTTTATACTGATTTTTTAAGAATTCAGCATTTATTTTTGTCCTCTTTTTCGATTTTACGAAAACAAAGGTGATCGGGAATCGATTTTAGTTTGAATGAAAGAAACAAACAAACAAAGAAAAAAAAAAAAAAATGAACATTGTCGAGGCACCAGTACAGTGAAATTATTAAACGGACGCTAGGCTTTGCTGTCCATTGTCTGAGGCAAAGCGCGTAACAAAATATCCGGCCGGACGCGACTGCTGACGAGGTTCTCCTCTTCTATTCTCTTTTATTCTGTCTTTTATCTCTTTCTATCTACACGCTGCACCGTACATACCACTTATGTACTTCTACCATTAAACGTAATATATTTAGTTATAATGAACAGTGAAGGTACAGCACCCATTCTCGTGTACTCGTCCACACTGTGGTCAGTATACTATAAGTATAAGTGCAATGAGATAACTCGATTCTTGAAACGTAATTAATTTTCTTATTTAATTATGTATCAATGAAAAATTTTAGGAAGAGAGAGAGGAAGAGAGAGAGAAAGAGAGAGAGAGAGAGGGACAAAAAATTAAGTGGAAAATGTTGGGATCCTAATCCATACTTTGGAAAAAAAAGTCTCTCGTCTCGTACGTGCTTTGAGGACTTCGTTACGTGTGACCTATTGCGCGGTTGGTAAAATTACACAATGTATTTTATAACGATATAGGGGTGCTTTCGTTCTGGGCGGAGGGTGGGAAATGTAAAGGAGTTGATTATTGTAGGAAAAAAGGTAGGAGGGTAAAGGACTAAAGGACAGATAGAGAGAGAGAGAGAGAGAGGAAGAGAAAGGAAAAAAAAACGCACCAAACACCAAACACCGGACGCGGAAGCCCGGCTATAGGCGTGATACTGTGGGTTTCGGTTACAAAGGACCCCCAGGGTTGCCGGGAATTACTGGGACTAGGACCGATGCCGAAGGGAGGAACTGATCCCTCAAAGATTAATCAAGGCTTTGCTGCATTTTTAGATAGGCACGGTGACCGAAGGACTAAAAGGGCTTCAGAGTATCAGATGCAGTTTCGATTTAATTGAAACTTGAGATAAGCGAAGTGTTGCAGTGATTTATTAAAAAATTGGTTTTCATTCTCATTTTTTCGTTGTTTTTTTTTTTTTTTTTGTTATTAACACTATAAGGGATGAAACGATAGACGCTTCAGTAAATCTCTCTTACTTGTTTACGAGAAAATATGGAAAAAAAAGAGAGGAAAAAAAGAGAAAAATAAAAAATTCGCCAGTTGGTTTCTTTGGTTTAATTGAAACTTGACCTGGCTCAGAGCCGGGGCGTGTCGGGATTAGGAGTTTGGCTTGGAATTTTTTTTTTTTTTTTATTTCTTCTTTTTCTTTTTCACTTCCGTGGTGGTAAATATAATTTGCGCACTGAGTCGAGGAGAAACGAGATTCTGAATTTTTGAAACAAAACAAAAAAAACAATAAAACAAAAAAAGTAAATAAATAAAAATAAAATAAAATGAAAAGTGATAAAAAAATAAGGTAAGATCCTTAAAATTAATAAACGTGTTTCGTATCAATTCACCAGCTCCGTTACACGATACTTCGACAGAGCTTCGAGTATCAAAGAGATAACAACTCCTTCAATCTCTGGACTGAAAAACAATAGCAAAGCTTTTCAAATCACTTCTTCCCTTCAGATAAGAGGGCGGACGAAAGGAGGAAAAGAGGAATACGACCGGTTCGCTGGCGTCACGATGCTCCAGAATAACAAGGGACTCATCCTTCCTTCCGCTCGATTCCTCGTGGAAGAAAAAGAAAAGAAAAAAAAAAAACACGAAAGGATGAGAAGAAAGAGTTTTCAAAAAGTCTCCACGGCTCCTGCGATACACTACGATACACGGATATCTTATACACGCATATACATACGTGCATATACACAATATACATTGGTATATAGAATATAAATATATAAAATCTACGCGAGTTTCTCTCGTTACAACTCGTCGACGTTGAAGGGGAGTCGATGACAGGGTGAGCCTGCAGACAGCGAGTGGAAGTGCGAACGAGTTCAAAGATTTTTTATCTTTTTTTTTTTTTTTTTTGATTCATTTATTTATTCTTCATTATCTTTCTCTTTTTTTTTCATTCTCTTTTCGGATCCGCGAACCCCTGGACAGAACCCAGACGTCGCTAAAAATCCTGATACCACGCTAGTTGGACAAGCTGACGTGGTTCAAAATTGAAACGACTTCGTGTGACGGATATCGGATAAAGGGAAAATAAAAATATATGGTCAAAAAGCCTTGTCGAGTTTGAATGAAAAATGTATTATATAATCATCGTTCTTTCTCTCATCGTTCTTGTAATCATTACTTATACGAATCGAGATATTTTCTTTTCCTAATATCAATATTTTCGTATACTTCGTAGATGCGTCGAGACGAGCGAACTACCTGCTTGCCATTTTTGAGATGGATGAAAAGTAAATGGTAAAGTAAAATTTTAGGAATAAGAAAACGATCAAGTCCTGCGATAAGGAAATTTGAATTTGCATTTTAACTTTACCAAGGCTGTGCAGGCTATAGGTCCGTTTCGTATATTCTTCTCTGTAGGTATATTCAAAGTAGGTGAGTCTCAGAGATTTATGTATAAAAACCTGAAACGAAGTGTTATTCAATCGAGATTATTTTTAGCCGACGTAGACGTCGCTCACTCTTTGCTCTTTGACCTGGCAGACAAGTGACGCGATTTCAAGAGACCTCGCCGACCTCCCGGACCTCGAACCTCAAACCTCGAACCTTGCCAGAGGCTCGTGTCACGTTCGACAATAACGAACAGAATTTCACGATTCAATTTCATATTTTTTCAGTTTTTTTTCTGCGTCGTATACTCGTCCATAAATATATGGTAAATTTCATAAAATTCGTGTATCACAAGTTGAACAAGACGATTAATCGATACCCATCCATGCTCGTATTCGTGGTAGAAATTTCGTTCCTACAAATAGCTGGAAAAAAATTTTCGGCCAATTCTTTACGTTCAGAATTGAGAGAGTAACAAAGACCCGGTCCATTTAGCCCGGAAATATCTTACCAGAAAAGAACTTTTTGCAGTAGGCTGCCACAGGTGCGACGGAGTGAAAGAAAGAACTAAATTAAGTCAAGTTCCAACCAGAAACACCCTACCCTAAAGATCCACGGCTCCAGGATTTAGGTTACAAAGACTCGAACCAATTCAAGACCGTTCGTTCGGCAAAGAATTTATTCGATCGTTGCACGGAGAAGTCTGATGATATTATCGTGCTGATACCTGATAAAAATAATTTTACTTCACCTACCTGCCTGATTTTTATTGTATTTATTTATTTTTTTTAAACTCGACAATTTTTTCGTTCGAGTAAAACGAAGAGATACGCATTTTCGAAGGACTGACATCTGTCGAAATTCAGTAAAAGTTGGATGTTGGAAGTTTCAGTCGCAGTCGAAGTGAAAGCAATAAGGATTTCAAAAATCCAAGACAGAGTCCTTTGATGTCCTGCAGTTTGAATAAAATCGGAGTACCTTAGGTGGAAGACTGTTCGGTAACACAAAGGACCAGCCGTATATAAAATATAGCCATAAACGAATGGGAAAAAACCGAGATAAAATTTTTATTGAATTGTTTTTTCGATCATTTCGATTTTCTCATAGTGCTTTCAGATCTTGTTCGATATCGTTCGCATACTACGAAGGTATGTAACCTACATCTGGGTCCAAAGTAAATTTGGCTTCGTTCCAACGGTAGCAATAATCTTTATAATAGCACAAACTGTCTGCTGCCCGGGGAGGAATATAGCGGCCTAAAATCTCTGCGATGATAATAATAATCGGGATTAGATCAGTGGCAAATATTCGAAATTTATTGATCGCAAATTTCGATGTGCATTTAAAAAAGTTTCGATAAAAATCTGTACGAGGCCACCTTTTGCTAACAGAAAAAGCTTGACCTTCGACATTTCGAGGGCTGAAGAGGAAAGAGGGCGACCAAATAACGATCGTTTTATATACGCCCTCGAAAATGATTCGAGCGAGACATTTTTTCACCGCAAATTTGTTACTCAGTTTCGATATACCAACTTCAGTTAGCTTCGGACATGATTTCCGTCCAACAATGGCCTCCGGTATTCCAATTCTACCAAACGTAGAATCCATTTCATCGGTTAATTTGCCAGCCATTGTACACATATTGACCGTATTGTACAGTGCAGAAAATGGAACAACCTGCTGCACATAGATAACCAAAATTCACTTTCTATTGTATACAACGAAATTTTTTAGCGTCAGCAATTATTATTCATCTATTAATTTTTTCAATGCATGTTACTTCATGCGGTATGTGTAGTCTCCTGTTCTTATGAAATGATTTAAAAAATCCAGAAATCATATCGAGATTCAGTGTGGTATCTGAATCTCTTGAAACACTTCGTACAGCTGTAAACGACGATCGAGTAGCGCACGGACGTTTAAACGGTTTAGTAGTGCAATCAAATTCGATTTACGATTTGCACGAAACAAATGAAACTGGATTGCGATTCAATTATTGTATAATCAATACAGGTAATATCAGTCGTTCTAACGCATTTTTCAATTGTTTAATTAATCACCAACGAAGTATGTACTGGTATACGTATATATGCATGGGGATGTATATACCAGAATGTAGTGACACTCGTATGGTATTAAAATGATATTTGCATTGAGGAGAGAGCTCGAAAACTGGTCTAATCAATAATCCTTCGTGTATATATTATATATTTTTTAACTTTTTTGGAGTAAAAAATAAAGTTCGTGATTTTGATATCCGCCAGGAAGCTTCTGTTTGAAAATTTTTACAGTCAGTAGATGTGAATCTGGGTATTACTAACTAGGCCGCGTCCCTGTCAGGTTGATGAAACAAGCTCTATGAAATGCACTCGAAACTCAGTCAGATTCTAGCCTGTGCCTATAGTATATGCGATAGTTACGACATTTTTTCATCATCGTGTAACAACGTCATAATTGAACCTAGGGAATAATAAAATGTTATACTGACGTACTCTTAACCGTTCTTATTATTGTTTCCGGGGCCGCATGTATATAGATGATGACGTATACCGTATAAAGCTTCGCTCTATTGAACGAAAACATACGTTGATAGAAAACGTGAAAAACTTTCTACTTATGCTCAAGTTTTCGTTATTTTATACGATAAAAATTGACAATAAGGAAATTAAAGGAAGAAGATACCGTCTAAATGGAGATCGATCGAACTTCATTCAAACTCGAACAGCTCTTGAGGTCGATTAAATAAGTTGTGGTAATTAAGACCGTCTCTCTTCCGCGGTGCAGATGAATTAATCGAACATTTGCCTTTGAGACTGATATCACTTCTCTCTTTCTCTCTCTAAAACTCGGGATGATCGCACGATTAATGGAAGCGCTGTCACATTCAATTACACATAATTGCCGCCATAAAGGGAAGGACGAACGGAGTAGCACCAGTTGTGATGCGAACGTTCTCTCGCAGCCCACTACAGTAGTCGTCAGCCCATACCCATTACCAGCTACGTGGTACAAACTGACCTTCTAGTCTTCTGATCGTGATGAAAAAAAAAAAAAATATATATATATATATATATATGGGGAAAATGAGCAAAAAAAGAAAAGAAAAAACAAAATTCTCTTCACTTATACGCAACGATTTTTTAATCAATATTACTTGAAAATTTACAGATTCAAGCGAAAGCTCGTTATTGAGAATCGGAGTATTTAATCGTCTCTTCTTCTCCCCAGCTCCTTCGTTATTCCATAACGTCTCCTTGATACTCTTGATCGATAGTTCACCATCGAATAATTTTCAGGGGTAAGACCGAACGACTTTTAAACGTGAATTTCACCGCGCTAGGTACCTAGAACGACGTAAATTGAAAATCATATCCGATCATCATCATCCTCAGACCGGAATTACATCGATTAGGGGAGCCAGCCAGAGCCGTTCGAAGCTTCGCTTCGAATAATTAACCAGCCAGGTGTTGCGAAAGGTTCAGGTTATGGGTAAAATGAAAAAAAATAAAATAAAATAAACGAAATTTCGGTATTTAACATAATAATTATATCTTTTCCCCCCATCGCTGAATTTCAAACGGTGATAGAAATGAATGGAACATCAAGAGAGCTTCTCGATTCCTGTAACATTAAACACGGAGTAATTTAGTGCAAGCCCAAACCACACGCACGTACGGTCTTATACAGTCTCTGACTGGCCCCCAGTGTGCACCTTTTGCCACGGCAATCTTTCCTTCCGTATTTTCTCTACATGGAATGGGTTTACGGTATAGGACGGTATCCAACGTGTTATACACATTCATAGACCGCGGTGTACGAGAAGCCCTCAATGAATCAATCGTTCAGTTTTATCGGCTCGCATCTATCTCGGTGATTTAGAACCCCTCTCGCTTCTGCAGCAGGAACCACGAACAATATCCTCGTTCCTTCTGCTAACGGGCCTAATATATATATACATATATCTATATATATATATACACGTGTGTAGATACATGCTACATGTATATCTACGATGAACCAACCGCGAACTTGGTCTCTCGTATTCGCAAACGCGTTTCGCTTTGATTAGGGTGCCCGTGTCTTTGTCGTACCCTCCGCCTACCATATACTGGTTGGTGGGTTACGTAACGCCACGGAGCGACTTCGGAGAGGAAAGCTTCGTTAGCTAACAAGATCCGGATAATTAGAGAGTCCAATTTAAACCACGGGTAAACCTCGAGTCTTCGGTTATCTCTGATAATCATTTTCCCCGCTGTCAGTTTCTTCGAGCTTTTCCTTTTCTTCAAGGTTTTTTTTATTCTGTCTCTTTTTTCCCCTGTTTTATCCTCCGCGAAGAAACACCCGCTAATCTAAGACATCGAGTTTCTGATAGCAGGGTCAGAGTTCAACCTTACATCGTGAATTTGATGGTCCGGATTTATTTTCCACCCTTATAGCTGCACTAGTAATGGTTTTATTTTATTGATACGGATTGGTGTGCGTAATATAAATAGCGGTAGTGGTACGAGCCTGCTATTCTGACACAGCTGTGCTGCGTCAGATATACAGAAAGCCCGCGTTTCGTATCTTTGATTCGGTTCGCGAGTGTCGTAAACCCTTAACCGGTAAACTCTTTACGACCAATCGTATAAGTTAACCGCGTTAAAACTCCCGCTAAATGTTAGTCAGAAGCCAATTATCCGAAGAATAACGCAAATGGAAGTTAGATACAGATATAGTATGTGTGTCGCTAATTTTCGCAGCTTTTCTTTACTCGAAACTCGAAACTCCAGATACAAGATAGCATGGAAAACGGAGACTTGACTACTTCCGGAAATGTATAAACGCCACGACTATCGTATGGCGTTTCATTATGGCTATAAATAAACCCAGTCAGGTTGCAGCTGTAATTAGAGATAAACAAACCCAACATTTTTCCGATCGTGTTACGCTATACCAGCTCGCGTTGTAGGTACAAACCGTTGCGATCGAACGAACTAACGGTGCCACAGGGTGAATTTGTGACTCTAATCAGCTGTCCGGTTTCCGTGGGCTGGTAATTACTAAACTAACCCCCCACAACACGCGATGCCGGATCAAATTTACCTTACTATACATCGACGTGTCGTTTGCGCAGATGCTATAACCCGTAAAATACACCATATGAGCAAATGATCGAATAAAGTTCAAATAACCGTATAGGGAGCAGCTCCTGAGGCCAAGGAGAAAAATCGCTCTGAATGACGATTTTTTGTCATTTTCATTTTTACAGGATTCTGATGTAAAAATTTTGTGCAAATGTTGCGAAAAATATGTTTTGGCAATGTAGCTACTGCCTGGAATCTTTCGAAATAGCGTCGCGACCCTGGTACAGATATATATGGCAGGTTGAAGCTGCTGCAGGGAGCAGGTATATAGCGACGACGTTTTATAGAAACAAGTTGAATATAGACGCGGTTGATCGTATACTGTAGGGTAAATGGCGTGTAAACTGAAGCAAGTAAATGGAAGCATATTGAGAGAGGAGCGAAACTGTTTGAAAGCTATTCGTTCGACGTTGAGTTGAAAAATTCAGTAACGCGGTTCTCCACAAGAAATAAACGAAAAAAGATAAATAAAAAGTGAAAAAAAAAAAAAAATGCTAAATATAGAGAAAAAAAAAGAGGGAGAGAAAACCAATCGGAGCTTTAAAACTCTTTCTATACCCTACATATGTACGAATTCCCTACGGCGAGTTTCTTCTTCAGAATATTCTTATACCGCTAGTGTAAGAGGTCCAGCAACTTGTAACTCTGTCACGATCACACATCCGGCCCGAAAACCTTCTTCGACCTTTTCTCGGACATCAGTTTGACCAGGGTGACCATATTGGCCTTTTGATTCTCGTGCCAGCCAACTTTGAAGAGAACTTTTCGCGGTTCTGGAAAACTCCATTTTCAATGAACGAATGTCGGCTACTGGCTTCTGCAGGACATTTAATGTCTCGAATTTCTGTGGTGTACTCTGGCGTGCAAGAGTCCTCTCGAAAGACGAACGTGTGCTTTAGGCTTCAGAGCTTTACCAAAGAGAATTTTGATTCGAAGTCTATTTTCTCCCCGAGCAGCACGTGGGGTCGAGGCGAGTAAGTTCACTAAATTTAGCCACCACGGTCGTGACTGGAAGAATTAGGAGTTTCTGTGATAAATTAAACCCGTTTTTTCAAACGGGGTTGAGAAAAGGTGACGAGCTTCATAAAAATGAATTCGCAAAGTGTGATACATATCCAGCTGCTTAACAGAGATGAGAAAAAACATGACGAGCTTTACGTGCTTTTCGGCCACTTCGTGGCGCCGCTAGACTCAGCAAGTGTAGTGCGTAAGGTAGCGAGAAGTTTCGAATAAATGATGACGCGAGCTTTTTTCTATTTCTAAATACCACCGAGCCGGAGGAACCTCGGCGAAAACAGTTTCTTCACTATTCTATTATCATCTGTTGATACAATGATTCGTAATGATGATTTAGAAACAGACCTTGGAAGTGCGAAGCAATCAAAGCGATGCAGAGCAACATCCTCCAGTCCAATCTCGCCATGTCGTCGATAGCGCAGGTAATAAAACACTCGAACCAAGGTGCACTAGGGTCACAAAAACTGTGTATTCTCACCGCAGACACTTGACGATGGTGTTTCTTTTTTTTTTCTTTTCGTTTTTATTAGATCAAAGAATAATGAGGGTAAGAATAGGAGAAAGGAAAAAGACGAAGAATGGAAAGGGGGAAAAGAAGAGTCGAAAATCTGACTTTTGGAAAACTTTTTATATTGTATTCAATTTTTTATGCGTAAAACTAAAACTACACGACGCGTTTTCGCAACACGAATATGGGCCGGAGCACAATTAACCGAATGAACTTTATGGTGAAAAAAAAAAACTAGCTTCAAGCGTGTTAAAACTGAGAGCATACGCTGGAATAGCGTTCACCGTGTGACTAGCGCGCGGTACACTGCCAGCAAGGAACGAATATCGCGCCCTCAGACAACACGAGGTCTGCGCGCGCAGCGCTTTTCGTTTATCTCAATCCGTCCTGCGCAACCTGAGCTTTTGTTCCGGTGTACTTTTGCCTTAAGAATTCTCGTATTATTTAAACATTGTCGAAATAATTCCTTGAACTGGGTAAAGACAAGCGAGAATTAGACCCTCTTAGACGAACTTGAACTTGATAATTTCACTTGTGTTTGTCTTAGACACGGATAGCGGGAGAGACCTAGGGGATGAATATGCATACTTGAAACGAAAAGCTCAGGATATACGAACCGGATTATTCCCCAACATAAATGCCTATATAGGTATGTAGCCGGCTAGAATCGATTGGTTAAGGTGTACATTGAAGGTGAAAGAAATACCGCCTGCCTTTGGCGTTTTCTGTGGTCGGTTTCGCGCAAAGGCAGGTAGGTAAGGTGAGGTGGGTTGGTCTGGCGTTTAATTCGCGAGATGCGCGCCAGGCGTAAAATGCACTTTTAATTGCACGTCAAAGTCAAAGGGGAGCCCTACCCATAGCACCCTGGTAGTAGGCGCCGACGCCCCCTCTTTAGGTAACCACATAGCGATGTAGAGTTTTCAGGGCATCTACTTGCGTTCGTTATGCTGCATGAATTATGCTTAAGTTAAATCGTGCCATTTTTCTTTGATGTCTATTTCATCTTGCCTCAAACGTACGAAACTGGATACATGCGAGTGCAAAAAAATCTTTACTTATTCAAAAATTAATTCACCGCTAGAGACCGCACGCTACTGAATTAATAATAATAATCATAATAATAATAATAATAATAATCATAACAATAATAATTAGTCGTTTCTGAGTTGCACTTCTCATTTATGCACCTCGTGTGATCTTCTGTAACGGGGTCAAAATGAATATTTAAGTAGTCTGGCTTCTTGCTGCTATTTCTTCATCATCCCTTACCTTTGGCTAATTCAAAGCAAGTCTGTTATACGCTTTCGTCGAGAATACCTATACATAGACGAGTTTATTCTGCTTCGTATACACACAATGTGTATACCTAAATATAATGGGGTATAAGGGTTTGTGAGAAATCGTAGGGTTTAATATTACCTGCAGCATCCCCTTGATGGGAATATATTTTTTATTTTTTTCTTCTCTTTCTTTTTTGTTATTATCGAAATTACTCGGATATTAGCTAATTGAATTTTGGAACTTTTACTCTAGTTGTAGTCGTACGAAATCAAGGCAAATTTAAACGGGAAGTTTCCTCATATGAGATGCCCGCGGGTTTCTGGAGATGGAAAATTTATTAAGCAATCAAGCTCTAGGATTCTGAAGTCTTGCGACTCGTCCAGGACCAGCTGTTGGGGAGACTCTATCCAAGTTTGTGGTCGAACCACCACTACCTTTCTACTCTCAGCTCTCAACGCTTAGGGTTCCTCAAACCCGAAACTTTATAAGCTATTGCAAGCACGTGAAATACACGGTCTCATACCGTTCGCATAGAGAATCAAAAATTAAATTAAATCCGGTTTGAAATTAATTGAGGAATCGCAAGCTACAACCAAAAGCGTAGGGAAAAGAACCAGGCAACGCAGCTTGCGGAAATATGTATATTCGGGTTTTTATCGGATCAGTTCTTTCTATACGTGAATATTTCGTAAAAGCTTTTTAACCGGGTCGTGTCGAGGCGAGAGGTTTGAAATTTAAAAGAAATGAGCAAAAAGTGTAAACGGTCGAAAGGTTCATCCGGTTTTTGATTAAGAGGGAAAAACTCCGGTCCTTTCTCGGTGACTCTTTCGTTATATATATACAATATACGTAGATATTTGAATTACACCCTCGGCTATGGTATGAGGATCGAAGAAACTGACCTGAAGTAATTTACATTCTTCTCGAGAGAGCGTGAATTTGAGTTACCTAAGCAAACGCAATTCGGCCGAGTGAACTTCAGGTCCAACTTTCCACCTACCTATGGTTACATATACGCATAACGAGGACTATATACTCACAATACCTGAATACATACTATTTTTATTTCACGGTATACCGTCGTCGTCTTATTGTTAGACAGCAGAGTTTTACGTGGGCACCGTCACGCCCGCAACTGTCCAGTGCACCATATGTTCCCGTTGGTCTACCATGCGTGCAAATATTCTTCGTCAGTCTCGCCTACTGCGGAAACACAACGAGCTACACACGCAAATTCGATATCCAGTTTCTGCCATCACGTGTACGTTTCAGTCCTCCATATCCTAGGCAGCTGTTCTTATCTATATTTTTCTCTGAAGTTTGTGTAAATAAAATTCCGCATCATTTTGCGAAGGAGTTTCTTCATCTTTTTCCTCTTCTCCCAAGGCGATGTGTGTAGGTAATGACTCTCTCTGAAATTTTTTGGCCCTACTTATTTCCCTCGTTATTATTTTTCCCCACTTTTTCCTCCAGCCTCAACATGACATGCCGTTATTTTTTATTTTTTATTTCTCTTTTGTTCCATTTTATTTTTTCTCTCTTTTCCTGAGCGAGAAACGTATTAGCATAGGTACTAAACCAAGGTGCAGACTACGGGGTGAGAAAAAGACCCGCGTACTTCACTGTGCGAAAATACAGTCTGAAAACATTCTGAGCAAGCTAAAACGTATTTTATCTTTATTATTCTAACAACTGACGCCCGAGCAGTAATAGCGGTAACAACTTTATTTTCCACAAGGTGTTTCGTGCTATTGCGTGTAAATCATGTTACCTGCTTTGGCCTGCCGTCTACAGCCGCGAAATTATACAATAACTTAATCACCCTCACGGGGGAGAGGTTGAAAATTGTGAATTACTCGACAAATACATATTATATACGTTACACCTATTCCCGTGATTATTTTTTTTAATTTTTTTAATTTTTTGATTATTTGGGGTTTTTTTTTTTCTTTTTTTAGCAACGAATTTTGGGAAAAAATGACGACGATTTATAGGACCAGTTTTAACTGTCAATGACCACCGCGTTTCCTTTTGACCAGAAATTTCTCTTCCTCTACGTGATATATTCGGAACGTTACCTCACCGCGGTTTCTGTCCGGACGGAAATACATTCGTGCGGTATACAGAAACTACCCAAATATAACTGTGACGCGGTGACCATCGCTCTCGTTCACTATTATACGCGTTGCGAAACGGCCGAAAGCCAGACCCCTCTTCGCTCATATTCCATTAGATTGGAATCTATTCTGACCTTGGATGGACCAGGCAATCGCGATCTCGAAAATCGTTTGAATTTTTTATTCCAATCAAGATGAGAGGAAAAAAGCTCTTTCCCATACCTTTTCCTTTTCCTCTTCCTCTTCATCTTCTTCTCCTTCTACTTCTTCTTCTTCTTCTTCTTCTTCTTCTTCGTTCCCATAACTGGAAAGGGGGATGAAAAATAATGTAACAATTTTGTAAACGAGGCGTAGGTGTCTCGGCATAATCCGGCCCTCTTTCCAACCCTTCTCTTCCCTCCTTTGATAGCTTATAGTTTGTATTGGAAATGACTGGTATTGCCTTCCCTTTTCTCACTCCTCGGTTCTCCACCTCCTGTAAATTTACTTCATCCAGAACCCTCGGCTAACGCGCGATTAAGACACAGCCCTGATACGAGGGTAATTTCTACACATTGCACGCCACCACTTTACGGCCTTTCCCCCTTCTCAGACTTCATCTATACACCCTGTACCTCAACGATTTTATCAAGATCCTGAGTTAAGGTACGGCGCTTTACCCTCGGCTCTTTTTTACTTCTCAATCACGTACCCATACACCGTTATATATACCTGCACTATGAATTCTTAATTAATCTACGCAGCTGCCTTTTAAAATCTCCAACACTTTAATTTTTCTTTTTTTTCAACCCGCATAAAATTTCTGCGATTATTATTACTTCCTCATAATTCTCCTCCACGTTATCTCAAGCCATAATTAAGAATCATAGTCGGAATTAATCCAGCTCTAAGTTCAGCTGATTAATTATTTCTAACAGCTTTTTATGTTATATATATATATATATATACTATATAACTTAGGTATTATAGGTATGTATACACTGTGGCTTGACACAAGTTGGAAGAGCAGAACTCTATGGCGGAGAACCACCAGGTTACCATTCACTGCTACCTTACCCTCAGTGACGGAAACTGGAATCTGTTTGGTTGATAAAAATCGATGCATTTCACTGGAGATCTTATCACGTTAACGTCGACAGGTAACTGAACCAACTTCCACGTTCCATATTCTATTCAAATGATGAAATAAAACAAGAATTTTGATGATGAGATCGGTGGTGATCTCGTTGAATGGGGATCAGATGGTACCATGCAAGTGAAACACGCGGGATCCGATGTTAATGATTTTTATTAATCGATAAGCTATAACCAAAGCGCGATAATATTCACTATATACATACGAGCCACATTATTCAATCACTTCAGCAACGTGTAACCAGAGTAATAAGGAAAACTGTTATAGACATAAACGGGTCTGTTGAAGGCGAAAGAATTGGCAACTGCAAGGGCGGGTCCAGTTTCCACTTGGTCTTCGAATGGTGTAGTGGGCTCCCTGCTCCTTGGAGTCGTCGTTGTCGGTGCTTCAGTCGTCGTCGTTGTCGTCGTCGAAGAAATAGGTGAGATTTTGTCTTCATTCTGGGGTCCGTAAGTGTTCGAAGGAGGTGGAGGACCGTATGATCTGTAACGACTCGGGTTGAAAGATCGGCCATCAGGTCGCCATCCGCTTGGACGATAAGGTGGATTTTCGGCTACAGCCAAGCCGAAGACTAGGACGAAGATGAGCCACTGGAAAAGAGACGATGGAAGGAGAATTTTCGTTTTAAATTAATCTTAGGTCTGAATAACGTTCGTTATTCACTCTGGAGAGAAATTTTGTGCTAATTTTGTATTTAGAGAAATATTTTACCTTTCTTTTCATCGTAATTGGAGATTGATGTAGGGCCAGCAGGCTTTGAGAGGGAATTAAAATTGACTGAGTCTTTCGAAAGTTGTAGTTGGCTATATACCACCCCACCTCGAGACGCGATGTGTCCTGAGATTTGGGTCCGTGCATACAAATTGCGAACTACGAACCGATTTCGTTCGATCGGCCTTAGCATTTCAATTTCTCTCTAATATTGCGTAAGGTGACTGTTCCGAAGACCGAATTACGAGTAATTCTACTACGGTGGGTTACTCCGAAATTATTCTTACATAGTTTCAAATCACGTACTAACTAAGCGTCTAATTAAATTTTAATCAGATTCCCGTATACAAGATACTTAACTGAGGTAAGCAATGCAATCTCTTGAACAAATTTTCCCATCAAGTTGAATAACTTAACAATTGGTTAAGTGGTTTAGTATTGCGGAATTATAACATCTATATGGCTCTAAAATTCTAAAGAAATCACGTGCCGATGAAATGTTGGTCACTGTGTGGTCATTTATGAAAGCATACAGCCAGTGTTAACACTGGTCGCATATTGATGAGGGATACACGTAGCCCCGAAATCAAAGTTCTTTAATGATAAAGAATCAGTGTTTAAAAAAGGCTATCTATATTCACGAAGACTTTAGTCTTCGTTAAAGGTGGATGGATATTGCGATTAGAAGAAGTTCAATGACATTATGAATTTCAGATTGGTTCTTTTCAATTTTTCTCTCACATATCATCTGAACTATTTGCCTTGCTAGCAGCGTAACCAACGCAGTAGACTGCTATACAATTTCTGGGATATTGCGAACGCGATCGCGTTACGAATTTTTAATTTCAATGTCACCGATTCTGGGGCACTTTAGCGTAAACGCAGCTTTGAGGACGTGTAATAGTCTTCAATTAGAATTCACAATGAACTAACGTGAAATCACTGAAAAAGTATTCAATTAAATGTGAATTTGGCAATTTGCTCTCCTGAATAGAAGTCATTTCATTATCTCTAATCGACTGGATAAGACATTTGCAAATTTTAGCAATCGATCACCCGATTGGAATTGGAATTATTTTTATAAATGGACTCGCTTGTGTCAATTGATGAGTTTCGTAAATCTCTATCAAATGTCAAATATAATTTTCGCCTATATAGGCCCTAATTGTCAAGTGGTCCACCCCTCACCATTGAAAAAAATTTGTCGCCATCATATTGAAAACCATGATTGAATTGATTTCGTTTTAGAGTAAATTAACCAATTGCACTTGAAGAGAAAATTTTCTCATTATTCGAGGCATAGTTCGATCATTTTCCTTGACTGTACAGCAGAACACAATCATATTCCCCATATTACGTGCAATCTGAAGGTAGAAATCACATGGATGGCATGCGGGTTGCATATGGCAAGAAGCAACAATGTTTGCGGCAAAAATAGTTTGTTCGCAATTCGTTCGTCAATTTGATGATTTCGAACCTATGAATGCATGCAATTTTGATGATTTTCGAGAAAGGAGAGCGGAAAATGATTGAACAATTATTAATTTATGATTTGAAGCGATTATGATGAAAATGCTACAATTCATTATAAGATTACATGTTTGTTACATGAACAATTTCAATACATGATTATTCGATTCAAATTATTGTGGATATGATCGTCATACGTATGGCATATTACGGATATCACTGAAAACTACATATTTAGCGCTTTTCAAATTCGGAGATCAGATAGAGCTCCAATTTTCAAGTCTCAGGAAATGAAGATTTATATAGGTTTTTGGAAAGGTCTCGAGCCCCGGATCACGAATCGCAACGACAAAACTGGGGAAAACGATCTGGACCAGCGATAAAAAATAAATAGAGTCCCGCCAAATCGCGAGAAATCTAAATTTTCCAAAACCCTCCCTAAATCTTCATTCAATTGTTCAGGAGCCGATTAATCATCGAAATCCTATATACTCGCAGTACCTGAATGAAAATCATCAACAGCAAATATTCTGCGAACAATTCAACTCAACTTTATACCAGGAACTCAAAAGCGAATATATACAGGTAACGAAGAGTGTATGAGGTATAGGAGAGACAGCAATTGAAATAAAACGACTTTCGAATTGTTTGGTAATAAATTTCATCATTTTCCTATTCTGGCAACTATTGATCACCCTATGCTGGCATGGGCATACCTGCAGCTACCACGAAGATCCCTTCCAACAAAATCTACCCATGGTAATGTGTGTCGGACGATATTGTTAATCGATGTCGACGGTGTAACAATTTTCAGAACGATAACCGGATACCATTCAATGGTCAACGAAAGGTAATTTTCACTATTCGTATCATATCGACAGTTGGTCGAAGTGATTTCCTCGTAGTTTGATCCCGGAGTATTGATTCTGAGGCAGTAAGCCATCTCTGAAATAGTCCTAAATGGCAGCAGGTGTGTCGTTGAATATTTTTGCAAAAGAGTATAGACCGTTAAAACTGTAGCCACGATGATTTCTAAATATATTTGACACCGAATTTAATCCCAGAATTATGTTATAAATTTCATCGACCTGTCACTTTTATTTCCAGATTTTACTGGCTCCGGTAAATTCGAGATAAAAATTTAATCATGCTCTTATAAATCAGACACAAAAATATCATAGCTTATGTTTCTCGGAGACGTCGCGTAATTTTATTGCTTGGTGTACACACCTACACCTCAATATAAAAATCCACGAGAATTCATTCCACGTATTTCGACGCCCGGAAAAATGACCAATTTTTATACTCGATCTATAATAGATATGCATTCTAAATCGCGAAATTGAACCGTCCAATTTAGTACTAGATGATTAACCCAATTCCCATTTACTAGTAAATTAGAATCTATCATTGAGACACGCGCTAGTGGCACAATAATGAAATCGATTTATGTACACTCAAGTCATGTCCAGGACGTTGAGATCTAATTATCTAAGACGACGACAGACTAATACTGCCTATAATTAGATTCGTACGAAAATATGTCTGATGGTTATTTACCTGAATTTATACGAACAGGTAATCAAAATTGTTCCCCACGTTTCGGAACAAACACACCTGTTACAATCCAAATATTTTTCTAATCTTATACGTCATTTCATCTAGATTCTATTTCATTTCTTGCTGTAGGTTTTAGACGTGAGAACTTGCGTGCCGACGAGATACCATGAGGTTAAGTAGTTAATTAGCCATGAATTACGTAAACACATTTTCGTGTAGCTTTAGATAAGGGCCGTGGTTTTAATCAACTATCACTTAAGAAATTAATTTTTTTTTTTTTTCGAGAATTATTCACGATTCATTAATTACCAGAACCCCTATATCAATGGATTGAAAATTTTCTTTCGTCACAGTTATTAGAATTGTGATTAGAGATTAGAGTCAAGTTTTCAAATTAAATTTTTCTGTTGGTCTCGATGTTGTGAGAGAGAAGGTAATATAACAGAAAGTCTGTGTATTTTATAAACAGTGGGTGAAATTCGATACAGGTAACTTAGAGCGTAACAGCATTACACGCTCGATGCCATACATAAACTAGGCATAAAGCGGGTTTAACGGGATTTAGGGAATGAGTAAATCCCGGACGAGTAAATTCTGTTAATAACCCTGTGCAACCGGGAATGTGGTACCACCTGGGCCACCTGAACGCCTTTAACCCTTCCACACAACATGGACTTCACTTATTCATTAAAACTCAAGCCCCGTCCATTATTATACGAGATTTTATGAACCGAAAAAAAAGCTCCGCAGTTTTGTGACTCGGTAGTCCGAATAACGCGGTTATGCGAACCAAGTACTCATAAAACGTTTACATCTCAATATAAAATGCGTTATGCACTGATATACGGTGTACTATATACCCACACGCAGAAGAAGTAATGCCAGGACGTCAATATTGGTAAAAAATATCAAACACACCGCAAAGGACAATTCCAGTGAATTGTACGATGGAAATATGCACCTTTGGTGTTACTATGATTTATTATTATTCCAATAATCATCATCCTCAATTTTGTAACTGTTAAATTTTACTTAAAGATTCATAGAAATTGGGCGAATCATTCGTCATCGAGGTAAATATGGAAAGATTTTTCCGTTAGTTTCTCTATGATTTAATTTGCTGTTCGATCTACGAGAATGACTTATATATGCCCAATGTATGTACTGGGGGGATGGATGTTAAGCTTGGTTTCTACGTATTGTAGAATCTCGTGGTTTTAACAGCTTTGCGGATGGGGATATAAGCCGTTTGAAACTGAATCTTGAAATGGCATATCGTGTATGGTGGACAGCGACGGAATTGGCAAACAGAAATTTGCGACTTATACCGACTCCGATGCAAATGGCTAAAGTGGCCTATTTGTTCCCCACAAAGGCGTCGTTGGAGTCCCTCCTCCACCTTTCGCTTGGGATTTCGTTCCAGCCTTGTCCCACCGAGATGATCCACGCCGGATATTTTTATGGAAATTTCCTCGGCATCCAATTTCGTAGTAATCCAGTCAGTCCGCCGCAACCCACGAGCGCATTCATCCTTTTCACTGAAAAAAAAAAGAGAAAAAACATAAAAATAATAATAATAATAATAAAGATCCATGAAAAACATTTTCAAGCTATATACGATAGTGTGTGCAACGTAAACGTATGCGTACATCATATTCCTACATGCATACACTCATATACACATAAATACACACGTATATAGTATATGTACGGATGTGCACAAAGAAGTGGACGGGGGCCCGTTTTTTGGCTAGCCTTCCAAGCTACGCTGCTTCTGAACGACGAGGACCCTTCAGTTTTTTTTTCAACATTTCCAAACCGCAGCGGCTGGGGATAAAATTGTAAAAAGAAAAAAATTACAGAAAAAAAAATACAATTATTACCAACATGAACGGTTGCAGTTATACGAAGAATTTGCAATCGGAAAATAGAAAAATAATTCAGAGACGGTACCAGCTCGTTTGCGCCATTTCGCGTATAGGTATATATGCATACATATCGCAGTTTTTAACCTGTTGATTTCTATGTTTTCCCCTAAATCATCATGGAACATAACCGAACAATAATTTCAGTGAAAAAAGATCTGATATGGTCCTACTTCACATATCATACGTGTAACAATAAGTCGAATTGCGGTGACCTTCTTCGGGGTGCAGAAGATTCTGCCCGGAAAGGACCTTCGCGTTCATCACTTCAGTATAATCGGACTTTCGAGTGATTTTAGTATCTATATTCCATACACACGTGTGTATATGCACTGCCCATGTGTGCCCCATCCGTGGAGTGAAATTCCACAGTTAGGTCGTACGGCTTAATTAACGTGCGTGGCATTACGGAAGTTATGCGAGAACGCGAGAGCACCCAAAATACTCGCTAGCTTTACCCATACAATTACACTATACGTATGGATACCTATTCGTGTAAAGATAATATTCATTATGAACGTCGTTGTAATATTCATCAGAATATTGTAACATGCGCCCGGTCAAAGAGTGAACAATAAATTTCCCGGCTCCAAATATCAGGGAAAATTGACCAAACAATTTACGGAGAATCCAGTGTGAATTATATCGGAGATCCTGGAGCTACGTTGATCACATTCAACGGTGAAATATGTGTTTTTATTGCTATATGTCTCGACCCTCATTAGAGCAGCGTAACATTAATCAGAGGAAGTGTGATCGAGTAAAAAAAAGAGCAATCAATGAAATCGATAAATTATTGTAGATTGACCCACCATAGATATAATACTCTTAGGGAATCCTCCCTCTCTGGTAAATTGACTTCCGAGGAGGTAGACAGACTTTGAGAAGCATATACCATATTGTGGGTTTCGGTAAGTGGCATTTAATGATCTTGAGTACCGCCCGTGACTTTCAGCAAGGAAGACCTGACGACAGGCGGCAGTTTCTATGGCGATCTTTGGTAACCAAGGGGTTTCCTCTGACCCGGGTCCAGGACGACATCGAAGGCGTCTTTGGTCTCGGAGGTCTTGATCAACCGCAGCTAACTTCCGTTAGATTAAATTACTTAGCTCATAGCCAACGTTGCGTGGTGGGTACCCAGGTCGCATCAGCCTCCACAGGCCACGGATCTTGGGAAAGCTCAACCCTCGGATATGAGCTGAGTATGCTTTACCAAAAGCCTGTATACCCCGCACGCTGTTGTCACAGTATAATTCGATATAATCCGAAACGATAACGAGGGCCTATTGCACGTTCGTCCATAACTACCCTAAAAATCAGCTCAGTATTACTCAGCTTTGTTGAATTACAAATTTAGTTTCACTGAAATCGAATGAACCAGTCCCTTGGCGGTGGCGATAAATTTATACCGTCGTGTCCCACAGCTATGCGTCCACTATTGTAGGTATAGGTAGCTTTGTACCTAGGTGCTCTTGTAGCCTAGGTAGGTAGGTCGGCGATCGATTGAAACGATTAGACTCAGAGAGCACCTTTATTGGGTCAATGATTTATTCGATCCTGGTTTTTGATGCTATCGAGTTCACTGGATCTTTCGATTATCGTTAACATCATGGTAAACTCTTGGTAATCACATGTCCGCTCTTCGACTTTACTGTGTACACGTATAGTTACGTCCGAGATAGTTATCTTAATAACGATGTCGAACATCCCGGCGTTTCATTCAACTGGAAGTATTCGCATTCATGCAATGTATATTATCTGTGGGATTTTTTATCAGCTTGATTACCTCGCTTCACTGCAGATATACCCAAGAAATTGGAACGGTGAATTCATTCCGATTTGTTAATGAAATAAAATTTCTATAAACTATACGATACACCGGTTTATTGGATTGGTGGTTTAGCAATCTACTTGTGGAAATTTCCACGACAAAAATATGCGCAGTGTCGAAAGGATTTTGGAAAATCATGCGATGTGGAACTAGTATGTTCCGTGCTTATCATATGAAATTGACATTGGGATTCATGTGATTTCTAGATCTTTGAATAAATACCGATGCTGATTCCCGGTGATAAAATCCTTCAACACTCGAATACCGTGTTCTAATCTATAAATCGACATTGAAGAAGATAAGAACAGTCTTTGAGTCTTATTCCGGAGATGAACGGGGTCTTTTCTTACGGAGAATCTAGTCTGGTCCCGTCTTTATACACGATAGATACCTACAGTGAAGATGTCTCACGGAGTTGAAATCGACGATTCGGACAAACCGTTGACCGAAAAACACTCAAATACACAACAAATAGTAACAACCAAATCGACAACGACCGATAAACCAACACCCGAGATTAAAATTTACAAAACGCGATGGCTCACTATAGGTCTTTTTCTACTTTACGCTTCTCCGAGTACTTGTCAAACGATACAGTACTCGATTATCAGCAACATAGTGTCTAGGTAAGTTTCAAAGTTAATCATCGTGACCAGAGATCTTAATTTTAATCAATGATCAATCATCAGGTACTACGATGTATCGCTGTTGGCTGTCGACCTGACCTCGATTACTTTCATGGGTTATTACGTTCCCTTCATACTTCCGGCAACCTATTTGATGGACCGTGTTGGTCTGAGAAGTACAGCAATCATCGGTAGTGTACTCAGCTGCATTGGTTCTTGGATAAAAGTCTTTTCCGTTTCTCGAGACAAGTTCTGGGTGACTTTTCTTGGTCAATCCGTGGTCGCCTCGACACAGGTAATTTTTAACGTGATTAACAATTGCCTGAAAATATTGTCGACCCATAAACAGCCATTTAAATTGCTCGTGAATTACCTGCAGGTCTTCGTTCTCACCGTACCAGGACGTCTAGCGGCATGCTGGTTCGGTTCTCATCAAGTCTCGACAGCAACGTCTTTGTGCTTGTTTGGCACCCAGCTAGGAATGGCGACTGGTTTCTTGGTCAGTCCTATTCTAGTGCGAAATCATGAGGACCTCGAACTAGTCGGGAAGGATTTGGATCTGCTTTTTCGGACCATTGCTGGAATCACAACCTTCGCTGCTCTAATGGTCATACTATGCAAGTGCAAAATTGAATTCATTCTCAAAACCAACGCTACGTTTCTCATCTGACGACGCAGTGTAATAAAACGCTCTGGTTTTCGGGTTCACAGTTTTCAAAAACGAGCCAACTCTACCACCGAGCAAAATTCGCGCCATACAGAAATTGACTAGTCAAGAAGAGACAGAGTCCATTATCCAACCGATCAAAAGGCTCTTAACCAACAAGAGCTTTCTAATTTTGTGCAACTCCTACGGTATGGGTGTAGGCGTCCTGAATGCAATTGCAACACTCCTGAACCAAATGGTTGTCGCTCATTTCGAGGTAGAGTAACAATTCCTCATTTCGCCTCCCTGATATATTCACGGTCTGAATGTCTGCCCGCTTACAGAACGGGGAGAAAAGTGCTGGACGAATTGGCCTGGCTTTGATAGCAATGGGAATGATAGGTGCCATGACGTTCGGATTCATCATCGACAAGACACACAAATTTAAGTAAGTTCGATTTCGTATGATTCATCACTACCAGAAACTGAGAATCAACCATCCGTTGATTTCGAACTTATCACTGTTCATTTCTTCTGTATCAGAGAGACTGCGGTCACTGTTTACTTCATGACTCTTTGTGGACAAATCTTCTTCGCCGTTGCCATGCTCTATGAAAACAAGTCATTAGTTTACGTGTCAGGGATGTTTCTAGGGTGAGTTTTCTCAGCTTTTCTAAGCTTCTTTGAAAAAAATGCAAAGTATCCTCGACTTCAACAGGTTTTTTCTCGCCGGTTATCTGGCTCTGGGTTACGAACTGTGTATTGAGTACACGTATCCAGAGGCGGAAGACATAACAACTGGACTTCTGAACATACTGAACAATATTTACGGAATGACGTTCGTTCTGGGATTTGGAAAGCTTATAGAAATTTACGGGGATTGGGCTGCCCACATTGGACTGTGCTCCGCGATCGCGGCTGGCTTTATAATGACTCTTTTCACAAAGGACGAACAGCGGCGTCAGAAAATCCTGCGTGAGAATCGCGCGGCGTCATCACTCGCATTGTCACGAATTATCATAGATTAAACGGTAAACTATTTTTTTTTTCTCTCTCTCTCTCTCTCTCTCTTTCTATTTATGGACGATTTATACGCTAGCGATATTTTTACCGCATCTTTCTTGAAACTAGTGAAGATAAGGAAGATCCTGTAATTAGAGGTTCTAATCCCACTGCGCAGAAATCGATGAGCAATGAATTAAAACCGTGCTGTAAAAGCTTAATCTCAGGCGGTGTAAGCGAATTTAAATCCTAAACTTCAACGACTAAACCGTAATTTATGTACACTCGTGATTGAAGAAGCTGGTGGGTTCGTGATTGAAAATTAATTAAGGAAGAAATTTAAGGTTTTATCAAAGACGCGACGCTTGGTCGTCTCTTGGCAAAGTATGAACTTCTTATTTGTCGAATGAGCGATCACACTATTCCTTTTACCTCTTTCTTCGTTGCACTATTTTCATTTCTAAACATAGAAATTAACTTCTGGTAGAAAATGGCATTCCATTCGTAACCGCGGTTAAACCAGCAAGAGTTTAATTAATTTCCACCCAATATTGACTCAGTTAGCTGAGCGAAGTTAACTGGACATCCGGAAATATAACATCTAGAATACGCAGTCAATTAAAATATTCATAAGGCTGCAGCTAGGAGGGATGGCGTTAATTGCGTTATAAGCGTCGGAAAAGGCGTTATAAAAGATTCCAAGAAGATGCTGATAAGATGGCGGGAGCAGTGATATATCCGAAAGAAAGTAAAGAGTCCTTAGCTCTCTGTTTCCCTCTTTAATTTTTACCTTTTCCTCATTTCCTCCCTTATTCTCATCCAAAAGCTAAACGGGTGTGTATATATATATATATATATATATGTATATAGATATCCACGGAGGTAGGACACGGCTATAAATGATATTAAAATCCTCCCTGATTACTCTTGTAAAAATATGCAAATCCAGAGGCGAAAAATGTTCTACCCTCAGCCACGGTATCATTCCGCGTACCAATTTTACCGGACAGCGTTGCGTACCACTAGAACTATAGGAAATCTTATTGTCTTAATTATAAATATATGTCTGTGTATATTAATATAGCATATGCCTAGAATTTTCGAGCTTGATGTTAAGGGGTGGGTCTACCAGATTTTTACCGGCCTGCCTAATTTCTCAAATTTCTCCGAAACGGGGCAATCAATCGAATTGTCCTTTTAGCAGCCGATGTTTGGCGAGTGATGAGTTCAAACTGGTACGTTTGATCGGAGGAAATCGGGATGTTTTTTTTTTTAATCGAAAAGTGTGGGCGTGTAGTATAGAGTAAGAAAAATAACTGATAAATAATTTGATACTGAAAGTTTGCGAATTATGAATGTGGAAGCAAATAGGTAAATTTGTGGAATGAATTGGGAGTGATTTATTTTGGCTAACTTTGAGGAAAGGCAGCCAATTTTTATTCGATCCAATCGATAAGGGATGATAATAAAAAAAAATGTAATCATTCGACAAAGACGTTTCTATTCAAAAATATATCTGCGAGGATCCCCTTTAACGTCATAGACTCGTTACTGGCGATTCTAGAGTGAAGCCCGAGTGCTGGGGTTGCCCACGGAGAGGTCGAGGGCGGTGTGGAATGGGGTGGGGTACTGGAGGTGGGGATTAGTGATTTTAGCCAAGCGTAATTTTGGCTTTTGAAACTTTTAATCGGCTTTATCGCGCTTGAAATGAGTTTCTTCCAAACCCATTCTCTATCCATTGCGGAGAGATAGTTTATTCAACTAATTTCTCTATTTAAGATAGTTTATTGCCTCTTTTAAAACACCGCGAGCGAGCGTTGATGAGGACGTTGATTCGAGAATACTCAATTTATGTATAATAATGATGTAATTAAAACCATCGCATCACTCCTTCACCTGTCTCCAACCACTCCATCCATCTTTGAGTGAATTTTCAGGGTATAATTAAATGATCAAAAACGTATATTTCGAATACTTCCAACAACGAGATTCTACACGAAAACTCAACCCCCCATTGTCTCTCGTATATAAGAATGATGGGAATCCAATTTTGACCAATTCTACCTCGGTCACAGAGGATGACACTGGTCTAGGAATTCCCTGTAATTCAACCGCACCAATCTAGACCAGGTTTCTTCGATCCAGTAAGACGTAAGTGATACAATTGCAGACAAAAGCTCCAACCAGCTGAACGTAACTCGCAAAAATTAACGTAAAAGTGTATCAAAAGAAAAAAGAAAAAAAAAAAAAACAATTTTACCTCGGGGATTTACACCGTATTCATTACCTACCTGGGGAACACGAAGCTTTGATTGAAATTAAAACGTTTATTACATCCCCTAAAGCACCGATATGGGCATCTTCATCTGCATTAAACTCCTGGAGGTTATACCTTATACATCTCAAGTCCGAAAGTCTAGTGCTGCGGACCTTGCTGTATGTATTATATCATACACTTGGTAGGCTGCTATTGTTTGGTCGACCCTTTTCCCAAATTTATGGCAAGCGCTGCTACACACGCGCCGACTACCGCTACCGCTTTTGCGTTCGCGTTCGCGTTCGCGGACTTCCCGTTTTTAGGGCTGGCATAAATCCACGTGTTTATGAGTGACCCGCCGGCCACGCGAGCCCCGGATGGGGTCGTCGGGTTCGCTAGGAGTGTTGATACGCCACCACGGGGAGCCGTTGCCAGTTTCATCCCTCTTCTTCTTCTTCTTCTTCTTAGCCTTTCTTTACATGCTTTTACCCTTCCCAGTCACGCAGACTACTTCATGACTTGAGCCCGACGTTGTTCTGATGATTTTCGGTTGAAATTCTGAAAATAAAACCGCGAAATTAACGTAAAAATTTGTTCAACAACACGAGAGGAAGGATTCAGGGAAGAAAGTTCACCACTGAAATTGAAATTAAATATATCGCGTAATGATAGCCATAACTGAACTAGTCTCGGATTCGTTCCGTAGATCCATCCCGGCTCACCGCGAGTGCCGGCACTTGATGCTTCGAGGAAATAAAAGTCGACGGACGGATCAGACTTTTTAAGTGGCACCGAAGTAGGAGCTGCAAAAGAAACTGAGGATGGCGTAACTTGGTATGGAAGAAAGATACACCGATGGTCGAGGATCTAGGGGCGCCCTAGCGAACGAAAGTTGCTACCAGTTTCCTGTTAAAAGTTCATCCATCTTCGGGTATTTGTTCGAATGGATCGTTAGAAGAGGTCCGAAGAAGCCGTACTTTTTTTTTTTCAATTTATTTCTACTCCTTTATTATTCATGCGATGAATCCCTCGGAATTCGGTTGAAATAATGTGAAAAATGACGATTCCAAAATTTCGCCTCGCCGACAGTCAGTTTCGGGTGGACTCGCTTCCTACTCAGGATTCAACGCACAAAAATAGTGAACTTGATGGGGGGAAACGCGGTGGCTGCGGTGGTCTCGCCGAAATATACCAGCATATACCATTTAACTGTGTGAAAATATAAATTCCCCGTTTGTCGGACTGACATATTTCGCCGTCAGTACGTAATTTGAATACAGTGATTTTTACATCATTCTACAATATTCCGCCGTCCATACACGTTCAAATCCGTTATTTTTCATGGGTTTCATTTCGAACTTCAACGTAGGCGAGAACTACGAGCTGTTGAAATAATTTTTTCTATTCTTTTGTTAATTATTCCGCAAAACTTGACAGCTTGGATTTGAAATTATTCCTCGTATCTCCATTAGTTTTTCTTTTTGTTTTTTCTATTCTTCAATTTTTTTCCTCAATTTTCTCACTCAAATCGAAGACGTCGAATCTGCATCTAATATTCGAACGCCTTATACATTACCTATCTACACTAAACTCTGGCATCGAATCACTTTCTTCAAGTTTAAACTACTCATCGATGTGTGATGTGATCAGAAGTTTGTCAAAGTTGCCTAGTTTCAACTGATTTAGTCGTTAGCTGATATCTATTTGGCTATTCAGTACGACGTCGAGACTTGGGAGAACGTCTCCTTACAGACACACTTCCCAAGGGATTACGACTTCACGATTTTCCAACTACCCTGCACTACCATGAACCAGGTTCTCCAGGGGTCTATAACCTACGAGCATGGAATGCATTTTAGGAAAATACTTTTGATACGCAATACCAGTTGCCTCAAAGCCTTTAGAGACCCGAAAGCTTCGCCAATTAAATTCTAGAAAATTGAAAATTATTTGCAATCACAAATAAAGACCTCAGAATTTAATGAAAAAGAATGGAAGACCGAGAAATGATTTTGAATCTAGGGATGCACGATGTTCTCCGAGTCAAAATGGCAGAGGAATGATTTAGGAAGTTTATCCTCTCCTGTACGAGGGTAGTATAGTTATTATACGGTTGGTTGTGCTCCATTACGAAATAGAGATGAATACACAAGTAATAATTCGTCCGCATGTATGTAGGTACAGCGGTGCCTATCGTGGAGCCATTTTCAGCTTAGGGGGTTGTTTTAAAGGGTATGGTGACTGGTACCAGGGACTAGCAGCGGCACTAGGCAGCATCCGTGGTGGTTGTGCGAGGGTTCAAACGAAGTGGGTATGGTATAGCTGGTATATTCTCGGGACGAGCATGTAGCTTGAATACACGCGATAAATCTTGGGCCAGGTTATACCCGGGAATCCGAGGAGGGCGAGAGGAATGGTGTACTGGAAACGGCGCGGAACGTAACGGAGGTGGTGCTGCAGGAGCGGGCTGCCCAGGGAAGAGACAACTAACGTGGAAGGATTTTCTGTCGTTTCCCCATTGTCCACCATACCGGTTTCCACCCTTCCCCAACTTCTCATCCTCCCATTACTCCTACCATGCCTACGGTCAAATTACCGACACTCGAATCCATACCGTACCTCGCGATTGTCCCTTCGACCTCTCACGGTGGACGCGATGGAGGACGTAAATGTAGATCGTAGTTCTTTGTCTCCTGAAAACACCCTTTTTTCTACCCTCCTGTCCCTCTGACTCTCGTATTTCTCTCGATTTTCATTTACCGTGACTTTTTACCCCCTCGAACACAAGGGGTTATAATTCGAAGCAAACGGGGAAAGGAGTTTTCCGAACAATTTACCCGAGCCGGAAGAGAGGCGGACAGGAGGAGAGGAGCTGCGACGATCAGCAACAATGCAATATCTGCAGATTTTAAGGTCTGCCAATTCGCGCGGAGTCACGGTGCAGAAGTGCAGCCGAATAGCAAAAAGCGAGAATTTATATTTTCTGCGGGACCCGGTATTTCTGTGAGTGAAGAACGCCGCGCCGGGGCAGGAAGTACGCGAGGATTCTCACCGTGGCGAAGAAACTTTCAGACTTTATAATCCGCGGCTCTTCGCTCTTCATGGTTTACGCGCTCTCTGTTTCCAACAATACGCCGGGAACGTCCCGCCACAAGGACGCCACGGGGATACCAGAAGGACGCGAGAAGGACGGCTCTTTACTTTCGTACTGGAGGGATGCACTCAACAAGGATTTAGGGGTGGGTGTAGGACGACGACGACCACCAACGGCTCGCGGTGTTCCCAAACTACGACTCAAACTCGTAAGTCACATTTATGCGACGATGCGAGTGACACTCCCGCATTCATTCCAGCTTTGGTACCTATCTCTCGTCCCGGGACGGGATGCCACCCGAGGACCAGAGCCTTGGTACTTCGATCGAATCCCTAGCCAGGGCAAACCGTAATCCATATGCTTCGCGGCTTTAATAAACCCGCCTACTAATCGGATTCTTTTTCCGTGCCAGCTATGCATTTAAAAATTCATTCTGCGGCTAAGCAAAAAAATTTCCATACCGTATTTATTGTTGGAACAAGAAAAAAAATCGAGCTCCGTTCTAAATTTCATTAAAATTCGTACCCCGATTTTATTATTCACCTTTTTATTATAAAAATAATTTCAATTCGTATATATATTTATTCGTTGTCGAATTATTCGAGAGAATTGAACAGGTGTAACGTTTCTAGTGACTGCAATTGATTATTAGAAGCTTTTAAAGCGGCGATAAATACCCAGTGGTAATAAATAAAAATGTTATTTCAGTCTCCGTCAGCGATTACGTGCGTACCTACATTGCGTATTCCCAAACCGTTCTTTATTGACTTTTTCGATCGGTAATCGCCTTTGGCGAGAAAGCCATTCTGGCTTTATTTTTCATTTATATACATTTGTCTGCCAAAGTGGTTTTAGTGAAAACTTGACGTTTCCATTCATAGGTGAACCAAAGCAGCGATTAAAATAGCAGTAAAAATATCAGTTTCGAAAATATATGAAAATATAAAGGTAGAAAAAAAATCATCCCGAAGTTTATCGTCGCCATAATCAACCCTCAGACTCACTTATTGGGCTGATCCAGCAAGATGCCGTCCTCCCATTTGTCGCCAAAACTTTTGAAACAGCTTAAAGTCGATCATACTGCCGAGAAGAGGATCGCTTCTTTCGTCGTTAAACTACCCCCACAACTTTGGTCTATCTTCTTCACGTTTCATCCTCCATATACTTTTCTTTGACCTCGAAAGATACGATTTAAACTATTTCAGCTTGTAGATCGAGCTTTCGCCTTCCACTTGAAATCGTTGAGTTCATAAAATAAATTAAATACACCAAAGGCTGAAGAAGGGCTAATGAATGCATCAAGCGGATCGCAGGAACGGTAACATCTGTTATTTTGAAAATGCGAGTGGGTGAAAGCTCTCTGCAATTATCTTAAGCTTGTTGTAGTAGCGATCAAAGAAAGCTGACATCTCTGAATAAACTTGATAATTATAGGCAGGTCTGTGTATGGCTTATAATTATAAAGTGGTGTGGATTAGCAAAGGAAGAACATAAGACGTACCGCCTACTCCGATCTCGTGGAACGACTTCAAGTTTTACAGGTAATTTTCGTCAATTTCACATAGTCAATAATAAAATTTCTCCCGGGTTGGTGGCGTTGAAGATTTAATAGGTCAGATCCTGCGAGAAGAATAGAAAGGAAGCTATGAGGAGGCTGCAGAAGCGTGGAGATAGCCTCGTACATCTTTCTTATTGGTTCGGGTCGCGTGGGGTATAACTTGGGGAGGATAACTAATTAAGGTACTTAGTCAAATCTCATTATCGGCTGGTTTGCCGCTGCAGGGAACCTCGGAGATGATATAGCAGGGGTAAAATATCAGTTCCCGTGAAAGTGGATCATGACGACACCGCGGATCTATGAATGTGTATGTCTCTCTGTGTATAGGGGTTTCGAGAGAGGGGTTGTTCGGGAAGAAGCGCCCGAGGAAGTATAACGTGTAAGCTCTAGAGCTTTTTATGCAAATCACGAGCCTCGCTGATATACACACTGGAATAAAACCGGCGAGGGTGAAGGGGGATGAGGTTAAAAAGGATAAAGCTTACGTATGGCCCATAATGTGTGAATAAAAGCCGATAGCGCTGATCAATGGCGGCTTTTGGCTTAGTAGTTTCCGCTTCGTTCTTATATATGTATACCGATAGATGTACACATTTACCTTACTCCAGGGCTTATAATGCGTAGTTTATCGAGCGCTAAATTTTAGCTAACACGTTTTAACGCCATACACATTATACCGATCTACGGACGCGTACATTCATATATCGTCAGTTTTCAAGAGAGAGAGAGTAATATAAAAAAAAAATGAAATAAAATAAAAAATGAGGGATGAAACCAAATCGCGTGAAAGTTTTTTTTTCTTTTTTTGACTTTCTTACCACAATATGGAAACATTGTGGCAGAATATTTTCCGCAAGTTAAACGCTATCCACGCCCCGTTATAGCAGCGATTTGATACCTATATAACTCTAGACGTATCGAACGTACCCGGATGTGTCTATCGGTTCGGGGATTTTAAGCTTCCTTCCTTAGCCAGAGTTTGAGAATACTAGAGAGCATCTATAGTGACTAGCTGAGTTTGGATTTGAATGGGTACTAGACCGGTTGTCTGCCGTTGCTGTGCAGTCTGCAATTTATAACAATGCACTTGCACACCTTTATTACTATATACTGGTGCTTGAGCTAAGTGAATGTTTAATAGAATACTGGTAGACAAAGACTATAGTTGGCTCCGATAGTTAAGACGGAAATCGCATCCGATTACCTGCAGGATAAATTGAGCATCACATTGTTTGATATTCGAGGTAAAGGATGAAATATATGTATATGATGTATGTATTGGGGAAATATTGGAAAGTAAATCGACGTAAAATTTGATTGAATATTTGCGAGTGACATCAAACCAGAACCAGATGGCTCAATATCCCTCTTTTTGAATACAAAACCGCATTGTTCCATTTCCTCCAAATCGATTTAGCTTTCTTGGATATATCGAAAGAATTCCGATAAATATACTTTTCCGACGTATAAGCGACGAGCCGGATGAAAGAACACCTACACACCGATCCAACTATTGATGAATCGGCAATAAAGAAAATCGGTAATTTGATCTAGAAAGGTATTCTAAACGTTATTCTATATACCTACACAAAGGCATAACAGTTTCTCGGTGACAAGCCCGTTTCGATGATGGCTTAATAATTCTTATTCAAAATTCTCCCTCCGCTTCAGCGTACCTATACCTAAGTGCTGGGGAAAAAGTAATTTAAATTTCATTTTATTCCTATCTCGAGTAGGTTATATTATAATCTTTGCGACGAGGAGGTGAAAAAATTTGTATAAAAAAAAAAAAAAATAAGAAAAATAGAAAAAAGAACCTCGGACCAGCTGAAAAACGCCAGTCTTCTCTTCTCTTCTCTCCTCACCATGTATAGACGTACATAAGAAGATTGGATTAATTTCATGAAGCTTTCAGAGTCTTCGTATTAATCAGAGATTTTTTATTCTGGTCCTTCTTCCCCCTTACTTCTTCCTTTTTTCTCTTTCTTTTTCTTTTCCGTTTTTTTTTTCTTCTCTTCCTTCTTCCCTTTTTTCTAAACTCAATTTTTCTGTACTTGACAGTGAACGCCTCGGGCGCCTTTTTTACCCTGACACGGTACAGGCATTCACGATCGTTCTGCGCCTAGCCAACTTCGTCTTGTCTACACGTACACTACAGCTACTTCGAACGAACGGGTAAGCCTGTATGCGTTTAAATGTCGGTGTAAGTCTTGTTGTTTCTGTTATTTTTTCGTTCTCTCTGTTTCCTCGTTCCCTTTATTTATTTATTTATTCTTTTCCTTTTTCTTATTCTTCCATTTCTCTGATTCTTGGAACATTTATAAGGATTATTTACGAGGCATCTTAGTGCTAGATTTATAACGCTTTGGGTTGCATCCTGCTATTTATTTTGAAGCCTAGTTACGTTTACGTAGGTATATAAAGGTATAGCGTTAAATTTTATCTGAACCATTGAACCTATAAGTGAAGAACAAAAGTTATTCGAACCGTTCTCTGTTTCCTCGTTTTTAAACAAACTGATAAATAACGCATAAAGTGAACATAATATGCAGTATGTAAATGTTTAAACACTTACATATACCTACGACACTTACACATCTCCGATAAAATACGTAATATATATAGTACCTCCTATGTTTCGCCATGTTAAATTATCATGCAATACTGCAGTTACCGTGGCTCACCGCCCCAGACAATCTCATACATAAGTTAACCGCACAGCTCACCTTGCATACGTCTTGTATTATGTCTCAGGTGCAAATTCTCCTACATATACGATTGCAGTTTCGAATACATTCGCATATACCTAACTATCTGTACATACCTTCGACAAATGCCCAGAGACACGTGTCGCGCAAATCAAGTCTTATCAGAAGTTTACATTATGGTATATGAGTATAGGACGCGTAGTCAGAAGGTATATATGTATCTTGACCCCTGCGGACTCGCTGTTATCAACTCAGGTACATATATATATATCGAGAAATTTGCCTACTCCAAAAAGGTATCATATACTCTACCTGAATAGAAAAGCTCCTATTTTTATCCGTTAAAAAAAAAAAAAGGAGAAAATAAAAAGTTCACTGACATAAGAATATATTTATTCGCATAAAAAGCTGGGGGCTTTTTTTCTTTCTTTTCTTTTTCTTTTCGTTTTCTTATCTCGTACTAAACAGACTATTTTATTTCATATAAAAACGCATTTCATGTTTCATACCTAGCACTCGGTTGAAGCTCTCCTTTAGCAGGTAGTGCTACATGGCTATGATGAAATGTGAAGTAAATTTGTTACTTTTTTTGTTTTTTATTATTTTTATCTTCTCTCTTTTAGGATGTTTTTGCCGCAAGTATCTCTTCAATTTTTTAAACCGCCATACCCAGAGCAGTTGTCAAAGTGGTGGTGGTGGAATTTGAAACAGGGTACCGGCATGGCACACCAAAAGTTTTTGGCCAATTCTGGGGACTGGGATTCGCAAGATAATGTTCCGAAGGGAAGTTTCCTCCACGTTTGTAGTAGAACTTGTAGAGAAGCTCCGTTGAGCACCTCCGTAGAGAATCCGCCTGTATACGGAATTGGAAATTGGAGATTCGGAATTGGAAATTGGAAATTGGACGGACGATGAAAGCGAATCGGTGGACAGACATCGAATGTCGATATTCATAGAATAACTTTATTTCCACCTAAATGTTCGACTGCAGTTTTTTCGCATTTCGCTAAACGAGTTCAATATCATCTAGCACTGCAAAGTCATACAGAAATCTGAATATATATCCAACTAATAAATAATAAAGTTATACGCTGTATCCTCGTGACGCGATCGTTATTCTCTTCTATAAAGCGATTAATATATACATATATATGCGCAAGTATAACGACCTTTATTCTCTCTCTTTTTCTCTGGGGCGGGTTAAGGGGGTTATTTTTTGTTCGCCCATGGGGAAAACTCTCGTCGGCTGGAAAATAATTACAGTGAGCGTCTTAAATTTTGAAATATAACTAAGTTTCGAGACGTCAAGCTGCCACGTCGACAAAAAGTGAAAAGATCCCAAGAACCTTTTGAATTATCGTAATTGTGAGCCACTTGGACGTGGAGTCATTTTTCAAAAGACAATATGGGGAGCCCGACAGTGGGCCGGAAGATTCCCTCTCTTTTTTCCTCTCTTACCTCGCTTGAATATTATCTTACGATTATTTTTGCGGCTTTTCGAAACCGTATTATAATATTCTAATATTCGTTGGGAAATAAAGTACGGACTATGAATGTACCAAGAAATGTCTGTACATTATATTTACATCATTTTCCTAATACCTTCAAACTCGGTTTACTACGAACGGGGGTGGTAAGGAGCGGCGCGCGAACCCAGGACAATTTCATAATTAGGAAGTTGAATTTTGGTAATTAACGTGCCGCCCTGAGGCTGGTTTCGAGCGAGCGAGCGCCTCGCCTTAGAAATTTTAAAGATGGGGAAATATTTACGGTACGAAGTAATTGTTTACCTTGTAAACAAAGACGAGGGAAGAAAAAATAAGTAGGCGGTTTCGATTCAACTGAAATTACATGAAATTAAAGAAAATTACATGCATCCCTTGCCTGCGGCCGAGGGAATTTAAAGAATCGAGAAAATTTCGTGGCAATTTTATAGAACAGCTTTCCTTTCGCCCTCAAGCTCTCCTCTCTTTCTCTCTCTGCCTCGTCCTCGCACCAAATCCATGAAATTCAATGGTGTTGAATAGAATACCGTGTCAGGGGGTTGATTGGGTGTTGGAGCTTTATAGAGCAAGCCGACTTGTCTCGAATTTCAAGCTGGCAGATCTTTGCCAAACTTTAAGTACTTCTGCTTCCGTATGGACAGTTGGTTGTTTTTTTCGTTTTATCCTTAATTTTTAATTTTCTCTTGAAACGTGATTTAACGTTTGTCATATGCATTATTTATGGAGTCTGCAGTTTCAACTGTTGCTCGCCGGTAAAAACGAGATGGAAATACACCTCGGGGTGAGCTTGCGAATAATTTCTATTCACATCCACTACTGGAATATCACGGTTGTCTTCTTATAATTTATTCATCATACTCTATTCCTGAAGTCGTATTATACTAAAAAAAAAAAAATAAAAGAATACTTTGCGGATGAAATTCTACCAAGGGGATGTAAATGTTGATGAAAATGGAGATTACTTGTTTCCTGACTTAAGCTATTCAAACAGCAGATTTTTCAACACGTTTCGTATCATCTACCCCAACAATAAATTCCACACCTCAAACTGTGCGCTTCATTCGAACGAATTTTCCACTTTATAAGAATCCAATTACTCAATGATAGTTTACTTCAGTGCCAAATTCCCTTTTTATAACCAATATTTCTAACAAGTGGAGACCGGGGTATTTTAATTCCAGAGTTATTCCGCTAGTGCAAAAACAATGAAACCGGGATGTGAATTTTCCCGGGTGTGAAGAGAGGCGATATGGACAGGTTGCCGGATGACGAAGTGGGTTAACTAAAGTGGATGCCCAACTGTCTGGTACCATGTCTCAGAGTCGTTGTCGTCAGGATGTACAGAGAAGACGATAAACGCATTCCCCGAGAGACAAGCAGTGGAGTCTCTCATCTTCCTGTAGAGAAAATTTATTCATCTAACTCCCCGTTACAAGAATATACATCTACGTAGACGTTAACACTTTCCAGTATGTTGATACAGCGCCCACCCTTACAGGGGTGAAATTTCAGTTATTATAACGGCAAATTTCATCAGCCTATAATACATGCGGCTCTGGTATGAAGGTGTAGGGTGAAATGTTCTTCACATATGTCAAGCTCATAGGGATACATTGCATTTTCATAAGGGATACTATAGGGATAGCATAGCGCCTCATGAATAAGTCTATTAAGTACAGAAAGCACGAGTATTTTTCCTATTCTTGGTTTTCAATGTTTTATCAGCTAACGCGGGCTTCTGAACTGACTAGTGAACTAGCGGCAACCTTCTCTATTACAAATTCCGCTCTACTCGTTGGTGAGTTTGTTCACCATTTGCATTTTGCTAAGGGTGTGCACCAGCACCGGCTTGAAAGCTCGAGATGTAGCTAAGGGTGAGATATTTTTCACCCTTTAGAACGAACAGTGAAACTTTTTGGTTTTTTCTTTTCAAATATAGAAGAGACTAGCTACTAACGGCACAGCTTTTTACATCCTGAACGCGATAACGTCGCCCTGGTCCGTTCGCAAGTTGATTGTTTATTTCTCGTCGAACTTAAACGACGCTTTCAACTCTGAAATTATTAATCCATCGAGTTATTCATATACATCGCATTCTGAGCTTTTCTAGATCATCTTTATATTGCTCAAAGCTACGTCCGCGTATACCGCGTAAACAGATACAATTTATTCCCTCTACGAAGTGGGCTCTCGGTCCCGCATCGCTCGTTCGGTTCTGTAAGCTACTTCGAAAAATGGGTAAAGTTTGCGAAAAGTCAAGGGCCTTACATCGCGCGCCACTTCTATTCGTTTCGTCTCGCTTTGACCGAGGACGAATGTGCAATAGGTATACGGGCTATAACCAAAGTGGCTGAAGTCAGACCAGAACAGTTTTACTGGCTCTGCAATTGCGTCAAGTGCTCTATACCATAGCACAACTGATCTTTCCTCTTTCCTTTGCTATACACGTTAACCTCATGGTGGGATGAATCCACAGAACCACGTCCCACACCACCGCGAGTTGAGGTAAAGCTCCAAAGAAATCGCGGTACTGCAACGCCTTCCAGATTTCTCTAAGGTGTTGACCGAGTGCCAAATCCATCTGTCAAAACCCAAGGATCAATTTGTTTCGTGGTTACACAAAAACCTATGTGTATAAGTATAACGCGGGGTAGGTAGGTATGTGCATCGAACGTAGATTGGATCATGTGTTTCTTCTCAAGCGGAAGTGAAGTGTTTTTTTCTTGTTCCTCTTCCTTTCCTTCTTTTCTCTTTCTTTTTTCATCAAACTAAGTAAGCGGTGCGTATGCAGGCGTGTCACTCTCGTGCATTATTCAGTCCTTCGGTAGTCCTTCCATAGAAACGCAAGTAAAAAAAAAAAAAAATTGGTAAAACAAGAAAAATAGTTGAGCACTTGGTCCTTCAGACTTACGCGCTCGTTTGTTCCACAAGCAGAGTTTTATGATTCTAAAAACATTACGTGCAAGATCCTTGAAACGGGGAATAAAAAACCATGAAAAGGGAGTCTGAAGTACCTGACTCACTCCTCGTGGAATGGGTTACGTTAAGCTCTGAAGGTCTGCTTCTTCAACGTACGTGGTGAGTATTTGGATAAAACGTGGATCTTTGTTCTGATTGAGATCTTACGTAATAATTATCATCGTAAAATTGAAATTTTAACCAGAAATTGCAAAATTTTCTACTTTACCACGAAATTTCTCTATAATTGCACTTTCTATAACAATGGTAATGATTTCGGGACAAGGAAGTACCTCAGCGTTTAATTTTAACGGGACACCCTGTAACTTTCGTGAGCAGTAACCCTGGACTAGCCCTTCTCAACAGCGCACTGAATGACGCACTAAAAATGCCACCCCGAAGCAAACGCAGGACTACTCCCTTGCCCTGAAACGAACTGAATGATATTTTCGCAAAGTACTTCAGACTCCTATTCGTACATAGTTAATACCCGAATAAAAGTCTCGGACTGAATTGTGGGTCTGCCGATAGTGATACAAGCAAGCCGCGATCCCTCGCGTTGATTAATGTCATTTTAATTAATGCTGCGAAGTAAAAGAAAGAAAAAAAAAAAAAAATTATGAAAAAATTTTGTTCAAATGTGAAAGATTGTGTTGGATGTATATTGTACATAAGTATATTAATACAGAGATGCGATGAATTATTTTATTCATTAACCGATATAATGTATAAACTGCAGCATTGCTCCGCAATGAAAGAGATGCTGAACGTGCTGCCGAGATCTTGAGATTCCTTGAAGTTAAAAATAGGTTGAATCCAGCGAGCCGGAAGTACTTCAGCTATCGCCTGTGGGCGAATAAAATAAATCTTACTGAGTGGAGAGAAGCTGGATTCAGTTTCGTCCGTTCTCGTTCAGGTGACTCTCCAAGATTTTGATGGAAGAGAATTTTGATATCCTGAGATTAGAGCTACGTGATATAGAACTTTGACACCTCTACGACGTAGATTCAAGACGTCAATTAGGTACATTAAACAAAAGGAGAAACGCCGACCAACTTTGGTGTATTATCATATATTCATGTGTCATGAATGTAAAATCCGGCTTAGGAGGTTGAAAGGCGAAGGATATACGTTCACCCCGTCAACTAAAGTGTCGCTTTATATTCAAGCCCGAATTCATGTATCGGTAGAATCGCGGTTCCTCGCTCTAGAGCGAGTGACATGATTGACAATCGGTGTGTTTGGCAGACTTGATTATTCGAGAGTCTCCATATCCGGCAGGAATGACAAGGGCGGAAGAGAGAGTAGGTGTAGGGTATCTGACGCCTAATACAACACAATACTGTATTAGCGAAGTTGTCCTATACACTTGACATATTCGTTTGATCGAGTGGAAATCGCCCCTGTTTCTGTCAACGGTTTGCTAAATTATTATTCGATAATACATCCCATATTTTCAAGTGACTTGTCAAAACTCGAAAGGCTGACGAGTACTCAGTCCCGGTGGTAAAATCATTTTCCACCGTTTTTTATTTCTATATAAGTTCAATTTGGTATGAAAAATTATTTTTTTTCAAACCTCCATTGAGCGGTGCTATGCTGAAGTTACTGGCTTAATTATTTCGATCAACCGGTACGTGCAGGAGTTTCGAAACCATGGCGAATGTACCTTGTTAAAAATAGTTGATAAAAAAGGAAAAAAAAAAAAAAACAAGAAAAAGAAAACGGGTTTCAATTTATTTCCATGTTTGCAACATACACGCTGGATTACTGTATATGGATAAATACACGTACCTATGACGGGTGCATGTACGTAGATAGATTGAACAGGCGAGGCGTTTTAAGGGTGGAAAATAACACGGCAATATCCTGATTTATTTAGATTTGATTAGACCTGGAAATTGGCCATCCCAGAAACGGCCAATTGACGTTCCACGGTCATTGGATTACAACCCGAATGGCCCCGTCGACGCAGGCAGACTCGACCCTTCCTTGAAAGGCAGAGGTACGGATGGAATCATCCCACCTGCACCCCAGGGGACAAAAATGTCCCAGAGTTCGTTGGGTTCCTTCCTGCAGGACCCGTCTATCCTGTTTAGCATAGTATAGTTTACTGGTTAATCTTCCAGGTCGAAGGATAAAATTCTTCCTTTTTATTTTATCCCCTCTGGTTGGGAGGTCGCTTATTATGGTGTTCATGGTGTTAAAGGAAATCAATAATTTCCATCGGTCATATGGGTACACATACCTGTCAACTTATTGGAAAAAAAAAAAACAACAACAACATCAACTCTTCACGTTGTGCCTTTTTGCAGTGATTCTATTTCTGTTTCGCGACATCATCATTCGGGTTTGACAATCTGATTGTGAGAGCACTTAATCCACGAGTAAAAACGATCCGGCTTCACGAAACGGTAAAAGAGAAAGAGAGAAAGAAAAGAAAAAGAAAAAAGGAAAAGAGAAAAAAAAGATAGAAGAGATTGAAACAATGCGCAAGATAACGGGAAATGGCGTAGCTCTGATAACGAGTAAGTGTAGAGGAGCGTGAGGGAGGTGGTACGGAAAAATTCTAGACCGAAAGAGAATAGCTCGGGTGTAGAGCGAGAAGTGGTAAAAGTGGGAAAAGTAGCAGGAAAAGAGGAAAACGGAAAGCGGGAAAGAGCGGGAAAGAAGTACCGATAAAAGAAACGACGTCCGCAATTCGAGTCCTCGAAATCTCTAGATGACTTTCTGACCCTTTGGGGTGAAGCGGAAACACAAGGTCTCGACATTCTTTGAATATTTAGTAGCCGAAGGATCGTCAATCAATATTTTTAGCTCTAACGAAACGACACATGTATAAATCTGGTTGTAATCTTATTCAAGGGGTTAAATTTTCCGGTAATTGTTTTTAATGAAATAAACTTGATTACCCCATTCGCAATATGGGGTATACGCTAATTGGAAGCTTCGCTCAAGAGATTCAGTGTTATAATCTACTAGACCGAACCTAGAATGAAGAACGAATTAGCCTGGAATTTCCACAAAGCACAAGTTTCACGTATGAGAGAGTATTTAACAAGGATTCAGCACCTCGTGAGCCAATTATGACGAAAGCGATTATAACGAATCGCGTATGAATTAAATTCCTCAAATGTTCTACACTGTCTCCGTTCTTTCGATCAAAATAATATTCCAATAACTATAACCACACGATTATGCGATTTAGTTTAGAATTCATTCGACGTACCTAAGTAACTTTGAGATTTTATTTTTATTTATCATTTCTTTTTGCTTTTCCTTTTCATTTTACCGCGTAATTCCGAATCTAATAGTAGGTATAACGTTTCCGTATGAAAAGCTATATATAGTAACGATTCGAGGCAATCTGGGTTATATTATATTCTTTAGCAGAGAAATTTCATCTCGTACCTGTAACTATAATCCTCTTTAACCTATACAACTCTGTCTATATTCAGTATCACGTTATCTGTACAGATGTATACATGTGCATTCGCGAGAGACACGAGTTGAGTATTAAATCGAGGTGACTAGCTAGCGGGTTTTCGGCGCGGTTAGAAGACCCCTGAAACTGTCACAGCACTACAGCTACTCTCGTGTATACTTACTATATCCAGAGCTTTATATCACCGCGATAACCTGAAACCATACAAAATAGAATTTCATCTCAGTACGAGGAACCGAAGCCGCTCCGTTCGTTCCCCAGCTCTTCTACCCAACTCCATCTAATACAATTTAAACTCTCTACGCAGTGGCTATATACATATAACGCTGCTAATTCCACCATTTCAAATTCTGAAGGATACGCGCGCATAGCTCACCGTGCTTTGCGCTTTGCGATCATCCCCCATGTTCCAATGTGTTACGGAATATTGATAATCCCTTCACCGTATTCATACCAATTCAATTACTCGAAACGAGCGGTTTCGCGACTTGTCAAACGAAATAGAAGTCATTGGTAGGCTTGTCAAATTATCCGAACTGCACATGCACGTCTGCGGCTATCGAAGGTAAATAATGTCTCTGATCAACTATCTGCATCGAGCAAATATTTGTTCTAAACAGCTCGGAGCCGTGAGGTGAGATGATTTATTTGCAAATCATATTCACGAGGGTTTCATTCGATAAAAATGCCGACTTTTTCTCTCCCAGAGGCTGATCACTTCAGGAAATAACTTTCAAAGGCAATGAAGTGCCTAGCTATATACCGGAGCCAGTATATGGCTGCATTCAGAATTTGGAACGTCGAATTCCGCGTCCTGCGACGAACCTTCAGGATTTCCATTGCGCGTCACTCTTAGGTAAAAGTAGAACCATTTCTCGTACCCACTCCCTGCAGACTGCATAGCTGTGCACCTCAGGTACCCTGGAAGATTTCGTTCGTTGAAAAGGGTGAATAAGTCAGACTGACGCTGCAGTTGACACTCCCTAATAGAAGTACAGAATCCATTTCGCTTAACCCCAGATGCAGCAGCTATTTCAATCGAAATTTCACTCGAGGAGTCACCCATATGCCTCAGACATTGGTTTAATCTTTGTTGCCCTGGCGTATGTGAGAATGAACCACGGTATACGGAGATGAAAAAAAATTCTTATTCAATTTCATGGATTGGTAGCAATTAAAACCGACGTCGAATGGTGCCCGGATACCCTCCGACGAGTTGTTTACCATTAAACTGATTAAAATTATTCCAAAAACGAGAGCGAGCGGGAAAATGTTTAATGGGTACATCTGGCAAGGTGTGATGGTGCCGCTGGTTGTATCGATATTTTTTTTTTTTCGAACCAAACACCGGGTGCGCGCACCAGGTCTATTCCAAGTTTATAGATACCCGTACCTGTATGGTGGGACGCGGAATGATAATTAATTAAACAATTTGTAGGAATGAGCGAAAGAGTGAAACAAATTGAAGGGAAAAAAAAAAATAAAAAATTGAAAATTGAAAATTTGAAAGCAGAATAAGCAAAATCACCCCCGTGGCTATTAACGTTTTGTAGTTACAGTTGAATCGGAATAAATTTTGACTAGAATGACGAAGGCCTGGAGAAAATACGTCCCCTAAACACTTCGCCCATCTATCTGCGTTTGAAAATGATATTAAAGATTTAACGCGAGCAATCTGAGGCAGGAAATGTCAATACTTAGCGACAGAGCGCACTTAACGAGATTTGCAACAGTGCCTACCTTGCCTGGGCTTGCTACCGGCTTCATTCCAGGTCCCGAAATCTAATTTGACCGTTCGATATTATTCAAGGAGGAGGAAGCAAGAGGGGAAGAGAACGACCGCGAGACAAAGCTAAAGCTTAAGCTAAAAATCATAATAGCGGGAGAATCGAAGTGCGACTTTGGGCAAGGGAAGAAAAGAAAAGAGAAAAAAGAAAAGCTTGAAATCAAGATGAGGGATAAAATTTCTACGCCGGAAATTTCTTTCTTTTTCTTTTTTCTTTTTTTTTTTTTTTTTTTTGTTTCCACGTGTTCTTATATCCAGAGGCACTCTAAATCATCGATAACTTTTATAGCTTATGCCAAATCTTCCCTGATGCTGCGGGGTTCAATAAACAACGCAATAACGCCCCTTTCAAATTCTTCCCTGACGATTCCTTTGGCGAAAATTTAACCCCCGATTTCATACCCCAAACCAACCAGCTACTACACCCTCGCCAGTTTTTAATGGCATCATAAAGTTCTCAAGTTTTGTACGTAAGTACAGACGGTATAGGTCGTGGTGGTGGTGGCTAGTAGTGCTTAAAGATGCAAGAAACTCTCTCTCTCTCCCTCTCTCTCTCTCTCTCTTTCTCTCTCTCTCTGTTTCTTTCTCTCTCTCACTCAAGATGTTCGTATATATTTTGCGAAAACTTTTTAATCGGCTTTAACTACACGCCAAGCTCCAAGTACCAGACAACAAGGCGATGCTATGAAGGAATTGATCTGCTCAGCGAACCTGAAGAAGCGTAGAATGGAAGGAGCTCATCGTCTTATCGTTAGTGCAATATTGAGTAGGTAATAGGTATACCAGCTACGCGTGTACATACATGTTACCTTGCAATCCATGAATCTAGCTATAGAATTATCATATTGCATATCTGTATATGTATATAATATCAGAGGTTTCACATAATCGAAGATGCGGTGAAAGCTTCCCGGCGAAAAGCACAAAGCGGTGATCAAAAAGGCTATCTTCAACATCCTTCGGATATTAGAATTTTTATTAGAAAACGCAGATGGCGAGGATGTGCGCTTTCCCCCAGATAAGCAATATGATTAGTCGATCTATTTAAAAAGTAAGCAAAATAATCTCATAATAAGTGGGAGTTCAAGCATTCGATTATTCGAAAGTGTAATTTTATGCAAAATCTGATCGATATTCGTTGTCACAGTTCAATTTCGACGTCATGGGTATATGGTTCCTGTTCAGAAATTTGAGAAACCTTCCTGTTATAACGACAATTGTACTACATGCGGTTGTATCAATATCCGTCTGGGTATACCATTCCGCGACTACTTCCTTTGTGCATTGGTCCAAGCGTTCTAAACTGACCGTCGATCGTTTGCCATGTCGTTAACTTGATGAACCGTATCATATAACGCGTATCGCAAAACGATCAGATATCTATAAACGTGGAAACGAATAATAAATTTTGACTATAAAATATATAACTGGCGCAAAAAATTGAATGCCGCGGATATAGATGATAAATATTCCGTACTATTTCTCTGAACCTGTGTTCATAGACTCAAATGGAAGTCTGGAGATTCGTGAAGAAACCACTTAGGCATATGTGTACAGTTCTTATTCGACGACCTTTATTCGTATTTTCTAAAATGGGGACAAGGGGTTGAAAAGAAACTTTTTCTCACCTATCATCTCCCTCATTTTTCTTATCGTTGAGAGAAGAGAAGTGTAGATGTTTTATCGTCGTCCTGTTATAGTCGAATGTGAAGCGGGGCGGCGGGTGGCTCCGCCAGCTCTCAGGGGGAAATAAAAACATAGGCCGGTTATAAAGGAGCCGAAAACTTTTGGGAAAACCATTTATGGATGGGATCTTGAACCTTTTACCCTCTGCAATTAATCCACTATGCCGTTGCCCAGAGTCGTGTGTCTTTTGCTGACGAGTCAAATGTGCCGGAAAAATGGTCGTTAGGCAAAGGGTTAAAAGGTCTGAAATGATCTGACCAATTACGCACACTCTACTATCCCTTGCCTCATCTTCTAAGTCTTGAAATATGTCCTGGTGGTAGAGACTGGGAGATAAGATTTATTGGCTCATGTATACCGAGTGCTTGATCATCCCTCAGCGAGTCGGAACGAGTCGCTTAGTTCAAGCAGCTACGATATTGTTAGGTATCGAAATTTTTAGCCATTTTTTATCCGCCATGCACGATGAACTAAATGACGTTCAGTTTCAATGAGGCTTGGGTACACTTACATACATGCGAAATAAATGTTGGGGTAGATCAGCGTCAAGCTTAAAGGGAGATATTGAGTCGGTCCTCGCGTTAGTCCGTGAGTAAATAATATTTCACTCAAGCTCATACATATTTATATAATAATCCAGAAATGTCGGTAGCGAGAGTGTGGCTGGTGGAATAAATTCTAATATTTGACTCGTAATGTAAATTGTTTTTTCATATCGAATCGTCCGACGTGACGCAACGGGGGAGCCGAGGAACGAAACAGAATTTAATATTTCCTTTATTTCCGAATAAAACCCGTTGAGTTTCCCTTAGCCCACTCCACTATGGTACTGGGGGTGCTGCACGTTGGGACGAAGGAAACGGGAACGCAAGGCAAAACTTGGGCGGTGAAGTGAGGCGAGGCGAACTTGAGTAGCTCCCTGTTCCCTAATGTCTTTCCGTTGAGATTTATAATGCTTCTGACAAAACCTGTCATTTGCCTAAACCACAATATGATTCTTTGAGTAGACCGAAATACGTGAGGCAACGCGAGACGCCGTGAATAATTTTTTTTTATTTCTTTTTCTACCTGTTATTTCCTTTTTCTTTCCCTCTTCTTCTCCTTCTTCTTCTCAATCTTTCTTTTTTCATTCCAAGAGGAAAAAATGAGCTCGGGACGCCAAGTTTTCAAGCTCCCCTATACAACCGCGGTTAATGACAGTTTAATTGCACTGCAAGGTATATATACCATATACTATATATTTACACGTCATATGTACCGGTACATTTCAGCTTCTAGAGTCGAGTTATTTACCGGCAAAGGTTTTTCCTCGGGCGTAGAATTTCCCCAGGCTAACGAACGAATGAAGGGAACCACGTGAGAGCCGCTAGAATCATATCGAAAATGAGATTTTAGTCGATCAGGTCGTTAGACTTTCTGAAGCCTGATGGTTAACAGAATTTTTCTTTCCTGAGAAATAACGTTGAAATTTAACCACGGACGAAATGTTCTACCCTTCAATTCCAGCAGTCGAAATACCCGAATTAAAAATCATTATTTTCACGACAATGAATGATAAAAAAAATAAGAAGATTCATTCCTACATCTGATACGCCGGTGAAGAATGTAATCTACATATTTTTTAATTTTTTTACAAGTTCTTAAGCTTTCTAGGTAAAATTATTGGGCTCAGGGAGTTAAGGGGATGAAGGCTAAGGCCAGCTATACATACGTACGTATAGGGACACTGTGGTTGTTGGGATACGAGCTTGTATGTACGCGGAGTCTAACACGTTGGGATTCGGAGGTGAGTGTCAGAGGGGTTGGTCCAGGGGTTGGTGAAACGTTGGCTGGGTATATACGAGGGGCAGCACTTCATCACTTACGCCGCACTGAGTTATGTCCTCATAAATCTCGCAATCTTGTTAAGCCACCGCGGATTATAAAAATTAAAACTCCTTAAAAATGTTATTCCATTCGTTAAGCATCCGCGCGAGTTGACGTAGGCGTTCCATGAACGTCACGCCACGCCACGCCATGCCATGCGATGCCATGCCATGCCCTCATGCAATTAATGTTACTGCGGGCTTTCGACCCTTCCGTACACGTGGTGCAATATAAATAGATTTTTTTAATTTTTTTAATTCATTTTTTTTCCAAACTACGACAGGAGTTTTAACGCAGCTTCGTATAACGAACCAAGTCAAGTTGCCAATGGCTGCGTGATATTTAATAATTATATAATGGTTTGTGAAAAGGGTGGATAAAAAAAACCAGCTGTCATCAACCGTGCACTTTCACATGTAGGTATTTTTAATGATTTGATAAAAGCATAGATAAAGCGAGACAGAGAATAGGTATACGTAGAAGAAGTTGAAAGGTAGAAGAAGAAAAAAGGAGGGGATATAAAAAGTCGACAGTTTGCTCCATAGAGTAGCTCCTTGAGCTTCTACTTTTTTCGTTATCCTGTAGATTTACGACACTTAAGAATGCGCGGGCGGGCTGAAAACGGTCTTTTGAACGTGAGAGACTCTTCTCTACATCGCCAAGCCTAGGATATAATATATTTTCCCTGTAGAAAATGATCGTAGTTATATTTTTCATTTTTTCACTCTTTCATTGCATATGTTTCCTTCGTTATACTATGCTCTCTGCAAGCTCGCTTTCAGAAGTATTTTCAGATCGCTCAAGAGGGCTATTAAATCTTAACTTTGAAGTATAATAGGACAATCTCTTTTCCCTCACTACTCTAGCATATTGGTTTTATGATTTCACCACCCTTGAAATACGCTGCGCGCATAGATGCACGAGGAATAAAACTGAGGGAGAAAAATAATCCAATAGAACCAGAAAACGAGAATAAAAGAAAAAATAGTTGACATTGTAGGGATGAAAAGCCAGCGGATTTTTTCGACTAGAAATAAGTGCAATTGATTTAGTTCCTCAGGGAATGTCCGAACCGAGATTTCGCGACGCCTGGCCGAGTACCAAGTTGGTTCGAAGAGCCTGCGCGCTTTTTCTCAGAATGAAAAGGCAACGAGGCGACGCCTTTTCTCGAAAGAGCAAAGGTTTGTTGGTGCGTGAACGACATAAATATATGTGGTCGGAAATTGATCAGTGCAATAATTTAGGATTTTATTCTCATCCCCCAAAAGACCGAGAGCTTGCGACGTGTTTAAAAAAAGTTATACAAAGGATGTAGAAAAAAAAAAAGAACGGACTAGGAAATCGATGTATTGGGATCGATGAATCGAATATAGCAGCCAACGAATAGAGGGGATGAAATGTAAATTTGATCAGTGAACAGTTTAGAGGTTTACCTTATCCTCGCGCTGGTGGAATAGCGTTAAATGATTAACGGGCAGCGTGTATACAGTTTGTTATCTAAAAAGAATCAAGCCATCGCCAGGCTAAACAAGGGATGTTTACTCCATACTCCTTAGACTTAGCCCTTAGCTATCCTTACACGAATCTTGATCCTATTTACTTAGGCCTTCAAAATCCTCCCTTCCTACCTTCCGCCCTTCATCCCAAGTCTCAGTCCCCATTCTACGCCCACCGTTAACTTGCTTTTGGCGTACTTACCTACCTACCCCTGGTATACATATACCCAGTTGCAGAAGACTTTATAGGCAAATGTATCCGTACACGAAGCTTATACCAGCATGCATGTATAGGTATAATACTCGTACGCCTACGTACAGTTTATAGGATAGGAAAGCAGGTCGTGAAATACCAATGAGTAGGTATACCACAAAAATCAACCCGCGAGCGTTCGTGGTTCGAATCAAGGGTAGCCCTTCCCTGCCTATTCTCCCTTAGCCAACCACCGCTGAGTCGCGAGGCGCGGGAATACTGTGAGGGTGAAATACTGCCGAGATAAGCTAATATATGACAGACTAGAAGAGGGGAAGGGAAGGCTCAGATAACTCCCCTCTCACAATCCACCCTCTTCCTTATACCCCCTTACCTTTCATCCTAGCCAACATGTAAACTCTCAGCCACCAAAGTCTCGAGTTCAAACGTCACGCTGAGAAGCGATCGATTCATCGACGTTACAAACCCCTATAACTTTCTACAAGGCCAGCCCACATGCCACATTAAGACTACCTAGCATAACCATGGCAATGGTATCGGTAGACTATATTAAGGGTCAAGATTCGACGACAATCCGGCAACATTACTTCAATATGGGTTTTTGTTATGGTAATAATCAGGCAAATATATGGTTCGCCGATTTCTGCAACAGGGTATAAATATGTGGGAGGCTAGATCAATTGGGTGAAAAAAAAAAGTTCAAAATTGTATGGGTTACAAATTTTTTGTGTGTGTTAAGAGAAATAATTTAGATATTTCATTTTCTGCAAGAACCAATTGGAGGCAGTCATTCTTTCAATGATTTTCGCGATAAGTATAGAAACCAAGGAGCACTCTCGGAAAAGTTTTATAGCTTTCAGTTCATGTTACGTGGATCTGGAATACCGGAGGTGGGAGATACCGCCGTGATTGTCATTAGTGCAAAAGCGGTGGTCCAGTCGTTCCGTCGTCCTTTTACGACACATCAATTTCACGATAAGTGGTTTATTAATGCATGTCAGAACAACTGAAGCTAGTGAAAGATTTTGCAACGGATCTTTTGAGACCCTTAAACGACCATGGGGCGTGCAAGGGTTGGTGAAATTAATCACGGAGAGAAGTTTGCTTCCAAAAATTGAGGACAGAAAAATAAATAAATGAAAAATCAGTCGAGTCCTCAATTGGTCAATTTTTTAACCCGCAAATATATCATCAATCTCTTGGCCCGAAGCTACTTCGGGCAGCTAACAAGTCTCGTATATTTTGGGTGAGAGACAAAGGTCGTCCGGTCTCGTTGCGGTGCAGTAACCATGTTCAGCGTGTAATCTGGGTTTAATTTAGACCCTGCGGTCTTCTAATCAGAACGCAAGACCAAACCGCGACGTTTATCTCGTTGCATTTTGGAGCCTATTTTCTGAGGGTAGGTATGTTACATATAAGTAACAGTGTATAGGGTAAGTCGAAATTATCTTCATATCGGCATGTTGAAAATAAATCTTAATTACACGTGATAAAAGTATCTCGGATTATTATTTACCTCATCGATAGCTATATGTAGGTATCGTCGTTATTTACGATATTCGGAAACGTATATCAACGGCTTACCTGCCCTACCCTGGGAGTGGAATTGATCCCGAGAGCTCTATCCATTGATTTATAATTGTAATAACTTATTTCGATATACGTTTCACGGAACTCGTTCAACTATAGATCGATTTATTGATCTCAATATCTTCTAATCGATCGTGCAACTTGAAAAAAGACATTCTCCTAGCCGAAGAGAACCGTCCCCATGTATATACCGTTTAATTCCTGATCAGAAGATTGAATGAACATGATTAATACATGAACCGTATTATCTTATGATAATTTTTTCTTTTTTTTTACATCACCTCATGAATAACTGAGTGAATCGATAATGAAGAAGCAATTTTATAAATGGACAAGACAATACCTTTCACATTAGAAAGCACCTTAAGGGGGATATTTGGCACCTGTATATAATTTCATTTTCCTTGAGAGCAAAAAAAAAAAGTGGCAGAAAAAAAAAAGAAAGAAATTTTTTTTTTTTTTACCAGAAATTTATTATTACCTGTGGAGGGATACCCGTCAGGTTTCGCAAGCTGTCATGTCAGTACCTAGCTTTTGTTTTAGTGAATTATTAACGAAGAGGGTTTTCTCTGCCGAAAGTTTTACTGTCATTTTTGTATAATCAGTAAATTACGGGGGAAACAAAAGGGCGAAGAGATTATTGTTATAATAAAAGAAAAACAAATGTCACCCAGCTCGATCAATCTCATATCAAATAATTGTTTCGAAGCATTTTTACTCCGTCATAAAAACATGGCAATTTCCCACAAGAAATTTCGGCCAACTTCTGAAATGACGATGAGCCATCCAGTACTCTTAATTAATTTCATCAAGGATTCGAGGGCATGGATTGAATAATTAACTTTTCGACTCCTTGCATTGGCGTTTTCTTTAGGGTAGCCGTAATAACAAATACAGTAACGGGTGTTCGAGCTTGAAGTCTTAATCAAAAATCTTCATCAATTAAGGCGGGGGAAGGATCGGTACAGGTATTTCCTCATTCAAACTAACGTATCCTTCAAATTTCTGACACAATTAATGCATCCGAAATCGTAGTATGAATATTCAGGATCAGTTATAGAACGTGGCTAGAAACGTTGACTAAGTGCTACTCCCTATGGACATAAAGTCTATTTCTTGGGCCAATCCACGCGATCGTTTGTCTCGCAGTTTAACGTTCAGGATTTGTGAGAGTATACACATACCCATGTGTGTGTACGACATATCTAACCAACTATCGAGATTGCGCATAAGCTGTCATCTGAATGGGATGTTTCGTATTGGTTATTTATTTGGCATTTCGTACAGCACTTCCTTCCTGCATTACTCTCATACTCTTGGCAAAGATACAGGGTCTGAATTTCTCGGTGGAATAAGTTCAAGACGGAAATCAGGATCCTTACCCCGTACGTACCAGTATATGAATTATTTTCCCCCTCTCTTAAAAAAAAGAAGAAGAAAAAAAGAACAAAACATTGTCATCCCTTCTGCTCAAGGGATAGTTTGAAAAGGCTCGCGCGTTTCTGCATGGATTAAATCTCAGCTCAGGCCCTATAGGCAAGATACGTTGTTAAATAGGGTTGGATTTATATATTTTCTTAAATAAAAGCTCTCGATGAGAACCGTACTTGGTCGTACCCTCTTTTTTCTGTTTTTTTTTTTTTTCCTTTTTCCCTACGAAAACCATATTTTACCCACTCGACAATTCACGCCCTCTGGATACCGGGAACGGTGTACCAGCTCCACTTTTGTCTCCCTTCTTGAAACGAGCCAGCTTTAAGACAGGCTTTTGTTCGGTAACGTTACATCATTAGTAGAAACTATACGAACCGAGTTCGTGGCTCTTATAGTTCAAGGTGCTGAACCAAGCTCAAAATTTGAGTAAATTCATAGTAACAGAAACTTAGGTAAATAAAATGGGGAAATAATTGCTAACGCTGCATTTGACTGAGACATAATATATAGCCTGCGTGTTTTATTATACCTACACTCTTTCAGTCCATATATATGCGTGTATGGTTATAGAAATCATAAAACTTATGGGGTAAATATATTTCTAGACGATTATACGATGACTTACGAGTTAATTTCGAAGGAAAGATCTACTACCTAATTTAGAGGAGAAATAGACGTCTGACATCGCCACGCGAAGGGCGTGCGCGTATACCGCGAGGACCACTTTTTTCCTGAATAATATCATTTTCCGAGGCGTGTAATTTTAATTTTAAATCGTTCCCCCCTGTGCCATTCTTTTTCCCACCAAAGTGTCTTTTGTTCCGGTTGAAGGAAAAATAAAACAAAATAAAATTTCGGAGAAAAAGAAAAAAAAAAAGAAAAATTAAGAATAAAAGTAAAAAGGAAAGCAAGGGATCTCGCACAAAACCCAATTGAGGTAAGATTTAAATTGTTAAGCCAAAAACAACGGTGATTACTCGAGACTTGAGGGTGATTGTTGACGCGGGTAAAATTTGTTTAATTAGCATTTTCTGTCGTATTTGTTAACCGAAAATGGCGCGTTACTTTTCGCTCGTTTAAGTTGTAATAAAAATGAACATCTCGCACCTTAATATGCGCGCGGTATGATTATATTTTATGAACTTGAATAGTAATGTTTGCCAGGTCAAACAATTTGGGAAAGCTAAACTCCGGTTACATCCACTTCCTATTACCAGCGCTCCATTCTCCAGACCGTTATCAGCATAAGCTGGTGAAACTAGAAACTGAAAACTAAATACAACGCTTTTGCGCTGATTCGTGTATCCACTTGATGTTTGGACGGCCATTTCGAGACGCGCTCTGTTTACCTGGCAATTACGAAATTGCCACGTACCACTCTGTACAGAACAGTACAACAGCCACCACCCACGACCCACAACCCACAACCCACCAGCTACCAGGGATTAACGAAAATGAAAACTCAGCAAATAAGCTGATGAATTTTGTCCGTATTTGAGCTAGTTCTTTTTTTTTTCTCAAGAAAAATGAGAGTCGTATATATATAGAAGGATATAGACTAGTGGAGTAACGGTTAGAAAATTTGTTTGTAGATTCTTAAGGGCGTCGATGAAGTTTTTCCGTACGAAATCGACCCGTAAGATTAATTCAGCTCGCGTGATACGGTGTAAGAAATATAAACGACGAGATTTAAATCTATAAGTAATTTTATTTGATACACAGCCAAAAGTCGAGAGAAAGAAGAGAGAGAGAGAGAGAGGGAGCTGTACGAAAACTGCGATAGAAATCTGACTTTATTGAATAAAGTTATTATGCAGAGAAGTTTTATTCCCTTAAAAAGGATTAACGAAACGGAACAGGAACTAATTTCAATTCAGTATTTGATAACGCAGGAAATAAAATTCGGCCAAGTTTCGCATGCCTATAGATATACGCGATGGTATATTATCAACAATTTAAAAACCCACCAATTACTTACCAGAGGTGCCAGGGCTATATAATTTCTGTGTAATTATTCGGACACAATGAGAGCCCCACTGCCGTTGATTAAAATTAAACAATGGGCGATCATTGATCGATCCGCCCATCCGCGATCGTGCAAACGCGATAAAGTATCTGTTACACAATAGCTGAGATCTTGCCACCCCATAATCTCATCTCATCATTGCCCAAAGGGAAGCACAGTGTATTCTGTCTTCGCCGAGGAGATCCACGGAGCACAATGATCACATTGGGTTCTGTTTCGTATTCAAAAATCATTTTGCAATTAGTCCTGCGGTGGTTAGATTCTAAGGGTATATACCGATACCTATGTCTATCGATTGTGTAATGGCATAAGATCGATCCTCGCGAAATGATATATCGAGTACTTTGAGGTGAACCCGAAGGCGAGCCAATCCGGCAACTACATATTGGCATCGACACGTAGTTTTGGCAGCCTTAAAAGCCGTTCTTCGATCTGAGCGGAGGCATATTGGGTTTCCGGCGTGACTGAAAAGGAAGAAGCCTTTGTCAGATGTGCCTTGGAGGTGGGTGGATAGGTAGGGGTTCAAGGTATAGAGGCTCGATTTCGATTCGCGAATAAATCCTTGTCTCAAGAGCGGAAAGTTCGCGCCAAAATAGGTTTACCTTGGTGATATCTTCCCGGGCGTAACCGTAAGCGGGCGTGTATGGAAAAATCTTATACCTATGCTTCCTATATGTATATTTATGCGCGCTGATACCCACATAGCCGAAGATAAAGGCAGGCTAGGATTTCTTAGTCGGGTCGCGTCCGCGACCCTTATTTCGTTATTCCCTTCTTATTTCTGTTTGTAAAATCGAGTAGTGGCACAAATCTCAAGAAATCGAATCGATACGTGTCCAAACTCACGTCTCTTCGCCCCTTCCACCTTCGCCTTTGTCCACTGCTGCAACTCCGTACCCAGCTGCATCCAAAAATAAAACTGAATAATCCGTATGTATAGAAATTTTGACAATTTTCATCGTCATCGGTTCCTTATTATTAATTCCATCTAGACAAGTACGATAATTGGCGTGGAATGAAATATATATGAAACGGTTGTAAACGTCACGAATTCAAGGTAAATAATGACAGTTTAATTGACAGGTCGTTCAGGGGTGCCTTAGGGGTTATTGTTTATTGAGTAGCGTCGCAATGCGAGGTAGACCCAGCAGTAATTTGGTGAAAGATTTGTACCTAACCGCATATCCGAAGAACCGCAGGGCAAACTTCCGCTGGCGTGGCTTTATTTCCGCAGCAGATACTCCGGTTAAATGTAAATGTGAAAGCTCGCTTGCGAAAATTGGTTTCGCTCCGGGCTACCAAACCACCCTGGCGCACGTCCCCATCTCAATAATTCAAACAGTTTCTGTTCAGTGTCACTCGGCTTTGGATTATCTAATTCTTTCTACCCGTAGTGGGTATCCCGATATAGAGGTACATGTATATGCAATAGAATTATTATAACAGGTCAAAGAAGAACTTTCAAAAAGCATAATGTAACGATGTACAAACAGAGCTGCTCTTGGGAGGTAAAAGAATTCGTAATCTCTGTTTGTCGAGCGGTTTCGTACAGATGTTAATAAATGATTTTGAGGAACGCGTCGTTTCATTTCATTCTGGCAATGCTTACTCGAGGTGGAATTCGTCCTACCATTCCTTAAAGCCTCCAGGGGAAAGGGTGGAGCTTATGTCTGGAATATCTGGGGTGATGTACGGTGGCGCGTTTGCAATTCTCCGCGTTGCTCCGCCGTCTGGTGGTTCTGCTGTTGATGATGGTGATGGTGATGGTGGTAGGACCTGTGGTTATGGTACCATCACGGTAATAGGATATTTTCCGACTGTTCCAAGGCCGCGCCTCAGTGTAATCCCGTATCTTTCAATCATCCTGTGGAAAAACTAACAGCATCAGCAAGTTGGAAGTCAAAATTTTCAACAATTTTTGCTCGAACTTTAAAACCCAAGGAATATTCTGCCGTGCAAATACAGTGGTGTAAGCATATCTCAGCGGCGTATCCAATTATCGATTTCAACCGGACCCCGAGAACGACGTCGGAAAGTCAGGCTGTTTGTCTTGTCTCAGCTTAGCTTGACTCCCAACTCCTCTGACGTTAGGAATCGAGGGTTGGCAGGGAATAATTTCTCTTGGATAACGATAAATAACGGGAGAGATGGTTCAATTCACTCGTTTGATTTCCTTCTCCTTCTCCTCCTCCATCTGCTCAGAGAACGCACGAATTTATATACGCGGATTTTCCGTATCACCTTTGGAAACGGGCGAGTCGTCCGTTGGTCCTTTTTTTTCTCTACTTTCAAAACCATCGCGGCAATCATAGTCTCTTCGCTGCTCGTTTAGTTTGGAGAGAAAATAATTTACCTTTAACAATTCAGCCTATGCCTATGAGGTAAACATCACTCATCTCACCAGCTTGACGGTGAGGTACGATCAAGTATAAACTTCGCAGGAATCGTGAAACGCGAGACGCGAAGGGCGAACTGTTACAACCAACTAACATTGCAGGACGAGTTCATAAAGATCGAATATAGGTATAACAGCAAGTTGAACGCCTGCGAAGTGAAGCGACAAGGAAACCCCCTGAGGGCAACAGATAGGATGTTTTACCGCCCAAGTAATACCTTCAACCCTGAGCAAAATCGTTCGAAGTCTCTGAGCGAACAGCACGAAGAGTAGCGTTGATTAGTTTAATTAATTGAATAAAAAGTCGAGTACAAATTCATGTCGACGTATAGTATAAGTATGTGTTTTCAGCTACGTTCTCAGTAATCTGCGTATGGATATCTTCACATCAGGAATTGAGATCGTTATTTTGCAGACCGGGAAAGACAGTATATTGATTGTACTTGTTAGGAGCCTTTGTGCCCCTCTGAAGGACTATTTGCTGCAGGTATTTCCTTTTGCGATAAAGAAACAAGCCATCCTAATTCTTCCCTTTGAGGGAGGGAGATACTTCAAGCAGATACCCAACTACCCTTCGTTAAAAATCATGTTCAGAATCGGACGGCGGGTATAAACGAAGCGGGACGTGATACGAAGAAGCGAATCAAGCTTGGTGGTGTTTAGTCTGCTTTTTTACATATCGGAATGAGCCCCTCGTAGAACTCCAGGGAAAATAGAATACTCATTTGGTTACATTTAGGAATTTTTAATACCATTAGATTGATTTCCGTATCGAATAAGATGAGAAGGAGAAGAACGACTCTAGTATATTCCACGCAAATGAGGCTCTGCAGAAGAATTTCCCACTGCTAGATACTGTTTGTATATTTCTGCATTCGAGCCGTACTTGGAGGAATTTCAAGATTCAGCTGTTAACCTGGATATTTATATTCCTGGGAGAGCCTGGACGCATAAATAAAGTTTGAATCAATCCGCGAGAACGTATCGTCACATTACATACAGTTTGTCAATGCAACCTGGCCGTGCTCCTTGACCCGCATTGTGTTTCGAGGAAATTGTACCTCCTCCTATACCGCCAATATCCCAGAGCTGGTAGTCGGCGGATATTATCTCATCTCTGTTCTCGTCGTGGTTCTCTAGTCGTAGAATCTAACCCAACCCAATAGAACCAGACCAAACCAAACCATACCCCGTACCAGGACTACTGAGCTAGTCCCTAATTCCAATTCCTCGTTGAAAATTCATCCACGTCTCACTTCTCGCGTGATTAACTAGAGTTAATTAACGTTTAGGAAACCGCGAGTAAAATTTCATTTGATCTTGTTGAACGAGATGAAATACCAGCGATTTGTTGCCAACGAGAAGAATACTGGGTTCTAAACCAGCTTGCAAATCCTACGGAATCTTGCAATCAGTGTTATTTATTGGAAGGTACGACGCGTGTGCTATCAGCCCGTGGTCTCCCCTTAGGAAATTCAGTCGTAGATCACGCGTTAGCTCACTGAGAAGACCAAGGGAGTAAAACTGGCTGGGTAAGGACAAGAACGAAAGTGGAAACAGTCCTGTAATGGAACCGAAAGAGAATAAGAGACTCTTTTGATAGATGAAATTATTCTTGGAAAGTGAGATTTTCACATGCACCGATAATAACGTCGATGAACAAATTAGTCAATGGATGATTTCAACTCGGTCACCCAAAAACTTCATCTGACATGTAAAATAGGAAGAAGTCTAGAAAGGAGTCGAAGAGGATGAGTTTAAAGAATGCCACCAACTTGTAAGATGATTCTGCATATTCATGATTGACGTGATCTTATATTACATGAATATTTATATCCGAGTTCCTTATGGAAGGTAAAGTGATTTAAAACCAGTGGCTAACTTTTGGGTAGTTCGTACCGAAAGATTCGAGCCTTCAGGAACTGGAACTTTACGCCGGTTATAAAATCGCTCGAAATCGGAACGTCTGCCGTTATTGTATTGCGAGTTAGGCCAACTTCCGAAATGGGCTTTTCTTCCCCTCGCTCCCCATTTCTGAGAGAAAACTTTTATAAAATCTATGCAGATTCTATTCCCATTGAATATATTTTCCTACAGGGGTAAAAAAAAAAAAAAAAAGGTAAGAACGAATAGAAATAAGAGAAATAAAAAAAAATAAAAAAATACGGTGGAAAGGAACGCGAGAGTCCTTGTGATCGTCGAACCTACATAATATATATATATATAGAACCGCAAAGTTTTCTCTTTCTATTTTTTTTTTTTTACACCGATCCTCGAGGTCGCACGAACAAGTCCGGTCAAAGGGTCACCCTAGTTGAACCCGACCGCGTGGAAATGATCCTTTTCCTACCTCCGGTAGCCAGGATAACAAATTTCTGACGACCCTCTATTGCGAACGTATCCGCCATATTCTTCGAGAATGAAAAAAAGAGAAAAAAAATAATAATATATATAGTAAAAACTTGGATCCATGTTTGAATTGGCCGGGGATGCTATTTGCAGAAGGTAAGATTATTTTCGGTCAGATAAAAAAAAAAAGAAAACTTCAGAGAAACGATAGCGAAAAATTATCTGTATCGTAATTTTTGAATTTTCATTACTCGCTGCAGCAATTCTGCACTGCAGCAAAATTTCCCGTTTCTCCATTGCACATCCATTGGTCTTGGATACTGCGCGATGCTGACGTAGAGAAAATTTGAAGCGAAACTTTAGCTTGAGCTCAATCACCAGTCGCCGGTGCACTTTGTATTTTCCGATGGCAACATCTGTTACCTGGTACGATCGTGATGGGTGAATATATATATGTATAAATATATATAGATATATATATAGATACACGTATGTATAAATGCGAATAAGTTTGAGCCAGTTGCTGCCAGAGGTTTTCTACGTTAAGTCGGCGTTATGGTAATCCTGGGGCTCCTTAAAGCGATGTTTATACGCAGTCAGGTTAGCGATTTATGCTCGTCACCGTGTGGTCAGGAAAACCCTTCCCTTTCCCTTTTGCCTTTTCCCTTTTCCCTCTTTCTATTTCTCTTCCCCTCGCCGCGATATCCATATCCTCATCCTTAACCCAGGCCCGATGTGCTTGTGGCCTGGACTTTATTGGATATCGGAAAAACTTGCGGGAACTTGATTTATGAATTATCAAATGCAATAGGGTTTTTGCGTGAGAGGTCGAGAATCAATTTTCGGTAAATATTTGCAACCGGTAATCAAATCAACAATTTCATGAAACATGTATACCCTGCGCTTTTTAGATACACAAAACTTCAACCCCCCGTCAGTGTAACGCGTTTGAGTTACGAAAGAAAACAACCTTTACAAATATATATTATAATACCGAACCGACTTCATTCTGCACACATTATACAAGAATAATAAGTAAAGTATATCAATCATTGGAAATGATATTGTTATATTTTGTAGAATAAATTCAAGGCACGAGATGAGAAATGAAAATAACAAAAAAAAAATTGCCAAAGTGTGCTTTAAGCGAAAAAAAACGTCACCGCTAATTCCTGATCATATTTCTTACGAAATATACTCTCTCATTGGCTATACAATATTTACTGGTGTCCCCTGCATTCTCACATTTTTTATCGATGAATGAAAAAAAGCATAAAGAGACTTTTATACAAAGCATTAGCAGACTTGCCATTTTGCTATTTCAAATAGAAGTCACCTATACTGTTTTATTTGAAACTTCCATTAAAATTTTGTCAAACAAGTGATCAAACAGGAATGGGTTCTCGATCAGTTCCGGAATATATGCTGGGCTCTTGAATAGACTTCTGAAATATCGTATGTTTTCGATAAAAATTTCGGAGGCTAAATCGACAATCGTCTTTTACAACCCTTATTTATTATGGTTCATATTAGACGATTCCGAAGGCTCTCTTCCGCACGGAACTCGTTAAAGACAGCAGCCTCTCATTATCTGTATTGCTGCAGTACTTGGGTTTGGAATTAGTACGAATTCATGTATACATACCTATAGCTATCCTTTGTGTATACGTATTGATGCCTAAGGAATCGATGCCTTAGGAAGGTAAAGAGGGAACGTGATTCGGGAAAAAGTGTGGCGTAAAATAATTCGATAGAGTGAATGTCACTTACTCCCAGAGCACTCGAGTAAGACGAGCCTATACGAACGTATCTTGGAATAAAATTATTATTTACATAATTGAATGGGTTCGAAGCAGTTTTTCGGTGCGATAGAAACGATTCCTGCGTTGCTTTCGAACCCGATAAAAGTGAGGAAACGATCGCCTCAACGGAGCAGCGTTTAAGTGGAGTTACGGTGACGTCAGCCCAAAACTCACACCAAAAATTGGTGCCTGGTAGATGGTTGCTTTCGTATTCGTTGTTATTCGGCTGTGAAATTCAAGATCGTTATTCACCTTTAAGAGTTGAACCCAAAATTTTATACGTTTCGTTTGAAACGAAAGAAAAAATGCTTCACGCATTCGCCCACCTATACTTACCTAAGATTTTACTCAAATGATAAGTTTTGGCGATAAGAAGAAGGAGAAAAAGAAGAAAAGAGGAAGCAGAATCCCCACATTTCGCACCCAAACTCAAAGTTCAAAAACCCATTTCTCGCGATGTTTGAATTTGATTAACGCACGGTACCAGGCATTATTATACTCGTAATATTAATAGGTGGGAAAATTTTTGACGAATGTAAATAAAAAAAGCAAAGAAGCGAGAAAAGTAAAATAAAAAATGAAATCAAATAAAAAATACGCTTAACTGCAGAGGGTTCATGTGATGGACTGATTTAGGGCTAACGGTGGTGACATTTCCCGATTGCCCCCGTGTGGAGTCAAAGGTCAAGCCGTCTCTACCGGTACTTTATAGATTAGAGGCTATCAGAAAAGGTGGAACTTGCCAATGACAGGGTCAGCTTTTTACCCTTCTCTCAATCAGTACTTCCACGAGGACCACCCCATTCTTTCATTCCTACTGTGACGAGATTCGGCCTTTTTGCATGCTCAAAGCTTTACGGGATTTCCAATTTTTCAATAGCACATTTTCATTTCCTTTTTTTTTTTTGTTCGTTCTTCTCTCCAACACGTCTGTGTGTATAATATTATAGTGTGTGTGTAAAACCAAATTGAATATCTTCTCTTCAAAGGGAAAATATTCACACCCAAAGCTCTTATTTCACAGCGAGAATTCTAATTTCTGAAAAGTATGACGATAATGATAAAGGTTAGTGAGAAGAAGGAGGAGAAAAAAAAAAAAAAAAAAATGAAAAGGTGATAAAATTCAAAGGCAAAGATCGCCTAAATTTTTTTTTATGAAATTACTTGCTTCCGCTCCATCAGCTGACAATGGAGATAGAAAAAGGATATATATACGATCAATGAAGCGACAGGGGGGTAGGATACGAAGGGAATAGGAGGACAGGAGTAATGGATGAAGTAGAAGAAGGGTTTGGGGGCTTTCTCATTAATTCGTACACACCTCGGGACCAGCCGAACCAATAGTGGGGTATGAGGATGAAAGCTGGAGAGCCAGGACTCCCTCGACACCTCAAGGGGATGGCGGCAGCTTCGATGGTGGTGGCGGTGATGGAGGCGGTAAAAGCGGTTACCTCTCTTCCGGCGACGGTCCTCGTTTACTCCTCCGCGAATTCGGTGGCTGCTTGCCATTCTGGCGGCGTCTCAATTTGTCAACACGTCACTTAATACAAAATAACAAGACCCTGGTTGCGTCGCACTCCGCAACGCCTCATTGACGGACTACAGAACTTGGCTTCCCTAGCCTCCCTTGAATACAAGTTCTTTGAAAAAAAAAAAAAACGAAAAAAAAATACGGCATGGATTGCCTAACATGTATATGTATGAAATAGACGCGAAACTATATTCAACTGAAAAATCAATAAAGTCTGACTACAAAAAAAAAATTATTTCAACGATTTTGCAAATAAATAACGTTAGAATAATTGTATTCCAGCTTGTCTAATTGCCAGTGTAAGTTTAATCCTGATTCCCGTATCTTTTTTATTCGGTTGATTATTCGTTATCATATTAATTCAGGTCTTCGTAGTTGGTCGGTTCTTGCGGAGAGACGTTGATTCATTTTTTTTTTCTCTGTCTCTCTTTCGTTCTTTCTTTTTTATTCTTTTTTAGAAATAAATTTCCCCGTGGAATTAATTAAAGGCCATTCCTTCAGGTGGGCCGGTGGCCATATTTCGAGAACAGTAGAGCCTCACGGTATGTTTATTCATGCCTGAAATATTTGGAGAGGTAACACGATTAGGAGGTAGGCTTCTCAATGAATTAAAAGATTCATTCGTCAGTGCGAAACTGGAGGAACAAAAGCTCGGGTAGCTGTAGCTGTGCGTAAACCCCCACAGCAGCTTTTTAGATTCTCGATTGAAGAGCGAAGCCTTCTGATTTTCTGCACAGAGGAACGAGAACGGAATGAAATTTGAATAATGACAATAACACGCGTGAACAATAATAATAATAATAATGATGATGATGATGATAATCTTACGGGCATATTGGGGTAAAGGAAAAATTACTTTTTATGGATTATGTGGAAGCTGTATGGCTGATGGAAAAACGACGGATTTATCGATTTACCTGTATCGTCAAAAGGTCCTCGTCGAGTGGCTGGCTGAAAATGAAAAATTTTTCGTCACTGTTATATATACGTATATATCGAATGCTTCCAAATATTTGATTGATAAAAAATAAGGCACGGTGTTTGTATAGAGTTTGGTGATAGGAGAAATGCCGTGCCGTACGTTTACATACACATTTGCATAAGTAAAGTTTATTCATATATACATCGGCGGGGGGTTGCAGAAAATATTCTTGTATTTCATAAAAATTCAACAAGTTTTAATACCAATTCGACAAACGCATCTACCACTTCAATCGTTTCCCAGAACTCAATAAATAAGAATATTCACTTTCCCAAACGAAATTTCAATGTTTAGATTCATGATTTTTCCATCTATATATATATATATAATATATATATATTATATATATATTGCGCGATACCTTTTTCCATCCACCCATATAAGACATATAGGCACGTTGAAGTCTAAACGAAAATTCTATAGTGCTTATTTAATTCTCCAAGGAGTTTATTCGAATTTACGTAAGACGGTGAATCGATTGCTATACAGAACGTATCCCAGTGTATCTCCGGAAAATAATTTCCTAATATATTTGAAGGTCTAATCAATTTGTCTTTTATTTAATATTGAGAGTATAAGAGGCGTAATAAAGAAAACAAAAAATAAATAAAAAAAAAAATGACAGAGCGTGTCATAACCGTTACTCTAGCAGTCATCAGGCGAGAGGTTTAGGAATGAAATTGAAGCGAAGTAGAATGAAATGTGGTAAATCACGCTATTGCTCAGGTACAAACGGCACGAAACGAAATGCGTGTTTGAAGGCAGTAGAATTCGTAAGGTGCGATTTCGAACTGATAGGGTTTAACGCGTATCAGAATAACAAATGTCTTTTTCAAAGGAACACCGCGCCTTGTAATCTAATCTTTCCTGTTTCGTTAACCACCCATGCAAAGTAAAGCCAGTGTCAGTTCTTAATCACCGGTTATTTTTCAACGATGTATAAAACGCGGAGATAGAATAAGGAGAAAAGAATGAATGAAGTAAAGGAAAAGACTGAAGGTTTCGGGATCTGAAAAATCGTTAAAAAAATATTTGAGAATTTAAGCCGATTGGTTCAGCGGCTCAAAAGTTCGCCAAATATCCTCCCTCGAAAATACTCCAAACTTGGGGAAAAGAGCTTTTTGGCAAGAAACGGTGCCGCAGTGTCCAATGCTGGGCTAACGAGACCTTGGGACGTCTAACGACGCGTAGGTCCTTTAATTACTCGCTTAAAGCTACGCGAGTGTTAAGCTTTAGGTGGTAAGTGGCATTAAAGCACAACGAACAGGGTCAATATCCCCGAAGGCGCTCATCGTAACCATGTACACGTATAGGTGTAGGTATTATGAGCATATTATAGGTAGGTAGATAAATCATTGAGGTGACGTGAGAATGTTGATAATAGTTAAATGCAATACGGCAAATTCATTATTAACATCCGCTACACGCAAGTAAAGCTAAAACATTACACCCATAAAAACATGTTTTACTCGAATTTTATTAATTCGATTGAACGATTTTTCAATATCACCTACGTTTTGATTATCCATTTATTCATTAAGAACACATCATCTGTCTGAAACCTTCGCTTCTCCAATATCTGAAAATTTCCTTAAAAAAGAAAAAAAAAGAAAATAGATCAAAAGCAGCTGCAGATTTTATTTTTCAATATCAAAGTAGGAACATCTACGGAGGTAAGTATATATAGTGAATTATTTTATGAATAAAAATAAAATTAAAGTGATAATAAATCGTAGAGAAGGTTTCATAGGAAGATGCTAATCGTAATAATAGTTCATATTTATTGGAAAAGTTGAATCGCAGAGAAGGAAAAGAAGAAGAAAAAAAAAAAAAACCGTCTACTTTAGATCCCAGTTTCTTCTACTTTTTCTTATTATTTTTATCATTTTTCTTTTTATATTTTATTTTATTTTTTAATGGCCCCTACTCTTGCAGACGCAGTTTTATCTTCAATGCTAGATTCCTCTGCTTCATTAGGACGTTGGTATATGGATTATCGTTAATTCCTAACAGTAGTATAAAAAATCTTTATAATTTTTTTACTCATGAAATAAACTATAACCTCATTATTATTTCATTGAACGTTTTTCCCATCTACAAATATTTCGATTTTTTATCGACGAGCCTTATCCTAACGGAATTTTTTTTTTTTCCACTATGTTAAAAAATAAGGGATGATATGACGCACGGGAAGTATCCGAAGAAGAGTACTCGGTCCAATAATAGTGAGGTAAAGTAAAAAATAAAATAATAAACTACCTAACCAATAATATAGATACTCTGCAATTTCTGGATTTATTGGCTCAAACGTACTTCTGCAGTACATCTTATAAAGTTCTCCAATTTTATACATATAGTATAGATGGATATACAGTATTCAAAACAAATTATAGAAATAGAAAAGTAAAGTATTTATTAAGTTATTCCATCTACAGGAATATTCCTTGAGACGTTATACCCGTACCCATACCCTATACGTGAACGCTTATAGGTATCTACCTACCTACCTACCTAGGGGTTGTGTGAATAACTGACAAGTTTCATCGGACAATCCAGCATGGCAGAGTATTGTGAAACGCTAGTACCCATAACTGTGTAATATTCGTTGAAGAAACGACGTCATTTCCGCTCGACGATTCAAGAAAAACGTTGAAACGAACGAGGCGCTTGTAATAACGCTGTCTGAACTGGAAACGCCGTGACTACTGAGAAAGGGGAATAGGTATGGGTACGGGTATACCTATACCCATCCTATATACGAATAGAAGCGAGGCACAGTCCGGGGTTGAGGCAAAGCTTAAGCCGGTTGTTCCCGCTCCTCTGACTTCTTAATAAAACGGTGTTCAATTGTGTTTTCTTAGAGGAAAGACCCGCGAAGCTTCACGAAGGGCGACAGGATAGAGATGGAAGTGGAGCGAGGGAGGAGCAGCAGCAGGACTCGGGAGCAGGAGGCAGGAGGCTGGAGACTGGAGACTGGAGACTGGAGGTTGGAGGCTGGAGGCTGGAGGAGTGCGCCGCGCGCGTACCCTTTAAAGGAGAATTGAGTTTCGTAGATTTTCCAGTGCCCAGGAAATTGTATTTCTCACCCACCTATTGCCGATAAATTCTCAAACTCTGAAGCAGTACGTAACTACGAATTGACGCGAGAGACTCGCATTTATCAATTGTCAATTTATCAGAAAGTTATCGTGCTCCCTGGCACTGCAAGCTCTGGAAAATTCAAATCTTTCACAGAATACAGAGTCTCGAAGGTCTCTTACCCGTCTATTTTCTATAGTTAATACAAGGCCTTGGCGAAGTCTACAAATCGGTTTATGTACCCTCAGATTTCAGGGATACAGTTTCACCCGCGCCCCCAAGTCGTAAGACAAAGCCGTCGACGTCGCTTCGTACCTCGGGAATTTAACAGCAATTATTCATCTAATGGAACCATAAGCATCTGTCAAAGAGTCCTGCAAGAGGAAGAACCGAAGGGATAAAGTGCGAGGGGGTATAAGCCGGCTCGGGCGCCCACGCCAGCGCCGGACATTTTCAAGAAACTTTTGTAATTAACAAAATGTTGCCAAGGTAACTTCTGGTTGACTTACCTTCGCACCGGAAGAACTTATTAACGACCTGGTTTTGGGGTTGTTTGGTGTTTCGGTTATCCACGGCTCGACTAGGGGCAGCGATCTTTTTCTCTAAGAGCCGAGGAAAGAGGGTAGAGAATTCTTGACTTTTCCAATAAAATCAGATTCAACACACTTCGTAGTCTGGCTAACTATTCAGCGAAATGAGCAAAGGGCGCTTGACATTCTATGGCACATATAACTGTCAATTTCAATCATTGACAACGGACTAAAATCATCCCTTTTTTCTATTCACTCATTCACACACACACCCTTTTTTCTATTCACTCATTCACACACACACACACACACATACCCAATTTAAAATAATCGATTTCTTTGTTTCAAGATCGGAGAGGATGAAGTAAGGGACAAAGGATTCGCCTTGGGCATAATCCTTTAATGTCTTTAATCATCGCGTCGACGTAGCTGACTCGGAATGTCTGACAATAAGTCATTTACCTCGTTAATACGATTGCTCAAGACGTTTCTAATTGACTTTCTAGTGGAATATAATTTAGTTATCATTTTATTAACCTCGAAAGATAATATTAGACGCGCCAATTTATAATTGATTTTTTTATTTTTCTTCAATTGGGAATAACAATTTTCCTTCTTTTCTAATCATCCGGTATAACTGCAACAGAAAATTTCTCAATGAATCCAACCTTCTGGTTGCGGTTCTCTTCCCGTTTCTGCGGCTTTAATCTCTCAAGCTGATTGGTCGATTCAATCGTAAACTCCGCCAATCGATACTCGAGCTTTTACTACCTCGTTCCTAGCAATTATTGCGAAAGTTTAGCCGAGATCTCGTTATAGACGTGGCAAGAACTGCACCACTGTGAGCGGTTGAAATTAACTGAAATTCGGTGGGTGCAGACTGCAGGGTAGATGGTGAATTCAACAAACGCAGCAAGTTAATAGCTTCGAGTTATACGTATAATTAAGGCTTATATATAAGTACGTAAGATAAATAGATCAATTAGTAACTGAGAAAGGGAAAGTACAGAGATATATAGACAGAGAGAGGGAGAGAGAGAGAGAGAGGTTCATTCGAAGAATAAAGACCCCTAGACAGTGGGAGTAAAGTCAGCGATAATAGTATTTAAACGGAGTAGAAATAACTCGCAGTTTAGTCTCCGTTATAAGTAAGTTTCCAGCAATTGCTCAAATTGATGGCCACGTGGTTGCGCCCATAACCAGGGTAGAGGTAGAGGCTAGGTATACCACTTGCGGATATTCTTCCCCCTTTATTTCAGTTTAATGCTTCTCTAAATCCCGTTCAAAATTATTCTTCAGGAGATAAAACATTGGCCAGTTTCGAATCGGGTATGGTATACATAATTGTATAAAATCACATTTCTAATTTACGTTTCAAACAACAACCCAGAAGTCGGTCTATAATTATATATTTTTCGAAAACCAAACGCAGCTGATGAGTTCTCCTTTCAATACCATCGTGGTGATGCGAAGGACAAAATTCATAATAAAAACAATTCATAATACGATCAGATCAAAACGTTCGCGCTGTATCCATCCAATCGATTTGTTCGATTCGTCGCTTTTTCTCGGAAAAAAAATAAATTCCCTTCTTCTTTTTCCCCTTTTTTCTCTCGCTCGATTCATTTTTCCTTTCCTTTTCTTTTCTTTTCTTTTCGTTGCGCACCGTCTGGTTTTCTTTATTACTCAAGCAAGAGCGCACATTCACCAACCAAGTGCTATATATCCTCTCCATCTTACCTTTACTGCACCCCTTACACAAACCCTTACCTCTATGGGTACCTTTAACTCCCTGTACGTGTAACAATAGCAGAACGCTTTGAGGAATGATTTATAGGCTCTGAGAGATCAAAGAACGAATGTAAAGACGGTGAAATAAAACGATATATATGCAGCATCCCCAAATATTAAGGGTGGTACATTTTATTTTGAATTTTTTTTTTTTATTGAAATTCTGTCGTAATTCTTTCGACCTCATATACCTCCTTGTTGGGAGATGAGTGTAATTAGTCCGAGGCGGTTGAGCTCTTAGAGATTCTTTACCCCATAAACGTTGGCGTTGAATTACAAGACATCAAATAGCGTACGTACTGCAGCACAGAGAGGCTAATAAAAGGCTGAAGATTTCTTGGGATTATCTTTTACAGGGTAGGCAGGAGTTCTTGATAAGCTTTCGTATTTCTCTGGCAGTAGGTAGGTAGGTAGGTATAAGCGTTTGCTTGAATAAATCCAGCGCTAATATCCTAATTTGCATTAACCCTACAAGAATATGGAAATGTCTTCGGCCTTGCGAGTGGTGCAAATAAACTGAGAACGGGCTAACTTATTGTGGAATTATTCCCGGAAGAAAAAAATAAACGAAAAAGGAATGGAAACGGGGTTGAATTCTGACTTTTTGGATGCTTAGGCTTTTTTCACTCTCTAACGATACACCTTATATACGGTAAAGTTTAATTGCTCCTCGAGGTATCGAACTTGGTTAGACCTCGTAGAATTGGAATTACTCCAAGGATTCGACCAGCTCATCCTTCTCAGTTCACGATAACTGGATATACATATTCTAGGTTAATTGCCTGGGCTACTAGGTGCAGAAGTTGACCGACGGTATTCAAATTTCTGAAAAGTATAGAAAAAAAAAATGGAACCGATGAAGATCATGATTTGCGAACATTTTTAAAGAGTTTCCAATCATGACAAACCTTTGGAAAATCATCAGAACGGACGGAGCACAAGATACAAGTCGAAGCGATTTGCGAAGACTCGTCCCGCTGACAATCCAACACATTGATATTGGTTCTTTTAAATTTTCAGAAAGACTGCGTTTTTGATCTCCACCCGCTTCTTTCGCAACTCTAACCCCGTTAAACCGTCGAGAAGCGCACGTTGGAATAAAAAATAATCATTCGATAAGATAATTGGGTCCGCAGAATCCATAACCAAAATTATATACAGAAATCGGAAGCATCCAGGTGAATTTTCGATTTATCTTCCCCGCTTGACGTGGACTTACTCATGTTATAAATCCTGCAGTATCTGGTTGCTCGGCGTTAGTAGCTGAAGGAGAGTTGGTAAGAGAAGTAAAACTTTCTGATAAAAAATAAATAAAATAGAAGGGAAATAAATAATTAACGCTAATGAACACTCCGCGGTACAAGTTTATGTTTATTAAAACTTCCTAAAGCAATCCTTCGCAGGCGAAACATTGTCGCTACAGGATTCGCCTCGCTGCTCGCCACTCGCCACTCGCCACTCGCCACTCGCCACTCATAACTCTTCACTTGAATTATTATCATTATTAATTGTCACTAAGGTCACGCGAAAAGAGGGCGTGCTCCGTAAGGTAAGCAATTAACGAAACATCACTAATTAATGGAACGAGTAAACCGAGACTACCCACGTTTACTATGACTATTTTTAATACGCAGACTCTAATTACGTGTAGGTTTATACCTACAGCCCAGAATCAAGCGAGTGCAATTCATTCGGTCACTGATATGGCGTATAGGTACACGTATACATATAAATCTCCTACAATTTCATTAATTGCTATATGGCTGTCAGAAGGACATGTGTGGGTACATCGCATTTCACGCCCCAACATCTGTATCGAATCTGATACGAGCTCATTTCATTTTTTTACTTCAAAAATGTAAAATATAAAAAACACTAAAACTAAGACCTATGTATGGGCTTCTGAGACAACGAACAATAACGATGTTGAGGTGTACATCCTTCGTCTTCGGCGAGGCCCTGCATCGATCGGGTGTAAAGAAGACGAAAAAATAAAAAAAAAAAAAAAAAAAAGGAACCGTGAAAAAAAAATGTCTTCGTCAAGGGTGAGTTGGGATCGCGGAATAGTATGTGGAGTAATAAAAAATTGAAAGGTACTTTCTTTGTCACCTTCAGATATTCCAAGACTTGATACGTATCTATCGATCTTTGTAGCTTTAGATAGTAAGTATATACATACATAGTATATACGACGAGGAACGATTACTCGGGAAGAATTGAAGAGAAATTTTTTATTTCCGGACTACGAACCGCGTTTTGAACGATCATATTTTCGCCTCAGGGCTGTTATCAAAGATTTCCGGGTCTTAGAATCTTCTTTCGCTCCAACTTGCACTCGGCTTGCTTCGAAAATCTTGATTTTTACCTTAGAAGGAAAAACACTTCGAGAAAACCGGACGAAGGGACGAACATCCTTGTAGCCGATGGCGATATTCTTTTAAATCGAAAATCGAATGAAAAGAGAAGACTTTTGGCTATGCTATACTATATACATACATATACACACCTTATACCTATACCTTGCGATATTTTCAGCTCAGGTTTGGCTGCCTCTGAAATGGCCCAACAAAACGAGGTCGTTCGTGGGGAGAGACGGATAAGGATCTAGACCGAGCCTATAATACCTAGACGCTCAAAGAACACGCTCTCTCTCTCTCTCTCTCAGTCTCTCTTCTTTTGCAATGAAATAGCTCTGAGATTCTGCCAATAAAACTGACCATTGCGAAGACAAGGCTTTGCGATATTCTCTTTCCCATTCAGGAATCTTCATTCCAGAAAGTCTTTTATTCCCTTTTTCATCAAATTTATTACGATAACGGAAATAAATCAGATCGTGATCGCCGGAATAAGGTAGTTCGAATAATTCTTTTCGAATATCATTCAATATCATTGAATTCATAATTATTCATTTAATTATTATCATTGTTTTAACAAAATACAAAATCTATAGCCATAATACACTCAATTATATCGGAAAGTATACTAGAATTTTCAACCGGATAGTTTTCCCGCAAGAATAAGGATAAAATTTAGCGGGAGGATTAGTTTGATGTAAATTTTATGCTTCGAGTCTTGGCTAAAGAGATTTCGGGGTGGTAGAACTCGAGTTTAACCAGCCTGTGTAATTGCCACGTAAGTTTACAGACGCTCAGCAGACTCGCTTAGTTTATTACTAGATAGTTTTAATTAATATATATATTATTACCACTATGTATATTTACCAGACTATTATTTTTCCGAGAGTCTGAAACGGCGTGGCAGGTGCGGTGGTGGAAAATTTTATTACTTAACACCGAATTCTGAAAGTCGTTTTATAAAATTTGGAAAATTATAATACAGACGATGAAATTATTCGTAAGATAGGTGAAATAAAACATTACCAAACGTTCTATAAAAATTTATCGAGTATTTTCTACCCCTATATTTTCCAACGTTGTGAAAATATCGACGAACATATTTCCACGCGAAAAGCTCGAGTCAACCTAATGAATATTTCGACATACTCGCTAGCTGCTGTAGCCCTCCGGGTTAATTTCGGACTACTCGCTATGTTCATAACTGAATGAAATAGCGATTGAAACGCAAATTGGTAACCGAAGTTGATGATCGATTTTTCAATAGCCAATGTATTTCGCGTAATTAAGTTCCAAATTTCATGTCAAAATTTAATCAATTGATAATTCATATCAGGGATGGAATAGAACTTCGTCTCCATCATAGACGAAATAATTCCTTTATCAATTTCTACATTTTCCTTCCTTTTATATTATACTGTAGGACATTGGCAATACCTGTATAGAAGGATCGGATTTTGGTAAATATTTTCAAGCCAGAAAGCTATAAGGCCAATAATACTCCGAGTCAACGGGAGTTTTGTTGTATAAACTTTTCTGAGCTCTGTAAGATAGACAACCATTTTCTATGTACACATCCCTTATTGTGATTTAATATATTAGAAGATATCAGAAGCTTGCAGAATCGAGGTAAGCTTGTAAAATGATTTTTCTTTGTATGGCAACACGTGGAACTCCGATGGAAACAATACGGTAGGTAGGCAACTGGAGAGGGAAGATCTTTTTATTGTTAGTCGAGGGAGTGCGGGATGTACGATAATACATCTCCTGGTTAAATTTGGACAAGTTTATTCGATCTGGGAGATCAGGTTAAGTTACGACCCTTCTAAACTCTCTGAAAATATGTCGTACCTCGTTTATTTCAACGCAATTTATATCCACCTCCCAATGAGTTTAACCGGGAAAAGATTTAAGCCGAGAGTTAAAACCCGTCATTTTGTTTTCGAGGCTAATAATAAAACCTGCTCACTGTAGCTATAATTTATTCGCGAGAGACCCGGCTGGCCAATGACCTTCGAAAAACGAGGAAAACGAGGGAGGGAATATAAGGGATGAAAAAGTTACCTCAGTTTCTTTTAAACAAGGACCTCGCTCTGATCGTAACGCTTTGCCCAGAGATTTAGGGATCAGCTAACGTCCTTCGAAGCTTCAGTTCTCGAATTCAACTTCCTAGAATTGGAGAAGTGGAAGTGAGGTAGTTAGCGGTTTTCTGGCTGACTTAGCTTATCCATTACGAAACGGATCTCCTCTTCCTATCCCAACGCCTGTTTTGTTCAAACCCAGAAGGTATAGAATTTCGTTATAAACCGCAACGTATTCAGCTATCTGGTAATAACCGGCCATCCAATTGACATTCGTAACACCCTAACACCCACGTGGATCAGAAAAGATTCATTTTAACCAAGCTTCAGAAATCTCTGGAAGTAACTCTGACGACAGCCGACAGCTCCCATCATTTGTCAAAGGCTTCGTATACAGCCTCGACGACTATTATAATATACCTACCGAATCTCAGTTAAAGGCACTAGAATCTATCAATTTAGTTGAATTTTTTTTTGTCTTTTATTATTTCATTTTATTTAGATACAATATGATTAGATCTGTTGAAATAATACACCGTCATAATTTGTTCAAAATTTTCATCACTGTCAAATCGGTGCGGTAGAAGGGGAGGAAAAATATTGAAAATAACAATTAAACGAAGGAAGATAAATAGACGGAGAAACTGTACGTTAAACTGATTGGCCCGCTCATAAAGCTTCGCTAATGAAATTATCGCGAAATATAATAAACGCAATTTATTATGTATTATAATTTCACCCTCAGGGACGTCAACGGCGAAAAGCGTTAGACTCGGTGACTATGGTAGGTATGGGTACTACCCCTCTTTTCAGAGAGCTTGGCTTCATAAAGCTCGGAGAGCCTTTGCAGGGAATGATAAATAAGCTGATGGACGTTGCTGGATTCTGAATACTTGAAATTTGACTCAGCTGTTATACAATACTCGCCGCGGCGCCAAGAAGATTCAAAACAATCTCAGTAATTATTTGAGCAATCCATTTTGCTGGTAAGAAACGTGTCTGAAATAACTCTGGGGATGCTGGTAAATATAAAAGTCCTAATTAAATTTCAGGCATTTATACTAAGGACGCGACGTTACGTATAATCGTTTATGTTTTTTCGTTTTTCTTTTATTCATTTACCCGCGTAATTGAATTGGAAATCGAAAGACACCCGAAAACTTTCTTAACACCGTAATAATCTGACAACCCCTCGTTGAGGTGAGTTGGAACGTCCAGAAACCGGATAGACGCGGATCCGTATCTTTGGGGTGTAATATAGATGCAAGAGGAAGGGTTTCGGGCTACGTCATCCCAGGGGTAGTTAGCGAGAACATTTGACACCGGGTATGACGTGGGGAAGATTTCTAGCCGGTGTGTTTCGGACTTTAGAGAGATCATTATGTTATATAACTTTATAGTTTAGGGAATAAATTAGTTTTAACCACCAGGATAGGATGTGGGGAAGTAGGAAGTAGCTGAGGCCAATAATCGGGGGCTTACCATAGCCAGGATGCAAGTCTGGGAAACCTTCTGGTACGCATTAACCTTGTTAACGTGGCACCATACCGTGACCATAAATTAAACCTTAGGCACTCGCGTTGGGGGGCGATTTCTCGGTAATTTCTACCCTATGCTAAATCGCCGACTTTGCGACCAATCCAAAGTATGAATGATTAAGTAATTGCCGATTACTCATGTTTAGCTATATATTCCACTTGTTCATTCTCAAACCACTTTGACGAAATTTCCAACTTTGTAACGAGTATAACTACTCAAACTGACTTTCTGGCAACAAAGCCAGACGAGGGATCAATCTGCTACTTGATCTTCCCAAATTTATACCTTCTTTCGCAATTTCGTCTGAAATCATCGGGGAATTCGGCGCATCTTGGAGCGGAGTTTCGAGGTGGTATATAATCCCATAATTTGGTGTGTCAAACGGGGATGAAAAGTATAATCATATCATCTATTATGTTTTTTGAATTCGTAATTGCGTTGAAGGCGATAGGAATTATGAAATCCCTTGCAATGAACAGACGTCCGATTCGAGGGTGTGAAACTTTCAGCTTCTGAAGAAAATTTCCCCGCTGATCTACATGAAAACGTCGATATCAATTCAGTGAAGATAAAAAATTGTGAAATAAAGTCGGTTCCTCACGGAAAATCCCATTGTTTAAGGTGTTTCAAGCTTCGAAACATCCAATAACGAATATTGTATTTGAAAAGCTCCAACTTTTGTACACAGAAGCTACGCGTAGTATCGAATCTTTTTTTACGAGACAAAAATGAGATGAAAAGTTCGATGTAGAGCTCAATCCGTAGCTGAAAGTCAGGAGATTGATTGAATAAAGTATCCCCTCGCAGAGGGTGGAGATTTTGTCAGACTTTCGACGAACTCTAGTAAAATTAACAACAGTTGAAAAGTCGAAACAAACGAAAAGAAAAAAAGCCCCCATGGCATCGATTCGATTAAGTAAATTGAGAATCGAGAAATGTGTGTGACGAAGTCTAGTCTGGTCTGGTATCTAGTCTAGTCGCTTCGTTAGTCCAGCTGATAGAAAGCTCAGTTTACACACACATACCGATATATTTGCGAATGGTGGTTACCGGCCTTTACACGAATCACGGGAACTCGATTCACAGTTCACGGTTCACGAATTGGCAAACGGGTATAATTAAATTTCAATCGTTGCGAATAGGTTGAGCCGAAGGGCGGATGGTCTTTCTCTGTGTGCTTTAAAATAAATTGGTCCCTCACTCAAATGGGTACGTACTACCATCAGGGACGTCTGGGTGTCGGAGAGAAGAGTAGAAGAGTAGAAGAGGGGATGCGGAGTTAAGTGAGACCTGAAAGGAAAAGTTTTGGGGGTTGATCGGGCGCGAGAGGGGATTGGTTCGGTGGTTCTCTGGTTCCCCGGTTCCCCGGTTCCGTGGTCCGTTGATTTGGTGGTTCGTATCAGAATCTGCACCGTTCTTCCCTCTTCTTTACCTTCATTCCTAACCCCATTGCTAGCTTCGCTTTGGGATGCGAATTGATCGTTCGCATTAGGGGAGCTTTTATCGTGGATTAACACTTCTGTATTAGAATGCCTGAAATAAATCTCGAACCACTCCGCAGGCTCACCAAATCAAACGCCGGCTCCTATCAAATTTCTCCTTTCCCTGGAAAATTCATTTACCTCGACCTTTACGACTAATTCATAAAAGAGTTAAAACTGTATTCAAACTTATTAAGGATCCTTATTTCTGACTTTTTCTACTAAATTACAAAGAAGAGGATTATTTCAAGGGTCAGGACTCTCGACGGAGCATCAACATCCACTTCTTCGATTTCTTCATTCACCATGCAGTTGATGATTACGACTCTTATGATGTTTTTCCATTTAATGCTTTTCTGATATGCATAAACGATTGGAAACCCTGCCGCCGTACCTACTGTACCTGGTTGTTTAATAGCTTCCGCAATATTAATTGTGAAATGTAAGCGCGTGCTGCAAATCAGGCCCACCTCGGTTTAATTAATGATTTCGTGTGAACAGCGTTGGTAAAATTCTGCAATTTACTACCATTAATTGTTTGCACTTGAAAAACATATTTTCTCACGGGACGTGAGCAAAATTGAGCCAGGTACGATACAACCAACTGATTTACAACCCTTATTCCGTCACACGACAAATTGGACTTTTACAATTGTTCAACTTTGTTCAACACCTTCGACCTTATCAAAAGCCGAATAAATATAATATTGAATTAATGAAATATCATCGAATTTCTAACACCTACCTTTTATTCTCGCGTATCTTTTCATATTACATCTCGCGTAATATATAACAAGCAATAAAGTGTTACTGAAATTTAGTGAAAAAGATTTATTTAAATCCCTTCAATTATCTTTTTATTATATCTTTAATACAATTTGTTTAAATATATGGTACAGGTGGTCTATATCTTAATATTGCGTCCACTGATATCTAGAAAAATACGTGTGGAACTTACAGTGATAATTAAGAGATTGCTTCCTTTTCGTTATTAAATATTTATAATTTAATTTATTAAATTTTTTTTTCGTTTTTTTTTTTTTTTATTTATTTATTTTCATCTACGGCACAGCGCGTACAAATTTTGCTTATATTTATTAAAAAGTTACATAACGATAGTACAGATTATCAACTGATCAGCAAGCTTAAGGTAGTTGTTGGTGTTGTCACTATAGTATATTAAGTAGTATATATTAGGCGCTTTGATATTCGGATCAGCTTATTAATTAAATTATTATCTTTGGCGATGTGGGGTTGTGAGTTGGGGTGGTTTTTTGAAAAAGTTATTACAACTACGTACATCTCTGATTCGTTATAATAGGTAATATAATTCTGGCACGTAACGTCACTCGGAGGAGAAATAATATATAATAATATAATATATATATACATAATAATTGCCTGAAAAAAGAATAAAAATAAAAAATAACAATAATAATAATAATCGTAGCAAAAGTTTTCACCGATTGAAGTAAAGAAAATTCTTCTATACCTATAACTTAATCCGATCCCGCGGTAATTCAGAATTTTTTTTTTTTTTTTGTCAACAAATACAGATGGAACAAGAAATTTTATTATCATTTATTGTTAAGGCGTGGAATATACCATGTTTCAGTTAAATAAAAAAATCTGGACATGACATCGGCAAGACGGAGGCTAGACATAGGCTAGATGTGGGTTAATGTAAGACGAAGGGATCGCACGCAACGCTGCCCACTATCAGTTAGAATTTACTCACCAAATAGGGGATGGTTATTGAGGATCAATTTTCAACGGAAGATATACTGTAACTATGGATTTACCTCTGAAAATGACGATCGACATTCGAATACTATGTATATGTATGAAACAAATTTATGGTTTGAAGTCAAAATTTCATTTTGCAGTACATCCATATCCGATTTATTCATTTTTCCTTTTTTTTTCGGGGGATATGATTGCGGAAATAGGAATATTCGGAAAACGGCAGAACCTTTCATGTTGATAATTTTTTATTTTGCTTCTGTTTTATATACTATATATATGATATACGTATATATTCGGGTGGTCCTTAAAAATAAAATTTTTTAATCCACCCCCTAAAAAGTTTCCTTTTCGTGTAAAAACATGAGGGAAATTTGTTTTTTGTGATAAAAAATGAGAAGAACACGTGCCGGCAGACGATCAAAGTTTTTGTTTTGATGAATCTGCAGCTTGTTGGAAATGTGTCACAAAATATGCAGATTCGACAGAAAACTGAAGAAAAAAAAATTTAATTTTTTCAATTCTTTTTTTCTCTTCAATATTGAATTTATTTTTGAACTATCTGTAATATGCGGTGATGGAGGAAAGGAAATGAATAATATCTAAGTTAATAAACAAAAGTAAATTGTTGACTTCGCTATATGATTAATCGCGGACGATCAAGTGTTATGTGAGGGTAAAAATAAAAACATATTTTTTTCATACCAAAAATTTTGTATATATCGATATTGTAATACCTGTTATATTGAATGCGGAGTAGTATATATATCTATTTGACGATATATCATTTTTATATTATATATATGTAAATGTATGTATATTGTATATAGTCTCGATGCAAAGAATATATAAGTGTAATAATTAAATCGTATATCAATATCTATACACAACAACTACACTCCTTGATAAGGATAACAACCAGGAAAGTTGGAATAAAATAGTTTTTCGCTTCTTTTCTTTTCAATTGTTTTTTTTTTTTTTTTTAATATTTCACAACTTCGACCTAATTAGATAACATTAATTTTATTCATTTTTAATTTAACCGCATCCCTCGCACTGAAACAATTTATGTTAGTACTTATATTAGGTATAATTATAACTATATAATTATATCATTTTTGAGTGTTTGATAAAAGTGTCCAAAATTGTTTATATATGTATGGTATATGCAAAAGCACCTCCTCATGAGTGATGATATAACATATATTACCAACTGTTAGTGTTTGGCACACGTACATATACATTTATTAGTTTATTTAGTTTACTTCGCTACGTAATCTTAGTTTCTTTAGCCTTTATCTATAAAACGTTTTGTAAATGGGCACTAAAGGATAGTCGTTTTTGGCAATTTAAGGATGGCTGATTAACTGCGTCATATCATTGCAGTTTCAGAACAGAAACAATTAAATTATATTAAATAATATACAAGCATTTTTAGTAATATCGATTTATGGGTATAAAATAAATACAATCGCACATCGTTTGCTGTATAAATATCTAGTTGGTAAGTAATTGAGTTTTTTGTTCGTTCGTTCGTTTGTATTTTTGTATTTTATTTTTTTCTAATTTTTTAAAAAAAGCGAATGGCAAAGAGCACTCATAAATGCAGGATATATGGCATAATTAAATTGTTCTTCAACGAGTGGTATCAAATGAGAATTTAATAAAACTGGACGCTAAATGCTCATAAAACAAGTATTTCATTTTACGCACTAATAAATTAAAAGCATAATATCGTAGTTTGAATAGTTTATTTAATTTGGTATTGTGATATGAGGAGTATTCGACTAAAATAAATTAAACGAAATTTTGAAGTACGTCGTCCCTCGTTTACACTGATTTCAATCAGTGCGTTTCAGTCGTATAAAAAATCGCATCGTTATAAAAATATCAGACAATTAGAACGGCTGGAAAAATATAGAAATTAAATTAGAAATAAAATGTCAATATCACGCCAACTCTCCATTACTCTCAATTTTTACAATTTCTCAAAAAATCCGTGTAAAATAATCTAAATAAATAATGGCAAGCCAAAGGTCACGAAAAATTCGTGTGATTGGGCTTGTAATTGATAAAATATTAATAACGCATCAGCGGGATGAAAATGGGAAATAAAATAAATATATATATATGCATATTTTTTTTTTTTTCATAATTTTATAGAAAAAAAAAATAAATAACAGACATCTATATATAGGTAAAACTTTGATGAAAAATTAATCTCCATTTTAAAGAAACACAACGTTTTTTGCCAGTTATTTCAAGCCCTTATTTTTATCCCTTTCGCTGATTCCACTGTCGCCCAAAGTATCTTAGCTGTTAATCGCCGCCCCTCAGCTCTGACCGTAAACCACCCTCACTAAAATCCCTAACTCGAATAACCCACAGCAACACCATAGAATATCTAATGTAACAACAATTATTAATTTTTTTTTAATTTTATTTTATTTTACCCTGTTTACAACCGGTGTAGATAGATAGGTATGAGTACAAACGATGCAACAGATACAGGTATAACTACCGAAGTTTTTGTCAAAAATTCTGTTGCTAGACTCGACATTTCGTTTGATTATATATATATATATATATTAGGGTGTTTCAAAAAAACTCGATATTTTTTTTTTCTTGCTCTCCGCCCAAAATATCGTAGAATATGTCCGAACAAATATCCTGTTAAAAGAGGAGCTCATAATTTCAATTTTAAGAGGTCCTTCGTCGAATCTGAAGTTTTGCCGTTTAAATAACACAGAAAAATGACTTTTTTACTTTATTTATTCTTGCAACCTAGGAAGAAATTTTTTTTTCATAAAGTCCATGACTATATCTTACAAAGCATTAAATTTGGACAAAAAAATCTCATTGAGCCGAATTTCAATTTTCATTATTTGATTTTTTTCAGAGCTTTAAACTCAAAATTTTAATAATGAAAATTGAAATTCGGCTCAATGAGATTTTTTTGTCCAAATTTAATGCTTTGTAAGATATAGTCATGGACTTTATGAAAAAAAAATTTCTTCCTAGGTTGCAAGAATAAATAAAGTAAAAAAGTCATTTTTCTGTGTTATTTAAACGGCAAAACTTCAGATTCGACGAAGGACCTCTTAAAATTGAAATTATGAGCTCCTCTTTTAACAGGATATTTGTTCGGACATATTCTACGATATTTTGGGCGGAGAGCAAGAAAAAAAAAATATCGAGTTTTTTTGAAACACCCTAATATATATATATATATATATATATATTTATTATATATATGAACACTAAATCCCGATTTCAGCTCCTTCAATTTAACATTTTACAAACCTTAATTGATGATTCATGGACGGAAGATTACAAAACGATAACTAAATATCACCGTCAAAATTTATAACCGAGTAACAAACGCTACTATATGTTTGAATTAAAATGTAATTTAAATCGATCACATATACGTATAATTTATTTGTCACTGATAATAATTACTTAAATAATTCAAACTTGTTTGGAAATTTATTTCTACGCTTAGGCACAGCCTTTCATTATCCAACAATACACCACCACGATAAAACAAAATGAATTTATAAAAAATAATTATGAAAAAAATTGAATAAAATCAACGCTTCGAAAATCAAAAAGCCTGTTTTTTATCTCGAATTTAAATCGCGATATTTTTATATTTAGGAAGGAAATGTCGAGACTGCATAAAAATGTTTGAGGGGCGGCGTGGCGATTTTTCAAATATAGATTTTATGTGATAGTGAGGATTTTTCATTCGATATACATGAGTAAAATGATTAGTAATATGCTATAACAATGATACATAGATTTTTAATTATAGTGATGATTTCTCCAAATTTGCTTTTACCTTTTCTTATATTTTTTACCTTTTAGCCAGCATAGCTTGAAGGGGATGATAGATATTCAATGGTTTGATATTCCTATTTATTTTATATAGGTATTTATATGTATATAATTAAATCGGTAAAATATTATCACGAATTCTGTACAATAAATTCTAAATTTTTTTTCTTTTTTTTTTCTTTTTCTTTTTTCCTATATATACGCGGGTAGGTAATAATAATATATTATTTATACACATATATATAAATATAATCAACATATATATTTATATGCATATGTATATCGATACATATATACACGTACATATTTATAGACAATAATTAACGATATTATATATATATATACCTGCGCAATTCACCGAGCAACAGTTACAGGGTAAGGTCAGAGAGAAAAACCAAAAAAATTATATTAATCTCTCTTATTTCTCAACTCAATTAACTCATGCCACTATCTATAGGCTCTTTTTATTTATTTATTTATTTATTATTTTTTTCTTATTCTTCTTTTTCAATTTTTTTTAGGTACGTTAGTTGATCCCATGATGCATCTAGACCGCAGAATATATTTATTATATGTATATACAAGAAGCATCTTCATACCGAATTGCAGTGCCTTTCATTAGATTTGTCACCCCCAACGTCATGTACGCGTTCTCGATTCAAAGGAGTTCTTCGTTGTCGTCGTGAAGAGGACCATACATCGAAGGACGTCGCATTTGAGGATTTCCCTCAGGCTGTGTACCGGAGGGTTGATTTCGGTTCTGCAGGAGAGCGATGCTGGCAGCTTTGTAGTTTATTGGCCCATACGAACGGTAGTCTACGTCGGCGTAGTCCAAGTCCGAGAATTCCGGTCTGTAGGGCTGAATTTTTGAAAAATATAAGAAAAAAAAAAATTTATATCACATGCAAAAAGAATTCGGATGAATTTTCTACGGATGAACAACGAAGTGAAATATACACATGTGTACATGGATAGGTTTTAAATGTGCGATAAATATCGAAGAAAACTAACCGATAGAAGAAAACTTTATTACGATCTGATGTGTGATGAACGCAATATTCTATATTTCGAGTAAATAAATAATTCCTATATAATATATTCTATAGAACTCTTGAATATTTATTCAACCGGAGAATATTGGGATGATTACTATACCTATTGAGGTATATGTGTGAAGAAGATTGATCGCGTATAGTGAAACGAGAAAACGATTGACGAAAAAATAGACAAATGACCATTGGTCAAGCAGCGTTAATAGTAGAAGCATAAATCACAAGAATTGCGTAAATATTTAATTGCCGAAAAGCCAACTTGTCATACGAGATAAAACTAATTGTTAGTGAAAGAAAAGCTTTTTTATATATACAAAAACGAATAAATCCAAAGCGGTATTAGGTGATTATCTGATGCTGTTAACTTTTGCCGTATTAAGAAATTGGCAAGCTCATGCTCGAAAAGATGTTTTTTTCTCTTTTCTCACATATATTTATCTATAAAATACACCCCGAAGTGGAGTGTATATATATATGTATGTATCGAATAAATTTTTCATATATACCTACGTGCGAACGCGATAACATAATATAGGTATATGTATGAGTATGGCGTCGAAGTGGTAGCGTCCTGGTGGCAATTCCACGGCACCAAGAGGCTCGCATATGTATATAATTTTAATGAAAAAAGTAATGATGAAAAAAAAACGAAGAAAAAAAAAACTATGGGATTGGAAAATAAACGCATTTTTAAACGTGCAGTTAGCTCAAAAGCCTCGATAACACAACGCAGCATCTATAAGTATGTAGCTAGTATGTATAATACATATGTATGATAGTCGATCAAAAGTATATAAAATTGTATAAAGTTAATTGAATAAATATATGCGAATGACGTATACAGATGATGATCAAACATGTAAGTATATGTAGCGATGCATTATGAACGCAGTGATGCTACGCATTGCGGATTTAAATTGACAAAATAGGTGTAAAATCAAAAAGACAAGAAATTATTTTCAAGAATATATTATATATGTATATATGTATATGCACTAAATTCTGATACGATTTACCTAATAATGGAAGAATTTCTTCTAGTAAATGTAGGTATCGCTCTTTGCCTGCGGACCCTCCTACGAACAAACATTGAAACACAATGGTCATTGTTGTGCTTACTTTCTTTTTTTTTTCCTGCTGTTGCAGTTATTTTTTATTTATTTTTTTGTAATCTTGTAATTTATTTTCATATTTCTTGTCGTACGTATCTATAATATGCGTGCTACACTCGAATATTAAATATATATTATATATATATATATATAATGATATATACACACTGCACATAACATGTAGAGATATTATATTATTGTATATATTATGTAGTACATACGTGCGCGTTTGTGAAGGCCCGTATAGTATACAACTAATATGCATACATATATATATAGATTATATACATATACATCTGTATATACGCGAATAGGGCGAGCTAGATCGCTGGCTATTGTACCGCACAATGAGGCCGGCTTTGTATCGGGGCTTTTGAGCATAACTCTCCTCTTGGTGTCGTGTTTGCGCACGCTACGCTGCTAAGAGTCCCAGGAAACGTGGGAGATATGGTATAGAGGGTGAGGGTGAGAGTAAAGAACAGGGGGATGAGGGATAAGGAAGATTTTGTGTGGCTCACGTCCCACAGACCCATAGTCTGACGACAGCGATGAGGAAGAAAAGGGGGCGAGGAGATAGAGAGGTGAAGAAGGAAGGAAGGAATGAAGAAAGGAAGGAAGGAAGGAAGGAAGGAAGGAAGGAAGGCAGAAAAGACGTACGAGAAGAAAGATGTATCTCTTTCGAGCAGGATCATAGCGTTGAAAAAGGTGCCGGATGATGACACTACAAGAAGTTGTTGACGCTGGTGAGCCAGGATCATTGTTCCTTGAGGGAGAGTATCTGCAGTGCAAGGGGCTATTCATCCAATTCTACTACAGACTTTTCCTGACTTCAAGTGTCTCAATGAGAATAGAAAAAAAATCAAACAATTTGTCAAAAGTGACTTAAAAAACGTTATATGTTACATTCAAGCCAATTAGAAAAAACAAAAAACGGTAACAAAATTACAATGTTACATCATCATTTACAATGAAAATAAAGATAAACGAAAGAAACACCAGATGTGTAACATCAGCATCGTTAAAAACACTTACGGTTAGCTGACAAAGAGCGAGAGACTCGTTCGCTTCCCTAGTGTGGTTTCCGTTGAGGGTGTTAAATCGAGGCAGTGACCCGGACGAACCCGGGTCTCCTGCGCGACCCTCCCGATAGGGTGACTCTCCATAGTGCAGGGATTCAAGTGGGAAATGTATAAGGAAGAGAAAGATAGCGACATAAGTGAAGGCGGGTGAAGGAAAGAAGGAGAGGAGGACGAAGAGGAAAGAAAAAATTTTTTAAATAAGAAGAAGGAAAAAAGGCGACGAACCGTAATCGGTAGGCGAAGCCTGGACCTACCTTCAGACGTCGATCTCCTGACCGACGTCTCGAAAGTGTAATTCTGGGTACTGAGTGGCAGGAGGTGCGGATGGCGACCGACTTTGAGGATCCCTTGACGTGCTGGTATCCCTTTTGGTCTTGTTGGTCTTATTATTCGTTTTATTATTCCTGCTACGACCTCGAGCAGAGGAATTTGCGTGATGAGGATCAGCCGAACCGTACCGAAGACTACTGTTACTATTTGAGTACCTATCAACAACTTCACGTTCCCTTTGTTCCCGGGGGACTCCTTCGTAGGATGGATAATCTAGGGGGCACTCGGTTATCGAGTCCTCGTAGTAATGGGGGTAGGAGATCTTGTAGGTGTTTTCCCGGACCCCGCCTCCCCGAGGTTCCTGAAGTATTTGATTGAAGCTTGTTTCCCTCGAAAACGTGAACGGCGGTTCAGTCCGCCTAGGATCCTGACGTCGTTGTTGCTGCTTTTGCTTCCTCTCGTTATCGCGTTTGCGGTATTTTCTACGCTCGTGTCTCCGCCCGCCGCTACCACCACCCTGACGTTGTTGATGATCGTGAACAAGGTCCATTTCCATATCTCCACGAACCAGAGCACGCGGTAGAGAATGGCGATGATTTAAATGCACGGCGTGAGATGAAGAATTTGTTGTTGCTGTCTGCATGGGACTGGGACTCACTACTGATGAGTGATGAAGGCTACGCGTTAGTGGAAGGGTTAGTTGGTTCGAGCTACTGCTGGCCACTGGGTAGCCATACTGCTGCAGCTCTTGCTGGTGTTGCTGGTAGTGTTCTTGGTAGTTGTAAAGGTTGGTGGTCTGCAACAAGCACGGTTAGTTCTTCGAGCAGGTTTTAGAATTGTTAGTTGCAGATGGGATAAGAACAGAGTTAGCAAAACCAAAGTAGCTACAACAACGGTATTAGTGTAGTGTAGTATTAGTTATACGATTTCGAGAAAGACATATCATCAGGATTTCGTTGAAACTGGCAAATCCAAATCTTACGGAATGAAGATATTCGGTTGGTAGGCGAAACAATCGGGAGAGAGATTCTTCTTATTTCGGGGAATACGATAATTGAATTTTTGTTATTTTAATATGAAGCTGTTCGAAACGTGAAACTAGTGTGCGTGTCTGTGACCCTTAAGCCGAAAACTTACTTGCGGCATGGGTGACATGCACGAGAGCTGTTGCTATATAGATGCCCGAGTCCAGCTTGACAGGGAAAACATACGATATCCAATTAGAAGTTGGAGAAGGGCGTGTAGCTGGGAACTGAGCATCCGTGATCTCTCTTGCCTCGGTATTTTCGAGGGCTCTGGGTTGTGAGGGTACAGTGCGTGCGTCTAAGAGTGCGTATTTTACGTGCGGTAAATTAATTGTAAAGCTCATCTTTGCCGAGCACCGCGACACTGCCAAATTAAAGTATAGACATACACAGCAAGGATCTGCATATATCAGAAAAAAAACCTTATTCAGTCCACTGACACATTGCAGCATCGCGATATCAGCTAAGAATCGTATGGAATCATGCGAGTAAATAAGCAGCTGACAAACCTTGAGATTTTTAGTTCCTGAAGGACGAGCGGTAATATTCTGTGGAAAAACGGGTGAAGGGACATTTTGATAGGTGTGTTGCGAGGGGTCGGTAACGCGTCTACTCCTTGGCGCGGGAATAGGCGGTATAACGGACGACTGTTCATCAGAATTGGATGTCAAGTTGTTTCGGAGTTCGGTGATAGAATCTGCGGTATTTTTATGTGGGCAAGTTTTTCGTATGGGAACTGCGTAGAGTTGATAATTATGATGAGTGGTTTGATGGCGTCTGCACAGACGCAGTGAATAGAACTGGGCATGTTTGTGTTTCCTTCGTCGTGGTTTGAGTGAGTTGTATTTCAGCTCGGGTGAGTTACTCCTCGGCATGTTATTCGGGCTGTAGTGTGGACCTAGATGACTTCTGGTCGAACCGTATCCAGAACTACCCCCACATAAACTTGCCGTACGACTTGGTGGACGACTTGCTGGCCGGGAAGATGCTGGTGATGAAGTAGCCGAGTGAAACGTGCCATGCAAAGCCGAAACTCGGGCAAACTTAGGAGAAACCAACTAAAACATATCGGGCGCGTCGCATTCGCGCTGGAATTAAAAAGCTTCACAAGAACGTTCATTCCCTAAGGAAATTTGTGGAAACTGCGATCGCCATATTCGGTTTTATCTCGTTGAAGAAAACTTCAAAGTCTTTGACCGATTTTCGACGAAAATAAAAATTGACGGGCGAGCAACGAGCACAAGGATCTTTCTACCCACATATAATGATTAATAAGCATTCCAGGGATATACTTACCAATTTTTTTTTTTATATCTGGATAAAAAGGGCACCGTGTCAATTGCGAAGCATTTCTGAGTTCTTATTCTTTTGTGTATTTCTTTCGCGCTTCCAATTCAAAACAATTTTCATCCCGCTAAAATATGGGATGTTATTCGCGCGCGAGGCAATCGGTTGGAGTCAGGGCTGCGTAAGAGAGGGTTGGGAAGGTGAGACATTAACATTAATGGCCGTCTCTTCATGGTGAGGTCTTATACGGCCTGCCGGTTCCTCTCTTCGCCAATCTCCCGTCCTTGTAATACGATTATTCCGCGTTTCCCGGTCCCCGGAATCGGAGGCTGCCGAATGTTTGAAGGTAGCTAGAACGAGGTTGAGTCTAAAGACTTTGGCGCAGCGCGTTTCCATCTCGGAATTTCCTTCCATATGACGTCTCGTAAATTGATTCGGGTGCCGAAGTAGATAATTGTAATATATCCAACGATAATAGCCTTAGATTCTATTATCACTCCTCAGCGCTAAATTGAGTCATTAAGAGTTTAGCCAATCGACGAATCTGAGATTACGCGGCAAGGAATCATTTGCACATTGAGACTGGAAACAATTCTAATTTACTTGCAGACAATCTTTTGAAAATTATTCCAAATTTGCGTAAAGAAATCTCTAGAGAATTCAAAACCGACTCGAACCCAGGGTATTTCGCGATTGACACTTTGCTGACTGGCTGTTTTAAGCGTAACACTTAAAGCTCGAAACATTGGAGTCACACGCTCAGTTACGACCGCAGATCAAAAACCATATCTATTAAGAATGACATCGATCAAATACAACATCAAATACGACAAACCTTGTTCGGAGGTGTCTGGATTCCGTGGAACGGCAAGTTTTCATAGAATGTCTTGGTTTCCGGTTCCGGAAGACCCTCCGAGACGCTGTCAACGTGGTTGTTATTCGCTGCTTGAGTTGGATCTGTAATGATCAAAATAAAGGTACGTGTTTTTTTTAATGAAATTATGTTTATTGATAATATACGGAGACAGATAAAAAGAGATGAATGAAGAGAGGAAAGAAAGAAAAAAGGAATATTGATAAACATGGACGAAGAGAAAGAGAAGATCCGTTTAAACAATGATATAATTTCGACGTATATAATCGAAGGGTGAAATTTTCGGCGAAAATAAGAAACATGAGCAGGAAATAAGATCTTATAACACTATAATATATATGTGGTATTCGGTTATCGATCGAAGCAAGCATTCAAAGCGTTCGAAGCCTTGTGCTGCATGCTGCCATGACAGCGTGATGTATCGATCAGCACGACTAACAAACTGACATTCGTAAAACATGACAAGGAAGAGACTAAATGCGCCTGAAATGCATGTACCGTTAGGGATCTCGAAAGGAAACATTTCGGAGGCTGATAGTGAGAAAAGCTCTTTTCATGATCCCTTCGATACACTAAGGCGCGGTAACGTGTGTGTTGCTAGAATCTAAAGTCTAGACGTTTTTATGTATATGTAGTAGCTGGTATATAAATAACTGCAAGTACTTTACCTGCGCCTGGTTTTTTACGCTTACGAGAAACGCTGGCGTCATAATTTGAGCCTGTCGTTGCTGCCTGGGACGGTACCACGTTACACGAGACCCGTTGACGTGGTACTATTCTCTTGTAAGTCACGGCTAAAGGAAACACATAACACAAATACTGTCACGACACGTAAAGCTCTTACCATGCGCATTCCTCTGTTATTCGCTACTTCATTCTTACACACTATGGTATTAGCTTTCCTATTCTTATTCTAAGCATCGTACGATGTGGCACGCAGAAAGCCGCACCGCACCGTGTTACCGTATAATTTTGACTTTACTTCTCTCCTCGTTTTATCTGTACATCTTTTATTTTTATCTCTCGTTCTTTCGTGTGTTTTTGCTACCAGTGTTCACGGAATTCCCACTTTGGCAAATAACAGAAATATACACCAACACAAAGGTAAAACAGCGGGTTGCAACATCGGAAGTAAGTCGAGCGTGCAAAACGTTCGAGGCAACATTTGAACGGAGCCTCAAACGATTACTGCTGTTCTAAAATTCTTCAGTCACTCGTTGAACGGCTCGGTGCCAGGATTTGAATTGCTAATATCAAAGCTACGCGGAATTGAAGGGAATTAAAGGTACCGGTTAACTTTCATTGGCCCACTTCGTATAAAGCTTGATGTTTTTAGATGCGGTTTCTACCTCCTCTATGTGTTCCAACCTTACAGTCGAGTCTCTATCGGAGGTGGTTTACCTCTGCGAGAAAAGAATGGTGGAAAGGAACCGAGGATAGAAGACATGAAGGCGGAGTAGGTATTCGTTGGGTAAATGCAACTCCTCGAGTGCCACGAGACTAGGACACCGGGGACAGGGCGAACGGCACCAGAGTTGAATGCTAAACGCGAGAACGACATTTTCAGAAGGTAATACAGAAGCCCATTGAAAACTTTACCATATTCTGTTCAACACCGTGAAAAGAGTGAATGAAAATAGAAAACAGTCGAATACGATACGAGGAAAGTATGATATGAATACTTCACGGCGAAAAAAGCTCTCGGGTTTAGCTCAACATTTGCGGGAACCGTGATGCAGAGGACGCAGAGACATCGACAAGGACGCTTACCTGTTTTGTCGCGCGAAATCCCTGGAAAAGTATCTGAATCTTTGAACTGTGCGCCAAACATGGCACGAATCCTGTTTGCCCTGGCCAGCATCCCGTCCTCGTGAACATTGGACATGCTCATGACCCTCCTGGTGTCTTTGGTCCTTCTATAAGCCCGGACCGGCGTTCTCGCGATTGTTTGTACCGCCTCGTGGAGCACAGATCTCCGCTCAGGATCACTCTTGAGGCGGGATGATGCACCGCGAGAATCGTTCACCCGGGATTGGAGGTCCAGACGAGTGCTCAGTCCGGAACGGAGACTGTGCGAACGATTAACGTGCACGAGAACGCCGGGCTTAAGTGGCCATCTAGGTGCCGGGGTCGGATGTGGCGTAGTCGCTATACCCGGGCTTGGTGGTCCACCATCAGGGCTGTCAGGGCACGTCAGGGTGTTATAGAGGGATTCGTCGCTCGTTAAGGATCAGGTAAATGGGCATGAGAGCGACGGGAGTAAAGCGAAAACTTTCAAACCCCGAACGTATATTTATGAATATTCATTTAGTAGGAAATGGCGACAGTGTGCAGGATCTTTTCTCCACTAGAGGATGGGGGAGGGAGTTGAGAGAAAAAGCCAATCGCATTGATACTTTCAATCGAATTGCTCCTGCCCGTGCGCCCCTCGCTATACGTGTTTGTTTAAAAAAGAACAAAAGAAGGAAAACACACAAAGAGTGAAGGCGAGGGATGGCCAGGACGTGGATGGAACCAAGTCGTTTCATTTCATGGTTCATGGATCAAGAACATCTCTCTAATCCGCGTCCACCATTGAATCTAGAGGAGCTGGTATTCTACGGTTGTTTATGATGTGTTTCTTCTTTCGTTTGTGCTTCTATCTCGCTAATTTTCCTTCCTTTCTTTTTTTCTTTTTTTTTCTGTCATCTTTTTTTTTTTCTCTTTTCAATTATTTTAACGAGGAATGACTCTCCCGAGTTTAAAACGGGATTAAATCAGGGTCTCAAATTGTATAAAAGCCGGGGTTAGATATATGCTGACATGATAAGGGAGATGAAGATGCTTGCATCTTTTCTGACTTATATACTTCGCATAACACCAGGAATTTTGCCAATCCGTGAATAAGTGAATAACGAGCGTAGAAAGGGACAGGAATTTCGTGATTAAGATTACCAAAGTCTATGTATACATATATACATATATATTTACAGAATGCATATAAATTGAGACTAAGAAATTAGAAAATACCGCTTACCTTCTACAACCAAGTGATGACCAACCCCAAGATACGATGAATCGTTCAGAGAATGGAATATTCTGATGATACAAAAATTCCAAGAATTTTCGTTCACGTGAAAAAATTCAGGAGACTTTAGTCTAATTATTAAGTAAATTCATTTCAGCAAGTCCACAACCCTGAACGACACACTTGTTCAATTTTTTATACGTAGACAAATAGAAATATATAAAGAGACAGGGAATCTAATGTAAGACAAACATACTTGCAGTGTATAATGTGTGCATTATCCGTTATACATGAACATTTTATTTCACAGCTGTATTAAATAACACGTGCCCATTATATGTATGCTATAAGCTGTTAAAGCACAGTTAAATCAGCTACTAACGAAGTTGACGGTGACACGGAGGACATATAACGTGATTAAAAGATCATGCCTGACACGTTCGTCACGAGTTTGTGCTCGCAGACGATACACAGAGTATTATAAAAAATTTTACGTCAATTAAAAACTGGCAGATTTTGTGGCTTTAAAAGAGACAGGAAAACAAAACAAAAAAAAAACCAAAAAAAAATTGAAAATTAAAAAAACAAAAAAGGAAAAAAAAGCAAACTGTTACTGCGGGTTAAATTAATCGTGGATTTGTTCATCTCTCAGTACTTAAAGCTTGACAAAAGCTTTTCAACGGTTTTGATTTCCTATTTTTAATATTTTGAAAGCAGAAAATTTATCGGTATAAGGGCTTTGTTACGCGACTTTTAAAGCACCATCTTCTACACGGGTGACAAATTATAAATCTTAAATTCTAAAGCCAAGACTCGAGTGTTCCTTTCATAATATCTTTGATAAATTAATATCGCGCTCCTGCTCAAGTGACGAGTGCATATCGAAATCACGACGAACTTCGGTAGGCCTTACTCATCGTTCGCTCGTTTGGAGTAATCTCAATTGGCCAGATGGAGATCACACGATACCAAGGACCGTCAAACTAAAGAAGAAGAAGAAAGAAAAGGAGAAGAAGAAGAAGAAGAAGAAAAATAAGTACTCTCAATAAATCGAAATCACGGATCATGCACAACGAGGACACCCACAGATCGTAAGCAGGGATACGTTTGATCAGTCTAACTAAGAAATATCAACTGAATTTCAATATTCTGAAAATATTTCATCAAAATTGAATGTAAAATTTAGAAAACCTCTACTGCTGATAAAATGATCACACTGATTTCAGGACTTGGAATTAACGATGACAAAGTCGATCGATTGAGTTTTTTCTTTCTTTTTTTTCGTCGATAGAGAAAATTTGTCCAATTTGATAACTGTCTTTTTTACATTGATAAACGAACGAAAATGAAAGTAAGAACTATAGATGGTAATAAAAAGCGTATGGGAATGGTTCAAGTAATTATTAGTAATATTCAATCAACCAACGTCAACAAGTAATAATTACGTGCAATATTATAATTATTTAGGTACTTACTGATCACGTTCCTCCATCTCGACCACCCGGTTATTGTCTGTATTTTGTTTAGTAAGTCCAAATCAAAAAGCGAAACAGAAACAAATAAGTTTGTGTTAGTGATGTTGGCTAATAATACATTTTATGCTATAACATGAAGAGTCGCAAGGTATTCTATCAATATCTAGAATGGAAATTGGAAAGAAATAAAAAATGAATAAAAAATTTCTATAAAGGATAAACTTTCACTGTCGCTTCCATACTCCGACTCTTTGCACTCTCCAATGTTATCGCAGTAATGCACAATTACATGCTCAATATAATAATTGTATATATATTTATATTGGTATATATGTATAATATCTACATAGGTATAATGCGTCTGTCAAGAAGAAAATCAATTCTATACAAGTTTATTTCTTGTTTTCTTGATTTTTAATTTTTCCGTATTCAGTTTTGCTTGATTTTATTCCGGACGTCATCGATCGAGTAATAATATTAAATACAAAATGATGAAAAATTAAATATTCAACTGGATATTTTGAGAGTGGGAAAACTCCCATGCAAATCTGCATTCAATCGGGAATTTTGCAAATATACTCTAAAGGCTATGTACATATATATTTGTATATATAAATATGTACGTAGGATGGGTATATAAATACCAAAATATATAGACAGTCGGTAATATCCGAAACATTATTTTACGTAATGTAAAAAATTCCCATCGCACTTCGTTCATACATACTTTATGTCGCATTTTTGGCAATAAAATAACAATGATAATTACCTCAAAGATATATAACAAAGTCAGGCAGCATGCAAATTAGGCTTGGCAAACGTCACCCTGTATAGAAACAGCTGTACCTACATCGTACACATACATCATTTGTTTTTTTCTCGCAGAAAATTGTACAAAAATAAAATCAGAAATGAAAAAAAATTTCCTCTTGAAATTTCTACATTTCATTTTTGTATTTTTTTTATTCTTGAAATGAGGCAAAATAAGTTCCATAAGAAAGTTATCTGTTGGATGTTCACGGCTGATTACCTCGGCTTGCTTTATAGCGCGTATCGGATTAGCATAAGCCATAAGGCATTAGTTCGATATTAAACAGTAGTCATACGCTGCGTTGCGATTATTCGCTAGTCGCATACAAATCTTACAATTAGCGTCATTGCGACTCGAATGCCAATGAGCCCGGTAAAATATCTCTGGTCTACCCGCTCGGGGTTTCTGAGATTTATCGCCCCCAGAATTCCTATAATATATTATCGCAGCTCGCCCGAATTCGAATCTCCTATGCGTTTTCATTTCACCCCCGCGCACTCATTTGCGCGTACCCACCCGCGCCCTGTAATTCATCTAATCGAACCTAATACGGTCACAAATCCCGCCAGATATACCCCAGGTGTTTCGCAGCTCTAATTATTACGGTTAGGAACTCAAGGTTCGTTTATATTTTAGCGGAAGAACAAAAAATCACACCGCATATGGGTTTTGGCTCGTTTAAAGAAAGAAAATATTCATACATAATATACTTATGTTAGAATAGACGCAAGATCTGCATGGCTGACAATGAGAAGAGAAATTGAATCGAGGAAGTGGTACAGATTTATAAGGGCGCGTTGCACACATACCTATATACCTAAGGTGTGCAATTTTAAAACTGTAGCTTTCTGTAGTTTCTTTTCCATTCACCCACTCTCTCTCTTACTTTCTCGGGTGTTTTTCGATTGCCGGTAAGTAATATATGACAGGATGACAAATTGACTGCCTCCTCGGCAGGCGATATTGCCTCGTGTCACACAAGCCTCGGTACTCCACCAGTTTTCTTGGCCGAATTGGCGTTGCGCGAACTTTTGCCTCACTTTTAGTGAAAATTATACCAAAAAAGAATGAATAAAAAAAAAAAAACGAAAAAAAAAAGAAGTGAAACGGAGAAGAAAAATAGAAAAATCGGATCGAATAGACACAAATAAAAATCAAAAATAAATGAAAACAAAGTCCGTGAAACTCGAGCGTGAACTTTGAATTCGCTTTTTTGGATTTGCACTTTGCTAAGCTGTTAAAGTGCGCGGAAGTAACTAGACACTGTGGTTCTTGCAGAGTGACGTTTGCCCTGAACTACACCGGCGGAATGAGTGTTTCGTTTTTTTTTTTTTTTTTTTTAAAAGGGGGTAAAAGAACCTTTGGTGAAATAAATCTGAATTAGTGATTCGTGCATGAACACTAAACGCCTTGTTGTTAATTAATAGATTATTAAACGTTCCGTTTTTTTTTTTTTTTCTTTTTTTTTTTTTCAATAAAATTTTCAATATGATATTTGACTTGATATTTTGATGCGATTCAGCTATTGCGAGTGCTAAGGATTCCGAAAAAGCTTCATAATATGTATTTCTAAATTGTAATGTACAAATGAACCCTAGGATCAAGGAATTCATCCTCACAGTCCAGAGGCATGCAAATTTCAGTTCAAGCAGCTCGAAGGCTTTCCGAATTTAAGGAAAATTATACTCACGCTTTGCTTGGTTGCGCTTGCGTCGGAAAATCAGGAAGAGGACGATGCAGATTATGATTATTGCCAGGACTATTACAACCGCTACGATTATTATTATCAACCAAAGATCTCCGTCAAGTTTCATCCACCAAGGCTGGTTGCCTGTCAAAACTAAAAACGAAATACACGTTCGTTAATTAAATTTGTATTTTTTGTTCAAAGAAGATTGTCTCTCCTTATACATCTTGTTATTTTTTATTTTATTTTTTCTCTCTTTTTTCTTCTTTTTTATAATCAGGAAAAAAAAGAATCCCTAGTTACAAAATTTTTTTATTCAACTGTATGATGATAAACGTTGATAATACGACAGGGGAAATTTACTGCCTTTCCCTGCACCAGATAGATAACTATGTAGTCTCGATTAATTGCAAGTTGAATTATAAAAGAATTATACAAACTGGGTGTGGAACACTGAGGGAATTTTTTTTTTTTTTCACAAATCGATGGAAAAATATATAAAAAAAAAACTTTTCAAATCAAGCGTTAATTTGTCAGGTGAACGAACCGTTCTGTCGATACTGTATATACAGATAGATAGACGGATGAATAAAATGAAACTACAAAATGGATTTCGCGTATAAATTGGAAACTTTGTTTTTGTTTTTTTTTTTTGTATTCCACATTCAATTGTGAATTATTGGACATATTAGCTTGCTGATTGTTATAAATAATTCGTTTTCGCCTGATAATTTTTCAATCGTTTTAACTTACTGTTGTTTCCATCGCGTGCCATTTCTGTTAAAGCAAAACATTGCGGGATATTAGTCGATGTGATTAAAGCTCGGTATTATTTAGCAGAGAATTAAAAATTTGAGGAATTAGGAGCGAAGAGTTGGACTGAGAATTGGGTAGAAATTAAGAATAACTAAGTCAGGTTAGACTAAGTAACAAATACAGAAAAACGAGATAAAGTCGAATAAAGCGAGGAACGATCGAAAACAAGTAAAGCAGAAAACGAGGGTAATCCAGCGTGATATGAGGCCTGCCATTCCGTAATGTTCAATAGATGTTGTGTCGAAGTATTTTCGAACAAAAATAAAATAAATAAATAGAAACTGTTCTAAAGTCTAGCGGAGAATCCCGATTTATTGGATAAAACGAATCCCACCAGAAATGACATTTAAAACGTTGCGGAATGAAAGGCGTGATATCATATCGGTTGGAATAATTTTTGGGCTGCGAAAGCATATTTCAATACTCTTATTCGAAATCCATAATCAATATTTGATAAATGAGTCATAAAATATTGAGTATAAAATTCACCGGGAATGTTGAATTCGCACGGGCTCGATAATCCGATTGAATTATTAGCGACGCATGTGTAGGTCCGGTAGTGAGCCACTGCGGGGTCTATCAGTATGTAGCTTTTCCCGTTATCGTGTTCCTGCCCTGTTTGCTCCAGCGTATCGTTCTGGTTCTTTAAATCCCACTCAAAGTCAACCTCGTTTGGATTTGCCTCTGCTGAACATACCAGGTAGCCATGCCCGTCGATATTCTCCTGTTCGATTTTGCATATCGGCTTGACTGCGGTCATGAAAGTAAGAGAAACAGAGGAAACGAATTTCGTTAATTTAAATTTCTACAAATATTTGAAAGACTTCCACCCCAACTGAGATCATAATCCAGTTTGAGGTAAAATCAGGGAAACACACACAGACGACGCTCGTTCGGCTTCTTGGAATTTCCTGAACGATATTTCTAAGATAAGGAAATGGCCGATGAAAATATATGAGATATACATTTTAGAGGTGTGAACTCGAGGGAGTTGCATTTATAAGGGTTTTTAATAATTTTTGGATCCATCGACACGACGTGTGAATAAACCAGAAGCCATTCCCACGTTTTCTTGCCTCTGAGCCCTGTGTTGTTCTTTGTATATTTATAGGTATATCAAACGATCGAGGGAGCCCAACAATAAGAGCTAGGCGCGTATAGTAATACCATTATGAATTAGGGAGCGAGAAAAGAAGAATGAGCAAGAGAAATAAAAAAAAAATAAAAATAAAAAATTGTTGGCCTTTAGTACAACGCGCGTGTGTAATTCACCGTGAATTCGTGCGCCAAATTGTGCGTGCTGCGTTATTCCGGGTGATTCGAGTGCTCAATCAATTTGCAAATCGACCCTCTTGACGCAACCCGGGTACGCGTGGGTGGGATTGAAAATGTGACTTACGAAAATAATAAATAACACCGTAGCTGCAGGAGAGCTAGCTCGGAATTCTCAAATACCCTAGAGAGAACAAAACTCTTCTAATAAATCATTTCACTTCTTATTTCCATCTTATGAAAAGTAAAAGCGTTCATTCCGTAAGCAGTTTTCATATTTCTCGTAAGAAATGAAAAAAAAAAGAAGAATAAAAAAAAACTAAAACGAAATTCCAAATTCGTATGATAATCGCTATTTTTTGTTTCTTTCGAAAAACTTACATTGTACGTTTATGAACGTTGTGACGGTCTGCGATCCATGCCGATTCCATGCCTCGCAGATGTAATTCCCCGTGCTGCGTCTCGGTATCGGAACTTTGAATATTAAAGTATCAGTGTCGGTTATTGTGGTGGTCAATCCTTGTCTATACCACTTGAAGGCCGGCTCGGGATAAGCCTTAGCGGAGCAAGATATTTTTTCCGGAATTTGCTCGGCGGTAACATTGACGGTCTTGTTCGATGTCGTGATGTTCTCCGGAGGATCTGAAACGAAAACGATTGGTCCATTCCCGAAGGAGGCATAAAACCTCATGAATAAAATCTGCCGCAACACGAAGATGATTTTTTCAACGTAAAATCATGAGGCAATCACATATACATGTACATATATACCAATATATGTGTGTGTATACACATATTTTTTTTTTTCTCTCTTTTTATTATCCAGCCCCAAAATTTGGCGAAAATATTTTTTACACTTATTTATTTTACATGATTGCTGGTTTATCAAATATTTAACCGGGGTTCAAAAAGCCTTTATATTCTTCGTATACATAGCGGAAATTATTAACTAACGATTCGACTAATTAGAGGAGAAATAACGATCAGAGGAATCGACTGATCAACATCGAAAAAATAAATCGAATTAAAGAAAAAAAAGAAATGTCAAACATGCTCACATTCGACGTGGAAATGTGTTGTGCTCATTACGCCAGGTCCGATACCATTGCTGCTGCTCTCGCACGTGAATCTAGCCTTATCACCGTCTCGGTCGAGTTCACCATTAGGCCATGATGTCATATTCCATATAAGCTCAGACCGTATGCTCTGAAAGTCGTTCGTCCCTGGATGGGGTGGATGAATGGTGTTGGAAAGATAGTAGTGATTATTGTACTTAAAATCCATCCGAGTGTCATCCCTTATCCAAGATATGGTGCAGAGAGGTACACATTCGACCCAGCAGTCTATGCTGACGTTAACAGCGTTGTAAACTGTGCCGATGTAAGGGGGTAGTTTTTTTATAAACGCAGGGGGAGCTGAAATGGGGGAAAAAGTTCATGGAAATTAGTCGAATTAGACAAAGCCGGACATTATTGATACACGGAAATTGATAATGGGCAGGAGACTGACCGAAAACTTCGACGAAGACAGTAGCTGGGTCTCCATCCCCTGCCTCGTTGTACGCAAGACAAGTAAAGTTAGCTTGGGTCTCGAGATTCGCCGAATCAATTACAAGGACGGATTCATTAGCGTCTGGCAATCGGTGCTGTCCACGCATCCATTTGTATCCTGTTACTTCTGGACGTCCCATGTCTACCACGGAGCAGGTTATCTTCAGACGACCTTTTTTAACTACCTGCTGTGGCTCGTATGAAATCGAGGCTGGTCCAGGTTTGTCTGTAAATAAAATTTGAGGATGGATTCTAGATCCATAGAAACTCTCTCTTCGAATAGAAATGAAAGATATTGAAATTCTCACAAAATACGATGACAGGTGTGCTTCCTGATACCGGACCCCATCCGGCGTCGTTTCTTCCTTCGCAAGAATAGTTTCCATGGAAAGACCTGCCGACAACTTCGAGTAGCAATTTGCTCGGATCAATATCGCAGAATGTTGATGATTCGTCTATAGTAGCTGGCGTTGAGTTGCTCACGCAGTCGGGTAGCTCCTTAAGAAGATCACCGTCTAGGTACCATCGGACAGCTGAAAGGACCGGTGGATTTCCAGACTGCACATCGCACGTCAAAGATACGTTCAGTCGTTCCGCTTCGTTAACCGGAGTCGGTGGATCCATTGATACTTCAACGGTGGGTTTGACTGCGATTGCAAAACGGCCGGATTAAAGAATAGAAGAAAACTGAAGAGAAATGTAGAAAATAATGGGAATGGAACGTCGGATGAAAAAGGAAAGAGAAGATATTCACCGAGGGGAAAACAGACGTGATAAATTGAACTGATAAGTATAATAATAATGATTGATGGGTAATTCGGGGTCGAGAAGGGGATGATGAAGAGAATTGAATTCGAAAAGAGGTCCTGATCTTTCGCCTTCCGGAAAAATTTCGAATAATATACTCACACAAAACTGATACGTCGATTGAGTTCGACGAGGTAGAATTTCCCGCTTCGTTTTTCAGGAAACAAGTGTATGTCCCCATGTCCGAGGGTTGCGCGTTGTTTATAACAAGGGTAGTTTGCTCGGGGATGCCACCCTCGAAGCGATCGTTGCTCAGATCGACTTCCTCGGTGCCTTTAAGCCTGAGGAATGATGATAATCGAAGATATTTATACGGTGTTTAAAAAACGAGCTTTTCTTATTGCGAAATGGCGTTCCTCATGTCTGTATCATAAATGAAAAAAGAAAATCTTAGCGAAGCGAAACTCGACGTAGAAGAAAGTTTACGGGGCAGGTCTATTCGCAGCCGCAATCACCGTAAGCATCGCATTATTTCCGCATTAGCATCTCTAGCGAACGAAGGATAAAGAGATTGAGCGAGTCGCGTCCCACTCTTGAGCAAGAGCTTTATTAAACGTCGAACACCGTTACCTCGTGATTGAAAACAAAGTTTCTAGCTACGCCTGGGCTTATGAAATATCTTTCGATAGAATCCGGCAAGTGGATGGGGGTGGTGAGTGGATAGGTTAAGAGGGAGAGAAATGAGATGAAAAAAACTTGTGACCTAAATTTTATCACCCCTAGGCCAGGACAGAGGCGCGATATTCACGTGGCAATTTCATTTATTATTATTATTATTATTTTCTTTTTGCTTTTGCTTTTGGTTTTGATCTGGTAAACTTTGACTTAAGCACCTTCACAGACGTGCGAACATAGGAGCTTGTTTGCACACAGCTACATACATCCATGTATACATGGAATAGCTTTAAACGAAGATAGAATAGTCGAAAGGTTTTCGAGTTCGAAAGTTGCGCAGGGTAGTACATTTGTCTGATTTACGACACGAGAAAGGTAGAGACATATACACGCTTATACCTATGTAGGTATATAATACATATGTGCATACACATCTCTGCCCTTTAAAAACTCTCTTGTAATTCAGGTCACGTACTATTTCTCTTCATTTTCTTTCCCCCGGATAGTCGATTCCTTTTTCCCCTGAGGTACTTCTAATGTGAACGATAACAATAACGGATGGAATTCTAGGCGTATAATTATCTCGTTCTTCATTTTTTCTTTCGTTTTAAAGACGGAAATAAACGATGTAGCAAAGAGCGCGAAAAAATGTCTAACATTCATTACGTAGACCACTTGACGCAACTCTCCTTCACAATCTTATACTTTTTACACCCCGAATTTAACCTTTGCCCACCATCCTCTACCCTCCACCCAACACCCTCTAGCCTCTGGCTTCTTTCCTCCTCCTCCTCCTCCTTCTCCTCCTCCTCCCGTTCTACGATATAACTTTCTTTAAATCTTGGCAGCGAACTACATTCCCTCTCTGAAAACTCTTATAAGCCCTTTTTCTCCCCTTGGTTCGCCTTAGTTCGCGTTTGCCTTGCCTCGGCTCGGCTCGTTCAACCCTTGGAGGTCTACGTCTTGTTGGCGTACTTTATAAGAGCACTGCTGTTGCTGGCCACCCCCGTTTTACGCCAACTCACAGAGCGTAACATTTTAATAACGATTTCGAGAAACTAATCCACAATGCTCTAACGTTCTTGGAGGGTGTTAATTTTTAATACAGTTGCAAACACGTGCAATTAGAATTTCCAATACTTGAACTACGGGCGGGAACGCGAAGTTCATTTCTTGAAAAAGCTTAAGAGCCCTTGCCTTCACATACTCAAGTTCAAAACAAGCTTTAAAATACGACTAGAATTCCGTAGTTGCATTGAGGGAATAAAAATTGGGGATAAAAAGTAGTTCCCGGATATTCATGCTGTAATATATGCAGTATACTACACACATTTAACGTATACGTATACTTATAGGGGTATAAACTCGTCTACGTGGCTATCCATTAGGTTAATTATCGCTATTCTCATCTTACAATTAGTTGGACGAGCTCTACACTTCGCGGACGAGGGGTTGCTCGGGATTTTACAACCGTATAACCCTGCTGCAGGAATGAATAGGATGTGCGCGGAGCACTGTTCAACTGTGCCATGTTTTTACATCAACGAGAGCAATTGAGATACCGGGAAAATATTTCCTCCGCGAATTTTCTCGAGGCCGACTTTAGCCAATCGTGAATTTCCGTCGAGTAAGCAATTAATTAGTCCACGGTCAACCTCCTTGTAAAAATTAATACAGTGAGAATTGGGGGATGAAATTTTGTGATAAAAATAAAAAGCGAAATTCTTGTCACGCGTAAGTATATAGAAATATGCTGCTTATCAATCACCGATTTTATTGACCGGTAATTAATGAATCAAACTATTTATCTACGACTTTTATCCGTACGATATTAAAATTCATTTCAATTCCGAAGCAAAAGCGATGCTTTGATCATGTCGATGCTAACTCTGGCACTTGAAGCTTAACGAGTCTCCCAGCTCCCGGACAATAGCCAACTACTCGCGATATTGGATTTTTACGGAATATAGAAAGCGCAAGCGAGCAAGCAGGAAGATAAATAAATGATAAAAGAAATAAATAAATAAACGACCGGAGGATATTTTAGCGAAGCAAGTTTCTGAGGACTGCACTCGAAAGTCGAAAATCAATTTCGTAAAACGAAGTGGATAGAGTCTCGTCATATCGACATACGCTTTTGTCCAGGTTTGCTAATGGGCTTATAGATATAATAAATGACAAGTTTATTATTCGAACATCATTCGACTTTCCGGTTTATGAATTCCACTCATTTTCCTGTTATATGTTCAAAGAGATAAATTATTAACGAAAAATCGCCACTCACCACTTGATTATCAGCAGCTTTGAAGGATTCGAGGTATATTCGCAAAAGAGGCGAATTTTTTGCGACTCGTTAACCGTGATGTTTTCGGGTTTGACGTTCACAATCGGTGGATCTGTAAGAAGGAGAAGAAAAAAAAAAGAAAAGAAAAAACGGTAAGAAAGAAGGAAGCACATTAGAATTTTTTCTCCTCATCGATCTTAGATGTTTCAGTAGCTGGAGATTTCACCATCATTTATGACATTAATCTCACTGCGCGTTTTATCAGTCTGACAAAATTCCCTATTTTGAAAATGAACAGGACAATTTTCTACCCTACGTTCGAAACATGCAGAATTTGGCAAGTGTGTTAAAATCTCATATCTAGGGACCGGAAATTTCATATTTATGTTATCTTCTATTCCCCCGAATGAAGATGTAATCCTCGTATAGAAATAGCGTTTCGCGAATCTATTCAAGGTATACCGATTGACTGAATGTCCGAATCTGATGTAAGCCTTATAAATTATAACTTATCGCTATGTAGGTACCTGTACCTGTGATATTCACATACGACGTATAGTTATTCAAACATGATAAAAATATTAATAATATACTCATCTCCGACGCCTTACCCTAGAGTTTGAAATTGAAAGTGATATTTGCTTCGTAGAAACTCGACGATGTATAGCCAGGTACGGGATAAAGTGTAGGCAATTTATTCCGAAGCTTGTGCAAGCTCCGGAGGCTTGGGCCCGCGTTAATATGTAGACATATATACATAAATATGAATATGCATATTTACTGACAAGTGACAGCCCAAGGTACATATTTATAAGGAATATATCTTGCGTATAAAATCTGCAGTGCCTTACAGTTCGGTACATACCTATACCTATACCTATACATATACATATAAATAGAGATGCCAAAGCGCAGTGGAACGTCTGGCATTTTGAAACCTCATTTTGTATCAGATACTGAACTTTGAATTGATGCATGTGCACGAGTTGCAGCATCGGTATAGTTCCCAGGCTATATAACCGCGTAATAAATTGAGAACAGAAAGGCTGCAGTGAACTATAAGAGAAAGAAAATGCCAGAAGAAAAATTCAGATAGACGTTAGATCGTAATGAAAAAAAAAAAAAAAATTCTCAACGTTGCACAAAAAAAAAAAAAAAATCATTACTCGACTCGCTATTTTTTTTTTCTCGCTTTCATTTTTTTTTTTTTTTCTATTTCTGGAAACATTTGAAATTTATTTCAATGATGAAATCCAATCGATATCTGGCTTACAGAAAGATTGGCAAATCTTCATATCTTATATAACATCAGGCATTTATCGATCCGTATGTATTGTGTGAATAATATCGCCGTGCTCTGGCAACAGCTATTAAGGTTATTACGAGCCGAGATCTGGTGCAGTGAATATACTGAAGGCAGTTCCCAGAGATGTGTTTTTTTTTTTTTTTCCCATATTCTTTTCGACGCTGAAGAAGCTCTTTTCATACCACATGGGACCATGAGTCTTATGAAAAGGGTTGACTCGAAAAAAGAAAAAAATTTATTTGCCCAAGTTCTCATCGGTGGAAAAATAACATATTGATATGAAAAGTGATTCTAACGTTGAAAAAAAAGGGGGCAAAGAAACAGCTCGGAAGGTTTTTTTCTCTCTCTTTTTTTTTTTTTTTATTTCTTTTCATCCAAATTTTAACAAACAACGGTATAAAATCGCCCACGTTAATATTTAATGAAAAATAAATCCTGAAAGACTTTATCGCCACGGGTCACACTCCATTCATTCATATACCGCGTTTGAGGCAAAAAAAAAAAAAAAATTACCCAAAAGAATTCATCAGGGTGAAAAAAAAAATAAATAAAAAAATGTGCGGCACGTTTGCAACCCTCCGTTAATCGACAAAAAGATGGACGATGTAACGTCAACACCTTCGGCTGCAGGGCTGTATCTCTCGTAAGGTTAAAAGACGAACAAGGGCGGGTTGTGAGTATGTCGTTGCAGAGTTTTCCACGCGGTTATGTAACCCATACGTGATATTATATACACATATATATATATATATATATACATTTTTTTTCCCCCTCACGTATGCACACATGGGTTACCCCATAGGAGTTTACCTATACAAACCATAAAAAAAATACATATATATATATATATATATACACATGTAGTTAGTTTCACCAGTCATTTCCACCGGCTGGCTTTTCATAATGCCGTTCATCCCTCGTGGCAGTAGATAACCAACACGCGGCTACCACCGTCTTCAATGTTATACGTATATATTGACCTGCAACTTCGCGCAGGGGTTGTATAGTACGAAATTTAATATAAAATTTTTTGAAAAATTCTTTCAAATTTTCATTCAATTACATATTTTTTTTTTTTTCATTTATTTGTCTTTCGTCGTATACACAACGTGTAATGGATAACTCGTAATCAACACACGCTATCTGGGATTAATTAACGGCCAGTTTCTGTCACACGAATGATTAATACCGCAATGAAGAAATGTTCGCTATACGCATACATGTATCACGATCTCTTTGAGCCCAATATAAAAATATAGATATAATATTGCTTGTATTAATTAAAAGTGTTTCAAGTTTATAGATTTTTTCCCATCATATTTTTTTTTTTTTTCATTTTTTTTTTTTTTTTTTCACGGGGGTTAAAAATTTTTCGACAATCTTTCCAGACTCTTCTCAGATGATGTAGGATTGGCATTAATGCTTGGACCATTATGAGAAACGTCGTAGAAATTCAACCGTTATTATAGCTTGGCGACGGTTCAACTATGGTCGTCAGACTAGTATACTAGATTCCCTAAGTATAAAGAATGAAATTACGGTCGTCAATATCCGAATGGGAATTTTACCGTCCCTCGTAATCCTCATGTCTTGCTACGAGGTTTATCTCAGCCCTATAACATACCATTATCACGTGCATCTGCCCAAGGATAAATCCTTATGACTATTTCTTATCCGCAATCTACTTTTCTTATCTTTAAATTACGTATTATACACGGGTACTATATGCCTATGCCATTCGTTGTAACATCTTTACGTCAACTGTAAAACAAGTGTTTTTATACTCACACCAAACTTCCGGAGTTATGCGTTCCTTCATCGGCTTGCCGTTTTCTTGACGTGTAACAACGTTCTCTGCGTGGCATGAAAACGTTACTCCATTTTCGTACTGCGAAGCAGGAAACGCAAGGGTACTTTCTGTCTCGTAAGTACCGTCGACCTGGTAACAAAGTTGAAAAAAAAAAAAGAAACAAATACTATTACTTTATGCTCAAGTCTGGGTTCATGCACACCCCAACGCCTCTAGCTCTTGGTCTAATCATCTTATTACCTGCAAACTATCATGCTTGCATATTATCCACCTTTATTACCTCCCAGCTCATCTTCAGGATATAATATCGCATTTTTTTTTTTGTTTTTTTTTTTATAACGAAAGCCGAGGACTACGGATCCCGGTTTATTAGTTGAAAAATAAATCTACCCTAAGCTGAGGATTGGGCTTTGGCTAATACTCGAATACACCATGAACAAAATAATTTTACCAGATTGTCCTGATTCCCCAGAGTTTAGAGAGCAAAGGCAAACTTTGTTCTTCTCGAATTATCGACGCTTCGACTCCTTCCGTTCACGTTTCACGAGAGATATCGTCAAACTTCTAATGTACATCGGACTGTATTAACAAGGTTTATTCAGGATATTGAAATCCGTTGAAATATATCTAACTACATATACGCAAGTTAGACTATTACTAATGATCCAAAATCCAAGTTGAAAATGGACATTTCCTTATCCATACATGAATTGTACATTTTTTCTATTGCTTTTTACAGTGGATCGAGTTCTCCGAGGAATTGAACGGAATCAGGTATGCGGTCATCCGTTAGAAAGATAAAGAAAACGGTAGAAATGATGAGAGTGAGAGATATGAAACATTCGCGGACAATAGAGAAGGTCACAATAAGACCTGATTAACGAAGGATAATACGAGCCTGCTACGACAGAGGATCTTTTGTGCCAGATAACAGTTCAGTCGTTCGTTCGCTCGGACTATTTTACTTCGGATAAAGAAACACGAGAAACTGCAGAAGGAAAGGTCCGTATTCATTTCAAAAGACTGACTACGACCCGTGAATATTTTAGGCCGCACAAGTAATAATTACGTGCTTCCATGTTCTAGCACCGTTTTCACTTTGGTAACAGACGGTATCAACTAAAAACTACCACTTCCCGTATCTCATCTTCCTCTTCCTCTTCCTCTTCCACTTCCTTTTCCTCTTCCGCTTCCTCTTTCTCTATCCTACTGGTTTCATCCCTGCTGCCTTACTTCCACACCTCGTTAAGTTAATAATGTAAAGTTAACATGATACCGGGTCCTCCTCATGCTCCTTCGTCTCCTCTTTGAAAACGTTCCTTCTTGCAATCTTACACCACTACGATCATAAACTAAATCGCTGGTCCTGTTGGGGTATGCTCGATTAAAGTGGAGAAAAACGAAGGAGGATTTCGCGTTCGGAGAAAAGAAAAAAGAAAAAAGACAAAAAAAAAAACGTTTTTTGAATAACGGACGAACAGACATTGCCAATTGGGCTCCGTTATTTCCCAATGTGAACATCGATGAGAAGTAAAATCAGTGTGAAACACGAGTGTATTATCTCACGGTTAAGGGAAGTTTTGGTGAGGGGTTGAAGGAGGAGAAGATAACCTCCGGCAAAGGTAGACAAGAACGTGAACACTGGATGCAAAAAGTGAAGCATTTAGTTCGTTATTTATGGCGGCAAGTTTAAATTGCTCGACTCCTTCCCTCTCTGCATGTATATATATGTACTACGTAAGTATACGTATGTATTATACAACCATTTACTCCTAAGCCCGCCGTATATACCTCGTCAGAAAATTACATTTTTCTTTTGCAGTATTCCATGGAGCTACACTTCTACAAGTGATAACAGAGTCAGATTGGATAACGAGATATGTCGAGTCAAAGTCTCTTTTCTCCGTTTTTCTTGTCTTTTTCTTTTCGTAATATTCTGTCCTACTTTTTCTCTAGAAAATTTTTCCGGCTGAAAGAAGAAGGCTATTTTTCAGAGCGAACGAACGATTCCTATTAGATGAACAAGCTACTTTTCAAACTCGTAACGTCTCGTCAATAGGATGAAAAGCGTTTCCATATTGCGATTCGTTAAGAAAGCTGCACTTCACGTCAGGGTCTATATGTCTAATCAATCCTGGAGTTAAAAAATGTGGAGAATCGATGGTCTGTTGTAAAATTCTGTCGGGATAACCTGGTCCTTGTAAAACATCCCTTTCTGGTATTACACAACCCCTACTTCACGAATCCCGAAAATCAATGAAATTGAAGATTTGTTAGTTCTGACGATTGCTGATACTGCAAACGGAATTGCTGATACTGCAAACATCACACATCTATGTCTGGCACCAAATACGATGCAATTACATCACCATTAGTTTACGGTTCAGAGATAATATTTGCAAGCTTAGAGTATCAAATTCTAGCTCACAGTTGCCCAAAGAGCACCGTACTATGCTCTGCTATTACTAGCCTACACCGAGTTGTACATACTGAACGTATGTCATATACCTGGCCATACACTGCAGTACTCAATACCCATCTCGCGTATTATATAGATGAAATTCTACGTGTGTTCATGGCAATGGGCATTTTCGATTCAGTGCGAATAGTGCCTATATCTGCAATATCGTGCAACGAGCGCATATCGCGATATACTCGCTCGAGAATTCGACTGAATACGTTTTTTTTTTTTTTCTTTTTCTTTTATTTCACATGCATTCAAACCTTTTTTGATTTTTTGTATATTTTATCTCATTTTATTTTATTTTTTATTTTATTTTTCACTTTTATCGTAATACGTACAACGTTGAAAATAAAAGTAAAAATCAGTCCTCTACTTCCGCAACTAACCAAAAACAAAAAAAAAAAAAAACACACATGATATCGCAAATTATTTCTTTTCTTCGTACTATAAACCTCGGTATTTGATATTTTAACGTGAGTTCATCTACCATAGAGCTATAGGTGGGGATATTGATTATTGAAGAATTGTTTATTGATGCGAATGCCAATTATCGTGCTAAATTAAATAACGTGACGTTTTTTTTTTCTCCTTTTTCCTCTCTCCCTTTTTCTTCTTTATTTTTTCACGCCCAGTAAGTACCAGCGAGACGAGTTTCCACGAGAAACTCATCAGCTTTAGACCTCGTCTTAATCCAGGAATAATTATCTTATCGATCAAAGGGATGGCGGATTGTCAATTCTGCGAATTTGTTAAAGAAAAAAATTAAGAAGAAAATCATAATTTGATATATATTATAATTATATAGATTAAAGAGAAGACGTGGAGACGCACGGCTCCTTGGCTTTGGGGTTTGAGCGCAGTGTGTTTTAGCATACATATTGTTACTTCAAGGATAACCACCCAGCATTATGAATAATCCACGCCCTGTCTTTATGCTAATCGAGGGTCCGCTATATTAATTTACATGCTAACGACATGGACAAACGCGTATCTCTTTCAAATGATGTATCTGCTAGATGGATTTCAGCCTAAAACCTGATAGACCTAAGCTAAAGACCGTGATAACGTTCGAGTATGGACCCTTTCGGCATACTGAATGCGCAGATGCGATAATAACGATATATAGTCGAAGGATGATGATGAATTTTGAAGAGCCTAGGAATTTTGATTATACAAGTAAATCTGATATTTTGGACAATTTTATTGATCCGATAAAGCCGGTGATTATCGTGATCTGGTGAGATTTCGATAAGTCGTCTTACCGTGAATGAAACATCGGATCCGTATTGATTGATAGGTATAAAGATGAGCCGATAATGGGGCTCGAGTTAATCGATGTTAAAGCTATATGTGGTGAGGTATGTACGTGAGAAGGCAAATGCGTGTGGCAAGAGTGTGTTTATCTGACTGAAGAGGTATGAGGGTGGATTTGTAGTATAATATTCTTGAGGGATGTGTATAGAGAGTCACGTATACTTTTAAATATGTAAAATACGTGAATTTTTTCGTGGGACGATAAGACGTCATGCCTACTGCAGCCTCTCTCGAGGAGAGAACATTTTATTTATACGCGAACCCCTCCTGGGAGGGTATAAAAAGTTAAATAAAATTAATCGCAGTGTAAGCTTATCTTGGCTCCACCTCCTTCGTCCCTCCGGCCTCTGGAATTTTCTCCGACTCCCCGTTCCCTGGTATATACACATATATATATATACATATATATACATAAAAATGTATATACCCCCGTTATACATAGTCGAATAGGGTGTATCAACGAAACGTCTTTACGCTTTGTCGTGATTCCCTTCACTCCTTTTATTTTTGCTTTTTTCTTTTTTTATATATATATATTTTAAGCCTCCCTCTTACTTCGGAGTACTTACTCTACCCCGTGCCAACATCAGCAGTAACCAACCCAATCCAACCCTGCAGAATCAAGGGCTGCTTGCCCCCTTCCACGAAACCAAATTGCTAGCTGCAGCTTCGTAATAGAATGAATATAAAAAAAAAAAAACAGGAAAAAAAGAGGAAGAAAGGTAGAAAAAAGTATGTGAAGGGGTTGATAACTCGACTCGGTGCGTACATACGTACGTTGCAAAATACACATCATTATTTATATTCTACACATACTCACTCGCTGTATAACGCTGGTCTTCAATTCGTAGGGTCGAGGCTGCGTCATTGGGAATTACGTTTAAGAATTAAACAAATTGAAGATTATCGATTGAAACTATTTTTTTTTTTTTTTTTCTTTTGTTCACTTATACGCAATATAGGGGTAGTTTTTTTTTTTCACCACATAGACTTTAACTCCTGTTATATAGAGTTATAAATATACGAGGGTGAGAATCAATCCTTAACCGTTTTCATAAATCGGTATTAGATTATAAATTTATAATTACGAAACGATACGTTTTGCCTGGGTAAAAATTGAACCAAACTCAACTTCTCCTTGGATTTTTTTTTTTTTTTCTTTTCACCCGACTCGCAGAGTAAGTATATACATATACAATCCACAGTTATACCCAGGTATACGTATACGTACGTATTCGTGTACAATTTAAAGGAGAAGCTCGAACTCTGCAGTAAGAAGATCTCGAAATTCAGTGCAGTTATTTTTAATCACTCTCGTAAAAAACCATAATTAAAACAGTAAATCTTAATTCTTATGCGTGGCTTGCTAAGTTTGTAGAGGGAATCCCCGAGCTTCAACCCTTAGATTTTAAACGGGGTAGAAAATAAAGAAAGAAAGAAAAAAGAAGAAGAAAAAAAAAACTGGAAAGACCAACGCGTCGTCTCGAAAGTGTTACCCCCGAATTTTTTCTTCCCTCGGTATCATTACCCATATTTCTCGTCCCTCGTAAAGAAAAATTTATCAACCCTTAAGTGAGAGTGAGTTTTCTACCGGAAAAAAATGACGATTTAATTATCACTGACCTGGTCAGAGAAAACTAATTTATATTAAGAAGAAGAAAAAAACGAATTGTACTCATGTTTGGAAAAAACAAAAAACTCTTTTCCGTGGTATCGTGGATAAATATATTCTTTTTTTTCGAATCAGGTATAACCGCGGAATTGGTTGATTACGCGCTTTGGTAGATTTTACCGAATATGAATTTGTGTCTACAGTATTTACCGTTCGAATCCCTACGGTATAATTAGCTCTGTTTGCTATGCGTCTGACTCCTGCCAGCCGTCACTCCCCCAGTAGCGAGCTTTACCTGGCCAATTATTGACTAATTAAATACTGCTTAAACCACCCCCCAACCCCCACCCCCACCGCCAGTACGAATTACTCGAATATCCATTATCCTCTAATATTTATCTATCAAACTTCTGGTGCTCTGACGTATAATACATTATACATTCGCGAATGAAAAAGAAAAAAAAAAATATACATACCCATATCATAGAGATTCTAAAAAAGACACAATAGAGGGAAAAATCTTTTTCTAATTACCGCTTCTTTCGGCGGCCTTTCACTTATTCCAACTCCTATCTCATTCCCGATGGGTTCTGTGCCGTTGTACCATGTCACGTTAGCTGCAGGCCTTGCTCCTCTTATTATACACTGAAGGGATACCGTGGTGCCTTGAATAACGTGGCCAGTCAGTCCTCGGAGTTCCATACCGAGGGGCCGAACTGTGTTGGACAGAAGAATAAGTTTTATAAGATGATTATTGGAGAGGGTATCTTCCGGGCCGGGTCAAAGTTTCCACGTTATTAAGTGGCGGGGTCAAATAATACCCAGCTTATGCTCCTCGCCCGTCTCTGAATGAAAATACCGAGGAATTCGAAGAGGCAACATATATAGGACGTAGAAAGGAGACAGAATGGAGATGAAAGACAGAAACGGACCGGTATATAGCATATATCCGTGGTCAGAGAATCTAATATCGGGAAATTGCACTCGACATTTCGTATGCTAAACTATGAAAAAAGGTCAAGTCTTCCGCTCGTAGAAGGATCGAGAAATCGGTTTTAGAAAATATGCTGATGTATTCTACACTCATGCGTTTGCACCCAGAGCTCCAGGGCGATCTTCAGGACCCATAGGGGGCCTAAGAATTTAACCAAGTCGAGTTAGCAACTTCCCGGATCCATCTTCTCTCAAAAAGTTACTTTCTTCCGAAGTACCTACCGGTTCCATTTTTTTTTTTTTTTTTTCCTTTTTCCATCTGCGTATTTTTTTATTTATCCTGGAATTGCTTCTCGTGGTCTTAAACACACCTCACGATTATGGAAAAACAAAAATTCTAATTACCGTTCACGACCACATTTGTCTTCACTTTCAACGGTTCGGGTAATGCGAGGCTGCTAGCTTGGCAGGTGAAATGAGCCCCTAGGTCACCTCGGGCTACCACAACTTCTAGCCGGCTGCTTCCAGATCCGACGCCATCGGTCGTTGGCGTCGACGAATTCTCGGCTGTGAAACAGATTTTTTGTTAGAAACAATTCGCTTTTTTTTCAAAAAAAAAGGAGCTATTCACATGTATATTTCTATTTATATTTATTACGAGTTCGATCACGTTTCCTGAATCCTGTTTTTTTGATTTTTTGATTGAAAGCTGACAAAATTCGACCCGGAATTGTGGAGAAAATGAAAAAACGAGCCTTCCTAATTACTCGTCGTCGTTACCAGGTCGGTTATTAATGGGAATGTAAAGCTACAATAGAATTAGGGAGCTGTCGGGTAACTCTGGGAAGTTATCTTGGTCGGTCGTCAGGGCTGGTTGGGCAGGAATAAAAAGCTACCCGTCGAGGAAGCTATTAACACTGTTATCACGTGATAAATCCATGAACAATGGACGAGGTGGATACGTGCGTAACATGATCAAAAATTGTGTGTTATATAGAAAAATTTTAGCGTTTTTCGTTTGTTGGTCGCCGTACTGCAGATCGGGGTGCGTTTTTCTTTTTTTTTATGAGGGGAATAAAATGACACAGAGAAGAGAGAAGACCAAGAAGGGATGAAAAAAATTGTTTTCTCTGTTTATTAGGTAACGTTGCAGCGGAATGGATGCTTTGCAAGTATGATGAGTAATAACACTTTTCTCCGAATGTTGAAGGTACTTTTTGTCCCGAGACCGAGAAGTAGAGGTGATAAAATTCTTTGACAATTTTTGTCCCTCTTTTTTCTATTCCTTTCTTTTTGTCGAGAAAAATATTCGGCATATACTTCTGCGAATACAAATAAGAGTGTAAAAGACAGAAAATCCAAAGGGGGTAAATGAGAGAAGGATAGAAAGAACGAAAAACTAAATAAAGAAAGAAAAGTAGTCCGACGACGTGGCGAAAAAAAGCTAAGAGATCCTATTCCCCTACTACCGCTCCCAGAGATACCCCATCTTCACCCTTATAGCTATCCTTTTTAGTCGCTGAACGGCTTGAGAGGCGGACGAGAGGAGGAACTCTGTTACAGAGTCAGGGAAAGCTGGGGACTGCCACAAAATTACGCGGAATCAAGGCCCGGGTGTAATTCAAGCGAGACCTAACTCTCCTCTTTCAGATATACCGCCTCTTCCTCTTCCCTTTCTCCTCGCCAAATTTTATACACGTATATACGTACAGGCATATACGTATATCCACACTGTGTATGGTATACCCGAAACTTATACCAGAGTAAAACCAGAACCAGACGCAGAAGCAGAAGCAGAAGCAGAAGAGCTGTGGGTATGTACCCGCGACTCATTCGGCCCAGCCGTTTCCCGGCATTTGTCACAATAAACTTGGGAGGGTGAAAAATCGATGGAAACGAGGTGATAAGAATGTGAATTAGGATCCACCAATTTGGTAACCGAATTTCCTCCGTTCTCCGGCCTTCCCTCCTCGGCAGACTTTCGTTTTTCCATCTCGTTTTCTCATTTCTATTCCTTTCGCTCCACTTTACTGAGCATATACTGTAAATACTAGGGAGCATATGTCTTACAGCCGTGGTTCAAAATGCACTTTTACATTCTATGCAATTACTATGCATCAGAATTTCTCTGTGTGTCGAAAGATTATAGCTGATTGTGAGCACAACTCAGCGCATTCTGGATTTTACTCTCTTTCCAAGAAGGGAATTTGCGAATTATCACGTTGCGTGCGAGGTCCTGCGCTATAGTACCTACTTCGGAACCTGTCACTCTTTGTATAATTCCTGTACTTTGGAACGAAACCTAAGCTCACTCGAAGTATTACTTTCACGTAACAACTGGGTAGATACTCTGTGAAAATACGAGAAAGACATTTTTTTTTCACCCAGTAATAGACGGACTGAAACACCGAGTGACTTCTTCATGTTTCGACATCATCGGAATGGAATAATTCATGAAAAAGGGTCGAATACCGAATCCCGCCGGATTTAATTGAGGATACCAAAAAATGTCTGGAATCCCATCAGCCCCTGATCTGCATATGTGCTTTTTAACCGAGCCAGCATTTGGTTTTATAAAAACGAATGGAATTGTCTGATTTGAGGTGTTTCTATAGATTCCTGAGGAACACCGAGTGGATGCCTTGAATGGCCGAGGGTATTCCTAGCTGTTACCCTTATCTTCAAACGGTCGCGTGGAGATTGCGAACGGATAGAGCGGAGCATTAATCTCGCGTTCGTTATCGCGCACTTGCGAAGGCGCCTAGTTCCTGGAGGATTCCGACTCCTGGTTCTCTCCTTCATGGTTCGTGGTTTCTGGTTCCCTGGGTTTAGGCTGACCAAATGGCTCGCCAATAACGATCCGGCTTGAATACCCATCGGTTATTTGCCAGCCTCGTATCCACACAACGTCAATTCAAGAATGTACCCTTTGTGCTGGCTTGTAAACGCACCCTCTATACATTCAGTATTGACCTTACATCAAGTATATGGACTTGGTGTGTGCCCTAGCCTCTATTCTGTGGAAAAAATATTCGCCCAAATCCCAAACCCAGATAATATTCCATCTGGAGTATTTGACCTTTGTTATGCAGTCAGGCGTAAAAGTAGGACGAAGGATTGTAGTGATCAGAACCAAGGAATGCCCGTATAGGTATAACCAGAAGAAGAAGAAGAAGAAGAAGAAGAAGAAGGATAATAATAAGAATAAGAATAAGAAAAATTGTAGGTTGTTTGCTTGGATGCAATATAAGTCGGTAGGATTATACTGAAATTGTTCTCAAGTGGAACTGTTTCTAATAACGGGAGGTTCAATCCGAGGATAAGCGTTGGAGAAATATTGGTCAAGCGATAAGAGGACTTGGCAAAAGCTGAGGAAGAACTTTGGCTCGGTGAACAACCAGAGCTGCTTTTATGGCACGTGGCAAAGTGGGAGAACGAATATCGTCAAGGACTGGTGTCAAGTGAACAAAGTTAGCATATGTTCAGGCACGAGATTATCAAAATTCTAGGTTCTAATTTGGAGTTCATTTTTCGTACGGGTTGGGGGTGAAAGCTAATCTCCTCGTTGAAAAATTGAATTTCTAGTTATTTCGTGCTCCTTTTTTTCGCGATATTTTCCCAGCTCATTTCCGGTATACGTGGGCGCGTAGTCTGTCTAAAGCAAGCCGCATTTGACCCCAGGGGATTTTCCTTCAGGAAAATTCAGCTTCGGAATGGAATATTTGTATTGGGCAGCGTCCGAAATAGAAAGAGAAAAAAAAAAGGAAAAAATTCAGCAAAAGCAGAAAGGCGAATTTCAACTTCAAAGCGACTCCCAGAGTTTTCGATGCGGTCACTTCCAGATTCAGCGTTAATTCAACATCCAGACAGGTTCCGGCCAAATATTATCACGATTCTCACCTTTCATTATCTGCGTTCCGTTCAGCCATTCTACAACAGGAACTGGCTTTCCTGGACCACTCTCGCAGTTGAGAACCAACCGCGTACCCTCGTTCACAGGAGTCAAAGTACTTCCATCCGTGATGATTTCTCCCGTGTTTTCATTTTTCACCACCAGTCTGTCCGGTTTTACTAAAATGAGAGAAAAGTGATCGAAAATTGTTAATATTTTACTATATGAAATAATAAGTATTTATGCAAGAACGATCTTGGAATAAAGGAGAGTAAATTTAGTCACACAATTTCGTACATTATGTATAGATGCTTTGACACTTTTATCTGGCATCAGACCTCATATTCCTTGGATCACGTCGTAGTTTTAGCGATTTAATATTCACCAGACTCTGACCTAGTTCGCCCACCTCGAGGGAGCATCACGTGCATCTCGCCATTTCCACTTTCGTATACGACCAAGAGCTATGTGTTGAGTATATGGATGTTGAAGAACGTTAGGCGAAGTAGTATAAGAAGACGAAGAAGAAGAAGAAGAAAAAGGAGACGAAGAAGAAGCAGGAGAGGTGGCAGCACAGTTGGGGGATGAAGATGCCTCGTTCATTGAAAAGTTTATTCATATCCGTGACTTTATTTGCCATCGTAAGAAAACGAGGTTCACGTTTCTGGTTCAAAACTCCTCTTCTCAAACTTTCTTTCACTGCCGAGAAGGTCCGGGGTCGGAAGGGGCGGGGGGGGGGGGGGGGGGGGTAGTAAAATTTCCACTATCGCTTTAAAAAAAGGACGTGCTCTCGTCCAGAGATGCTGATATTTGAAATCAAACTATTTTTTAATTCACCCTCCGCCCTCTTTTGCGAATGAAAACATGAAATAAAAGGAAAAAAAAAAAAAAAAATGACATTATGTGTGTCCCGAAATGTAAAATTTGGTTATCATTTTTATTGGTTCATTCTTGTCTCAGCTCAGTCTTGATTTTTTCGCTTTTTTACAAACGCGTGTCAGAAAAGCAAAAGCAAAAAAAAAAAAAAAAAAAAGTAAACGGTACGAACGACGTTCGTTTTCATTTCTTTCAGTCTCCGAGTTTCTTTCACAATTTCAACAATCACTTATATAGATATTGGATTCTCGCCTCCTGCAGAGGGCACAAACCTGGCGTTGACAACTTTCTTAATTTTTCTGATTCTCTGTCCTTTCGTTTTCGCCTCCCTTAACTCCCCAACCATTCATTCTATGTTCGTTCACCCTGAAGGCACTCGCTGCTAGATAACCGAAGCTTTTTCTCTCCAGACGACATATACCTACCTATACCTATCACGTCTAATTTCTATTATAACTTTGAACACAGTGAACTGAAAGGAATTGGTATTATCATTTTATTGTCAAATTTTATGCCTCCTTCTTTCTCTGTCAATTCGTCAGAAATAAAATACCAAAAATAAATTGAATATAATACTAACATGAATCGAAACCAATAAATTGATTTCCTCAAATGTACCTCTACCCCTGTACAGCAAAACTCGTGATTTAAATTTCTAATCTTCATTTTCCAGGAGTTGGTGAAAAAAAAAAAAAAAAGAAAGAAATAGAAAGAGGAAAACAAAAAAATGATCTCTTTCTTACTTTTGACTACGCCCCTCCTGGATTAAACCGCGCCACAACTTTCAGTCGTATTACACCCCACCTCTACCCACCTTAAATCTCCGCTCAAGTTTAATTATATGCAGCCGTAAATCTCGAGGATTTAAATAGCCATCGTTGATTTAAGCATCGTCGTTAATATGTGGAACAGCCCCACAATCTGGTTCCAAAATATACATATCATTGATATATTTATATGTGACTGCTGTAAGGGAACTTACCCTATCGCCACGAACGAGTCATAAATAGAGAACCGTGTGAGAAACAGGGGTGGAAAATAGATCGAGAATCAAAAAAAATTTTTTTTTTTTTTCTATATATTCCGTTTCGCCGGGGTGCGATGAATCGCTTCATTATACGACACTGGGTATATTGAGTATGTGGATCGTGAATGGGGTATAACCACGTACCGAAGGGTATATAAGCTGTGAAATATGCTATACGAGATGTAGCAGTAGTAGGGGCGGGAATAGGAGGGTGGTTAGGTGTCGTGAAAGATGTAGCCAGCATATTACATGTAAGCTGCAAGCTCGATCTAGCCTCTTGCAGGATTGAAGTTCGCGATGCCCTTATAGCTCGAGCTCTATTGTTGCCCTCTAGTTCTTTCCGGTTGAAAAATTCAATGGAACTTTTCATCCGGGAAACACCTGCAGTGTTGAGGTAACAGAATGGAAGGATGCCGATGTACGTGCCTTCGGGCGTTTTTAAACGGGACTTATAAAGCTCGGTTGACGTTGTTGTATCGAAAGTGTAAACCCCATGTACATAATGCGAGAAAAGGGGGGGAAAGAAGAAGAAATTTCAAAATTGTTTTAAATAATTTCTTAGGATTTTATAGTTTTTTTTCTTTTTTTTCTCTTTTTCAAACCGCATAATTCAGACTTTATTCTCGGGCATAAAAAAAAAAAAATCAGAAGAACCTCTCGCATCGTAAGTTTTATTAATATCTCTTCTCCGCTTATATAGGGGCGGCGACGATCCTCGGGTAAGACATTCCCCCATAATTCACACCTCGTATAAAAACAGGCCTTGAAAAGGCGAGAATTCCTCAAGATCGTTACTCGCGATTATCGATCATATTTTTTGTTACGAAAATAGCTCAAGTATATCATAACCAGCAAAGAATAGAATATAAGAAAGAAAGAAAAAAAAGAACGAAAAAAATGTTATAAAAATGATAATTTTCGGGTTTTTTTATATAATATAAAACGATACTTTTTCTCCGTGCAATATCTAATTCCCATTCACTTGAAAGGATATCGGGTATCCCTATGTACGCCACAAATCGTTCACCGATGTCCTGTATATCGGCTATAATACTCATATATAATATGGGGGGTTTCATGTGTTCCAACCTAGCCTCGGACAATCACCATTTCCAATTTCGATGTAACTCTGGTACCTTTTGGTACTATTAAATAAACTCACCCAGAATTTTTGTTCATTTTTTTTTTTTTCATATATATATATATATATATAATTTTAATAGTGGCCCCAATAATGTTCGATCAATGATGCATATAACTTTAAAACGGTAAAAAATAAAAAAATAAATCTAGATGAGTTTATCTGATAGTACTACAAGGTATCAGAGTTACGACGAAATTGGAAATGATGATCGTCCGCGGCTATGTGAAAACACGTGAAATTTCCCATGTACAATACCTACCTACATCTGTATTTTATATACCTTTACCGGGCATGTATAGATTTAATAGCAATACGGTTCGCGCAGAATCAAATCCGCTTAGAATCCTACCATAAAAAAGAATTGAACCAAAAACGAAAGAGAGGAAAAAAAAAAAAACTGGAAAAAGGGAAAAGGAAAAAGAAAAAGAAAAAAAAATACATCAAAATATTGGGTCCGTGAACAAATTTACGGCAATCCGTCTAAAAGGGGCTGCGGGGGTCGAGGATCAGGTCGGTCACAGGAACCGGCAAAGAACTGACCCCATCGTGCGTGTGGGTGACAGTTGGCTGGTTTGCCAGTAGTCCAGAGTATTTGTCGGCTGACCCGAGCACCCATACAACCCTAGTAGTCATTTCTTTCACTCCCATGCAATCTTTTTATACAATTTTTCTACGGCTTTCCTCCCTTTTGTTTATTCATTTATTTATTTACTTATTTCTACCCTTACTCGAGGTTTGTATAGAAAATTTATAACCGAATGAAATGTTTCGCCAATTATACTGCGGAAGTTAATATCTGAAGAAAATCCTTGAATTCCTGATTGAAAGTGTTGAAAAAACGAGAAAAAAAAAAACAACAAAAAAAAAATGAATCAAGCTCCTGAATTTTACTGCATCGATCGAATACGACATGACACCTCGCTGTTTCGAGTTTTATTTTCATTTTTATTTATGTTTTTTTTTTTTTTTTCGTTTTTATTTTTTTGTAAAACTTGGACGTCGAGCCAGGTCGTAAACAACGTTTTATTCCAACGGAAGTTGACGCGCTCTCGGACTTCCGTTTGATTGATCGACGGTTTTTAGAATGATTTATTGGCTCCTGGCTTTTCGACTGCTAGTTCTGCGGCACAACGTATGTAAACAGTATACTCCATTGTGTATGTGTATGTATACGCATGCATACAATTGACGGTTGGAATGCACTCGGAAACTACCCCACCCACCTGATACGTGTTCATTTTTATTCAAAAATATCCGATCCAAAAAATCCTGCAACGCTAAATACTAATTGCTGGTTTGCAGATATCCATCGCTCTGTGTGTACCTACAATCACGTAAAACGCTATACACTGCATTCGAGTTCATGAGGAAGAGGATTTTCCCATCAATTTAGAAAAAGAGTGAAACGAAAAGGAAAATTCAGATTTATATAGGGAAAGCGAAAAAAGAGGTAAAGCAAAGAAGAAAAAAAAATGATATTCCTAAGATATAAACTGAAAGCTGGTTTATCCAAGAAAGGGAATAGAGTTTAGAGGAAGGTAAATGTGCGGGGAAACTGGTCTCCCGAAGGTGGGTGGGTAGTTCAAGGGGTGGATCGGGCGGGGAGAGTCGTTGGTTTCCCGAGGGAGCGTGAAATTAAATTCCTTTGCCTTCTCAATTCCCGTGCGGGATCACCCGGAATGACGAAAACACTTCATCACTGACCCAAACGGCGGTGCAAGGGACGAACGTCTATATATTTCAGCTGTCTCTGCAGAAAATCATCAGCACCCCTCTTCACCGCAGCTAACTCAAATAAGCGTCGTTTCAAAGTTGCGATATTTCCTTAAATTATCCTTATACCTATATTATATATTATGTATATATATATATATATATATATGAACGCGAAATATTCTTCAAGCTTTCCGGAAATTACGACCAGGAGTAAAAGGAAGTGGAAGTGGAAGTGGAAGTGGGCTCGGTGGAAGCCAGAAATTGTCAGCACCGAACCGTCACCACATCCTCGAGCTGTTTTCCTTCATTTTTATTCCTCAGGTTAACAAAAAATGATGAATGCCTACATGCCAGAATGTATGTGGGAGATAAATTAGTAAAAATTATGCGAATGGGATTTAAAGGGGTTGATTTGAATCTCTGTCTGAGTTTCTTCTCGTTATTTTTTCTTTTTTTTTCTTCTTCGTTGTTTTGCTAGTTTCTAGACATAAACCACGTATCAAAAACACATATAAAAATAATTGACTTGTTTTATAAGGGCGCGAGAAATTGTTGCCTTCCATTGTTCAACACCTCGACGTTACACAGGGTGCGTAATATTTTGGTGGGTGTCCGGTATCGGGCTTTCCGCATCCCATTTCCTCCCTTCACGCTACCAAGCTTTTGACGTATCGCTAAATTCTGAGTGATTTCAGAGCCGTTTTCGCTCGCGTATAGTAGATTGGATAGATTACTAAATTAAATTAATCTATTTCATCCCACAGGTTCTATACGAACCATTTAACCGAGTTTCGATCACCGATTATTAAACGCACTATGAGATAGATTACGTTAATTTTTCTTCTCTTTCCACTGTCCAAAAAAATCGTAAGAATGTCATCTAGATTTCAACCCCAATTTAAATAAGTGAAATTCCATTTCATAAAGTTCACAGCTTACCAAGTAAATTAACTGACCTATACCTACACCTTATACTCTGTTAATAGTAGAACAGCGCGTTTCGAGGTAGTGGCAGAAGTTATATTGCATTAAATGTGGTGGCTGGCCAACAATTTCTACTCGCAAAGTCCAAGCACCTAATTGGACAGCGACTATATACATATAGGTTTAGTTCAGGAAGCAAGTACCATACCACCCCGGGCAAACGTGAGGCAGCGGCGGGGGTGTGTTACTTATATACGTTATACCCATACCCGGAGACGTCGATGACAGTACTTACCGCTAAGAAATGGTCTTATTAAACTTTGGAGGAACCCGAGAGTCCCGCTTAACGGGGTTGTAATTAAACGATATTGCCTCGCGGTTAGAACGTAAGTTTTGTCCCATTTTGATGCCTTTGAATATAAAGGTTGTAAAATCTACGTTTTCTGGGGCTAATTGACAGAAATTATTCGACAGGTTAATTATCGGAGATTTATATGATCAAAAAAAGGAAATAATCAATCAAGTCGATTGGAAAAATGAATTAAAACTTTATAAATTAATTAGATATTCATAATCTTGATTGTTAATTAAGTTTTCAGAATTGGTATAGCGAAGGAAAATGATCGCGTGCAGATTTGTTTTCTTTTTCTTTTTTCTTCTTCTTCTTCTTCTTACCCTTTTCTCTTTTTCAATTTTTGATAGGTTTCAATTGATTGGTTAAATTAATCAAGAGAAATTTTGTTGGTAAATTATTGAGTGAAGAATTTTTCTACGGCTTACACGGAATAATTAACAAACGCAAAGATTATTCTCTCTCGGATATGAACAATATCATTTTCTTGGCTTTTTCAATATTAACTCGCACTTTATTATAAATATCGATTTTTTCAATTCGAATCCGCCACGTAGCCCTGCAGTGTAACACCTCGGGAAAAAACAAAAAAAAACAAAAAAAATATTGATACCCTTTAATTGGAGGAGTTCTTCTTTGGGGGAGGATATTTTTCAATTAGATATGAAAGCTTTCGGATTTCAGCTTTTATTGAGACCCACTCTCGATTGGATACTCACCCCTCGCTCCCTCTATACCGCTACCCTTCGAGGAGAGAATTGAATTGTAATTAAAAACAACCTAGGTAGCAGATGGTATCAGAAAATCGTTGGAAATCATCGAATACAGAAAATATGAAAATTGAAGAAATGGACATTGTTGAAAAAATAATATACGACGATGTTTAGACGCGGCCTATATGATCACTCTGCCAATATATGTTTGGTTTGCGAAACGTGATTTTTTTGAAACTTCGCACGAGTCCCCCACCACTCCACTCTCTCTGGTAACCGAAGAAGATTGTTTGTCTTGGAATCTACGTCTTAACCCAACTACTAACTCACTTACAGCTTTGGAAGGGCAAAGTGTGCCAAAGGATTCGATTCCACTCAATTACCTACCAAGCTACGGATTCGTGTTTGCACGTGACAACGTCGTCTTCTCGAACGGTGTACATCTCCCACGTACCAATATATACCTATCATACGATGATGTTTTATCTTTCTACGTGTATATTACACAAAAAGCAAAGATTTTATCAAAAGAAAAAATAATTGAATAAATAAATGATAATAATAATGGTTTTTTTTTTTTTTTTTTCTTTCGTTTTTCGATAAAATTTCATCCCAAGGATCGCTCGCGCTTCTATACGGATCAGCCGTATTACCACACATGTAGGTGAAGAAAGAAAGCCTTTGTTTTCTGCTACGACAGCAATGGAGAAACAACATGCGGGTGTGACACGGTAAGATTCTATTATCCCGAGAGGTCCAGAATGGAATATAATACTGTGCGTCTAGAGCACGTACGATACATCCACTCAGGAGATGTCGTAGAGTAAAATAGAGGGAGAAATGTAATATAAAGAGAACGTTATGAAAATAAGGGTTACGTCTTTATCTATAAATTTTCAAAGATTTCTTTCCTTTTTTTTTCTTTCTTTCTTCCTTTTTCACTCAACTTTTATTCAATCTCTTCCATTTTCATTTTTTTTTTTTTTTTCTTTAGTTTTATTTTTCTATTTTTTGCGATAGAAAATATTGCGATATTAAGTCAGGGCGGATTTTCCGAAATCCTGTAAGCAGCCAGGGAGCCAAGAAGCACAGGACGCTAAAGGCAAGTTGTTGAAAACGTGATTTAGTTTAACTGCAACGTAACACAGCTGCGTATACGTTTTATAGTATATAAGGGTACTAGTAGTAGCTACTACCAGTCGCAGTCGCAGTCGCAGTCGCAGCAATATATAGCGACAGAAGTATTTAAGGTACTTTACGTTTCAGGGCGAGAGAGAACGAGATCTTTATGCTATATATGTATAGGTATATATTCACCTTACGCCACCGGCAAGCAGCTCTTCCCCTAAACTTTTCTCGACTTCTCTCTCATTTCTCGCAACGAACATACGTCCGCGTTTATAGTTTCAACGATAAAAACCGTGGAAACCACATATTTTTCAAAAGTTTTTGAACACACTACGTCCTATAAAGAAAAAATAAAAGAAATCCATGAGGAAAAATAAGGAAATAAACCCTAAAACGACGATAAAATTTTGAATAAATCATCGATCATGATATCTCTCGCGTATATAGGAAACACATAACCCCATGGGGTCGAATATACGTATATCTATACCTAGGCATTCCGTTGGTAAATTAGTTGGAGAGAAAGAGAATGTAATAAAACTATAATAAAGAAAAGAAATGTTGAGTAAAAGTATATAAAAGTTTACGACGAGGCGTTGTAGGCACCTATACCTCTACCCCAGGATTTTATCTGCAGGACTCTCACACCCTGGTCTCGTGGACGGTTGATGCCAATTCCCAATATCAATTTTCGCATATATACTATGTATATAACGGTGTGCAGGCAGTTATGGAAAAGTAATAAATTCCGAAAGGCAGTAGGAGGGGTGATAAGGGCGAAGGTACCAGAAGGGAGGAGTGGGGTTAATATTGAAAAGTTTCACCGCCTATTTATTCACCGTTCTTCTGCACGAGTGAAAAACTTTTTCACGGAGCTTACGAACTCTTTCTTCCTACTACCCCCATCGCCTCCTAAATTCACCCCGATATTCCCAGGGCGTTTCATAGTCGCCAAAAAATTCAATTGTTTCAATTTTTCATAAAATAATTTTATTCCGTTTAAACTTTCTATATACTTATGGAAACCACCCGCGTCATTCATTCATTCGTTCACTAACTCTCTTCCCTCCCTCATTGTTTGCGTTGAAAAAACGAATGTGGTTTTACCCTCCAGACTCTCTGGTACCTACTTTTCTCTTCCGCTTCCTCTTTATACCTTACTACCTACTCCCTTTTACCCCATACCTTAGTCCCATCAACTCACGGCTCAAAGTACTAACCGTAACGTTCGAGAGTATAAACGACTTAAAACCCCTCAGGCTACGATTAATTATCCACGGGCGTTATTCAGCCGCAAAGTTTTATCCCCCTTTGCAGCTTCCATATGACCAACGTGCATGTGTGTAGGTCTGATCGAAAAGACGGGGCATATTATGCATCGATCATTATGTCTCCAGTATATAGCCATGATCATTAACGTGCCCATCTATTATCAACGTATAGTTTATCTGTGTACAAAAGCTTTCGGATATCTCCTACACACGTAGACGTATAGAACGAATATTGATGAACGACAAAGCGAAAAAGAATAAGAAGAATAAGTGTGTTAGATTTTCGTTAACTCACCTGGACAGATCTTGAGAACTCATAAATTCAAAGATAAACTATAAGGGATGAAGTTTTACGATGTCATACTTGATACGGTGTGGATTAAGGACGAAGAGCTGGTTAAAATGATCGATAGTATCAGTTTATATTACACGAGTTTGTATTGGCTAATATAAGGGTGTAATCTATACGCGGAATATCATTAGGAGAATTTTCTTTTACTGGGTATATATATTATATCAGGGGTGATTGATGCCGATAATAATATCTGATATAAAACCGTGTGTGAAATGGGACTGAGACTTTTTTGACAAAAACTACTGGCTCCACGATTGGAAAAAGATATTATAGAACCAAAGTTGCATCCGGCTTCTCAAAATCAAATATTTGAATTTAACGTTCAAGCGGAACATTTGCTTTACTCTGTTGTACTTTGTACGATAAACTCTTGAGAGAAATATTTCAATATCTATCCATGATTTCTAAGTCTGTGAAGATGAAGCTGGGGCAGCAGCATTCAGGGAGAGATAAACAGCTTCTGCAGAACTGGGGAGGAGTGCTTTCTTTTCTTTAGTTCTTACAGTGAAAAGGTTTCATCCCAAGCAGACGGTTATTATATATTTCCACCATGTATTATTTATACTATATAATACATATGTAGGAATAGGAAGGGAATAGGGATGGGATGGATTAAACAGGTGAAGTAGTAATGTGTGGGACAAGGTAAGGTGAAGTAAGGATAGACTAGGCTCCGAGGTTTAACTAGGCTATGTACGGGGCCAAATTGCCCTACCGCATTGGACCGCGACAGCTATATATCTTCGCATTCGCAGGATCCCACATTACGCAAGTCTCATAATTAACCGTTATCCCTAATTGAAATTATTGGCCCGTTTGTCCAGGTAGAAGGTATGTAATTTGACGCAATGCTCGGAATCCCTTCGCGGTCTCTGTGCTTCGTATACCTACAATCCTATTTCCCTTAATTAACCAAATCTTAATTCTACCATTCAAATCGGCTTGGAATTAATAACCACTCAGACATGCGGTACGGAGATTTACCTTCGGGGTGAATTCGGAAAACATCATTCATCTCGCTCTTAGCTTCATCGGTATTAAAGGAAGATATCTGATTCGCGATGAAAAGAAATTCAACAAACATTTTTTCCCCAGTTGATCAATCCCCCATTATTTTAAAAGAACGCTTTATATCCGCACGTCGAATATAATAAGGGAGGAAGAAATTTTTCTCTTACTTTGTTCGCTTCCCTCGGTAGTTCCTCGAGAACGTATATGATTATTGCTAGATTTAAGATGATATCGCTGTCTCGAAATTTCCGAGTCGAAAGCACGATCCAAGTCTTTGGTGGTTCACGTATACAAGGAATATTTTATTCAAACGAAAAACATTTCCTACATGCATGTATACGCGTACCTCAACCCCCGTGATATTTACACCCCCACTCAACTCAACTCCCGAGACTTGCTGTCTCAATTTGCATAATAGGTTTCTTGATTTTCAACTGCAAAGAGAATATGTACTACAAGTATATATACTAAGTGTCACCCTTGAGCCGGCTCGTTTACTCACCCCTCGTCACTTTCAGGCAATATTTAAGGGTGACTCCATACTACATAAATAAAGGACCATCTCAGCCTCGGCAAAACTGGAGCGAAAATCTACAACGGACGGGAGTGGGTCGGCCTAAGATTTTTTTTCGCGTTATATAACAGGCCCAGAATTATGTTTTTTCATTTTTTTCTTCTCTCTTATTTTTCTCTTCCTAGCTTGTAGCACAGTAATTAGACTTGACTTATTATACTCTAAGTCTAAACGCCACTCGTCCAACGTTTCAGGTCAAACGGTCAAGAAGTTTCGCACCGTTCACTAAATTTGCATTAAAATCCTTTACCTAGTTTAGAATGAGTGATGAAAATTTGGCGAATCCGTTTTTTTTTTTTTTTTTGCCATTTGATCGAAGTCACGAGTTTAAAAAATGAAAATGAAAATGAAAAAAAAAAAAAAAACAGCCATCAACGATTTGTAAAATACGTGGCTGATCGAGGTTAAACAGCTCTATAGAGATTTGTGGAAAATTCTATTCGCTAACGGAAAACAATGGTAGGTAGGTATATGGTAATGCCAATTTCTATAGCATTATTTCTATAGCCATTTACTAATTGCCGGATAACGTGACGCGGAATAGCGATCGTAGGAATGTAATTTGGGTGTAAAATGGCCTAGTTTTTTTTTTTTCTGAATTCTAATAAATATCAAATTAAGAAGTAGTATGTGTAAATATTATTAACCAACTTGTTGAGTGTGAGTTTTTCCTGTTGTTCGTTTTCGTTTGACAGAAGTTTGTACTTGGTTTGAGGTATATACGATGGTAAGAAAATTTCTGCCAACTTTCGAGTAATTTAGTTTGTGGAAAGGGAGAAGAGAGGTCTGGGGCAGAGAAAAGTAAAGTTGAGTAATTAACTCCTGAGCTAATTACATTATCGACAACTTTTCTTCTGTCGCTAAAGATACGTTAACAGTTATACCGCTACCTATACCTCTTCGTAGCTAAGATACGACGTTTTCGTGATTCGCGAAAGAGTCTGTCATCCGTGTACTCGCGCGAAAGCTGTACCTACCCACCTCACTGACTAACGATAAAGTTCCTCGTCAAAAATTAAATTCAATTTCCAAGAGAAGACCTTTCAAGTATTTACTCATTTTTTATTTACTTCTTTTTCCTTATTTCTTTACCCACCTAACTCCCGCCCACCTACCGCCTCTTTATGCTCGAAAAACTTATTTATAAAATAATAATAATAAAACATATATATCTATGTATTTTTATTCTTAACGAGAGAAAAATCTCTCTCAAGTGAATTTTATCTTACTTCAATATTACCTCGCTAATTATATACCTGCATCATTTATACCAATTAGGTAGTCAAACGAATTCGACTTTATACTTTATACAAAAGTTGAGATATCAGATTTGATCACTCATATTTCATCAATAAATCATAAGCATTAATAATTGTCCGCTGGTTGAAAGGATGTTCTGTATCCTGAGCGAAATAGACTGTCATTAGAATCGCGTTTAGCTCATCGAGAATGTTATTTTATTAACGATTGCGATTATGCTAACACCACAGCTGCGGTATAAGATTTTATAACAAACATTAAAGTTATACGATAAAAGTTCTGATAAGCTTTGATATCGTAAACCCTGTATAGGATTTGCCAATACACGGTCTACATATATACGTAGCGAAAATGCAGTACCTATACTTCGCGGAGCTTACGGAGGATTAGCGGTATGCTACAGGATACATTTATGCACGTATACAGTACTCGTCAATTGACGTGGGGCAAGGTATTTTCCGCGGATTTTTGCGAAAATTGAACCAATTTCTAAAAATCAAAAAATCACATTCTGGGAAATTCAATAACCTTTCGAATGAGACTAGTTTTATCCTGATCGATTGAGAATTGGCCGATTGCCAGAGGACTTCGTAAATTGGTGATAATCGGGGTTTCGCGAACGACCCGTAAAATGATAGTGGATGTTATCGTACCCCTTGGTACCTCATACCAATTGAAAGGGCAGCTCTTGACGTGCAAAAAACACCCCCTATATGTCGCAGTCGGATAACTCGTTGAGGAGTTATACGTCCAGGAAGTTAGAATCGTTGATCAGCGATAACTCTGAAACGCGCTTCGCTCGATTCCACTGAAATTTGTTGTGGAATCGTATTTTATTACGCCCTCAGACCTCACCTTAGCGTTATTGCGATAATTGTCTTCGCAGACGAGATCCAAGTACTTCCTGAGCGCGAGGTATCGTTCATCGACATTTTCCGCATTGAAAGACTTTGAATTAAGGGCTAAGAGTTAATGATTGTTGAAGCGGAAGTTTCGACGATTAAAATGCGTGGTCATTCAATATCCGGAATGATCCCAAATCCGAAACCCCGATTATCACCAATATACGAAGTCCTTTGGCAATCGGCCAATTTTCAATCGATCGGGATAAAACTAGTCTCATTCGAATGATTATTAAATCTCCTAGAATGTGATTTTTCTAAATCGGTCAAATTTTCGTAAAAATCCGCGACAAATACCTTGCCCCACTCCAATTGTCGAGTACGGTATATAAATTATGCTTACAAACGCAATCATACTAAAGAATTCATTTCAACACGAATGGGATTAAAAAACTATGTAAACCAGGTTTGAAGTTTTTAAATAAATAATTACCATCGATTAGAGGAAAAGTGAGAATAAAAATTTACTAAACTCAGATTAAGGGTACGATAAGTTAGGCTTTGAAAAATTTATAAATAATCTTGAAAGCTTTTGGGGACAAAAAACTGAACAGATACGATTTTATTTCTATAAAAGTCCGGTTGATAATTATTCTCCGATCTTTCTTCGCCTGGTTCCACGACGCGATTTAACCCCGCTTAATTTATCAATCTACTGTTTGCTTTGAATAGGGTAAAAGAGCCTGTTGCTTCTCGCGGTATGGGGTGTAAAGGATGAAAGAAAGTAGAAGAGGCGTGAAAAAAAAAAAAATTTCCTCAACCATTTGTCTAACGTCGGATTATTATAATAATTGTAAACCTGAATAAGCCCTCGTCAGAAGCTGAGTAGAGTAATTATCAAAAGTACATAGAATGTGTAACCATAAACGTAATGAAGTACCTATCTAGTATACGTTACGATTAAACTCATGCATGCGCTGCGGGTCCTGGGATATCTAGTATATACGAAGCCAACAACTGCAACGATAACAATAACAACAAGTACAATTATGCAAGCAATTATTTTCGCTTCAATTCTCACTCCACCCTCTAATAGTGCACTGAGTAGATAGAGAAGCAGTGGTTGATGGGAAATAGTCACGCATGCCTATAGGAAGACCAAAAGCCCGTGTAACTAAACGAGAACGAAGCAAAGTGAACCCCTGACGGTTCGACGCACGTTCGTCTTCGAAACCCTGACCACCCTGACCACCGGGGATGCCAGGACCACGTGCTGGGCAGAGAAAACTAAAGCCGCCGAACAAGGGCTGCGCATTGCTACCCTCTGCGCGAAACACCCTTGTATCATTGCCTAGCGAGCCTCCCACTGTTATATCCTACGATATATGTATACCTCCAAGCTGCGTTTAAAGGTGAGCTTTTCTTAGGGGTTTCACCATAGGTTTCACGATCTTCAAGTCTTGGAAAAAATGATGCAATATATTTTCTATTCGTTTATTTCAATTATTTATTTATGCTTGTTTTCATTTCCTTGATTTCGTTCAATATTTATTCTAATTTTTCGTAGAAAAAACTGATACGCTTTACTCCGAAATCGTATTTCTTACTCTGCAGTTTCCGGTCTTTTTGTTTGCCATTATAAGACCTCTTAGTATATGTATATTTGTGTGTATATATTTACTTTGGACGCGAATTTTCCTGTTTTTACATTACGATGATATTCCTTATTCTTATTTCTCTGGGTTTAGCTGGCTTTATAAATAACGATTTCCATCACCGTTTGTGAGACACGAGGTAAGCTCAGGGGGGGGGAATCGGGTAGCTAAGAAGCGTAGAAAATAAAGAGGACGAAAAATAATAATAATGATAATAATAATAAAATATTTTTAAGTCGCTGCAGGGGCCGCAGCCCTCCATCCCCTATCTCGAGGTTCGTCTCGCCTCGTTAATATTCTTCTCTGTGCTTTTATCCCATGTCTGTATACGCGTACTTCTACCCCTGTCAACCATTAAACTCCTGCTAATAAAAAATGGTCTTGGAAATAAATGTATTTGATAAATTTTCTACAATATACAACGTGGCGATTAGTTCATACTTGAAAATTTCTCTCTTCAGATTGCATTCTATACCTCGCGTTAATATATTACATCAAACTCATATAAACAGAAATTTTCTAGACCAAAGAGAGAAAACATATCATATACCCACGATTTCACCCCCTTATTGCCTCGGAGAGGGAAACTTAATGCGAAAAGTTGGGAAAAACTATTTCTTACGGTCTCTTAGGCTCTGAATGTCTCAGTCAATGAATCACGACGAAAACCACCTTCCCTTACGCAATTCGAATCACTCTGCATAATTATTTAGGCAACTTTTAATCTCTATAAAAACTTGATGCTTCTTCTTATACGAAGAATACATCTTTCTTTTTTTCGGTGTAATTAAATTAGGAAATATCATATTTGATAGCAATTTAGTTGTATAACACCGTGACGAGTCTCGCAGAGGTAAGACAAGCTGATCTCGACGAAGTAGAGCGTAACTTCTTCAGATATTGAAGCACATTTCTCGAGCTGTTCTATACGTGACGGAGATAAAGAAATGGGAGGAAAAGACAAGACGAAAAAGGAAGAGTAAAAAAAAAAAAAAAAAAAGGACAAAAAGACGAGAGAAAAAAGTCGTATGAAAAGAGAAGAAATTGAAGAAGACGAACGGGAGAGCAGAATGAAAACTTGCAGACTGAATTTTTTGCATGAATGCCTCCCGCCTCAGTAGATGAGTCGCGTATAGCATCGGCCAACCCAACTGAAGGAGGAGATGAATTTTTAAATCTTTCAACCTTGCAGATAGGATAGGGTATATCGCCATAAAGCGAGAAGAGAGTAATTTCACGCTGGTATTTGAACACCGTTAAATAAATTCTTAGAAAATTTTTTTATCAGTTAAAAAAAAGGTATATGTTGTAACGGTCCCGGATTTTCACGAGCCTTGAGGTTATAGTGAAAAGCCGTAGCTACCAGTTCGTTTGATAATAATTTGCTGAAAATTGAAATATTGATGTTAAAATGGACTCCTCGTACTGTAATGAGGGAAAAAGGATGGGTCTACCATTTAAAAAGCCACCTCATACAGATTTTTATTGTCTACGCTATCTCACGGACTCGGGTAGGTTTAATTACCAAAGCCGTCTGTTTGTGTTCTGAATCTTAGATTTAGTCTAGCCAGTTGGATACGTTGCAACGTCTATGGTTTTTTTTTTTTTTTTTTTTCATCTTCTTCTCATCGATGTACCAAAGCGTTGTATTCTCGAATGAAATTATGCAATTACTTAATATTCCACAATTCGCTATAAGTCTCCAATCACTTCTCCACTCTGCAAGCTCTTTCATTATGCAAACACACAACTTCTTGGATATTGACCCAAACTTCAATGTTAGCATTGAATTAATTAATTCCTGATATGAAAAGTTTTTGTTTCTGTTTATTTTTCATACGGTTTTTGCGGTAAAAGCTATCGAAGTTATGCGCAGAGTGGCTGTATTGATTTTTGTTTGAAAAAAATGTGGATATTCATCTGATTTGAAGAAGTGTATGTAGGTGTTAAAAAAACAAAAAAAATAAGCAAAGAATTGGAGAAATGAAGACATTTATCATGGTGTATTACTCGGCTGGTAAAACGAACAGTGACGTTTTAATAAAATTATCATTAAAATCAAGTCGAGACGGCCGTAAATCTTTGTCTAGAAAACTTTTAAACTTGAACCTTGCGGATAGGATAGGGAGAGGCAACAATGAGGCGAAGGATAGCGATGAAACTCTGTATAATCAAACCAGAAAGCGGTCAAAACTTTGTTCCAACTCTCGTTTCGAAACGGTGGTATTTTATACCGTGTAGTTATTACTCGAATTATCTCCAAGATTGAACCCTGGACGAATATCCTGTCGGACGTTGGGACGAGTTTAACAGAATTAAACATCTGTATACCTCCCTACATATTTATTAATAAAATTATGAAATTATCACGTTAAAAAGAAAAAAAATCCCTACTCTTCCTTGCTCGCTCCTGGCTACCCGCAGAAACAAATTAAAATTATTTTTAATTGCCCTTCAACGCCAGATACGGTGAGAGTTACCTCGGACCATTTATCACTCGTTAAAAAACAGAGACAAACTTAAAGGAAGCAACGAGATCGGAGAGGGACACAAGCCCGCGGAAAAAAGCATCCTGTACTGTTTTATAGGGTGTCGAATTATCGGCGAACACCTTTCAGACGAATACGTATAACACTTATAGTTCTCCGTGCGATATAGCGAAGAATTTATCCGGAAAGTACCCTGATTTGAATTTTGTAACCGAATTTTTCTTCGTCTCTGGCGAAAAGCTCGGGAAGTAGAATACTGGAAATTTTTGTACCGCGGATTAGGCACCCTGTATACACCCGGGCAGAGTTGTGTATACATGTTCACTGGAAGGGGTGACAGCGTGAAAAAGAATGAATTTTAGTACCGTTGTGTCGTTTTACGAAGTTACGAATTGTCTGCCATTACGGTTTACGGCTTGATGGTTGAAATCGTATTTTGCACCACCGTGGCCGGTTCGCATGTCCTCCTTTTTCTGCTTTTACTAAGTTCTTAATCCGAGAAATTGTCTGAAGTTAAAAGTCGGGTTTATATACCCGGGAATTTTAATCGTCCGTCAATTCGTTCCGACGAATAGGTCTCGGACTCGTGAATCGAGCTTTTATAATTGAGGAATAAAACAGGACACGTATATACCTAGCCGTGTGGAATTCAACTCGTTTACCGCAATAACCTCATACAACAGCCAAATAACGTCGGTTGTATTTCGTGTTGGCGAGATTTTACACGCTAATTACAACGCCCATGCCGCCGCACTCCGAAGCGCGAAAATCTCGTGTGACACTGTTCGAAATGAGAAAAATAATTTTTTATCTTTTATTTTTACAAACTCACCTGTAACTGTTAAAGTGATATGCTGCACGTTGTTACACTCTCTGTTCACAGCCAGGTAAGTCGCCTCGCATTTGTAAAGTCCTTCGTCCTCCAGCATGAGGTCAGGTATCGTCAAGAAAGTCTTGGTCGCATTTTTCTTGTAGGCCATAGTCAGCCTGAAAATACAAATTGCGAAGAGATACAGTGACCAATATTCGTCGAAGAAAGAAAAGGTCAATTAAATCCTTGCGTTAAAAATCTGACGAATTTTCTTCCGCCACCCAGTAAAAGGTGAGGAATAAATTTTCCCTGTCTCTTCCGAGGATATTGTCGTGCGGTTATTTGTTGTACACTACGTTTCCCGCGGGGAGCTGTATTATGCGCGAATTGGAACGGACGGTTATGTGCTTACAGTCGGAGCTAAACGTCGATAATAATCGATGTGGTGGATAAAATCCGGCGTACAATGTACCTTTGAAAAGCCCAACCGCTTGTCGGTCCCAAAACTGCGATATATTTAAAATAACGAGAAGCTTTATACGGATATGTTGGAGCCGAGGATCCGAGGTCCAACAGGAAGACATTGTAAATCCTATCGTTTTATATTCCCAGATCTTTCGGCCAGACAAAAGTCCTGCCGAAGTAAAAAAATTAAGAATCAGATGTCGCAGTCCAATGTGGATATTCCTCATCCCTCCATATTATATATATATCTGTATTTCTCTCTTTATTCTTCTCCACAGCAAGTTATAAGAGTGACATTTCAGAGGGTGAAAAACTTACTCGGTTCTTAGATTCAGATCGGATCTTTTCATCCTTTTAAACTTTTTTTTTCTTCAAGCTTCATCTTGAGGAAAACTGCCTCTCTGTGATATAGCCCAACTTTCTTTTTCTCGTATACGTCGAGCCTTTCGAAAAATCTTACACGCTTTGCTTTTTCTTCCTTTTATCTCAATATCTCGGCTATTCTTACTTGTATCCTTTGTGAGTTTATGGTACACGTCAAAGGGAGGGTACCCCGAATTATTTAAGATATGTTGCCAAGTTGGGAATTCTTCGCGAACGTATATCGTCAACCCCCACTACTTTTTACGGCACAAAGCGTTCGCTCGAAATTATTAGGGTACAATTCATTTTTTCAATTAATTTATATCCCAATTTTGAGGGGGAAAACTCTGTCCAATTTGACCCCAAGGCCTCATACATAACGATTATTTTTGAAGAGCCGTAAAATGTTGAACAATTAACTGAATCACATTACGTGACCGCGATTTCTATTCAGAAGTGGTTAGCCTGATTAAGTGATTCGTAATGCGACTGGGTGGGTGATGGAACAATGGATATTAGCTCGAGGTTGCCACTGCGCCAAAAGCTCCGACCTCCAGAGACAGAGGTAGGAGCCATAGAGCCTGAGAGAGGAATAGAGAATGAGAGAGGAATGGTACGTCTCGGACTAAAGGACTCCCCGCAGGACTACGAAGGGTAAAGGCCAGGGCAAGCCAGGGCGTCTATTATCCTGGGCTACAAGGCGTAGTATTTGGAACTTGGGAGTTCGAAAGTCGAGAATTGGCTGCAATGCCTTTGGCGATTTGCTCGCTCGCTAAATTCCAACTAAGCCCGTAGCTTTGACCACAAAGGAGGCTGCATCCTTCGATAAAATTTTATATCGTTCGAGTTTATCTCACAGTATAGATACATGAATAAAAGTAACCGGTCCTTGCCTTTCTTCCCTCTTTTTTCATCGTCCTTTGCTTTATTTATACGGCTGATATTTGACAATTGATCAATCCTCCTACCAGCGAATGACCGCCGTTGTTGTCATGTCAACATTTCGAGGACGATGAGCGGTTTACCTTATTTACCAAAAATCCTCCCGTCTAGCACGCCACGTAGCAAGGACCTTTAAGCCGGCTTTCAAACTGCCATAGCCCATACCCAAAGACAAACGTCAACGTCGTAACATCAGACAGGCGTCTCTTGGTACTGGGTAATAATACTGCCCATCACTAGCCCCTTTTCACGTATTTCCGGATTCATTCAATTCTCGTTATTTACGCTTTTCGCCCATTTTTTTTTCTCCGTCCCCCACAAATAACACTTTTATCCGATCTAAAGGATTTACGCGATCCTAAAAACAGTCAGAATCGATGTTCTTCCTTTCCTCCTTCCATTTCAACCAGTTTACAGAAATATCATTATCCCCGTGTCAAATCCTTACTCTATATAGCATTCGTCCCTTTTGTTTCACAAAGAAAAACTTTGTGCAGATATGTGTTTCTACCTACGTAAATGGCGAAAGTTTAGACCCGTGGTCAAATAATTGTCATCTGTCACTTCAGGGCGAAAAGTCGTGGGACAGTTAGGTAATAACCAGTGTCATTCTTTCTTTTTTCTTTTTTTTTTCATTCTCTTCTTTTTCCCGTTTTTTCGTCGTTTTGTTTCTCTTTTTTTTCTGTGAAATTCGCAAATCCTTTCCACTATCCTGATCCCGTTGTGTAACTGTCTGGTTCTGCCGACAGGGAGGCATCACATCGACAGCGAGGTTCCCGGTACCATCATCGCATCGCATCGCAGAGAGCGAGATAGAGATAGAGAAAGTGAGTCAGGGGTGGAGACGAGGGGTCGTAGTACTGGCATTGTAGGCTACCAGGGGTGGTTGATGTATCGAGTTGCTGTCGGGGCGATTTGTTAGCCGAATTAATGCAGGAGGTTGCGGAAATTAAGCTAAGTATCTCGTGCAATCAGTATTCATGAATAAAATGAATACATTTACAATCGTTAGCAGCGGAGCGTGAGACTAATTGTTTGTGTCGACATAGTAGTCTCGAAGTATAAGACCAACGTCAAACGGTTATAAGATTTCAATTCCAACCCCTATCGTATGGAATCAGAAATATGTGTGCATCAGGGTGGTCCTTAATTTGATCATTTTCGAACTCCAATACTCCCATACTCCCATGAGCCAGGACATCTCCAAATACACACAAAAAATGTAGCCGAAACCCCAGGTTCTTATCTGAATTTTAAGTACCACCCCAAGAGCCGTCGAATTTCCCTATTTGAATAAAATACGATTTGTGAAATTTCGCGGTTATTTTTTTTCTCTTCCCATTGCAGTATAGCTTCAACTTATCTCAAACCTTTTACACTTCTTACCTGTAGTAGTGGGTACGTCATAAAAATTCGACAGATTTTCAATGATATAATTTTCAAAGCTACAACACCAAAAAAAAAAAAAAAATCCTCATCTTCGAATTGTGGTGAGTAAAAATTTGTCGTTAAAAATCTGTAAATATTTATAGGTAAAAATTGTGCGGAGTTTCATATTATTCAACGCGATAATGCGATGGGGAGTAAAAAATAACCCCGAAGTCATAAAAATCGTGTCTTATTTAAATTGGAAAGTTCAAAGGCTTTGGGGTAGTACTTAAAATTGAGATAGGAACCTGGAGTTTTGACTACATTTATTTGTATATATTTGGAAACGCTCTGGCCCATGGAAGCATTGCAATTTAAATATGACCGAATTAAGGACCAAGCAAGTGTACATGCGAATTGAATAATCAACGTATCGTCCAATATAAAGTTCCCTTCCAAACTGGCAACTGCAAGAAACATCTACCCCAAAAATCTCACCGAGGTAAGATCAATCCTACATCTCCTGGAAAGGTCCTTCCGATAACATCGCAATGACTATCGATGCGCGGACCGAACGTGAGCAGAGATTATCCCCGGGTCAACCCTCTCGACTAGGCCATTTATGGGCGAAGAGGGTGGCGAAAGTGGGATTTTTGTTCGTGGTTCCTCGGGGTTTGGCCAAGCTGAGGAAAACCATCTCAATCGCCACCCTCTCGACTTCTGGCAGAGTGTTTTCAGACGGGAAAAAGAGTCTTTGGATTTTCATTTCCCATGAATAGGAGAAAAATTACGTGGTATGTATAATTTCAAAAAGGCGATAGATATTTATCCATTATTTTATTCATATCCCTCGCTGTTTCCCGTTTCCTCGTGTCTCAACGATCAGCGAAACTCTTACGCGGTAAGGGATGCTCGCTTATTTCAACCCGTCAAATACCTCGAGCTTGAAAGTTGAACAAGTAAAAGTTCGACGTGAGAAAAAGGAAAAAAGTTTCTTCCATCCGAGCTGTTCACTTCTTAACAAGACTAACGCTACACTACGTGCCTTCGTCCATGTAAAAGGAAGAGGAATGACCGTCGTAATCGAGTGACTTTTTATCTCGTTTCATCACCTCGCCGGACTAGACGACCACAGCTTGGAAATAGACTTGTGCCAAATATATCTTGCCCAGAATAAGTCCACGGATTATTTTCAAAAAACGCTGATTAGGTGGGTTCAAATATATTAAACCTAGCCGCCCGAGTAAAGTGGGATTAGATGTTTTAGACGCGAGGAATGATGGAGGCCTAATGTAGCCACTGGATTAGAGGAAGTGTAACTCAGCTCGTTAGCAAAACGTAAAAGCTGTTGAGCCCGGGGTCATCCGAATCCACCAGCCTTCCGTTCCCTAGAAACCGGGAATGAGCTGCTTTCGTGGTTCCTTCAGAATAGGTGCGACGCTCAGCCCCCGGGCGATCCAGCGAAGGGGTTCATCCCCGTAAAAGTTGCAAACGCCTTGATTACAAGGCAAGCCGATCCCTTAGGACCACCCATACTCCATCGACCCCTAGACCCTTGGAAACACTAGGCGTCACGCGATTTTCTAGTTTAGTAATAATTTATCGCGACCTAGAGACGTTTCTTTTTTTATTATTTTATTTCAATTTGTCTCGGTCATCTAACAACTTTGTTATTTCTTTATTTTTCGGAATTGCGAAAAATCTACACACATCTCAGCCTCTTCTGTTCTATTCCATCATTTATTCTTTCTTCTGGTTCTGTATTTTTTTTTTTTTTTTTTTCAATAATTTTTCTTTTTTTTTTCTTTCTACTCGCAAATTGGAGGAGATATTTTTGGATAAATCATGTGGCAAGGAAGAGTGATGGACACGATTTTCCAGTAAAGCACTTTCCTTATCCTACGGTTCTATAACGCTTCGTAAATAATGTTTTTAAAGGGAGAATTTGATCCTCGCATTAATCGGTGGCTTCGCGAATCGATGCCGATAGAATTATTAACGGATCAAAAAATCTTCAACCCCTCCTGACCCCCCTGTAAAAAGTCTTCTCATTATACTTATCGCCGCTTTTACTGTGTGGCCAGGTTTTGACATCACATACTTTATTATCGCAATCCTCTATTCTCACGCTTGAACGCAAATTTACCTAAATTCGTAATAATTCGAGCCTAAAAAGTAATAATAACAATAATGACAATGATAGTAATAATTGAAAAAAATACTACGAACACAATTGAGGTATTTTTATTTAAAACGACTCTTACCTGGTCGCTACGTCGTCGTCCGCACGAGATCCCGATACCTCGCTAAATATGAAGATGCGTTTTGCACCGCGGTACCATTTTATGCTGTGAAGACCACCGCATTGTGGCGATTTTAGTACGCATGGTAATTGCACCGTGGAACCTTTTTCAGCGTGAGTTTTTATCTTCAGCCACGGTTCACTGCTACCTGTAATCGAAAAAACGAGCACATGATAAGATTATTTCCAAAACAAAAATATATCCGGTAATATTTCGTCAACGTTCATTGATTTTGTAATTTTCTCTCTCTCTCTCTCGCTATGAAAAGAATAGAAAATAAAAAACAAAAAACGGAAAGATAAAACCAATCAGTTGGATAACTTCTAACCCTCGACACCTGCGGATTGTAGACAAGAGCACAGCAGACCGGAAGGGTTGTTCCATCCGGTATAAAATTTAGTGTTAAATTCGAGTCGGGAAATTCCGAAATATCGAGGCTTAAAATCCCTGTCCCTATCCATGTTCGGTAATACGAGTCTCCGAATCGAACAAATTCGAAAGATTTTCTTTAAAACAGTAGCGTAAATCGATGCGTGAAATCGTTGTGTGATTTTACACTCTCTACCGTAATTGTGAAGAGGTGAAACTAATTACCGAAAGTACGAAGGAAAATATCCGCTTTCTCGTTATGGGTCGGTGAAAATAAAATGAGTAAAATTCAAAATCCCTACACAGCGAAAGGTCGGTGGCTGACGAGAGGGCAGAGAAGGGGATGTAGGCTTTTATCGCAGTGCAATCGATTTATTGGTGATTGGTACGGTCGCAATTTCTAGATTAATATTGATAAATGTGTAAAGCCGCGTCTCCTGAAACACGCGAGGGTGGTGCAAAAGCCCGTAATCGCGATACGTACGTGTCACCATCGAATGTCACGGACGAACGTGTCGCAGAGTTATAAACGCATACATCTATGTATGTACATACATATACGCGTATACATATTATACACAGGGTACCATCGTAAAACCAGTCCTAAAATGATTAAAGGTCTGATATATGCGATCGTGAGTAACATACACGTACCTGCATACATTTTGGAAAACGCGGATCGGGCCTAATCTCAATTACAATTTTGTATATAGCCAAATTAATGCAAAAATAGTTATTTTATTAACGAAGCTGGTTTTTTTCTTTTTTTTTTTTTTCTTCTTTTTTCGACCCGGTGTTAAATATTTTGAAAATTAACGAATCTCTCAACAAAATTATGGCATTATTAATCCGCAAGTAAATCTCGTCGGTCAATTATTGCAGGATGGGTTGTTATTTCAATTATGTGTGAACAATATTTACTCGATTTTAAAGAAAAATTAAATAAAATTGAAAATAAAGTGAATATTGTTCGATTAGCTCACACGGGAATTACATATAACCGGTACAAACACATTTTCCGGGGTAATGAAATCGCTCGTTGTTTACCGAGGGTTGTTTATGTAATAATTGTATACCTGTGTGCATAGTCACGTATCGCTAATAATTGAATAATGCATTTTACAGATCAGCCATTTGGTGAGCTGATACATTTTTTTTTTTTCTTTTTTGTCTTTTTTGTCTTTTTAATATTCGGTAAACGAACGGACGAATATTATACTTGTTTTTAAAACCCTGTCGCATCAGTGGAGCTCGGTGATTAAATAATCATTATAGAAACACGTACAAACACGAACGTTGAACGACCGTAATTGCTTAGCAAACTTTAAACAAACAGGTAAAACGAAACGTTGAAGTAGGTATACTATACTATACGCAGGTGAAGATAGCCGGGTTTAGTAGTAGGAACCAGCCGATGTTGGCCAACTCCGATTAGGTCCGTCGTTCACGTCTACGTTTCGGACGTGTGATTGGATTTTCCACTGGAAGCAATTACCCAATTACCCGTGACAAGTGTCCTTTATTTTCTATCCTCCGCGTCTGCCAACTCCGTTATACGTATTATAGTGTATAGCAAGTCAGCGTTTCGCCTCGATGAATACCGAATTCATTTTCTTTACCCGTGTAGGTTTTACTTTTCCATTTCTCTTTCCGTCTCTTTCATTTTACGTTTAGTGAAACTGCATTTACTCCAAAAGCTACGTATTTCATTATTCCGAAGAGGCGAATCCAACGTTCGGGTAATAAAAATGGTGAAAGAGTGGGGAAAGTTCGATATTTTTTTTTCTACTATTAATTCGTTGTCGATATTTGATATTTGTACACACATACCGGACCCCCCATACACCTCCTCGCAGCTCTGGGTTATATTAAATTTCCGTTCATAAAACGGAATAAAATGTACCGCAAACGCGTGCGAGGGCCAGATACTCCTTCGGCATACAAAAGTTTTTGATTGATTGACGTATTCATGTGATAGAGTGTAAGGCACGCGTCATTCCACTGGTACGAGACTGACGAAATTCACAACCCTTACTAGAGTTTCGAAATTCAACACCCAACCAGGTCCTTTTATCCAGCAGGGGATTGCGAAAAGCTCTCGACACCACCTCCCTACGTTTTTATTAGCATACATTTATATTCGACACTCTCAAAGTGACTACTTCCGGTACCATTTTACGTTCGAGGGAAGGTCAGACCGGGGCCTATCTCCCTTCTTTCTACAATCTACACCCTCAGGCTTACCCTTAACTGTTCAAATCGTTGAAAATTACTTTATATGTCATATCGTGTGAAATTTTCTCACCCCAAAGTACCTACCCCTTGTCTGACGCGTTTACTTTATTGCATATATTACATCAAAGCTAATTTCATCTTTTCGAAAGGAACTGAAGGATTTTTCTTTACAAATCGGGGAAAAAAAATTGACTGGATTTTTGAAAATTATTACACTGCAAATAGTCGAAAATACCTTTGTATAGATTCGAGGGGTATTCTCTTTGGGCTGGTTGCACCGTATAATCGTTAGTCTGCAGATTTTCTACGCTTTAGTTGAAAGCAGTGTTGAATCGCCTGTTGATAATTATTTTTGTATCGGTGGTTGGGAATTTGGAATTGAAATTGTTTCTCGCAAGGGGTGGGTGGAGGTATCAACGTACTACCCCTTTTCATACCTACACCTATACCTATCTACCTGCGTCTATTTCTTGTAGATTCTTCGAAGCGATAAAAACGTACATATTTTCCCTCGTTTTATGAGAGACATAAATGTCGATGGGAAAACACATATCATATCGATAGCGAAATAATACATCACTTCACTCTCCCGCTACGCATATACTATAGCTTTCTTCGGCATTTTCTATACGACGTTTGGAAGAAATTTTAAACATAGCTGTTCTAAATCTTATACACCTATATACCATATGGAATCGAATTTAAATGAATATAACCGTGGAGTGCTGACTGATTATTATTTTTATCGATTCATTGAGGATTTAGTATAGCGAGGTGTGTGTGGATTGAAATTTTATAAAATGGAAATAAAATCTAAAGAAAAAAACTTACAAACGGAGTGAAAGACGAGAAGAAATACGAATCCTCCCCACCTGAATTTCATTCTTGAGAAAATCTTGTTCTCGTTTTCTGCATGGCACGCGTGAGCGAGCCAACGATGTTGAAAATAATATTACAAAATGACAAAGCTCTGTCGGTTGGAATGCGTGAAAATGGTATAAATCTTAAAAATTCAAGGAAGAATATATTCCCCGGGGTGTTTCTGCGTTCGCAAGCCAACCACCAGCAGCCAGCTGCTCCTGTCAATTCGTCATTAGACGTTTTATCCCCATCAAGAAAATGAAAAAAGCGACTCAACAAGAAAGGACAAAAATTGAAAGTAAAAAATCGACGTATCGATGCGGAGCTACGTTCACTTTCACCACCAGCACCATTTAAAATTCTACAGACCAGGTAAAGGAATGGTAAATCTACTCCGTGTAAATTGGCTTAAGTTTGCGGTGACCCCGATGCATCTGCGCTGATCTTTCCGTAGCTTAGAAGTCTGGCTGTCGGCCAGTTCTTGGAGCTTACCGAAAATTTAACTACTTCCACTAATATTCTTGGAGAAACGTTGAGCGTCCCAGGATATTCGCCAGTGGTAGCAGTAAAAAATTTACGATCCACGTATCCGTGGCTGAATTCGCGGTGAAATTTTTGCCGATTTCATTGATGCCGACGGATACACAGATGCGTTTACCGTTTTTCACATCTCAACATGAACAACCCCTTTTCCCACCCTGATACCCGACTGAATCCTATCAATTCGCGCATAATATACCAATTAAAATTCATTGTTACAACTGACAGGCGTTCCCAAAGCCAAAATAACGCTATCAAAAATTGGTTTTCCACTCTTTCACCCTTTTTTACTGCGCTGGGCTGAAACCAGTAGCGCCCGTGCCGGACTGGACCTGGACCTGGACCTGAACCCGTCCATCGCATCGTACCGACGTTCAATCTACCAGGTCCAATGGTTCGTTAGCGAGTAGAGCTCCCAATAGAGCGTGCATCCGAAGCAGTTAATTAACTTGTCGAACAATTCGCTCATAGAGAGCTTGCGCTCGACGGGGGGGGGGATGTGGAGGTAGCGAATGCGAGTCAAACAGCTACTGCTGCCACTACAGGTACATACTATTACTATTACTATCACTATTGCTATTACTATTACTATTACTCTTGCTGGTACTATCGGCGAAGGAACGGGAACGACGAACGACTAATAGTAAGACAGAGATGACTGTATCACTTATATGAATGTGTGTGTGTGTGTGTGGGTGGGACGAAGTCAATTCCCTGGGTCTTCGCTCACTCGATTCTAGCAGCAAGTTCCAAGTTCCCAGTTCTCAGTTCTCAGTTCTCGGTTCTGGGTTCTGGGTTCTGGGTTCTGGGTTCCGACAAGTTTGTAGCATCTATTGTCTCGGATCTGAACAAGTCAGTCAAGGAAATGTCTGAATAAGGCTGAACGAAGACAAAACCAAGGCATCTGACAATCTCTCGAATCTCAATGAATACAAGAGAATGTTTTGTGTATGCTTAGAGCTAAGGGTACCGATTCAATTATTTTACGCAAGTATCTGTGAAGGTAGTACCAATATGTTTCGACATGACATTTCGTTCTTACTCAGAAGTGAAAAGAATTTCTAATAAATTTACAACCCTTTGTTTTCACATTTTTCATATCATATTCTCGTAAAGGTACAAGGGGTGAGGTTCACCCTTCAAGGAAGTGGAAATTAGGTGCTCGGGTATCTCGCTGCGCCTGAGGAGTTGATATCAAATATAGGCTGGAACTAAATGCGTGATGCTCGCGGAAAATAATTTTACCGTATTTGAAGATGCTCGTGCGAAATTTTATAACGTAATGAAAAATCCTTTGACTTTATTCATTCCGGCAATATTAGACGTTTTAGAATTCCTCCTCATACTCTTCTTTTGACTTTATATTACCCAAACTCTCTGTCTGGCTAATATTGGCTAAGGTATGCCTGTGCGCTTTGGTATAAACGAGACAGCGACAGCGCCAGAATTGATATTCCCTTTATTTTCATTTATTCGTTTTATCCAAAAATTTCTGAAGGTATTCAGGCGTAGCCACAAAAATATTGGCGGATCTAATCAATAAAAATCGTTCGGAAATGGTTTTTAATTAAAATTCAAACTAGGAAATAATTGGCGATCAACGATTATCCAATAATTCTAACCATCTTATATTCATACAGCCGACAGGTTATTAGACTGAATTTTTTATTATCGGTTATCGAATTTATTTCATTTTATAATTATTACAAAAGTCTGGAAATATGCATTTTCAAATTACCATCGTTTTATCAATGAAAATATTTTACGTAATATAACAGAACCCTCTTCAATTTACTTCCGCAAAATCCCTGTCAGCCACGCGTTGGTAAAGAAAATGGCAAACAAGTATCCCTCCGAGCATGGCGCCCTGGAATTAAGCTAACGAATTACAAAAATGTCACGCTCTCCTCGGGAAGATAGCCGACGGACGTGAAGCTGGGTTGTATAGTAAAAAAAAAAAAGAAAAAGAAAAAAAACTTTCCTCTACAAATCTCTGGGAGTATAGCTGTGCTAACACAAACTAAGTTAACAACCGAGATATAAACTATGATTCGAAGAAAACTAATTTTCTTTCTTTATCTTTGATTTTTATCAACAGCTATGTCGTTGATTTGCATGAAAGAAAAAAACATTGTTTTCCTTCGATTTCGATTCTTTACTTTTAGTGAAAAAATAAATTTTCATCATCTCTCTGTCGAGGCAGCTTTCATCCCGAATAATTTGTAAATTTGATAAACGAATCGAAATTTTGTTTCGCAATAAATTTTCATCTCTTTATGATCCCGGATTTGCAGTATGGAATCAGCGGGATTGTGGAGTGGCGACGGGCGAGAGGAATCTTTAGAGAGCAACCAATTTTCCTCGGCTTGGTATTGTTTATCGAAAAACGCCGGTGTAATGCAATTTGCGAATACCCAAGGGAGCCGGAGATGCGAATATGCCCGAACGTCTTCTTTCTAGGTTCGCGCTGCGCTCTACACCCGTTCGATTCCCTTCCAATCCTTATATACTCCTCTTTGCCCCACTTGCCAGAGCTTTGCTCGACTAGATATAGCCAAGTTTCGCACCCACGACCACCCAACCCCAACCCCAACCCCAGCCCTTCTTCGTTCTACCATCTCAGTCTTCACAACCCCCGTAGAGCCAAGCCAAACCGTGAGCGCAGGTTCGAATCAACTTTTGTCTATACGCTGTAAAACGTGACCGAACTGTCGAGGGCATTGAAATCCGCACCATGAATACATGGGGGGTACCTTTTCTGCTCTCTCTCTCTTTCTCCCTCGCTCTCTATCCATACTTATTCCCATCGGAGATAGAGGCGTCTCGACGTCATACTTTCCTCAGACGTACCTTTATACACCTTGCAGAGAAACGAGACGCAACTTATTACGAATAGAAGCTGCATGGGGCCAGATCTGAAAATCGAAGATTCTAGATCGACAATTCTTTACTCGGTATGGACTTCCAACACATATCTGGCATTGGGCCGAATAATACCGAGGGAAATCACTACTTTGTTCCAATGAACCCCCATTCTTCTATTTGTCTTATCTTGGGGAATTAGTTCTGTTCATTTTCCGTTAAAATTAATGAAAACGTGTCGACCATCATTTCTTTGCGGAGTAAAGCCAGGATTTTTTTGGGGATGATAATCGTACCAGATACAACAGATCTTAGAAGTGCAGGGATACGGGGAGAATGATTCGTCGGATAATTCTTGATACCGCAAACAATTTTTATAAATGCATAATAATATGCAGAACGAGTATAATAAAAATGATAAAATTGTTTATGGCAGTAAAACGTGCCAATAATGTTGGCTACGTGATGGAACAGCGAGAACCGAGAGGAGAATATATAACCAACGTTTCATGACAGGGTGATATCCTTGATACGTTATTCGGAGAGAAGTTCGTGGAAATCGTGCCGAGTCACCAGTAACCATCAACGTGAAAGGTTAGCTGATCCCTTGGACAGCGGAGTTACGTTCTATAATTTGATACCAGCATACCTATACAGTTTTCACGGTACGATTAGTTGTTTCAACCTAAATTTAACGCAGATTTATTTTGTCTGGACGTCAATTAAATCAACTGAAAAATGTTAATTCTTTTTTTTTTTTTCTATCTTTTCTTTTTTACTCCCCCATTTAATATCATACAGTAATAAAATGAAAAAAGAAAAAAAGAAAGAAAGAAAAAAAAAAAAAAAACTCCCCATTCACACTAGACTGAATTTGTAGCAGCTGTTGAAAATTCAATGCGCTTTTAACGGGAGGATAAAATTTATTCACCAGATATATGTGTGTATATATATATATATATAAATTTTTTTAATTTTTTTTTTTATTATTATTATTATTATTATCCTGAAAGTTACGATATGGGGATAAAAATTTGAATGCTTCGTCCCGTGTACGTATATCGCGCGGGTCGAGTTCATAAAACGAGTGAAAATGAATTCTATGAATAAGATTAACGCTCGTGTTAACAAATCTTTATTTTTTTTATTATTTAATTTACTTTTTTTTTTCTTCCTTTTTTCCTTATCACCCTTTCGGACCGCTAGAATACTATAGTACGTGATAGTTTTTCGCTACGAGGTTCGCGGATCAAGAATCGGATTATTTGACCCGACTTCGTTATAACTCTTTTATATCCTATTTTCTGAGAGTTCTTCGATAGCTAGTAGATAATCTTTTTTCACACGATATTCTGTATTATATATATACGTATACTCCCACATCATCATTTTTCCTTCCGTATTTTATCTCCGCTTCTAATCTATGGATCATTATAGATCCGGGGCAGTAGGCAGGTACACAACCTAGCCAATTATTTTTACCTGCCCTTATTAAGCATAGCGACATTTTTTATTACTTTGCAGATGTTTTTTTGTTCTTTTTTTTTTTTTTTTTTTATCGCTTTCCAACATTCGTTCATTTATATCTCATTTTCAAGTAAATGAAAGCTTTCATATTTTGCCGGAATAATTATTCAAAAAATATTGCGAATTTCATTGACATTTTTGCTTCCTTGTGTTATTATCGTTTATGCAAAATACCTCGAAATATCATTAAAAATCAATAATTGAGACAAAATTATTATTTTCATATAGCTCGGCGTCCGTTTTGTCCCCTGCCTGTTCTGTGTCCACGTCAGGAAGCTGAAATAAGCTTTTTTGAAAAAGTTGAGAGAATGCCCGTTTCGCCCCCATCTCCCCTTCAGTACCGACACATAATTTTATCATCCTCATCTATAAAGCTACTATACACCTAAAAAATAACGAAGTTATCTTCTACGCTGGGTTTTAAGTGCCTCTTTCTGTACTCTGCATAATTTATTCGTACGTATGATACAAGCGCGGCCAAAAAATCTACAGAGTACATTACATACACCCACATCTACCCACCTAGGTGGTTTAGTTGTTCCCGTTAAATGGGCGTATCGCGTTGCACGCGCGTAAATAAGTGCACTTTATTATCAAGGCTTATGCTTAGGATACGAAAGCGTTTACGTTTGTTATTTACACGTCATATGGTCAAGAATTATGTAACGTTCTTTTTTCTGTCGTTAGGAGGAAATTGGACAAATAAAAACTGACAATTTTCGATAATTAGTGACCTGCGTCTTTTATACGATTTTCAAACATATGAATCTATATCATCTCCGATTTGAAATTTCTCGAAAGCTCTTTCCCTTCGTCATCATTCAGCGTATATCGTTAAATCTATCTAATCAATCGGAAAACAGCTGAGAACCTTGGAACCTGCGATCTTAGCTGTTTATTTAAGTCGTAAAAGGATTTCAGAACTCGAAAGAAAAAACATTTTCAACGATTCGATATCGACGTCTTTGCACCCCCAACCGTTCAAGCCAGACTTTGAAAATTTTTAATCTTCTTGGTATGATTATATTTCATTAGCTGAAATTATAAAAGCCAAGGTTTAACGTGTATATGATAAATAATCAGGTCAATTATTGTATCGAGATAAAAAGTAGGTCGCCATCTTTGCGAAAAGCAGATGAGCTTTTACTACAGCTGGATCTGAACTTTGTAAAGGCTTATGGAACCCGGTACTACTATTGGCTGGCCATTCTACACCTCATCCTCTTAAGTGGAATTCCGAGTCCGGTCACGATGAGGTTTCGAGAGGGTTTTACGGATTTCAGGAAGTTTGTCTTTTACTGGTAATAGTTATACTGCCTTCAGAACTCGAAAGATTTATAAGTTCTTGCGTCTACGTGAGGGTAATGTATACTGTACAATTAACAAATACATAAAGTATAACTAGCCGAAGGTGTTACTAAGCCCATTCAACTTTATTTCGAATTTCAAGAATAAGGAAAGACATATAAAAGACAGGAAAGTTTTATAAGAAGAATAAACGAAATGGAAAGAAGAATAATAAAAAAATTAAATGAAATCTGTGCCCTTGTTGCGATAAAATAATAATAATGATGACAAAGGGGGAGAAAATTTATGAATAAACCTACCCGGAAGTTACTACTCTTCTTTTCAAGACCATAAGTGGAAGGGAGGGAATCGAGTGTATGCATATAGTGTGGATGAAGTAACAGATCCCTTTTTCTCTCTTGACTTTAGCTTGATAATTATTATGTTTTAACGACGCTTCAATTTTCTTTTGAAAACACACGAAACGCAAACCAGCCAAAACTCGAGGTCCGATGGCGCGTTAAATTGGCTCTCAAAGCCCTCAGGGGCCACTCGAAGCGTCGATAAAACATAAAACGAAATATACCCACCCATCTACCCCGAAAAGTCAGAAATCAGTTCACAAAGAACACGACGCGTATCACATATGTAGATAACACCGAACTCGAACCGTATGTATTGGCAGAAATCGAAGAAAGTATATATGCGCGGTGAAGGACACGGTTCGTGACTAAATTTTATTGCGAAATTTATCCAATCCCCCATCCTACGACCCCTATCACACAATCGCTATAATAATACTTAGAGTATAGATTCTCGATAGTTCCGAGCTTAAAAGACCATTCCACGATTCGCAGAACCTTAATTCCCACAAGTATTAGCAAATATATTACCACTGCGGTTCAATCCACTAAAATATCATCAATAAATGTCGTTTAAGGTATTTTTATGGGACCGAGTTAAGGATCAGAATTTCAAAAGTTCCGAAAGGTCGAAAATCCCGAATTTCAATATTACCGATGACAGTTTTTGGAAAGGGTATTCACCCGGAAGTCTACGTAGCCGATTCAAAAAACTGTCAATCGAAGAACACCGGAGGTTAAAAATTCCATAATCTAAAGATCCGAAGGGCCAAAACGCGGAATTTTGGAAATTCACGGATCTATACATTTAGTGTTTGTTAACTCGGGCTGTATTGATCGTATCGAAAGTATAACCCTTACGGAAAAAACCCTCAAATTTAAGGGGTAAATTCACACCCCCAAAGTTTTGGGGGTTTACCCCGCATTTGAAGGTGAAATTTGGAGGTAAACCCTGAGTTTTCATGGTAAACCCCTAAAACTCTTGGGGCGCGAATTTACCCCTTAAATTTGGGGTTTTTTCCGTAAGGGAAGTATGGTCAAATTAATCGTCTTGGGATGTACTTTTCGAAACGAAATTTTTCAAAATTCTATCAATCATTTATCACATCGAAGTCATCGATCGAGGTAGACAAATTGGATCTGCGCCTAAAGAGAGAACTAATTTTTTTTTGTCTTCACGTCCCGAGAAATAGACCGAAATTTTCGGATCTTTGGGGCTTCGGGGGTCTGGACTTCCGGAGTTTTGAGCTGCCTGCATTACGATTTTCCGAAATTTGAATTTTCCATAAACTTCAACGTTTCGGAAATTTTCAAATCATTTCAAACGAGTCGCGCTGGAGGCATTTACTCCTTCTAAAATCCCAACGATTATTAGTTCATCAATAACCATAAATGAATAAATAAAATATTACCAAATATTTAACTGATAAAATTGACTGCGGTAAATTCTGGAGCTCGAAATTTATGCTTGAGATAATAACCTGCGAGTGGATAGCCGCTGGAATTGTTCAGTTGTCGGGTTGTCTAGCTGTCAGGTACAGAAGGCTGACCATTCACTGATTTTACTCCTTATAATACGACTGCCAGTTTGGTTTCTAGCCTCTAGAGTCGGACAGCTTGTTCGAGTCTCGTATATTAGTTTCAGAATCAGACCAGTTTGAATAGAGTGGATCTTTCATTTCTCCAAATAGATAGAATGAAAAAAGTTTCTCGAGGTTTTCGGAGGGTGTGAAGGCTTGAAGTATCATTTTCGCGATATTAATTAATGGCTGGTTTTAATCACTGCTTCGATGAGCCTACGCTTCTCTGCTTGAGGACTGGAATTTGTGGAATTATGTATCATCCAGGGCGGAACAATAACAGGTCTGAAATATCTCGAGCGTAATTTTGATTTCCCGTGAAATCGCGTAGTGGCGCATATTTCCGGTTCGGAACTTCTTTACGCGGAAATAACACAAGCAATTCTCTCTCTCGCGCGAACTGTTCTCACCGCTATTTCTCCTAATTACTAATTCGTGTAGCAAATTTCTATTCGCCTACCCAGGTTCTCGTAAATAACACCATCCAGAGATCTCCATACGTTAAACGATAGCTCACAATTCACAGAAACAATAATTAACCCCATCGAAATGGAGAAAATTCATTCAATAATGAATAATCTGAAATAAAAATAAAAAATTTGTAAAAAAATAAGTAGAATTCATTTATATACACATATAAGTTTGAGTATGACAGGTTAAATTGGAATTCGATTAAAATTCTTGTGGGTTTTCATCGGCTTGAATTCTCTCACTATAAAGCTTTATTCACAGACTCTTATGTAGGGTATACATGGGTCCATATAGAGGGTAAAATCGAATCTTTCTGTTCATCGAAAGAGAAAGGGAAATACTTTGTATTCGATTCGGTGACGAATTTGGTGTATTCAGCCCAGGGAATGGTCCATCGGTCAATCGGGAACCTCCCTCGTCCATCGCTTCGAAAGCGTGACCAAAATAGGATGACCATTGTAACCACGTGGGATACGAGGCGCCTGCCCAAGGGGTACAGGGTAGAACGTAGAACGTAGAACGTGGAACGTGAAGCGCGACGCTTTCTCCCTCGCTCTCCCTAACAGTATGTCACGAAACCTGGTGGCGCCCAGAGGGACGGCCAAATTAATGGGCTCACAGGATATGGAACAGTGTGATACGTGATCCTTTGGCACGGTGATCCCCCGGCTTCCCCCTTGCATTTGGAAAAAGATAAAACGTAAAAAAATAAAATAAAAAAATGAAAAAAAAGAAGGGAAAACTCGAAAACAGGTTCAATTCTCCCTCCTATACAGAAAACGGACGCTTTGTTATTCCTATTATATTTTCGAAGGGACAGTACCCCGGTTCAGAATGACCCACGTTCTACCCGGATCATTTATTATAATATCCATTTCCCCAGAATTCTCTGTCTAAAAATTCAGTTCTCCTTCTTATATAGTAAATTTCTCATGCCACATATAAAAAATCGTTTTTCAATTGCATCGGTGATCGATAGGAGATTCTCGCGATTAAATCATTCCCGTGTGGCTGCAGGGTTATAGGTGACAGATAACACATGGGAACGAAAAAAAAAATCGTGTTTAATGTACCGTAAACTTCGCTCGACAATCTCGTATGTCGCATGGAAGAGGAATTCTTATTGAAGAAATAAAGCAAGAGTGATAAAAACAAAAAAAAAAAAACAAAACAAAAAAATAATAAATAGGGGAATCGATCCACTAGGGAGGAGAAAAAAAGGGATGATATTGTAACGATAATGAATAATTTCTTCTAATTAGAGGATGAATAACTTCATTCAAAACCCTAAAAAATTAGTCATCTGTATGAAACGCGTAGCTCGGTTATAGGTATATTATACCCATAATAATGGGGTTGTTCGAATTCAGAACTGAATTTGAACAGCGCAATGATAATCGATAAGGGAGATAACGTTGGGGGTTGAATTCAGTGCGACATCACCCCCGTGCGGGATGGGCTGCTGGTTTTTGGCAAAAACTTATCGGAGGTGAAGCGGTCGTGAACCGCAGGCTCAGGTCTGGAGGTGGACGAACCAACCGAACTGAAACCGCCAACTGGATTCGAAATTATACAAATTGCGGAGAGATTAGCATCGACTCGGGAAAACGGGAAAACGGGAAAACTGGGAAACGGGAAAACTGGGTGACGTTGTACACGTGGTACACGTGGTACAGAGACGAATGGGGCGAGCCGGTAAAATTGCAAACTCACTGGATTTATGGGTGAGGGAGAGAAAAATAGGGAAATATAAGGAGGAAAGGAGAGAGCAGGTGAACCTCGTCTCGTTTCCAATCGAGGGCGAACTTGTTCGCTTATACTGCTCATACCTACCGAATTTAGTCAGTTGTCAAGGAAAATTTGTGACTCTGTTAGGTATCTAACTTATAAACTTCCATTTTCGGGGGTAAAGAAATGCCCGAAATATTCAAACACTGAAAACAAATTTCAAAATGATAAAAAATATCAACTCTAGATATACGAACAACCCCTATTTCCGTTCAAGGTTCTCTCTTCCTATTCATCACGGACAAAGGTCATCAAATTGCGAGGGTCAGTGACCGACTGCACCCTTCCAAGCTCGCAACGACTTTCATTACTCCTACTCTTTACTCGAAAAAAAAATAAACAGCAAAAAAAGGAGGAAATGAGTGAACGAACCATTCAGATGTTGGAATAAATATTTTACGGCATCGCGTTGGGTTCCAGGGGTTGAGTGGATAGCCTCAAGCTTGCGGTGGACGTAGGTACTGGGTACAACCCCGCGTGCTGGTAACGCATTTGCATTATATAATTGAATAGCCGTCCCTCTCGTTTTTTGTTCTGTTCTTTTTTGCTTTTTTTTTTTTATTTTTTTTTTGTTTTTCTTGTTTCTTCTTTTCATACTGGAACTTCAATTAACACGTGTGCAATCATTGACCGGTGATAGACAAAAGCTAGAAGATGAAGAAACGTGAAAACATTATCGAAGCTTATTTTACGGCAGTTGCTATCTACCTAGAAAATGATTATTTTTTTCTTTTATGTTTTTTTTTTTCTATTCAATGAACGGAATTTCTTTGATATAGAAATAACGATCAATGGGATCGGATTGAGCTACTGAAAAAACCACTTCACGCATCAATGTTCGCAAAGCAAAGCTGATTACGCGGGGAACGGTAACGAAACGTGAAATTTTAAAACACTTTTAAAGGGCTTGGTTGTATCAGTAAGCAAATCCTCTACGCGAGTTTTCAGCGCTGCTAAAGGGATGAGCAGATGAAAGAGAGAGAGAGAGAGAGAGAGAGAGAGAGAGAGACAGAGAGAAGGCGAAAGCCGGGAAAGAGATACTATGGGAATAGGGGATGCAAAGGTGGACGGAGAAGAAGACGCAGAAGAAACGTCCTTTTGCAAATTCGGATATCCTTCGTTGGTTGCCTCCTTGCAAGCGGAGTAGGTAAGTATAGAGAAGGTTGAGGGTAGGACAAACAGGGTGGCATGGGGCTGTACGGAAGTAAGGAAGGAAGCCTCTTGGCTATACTTGGAAAAGAGATACAATTTATTCAATCCTCATTCCTTCAGGTGACCCTTCGCACGGGCGTTGCCTTTTTTTATCACTCTTTCTCTCATTCCTTCTTCGAGATCCACTCCACTCCACTCCACTCCACTCTACTTCTCTCTTCACTCTTCTCCTCTCCTCTCCCATCATCCCTTATACTCGTTTCTCTGTCCTGATACTTTTTTATTTATTTTTACCCGGCTTACCCTCGTAAAACTGAATCAATACGCGCCTATATCTATTCACCGCGTTTATACACAAACTTATCAAGTTATACGTACATACATATACCCATGCATATAGATATGGATATGCATACGTTTCAATGATACTTTTATTTTTTTCTCGATTATGTATATACGTGCATTCACACGATAAGTACCACTCGTCGATATCCGAGTAAGTAATATCCATCTATTTCGAGTTTAATTTCGTCCAGTAAAAAACTTGACTTTGAATTGAGAGAAAAAAAAAAAAGGAAATCCATTTTCATAGAACCAATTTCTCGTTTCAACCCTCGTAGAATCTAAAGCCAGCTAATCCCCATTGATAACCCTGCGAGATTCCTGAACTGTTGAATTCTTTTTTTCTTTACTTTTTCACCGTTTTCATTTTTCAACGAATAATTTTCTTATAGCACTAGCTTCTCGCCGGCTGCCTATCATTTTATATGTCAGGTATATAATGACTTCATTTCGATTTCTCATAACAGCTCTATAGTTGGAATATTATATTGAATACCTGAAGTGTATGGATTCGAAACGTTACTATACTCATTTTTCCTCACTTATGTGTCCATCCGCCGACTGGGTAGGTATACGTAAGTAGGTATACGTATGTACACAAAGGTACCGATTTCATTATTCATAAAAAAAAACGTGAGGCTATTTAACAACTGCTTCTACCACATCGATTTCGAGAAGCTAGAAGACCCGGAGGACATCAATTCTTCACGAAGTATCACAACACAGAGAATTTAAAATTCTACAGTCCTAATTTTTTCTCCCAAAAACTCTTCTCCAACAGATTTTGCTATTCAATTTCTCTAACAACCCGCCCGCTTTTATTTACTACCTTTGTTCTCCGTTCTACGCCGGGCAGAGGAGTTTTGAGCTGCGGGTTCTGTTTTACGTTTATTGTTACTAACTGGGCGAAAAAAAAAAAATAAATAAATGAACAAAAAAAAAAAAATTAAAGTACAGAAATTAGTGCAAACAACGAAATTGTACAAAAATGAAAATTAACAAAAGTTATTACTCGAGCATTCGCCAATTCATTTATACTACATGAACACAACTCGCACTTGCAACTTTTTACCTCTATTATTATGAAGCTTTTTATTTTATTTTTTTTATTTTTTGTTTTAATTTTAATTTTTTTTTTTTTTTTTTGTTTTTTTTTTGCTGTCAAACCGTTTCTGCAACAGCTTTACTACCGCCCGTTTTACCTCCGGTTTAAGTAACCAGGTCAACGCATGAGCTCCAGACTCAAGTATTTTATTTTTATTTTCCTTCTTCTCTTTTTCCCACAAATCCAATGCCAACAATATATGGCGTCACGCTACTTTACGAGCGGGTCCACGATGAAGATATACGAAGTGGAGGCTGGGCGTCTCCGGGCTGTCTCAAGGGTATAACTGTCTGCTGGTTCCCAGCACTTTTGGCTCTCTGGTTCGCGGGGATAAAGGATGTCTACGTCTGTAGGTTAACTCGACAAATTAACCGCCCCGTCTCTCACCTCTCTTCGTACTATTCAATTTTTTAAAACCTCAAATAGATCGGAAAAATTCTAGTTTAGAGTTTAGGGTTGGAATACTAGAGTAAGGGTTGCCCAGGGTTCGGCTGTAACTCGGTTTATTGTTTTATTATTAATTCAACTCTCACCCAGATAAGAAAAAATAATAATAATAATAATACGAAGAGCCGAGAGCTTGACGAAATGAGGGGAAAGAAAAGTTGGATAATCAGATGAAATGAGAATATGCAACAACTGCAGTCCATATCTAATGGCTCGGGCTGCAAGCCGTTAAAGCATTTGTAGCTGCAATTTCAACTGCAGAGATAGGTGGTTTTGTTGTCGGAACACCCTCAATTCCTCCCTTGGTGAATCAACCTCTCGAGGGAAAAAGGGGAATCACGTAGTGGACCGAAACTCCCGTGATTACTTCCGAGAGCTTGGATGATCTTTAATTTCATTTCACTTTTACCTAATTTGCGCCAATTTCCATCGGACATATACCCTACTCTAAAGTAATTGGCGCAATATTATCTACACAAATTGACATTCCCTTGCCTATAAATAATTCATAGATTGATACTTTATATATTCAGATATTTTCAACCTTAATTATGTATTTTCAATGCAATATATAATATATATATATATATAGGTATATAAAATATAATCTTATCAATTCTGAATAAGAAATTAGCTCAACGGTGCATAAAATTAAAGATCAAAAGGAATAATGCATCAAAAATATCACTTTTATTATCATTATGAGAAGAGATCGGGATCGGGGGTCGGGTAGTCATCAATCTTTTGAAAAGTAAAAAAAATCAAAAAAATAACAAGAACAAGGAAAAAGGAATCGAATGAAATTAAAGAGTAGGTACTCAATGCAAATAAAGTTTCGTAATGCGCGAAAGCCCAAGGGTAGGTATTATAATTAGCTCGAGACTTTTGCGTTTTTTTTTTTTTTTTTTCTTTTTCATTTTTGATTTTTTTCTTCGTTTTTCATTCATCATGTTTTCTAAGTTAATCTTCAGTTTTTTTTTTTTTTTTTCATTATCCGTGACAGTTTGGCTTGTTTAATTAAATGTGCCGAGCAGCTAGCTACTGCAGTTTTACCCCAGCTACGAATATTAGTATTTTAATATATATATATATATATGTATATACGTATATACATATACGCTGTTGATTATTCCTAGTGGAAAGTTATTTGGAACAATGGGAATTTGAATGAGATAATCTCTATGTACTATACGATTTTGTTTTTTCCTTTTATTCTTCCATCCTGCGTTTGCCGAAATATCGGATTCATTATTTACGTAAAATAAATGATTGATGAACGTGAAAATTGATTTACGATATCGAAATTATTCTATTTTGTTGATCGTATACGATTTCAATTTGCTGATATTAATTAGAACAGCTTTCTTTCTGAGAGCTATGAATCTCGCTGTATGAGCTATTGTCTTTTTACGATCAAGCAGATCGTATAATCGCGTTTCTATCCCTCGGCATTTGGAATTTCCCTGATATTTAGGCTATTATAATTACGCGGTGTGTTATATACGAGATAATAAACATAGATAAAGCAATTAAATACGACACACGATCACACGGTCAAGTAATTGTAGCGGAAGCCAGCGGCTGCATTAAGCGTATATTATACTCACACATGAAACTATTAATTTCACATATATATATATATCTGCGAATATAAAACTGCTGCAGGAGCCGTGCGAGGTGAATGAATTCCATTAAAACTGCATCAAGTATACAGTCGTTCTGCGAATTCAGAAGAAAATATGATGTGAAAAAGAGGAAAAATAGCGAAAAATATTAGAACGAAAAATTTGTCACCCAACTCTCTTTATTTTCTTCTTCTTTTCTAACAACTCGTGAAAAACATGTGTGATAAAAATAAATAAAATAAAAAACAGATTCTAGCTGTCTGAAGAGGTTCTGTCTCTAGCGGACTGACTCGCATCTTGAAACTGGATGCAATTAAGACGTAGGTGTGAACGAAGGGCGCTTTTGACGCTCTTGAGCCTGGGCCGGATTTCACAGGTCGACACTTCCCCGACGTGTGCTTACTGTGCATGTTGGTGGGATTCATAAGTACAGCTACGTAGGTCGTAGGGTATACCAAGGTAAACCAAGTCTATTATACCGCTTTGAGTTAAATTCGAGTACAAAAGTGCGCAGGGTAACTAACCATATATAGGTATACATGTGAGTCTGTATGGTAATGTGTATGTGATTTAAGAGGTAAACTCGGTGTAAAGATATGTAGAAAAATATGTCAGGAAGAACATCCCTGTACGTATAGAACAACCCAGACGTATGTATACGTACATATAGGTATTTATGTATGTACGTATGTACCTATATAGCACACGAGCACCGCTAGACTGGTTTTAAACAAAACTTTAGTAGACTCATAAAAGTCACATTTCACCTGGTTATTTTCAAATGGTATCACTACTCAACGTCAGACAATTTTCCCCCCCAAATCGTAGGTCGTAAAAAATACTCGAATTCAGCCACTTTCTATATCCACATCTCACCCCCTAGAGGCACGAGAATTATTATCAGAAGACATATACTACTCCGAGAAATTCATTTCCTCAACGAATTTAACAAAAACTAATCCTGATTTATTTTTTCCTATTTTCTATTCTTAGTTTTTAACGAGCGAAACGGGGAAATGGATATTCGGCACGTAGAGCGATATTTTGTGCAATGCACAGTTTGCGAGAAATTCACGAACCGTGAAGCGTTATCTAGTCTTAATTAGACGCGTAGGTACTGGTCTTCGTCAAAGACAATTAGAAGATGGAAGTTCTCAGCTGGCGCGGTTATACAACAGCAGTGTAGTACTATCCAGTAAGTTAATACGAATTATATATTAATAATATATATATGTATTGTACGTACACGTCTATATATACGTTCTTTGCCGTCTGCTATAACTGACATACACATCTTCTTCACATATAGATGTATATAATGTACCTAGAATAGGTATATAGGTGGTTATACGAGCAGTTATCCTTCAACCATAGTATAATACCAGAGGTGGTATTGCACCGAACAGGATTTACGACCACTTTAGGTAACGACAATCTCATGTAATATAATACAGATATGGGTTGGATTATATGCTGATTTCACTGGGTATATACTGTACTGATATCCTCATGCGATGCAACCATCCTGCTGCATATAACGTATGTTTCGGATTGTGCCATTCTCACCATCCTTACGCCGCGCCTCCTCGTCATCATTTTAGCTGGTATACCTACAGCTACTAATCGTGAGCAGGTCTAACCGGCAATCACCGACCATCAAAGCTGGATTATCCCCTGTTTCTGTCGTTCATAATACATATATAGGTGATATAATATTGACACGTAATTAATCATCCAAAGTACGTTAGAATGATCATGAAAACCGGAATATCTGATCCTACGTCAAGTCACCAATTTCTTGTATACCATAACATATGAAATAATTTTTGGTATGCATTTAAGGGTGAAAATTTAATACCCGATTAACTAAAACTTTTGGGGTATGAATATAGGGATCAATTTATTCTGTTCATTAACTATAATAGTTAATGCAGGTTACATATACCCTTCTATATAGCATACATATACTAAATATATATCCATGAATGCATGCATGCATGCTCGTGAGCATATGAGTTTGGTGCAATTAAATTTCAACAGGGATATAATGATATTCTCTGGCAAACAGTATAGCTAGCATCGATACAAAGTGGACTACTATGTATGGAAAATATTAATCGCATAACGTGCCAGGTGGGAAACCATGCGTTAACTTATACCACCCCATGTTTTCACCTACATTATATAGAGTTTAATTACCACACAATGCGATAGGATTTAAATACAACGCATTAAATACGCTAAGTATTCAGCGTCGAATTACCGCTAGCGATAATCAAGGATCGGAGTTTTTTTTTTTTTTCTACTTTTTTTTTATGCAAAAACTCTGTGGAAGCGTAGTCTTGAAAATTCATGCGATGTATTGCGGTTACAAGAAATTTACATCGGATGGAATAATCTATTTTTCTTTTTTTCCTCTTTATATTCTTCTCTTTCTCGTTTTTCATTCTTTTTTTCCTCATGTATATGCCAAAAGGTATGTGTATACCTGTGGGTACAACTCGTGGTCTCAAAGAGACGGCCTAAAATTACATTTCCAAAGTCGGCAAAGAGCGAGAGGGGATCGGATAAGGGGTGGGATGGGGTAGAAAAAAAGGTGGAAGAGGAAAGAAGGCAGGAAGGCAGGAAGGAAGGAAGGAAGGAAGGAAGGAAGGAAGAAGCAAGGGAGAGAATAAAAAAAAAAAGTATGGGCAAGAGTAATATATAACCAAATGCGCCCTCCTGTCCAACCCGTAAACCCATTCGATAAGCTCGCGTCGACACGGTACAAGTTTGGATCACGAAACTTTATGTAACTTACTTTAATAACTTGACGCAGCAAACACCAAGAACCACAAAACTAGTCTGCGATACGTTCTACCCAACTCCAAACACGATGTTGATAACCTGTCTATAACTAACAAATCTAAATCGAAATTCAAGCGAAAATCCATGAACTCCTTCTGCTCCATATTATTTTCACCTCGAATGGCTGACACTATGGATATCTACCTCTTCTACTATATTATACTTTCCATATATATGTATAGGCATACTATAGTGTATCAAATGCCAAACGTGTCTGAAAAGTTTTGGGGTAAAGTAACGCGTTTGATGAAACGAGGGGCTGTGCACCAGTTCTTTAGGTAAACAAGTTAAATTAATTCTCGCAACTATATCAAGATTCCATCTCTTTCTCTCTCGGCTTTTCTAGCCGGGTTTCGGTTAGCCCGCAGGTTTAACTCTGGATCCTCCGGTGCACAGGGAGTAAGGGTTTCTGTTCGGGAAACACGTTCCTGGCACAAGACCCTCCGGCACCGCGAACAAACAAACTAACTTGAGCCACCTTCTCCTTATTTATTGCGCACAGTTTCGTAATGACGCCACGTGTGCCAGGAGCCCAATGTTGGGCTCACGCTGCAGGATCGCCAACTTAACTTAAGTTTATGGGGCCTGCAGAGCTTCTTCACGCGGGTAGGGTGGTTGGTACGTACACCCCCTGCCCCATACCCCATACCCCATGCCCCCCGTTTACCGAATTCGCTACCCTTATCTGACCTCTGACCTCAGAATTATACTCAAACCCAACGATTCTGGTTTAACGAGCGTACAATAGACAGGGTGGAAAAAAAAAATGAAATAAAATAAAGTAACTCAGTGAAGGAGGGTATTTATCGTCGAAAAAAGAGTGTATGTTCAACCCTTTCGAAAGGGGAGGAATACCGTATAGTAACTCTCGCGAAACAACACGGTTTAGGAATTTACGCACTCGCTGATTACTGATTATTTCGTCGCAAGAGCTATGAAAACGAATAATAAAACATCGATCGAAAATAACCCTTTTTTTTTTTTCATATCGTTGAAGAATCAAGAAATTGATAATATCGCGATAGAATTTCATCGGAATCCTAAGATCCAGGGAAACTGTTGTGGAGGAAACAGGGTAACTTTGATAATATATTCTATCCGAAGAGGTTGCAGCGATCCTTAAAGGATACTCTTTTAGAATGTGTTTTTCCATCTGTTTGATGCCATTATTCGACGGTTGAATTTAGAGGGAGAAACGGAAGAACGAAGAAGGAAGCAAGGAACTGTAAATAATGTTTGAAAAATGAAAAATATGAAGAGAAAAGAAGAGAGATCCATCCAGGGACCATCAATTTAACGCAAAGCACGCGCCACTCCACGCGGCCTGCCTGCCTGCGGCCGGACGTAAAGCGTTTGCGAGGCGTTTGCGGGGGCTGAAGAAGGCCCGTCTTCTCATGACGTATCGTTGCGATTATACGCAGCACGTGCCACACAACGGGCAGCGAATCTCGTTGTTGGGGTAACCCCAGGCAGTCACCAGTCACCGGGACCACCACCGCATCTGCGGCTGCACGCAAGTCTCGAGATGCGAGGTTCGAGGTTCGCGTTGCGCGCTTCTCTCTACTCCTTTACTTGGACGACCCCCCAAGCTCACGTAAAATATTGCAGCTATTAGGTACGGGCAATGCCTGCCTTCTGTTCCCTCAGCTATTCCTCTCTCTTACTCTCGTTATAGCTCGTATATCCATGAGTATGAGAATCACGCGTGATGATAATTGCCCCCTCATTAATTGGATACGTGTTTCACCTGGGGAGCTGCGTGAGAAACGGGGCTGGATTTATTTTATTTCTATTCATTTCTCACCCTAATGCGTATCAGCGCTTCGAAGAAATGGTCATGGATAAGATCGGTGGTGAAAAATTTTGTTAAATAAATGGAGCAGATTGAGTTCTGCGTTAGCGAATATCAACGGGGGCGGGGGGGAGCTCGCACCTAGATGGAGAAAGCGGTGAAAGATTTAAAAGGATTTTAAGGGACTTGAAAGGATTTAAAAGGACCCGTTGCCGCTCTCAGATTCTGCTTGGTAGGTCCGTTTAATGGTACTGGGAACGGCACGTTCTACGGGACCTTTTCCAGAGAGAGATCCTTCCGTCGTACTTGGATTCAATTAATTACGCGAACTAACGAAGGATTAAGAGCAGTCGGGGAGACACACTAGGCGCAGGGGCTTCGAGAATAGTCAAAATTGTATCAATTACTATTCGATCAAAAAAAATGGTCAAGGATATCGAGAATCCGGAGAATCAAGACCATTCAAAGCTCGATGAGCAGAGCTTTCCATCCTTTATGTCTTCAATATTTATGCTATTTCTGGTTTCTATATACAGCCAAAATTTCGTCGGTACAAAGAGAGAGGGAGAGACAGTCCTAGGGGATGAAGAAAATGAGGAAAAGGCGGTAGAGGACGGTAGCCTTAAGGGATTAAAGGATTACGTCCTTCGTATTTACGACGGTAGATGCCGGGTAACTGGCCCACCGCTTCCCACTGGCTCCTCAGTATCGTTCCGTCGCCGCGACGCACGCTTCCGAGCTTAACGGAAGGTTCGTGCTCGGCCTCGAACAACCGGAAACACCAATCACTTACGAAATTCTCGTTGCCTTGAAAATCTGCGGGCCTAGTCGATCCCAGAGGGCAAGAGGGCGAGAGAAACTACCTAAGCCATCCCCCGGGATCAATTATGAAGGAAATAATTAAATCCCGGGTGTTACCTTTAAAAAAAAAAAAAAATAAGGAAATGAAAAAATAAAATTACTTCCTCTAGGCTTAGTTCGCCAGATATTAAGTTATTGATTTCATTTTTCTTCCTTGTCGTTTCTATATGAACCTTCAATTACATAAACATGATATTTTATCATATATGTGTGAATATGGTAGGCATATAGGGTATGTACGTTTAGATGAGTTTGGAAACAAGCTTGTCAGCCTTCACTCTGTACGTAGGTATGATTATTTGTAAGGGTTCCTGCGATAGGATGCCGTAGGCATAAGGCAGGGTTAAATATTACATAGGCTAAATGAAACGGGGCAACGATAACAGCGTATAAAGCCGGTGTCTCCCGCCGAGGAAGCCTTTCTGCAACTACTACTGTTTCATGTTTGTGCGGTTTACCTTGTCACTACGTTTTTCTCGCTTCCCATATCTCATTCTCTTCTCACTACCCTTCGGCGTTCAAACCCGAACCTCGAAAACTGAGGGAATTTAGACGTGATGAGAGGCGAACTTTCATCACGTGTTGGTAAACTCAACGTCATACATATAGGATAGTTGATATGTATGCATGCAGGATACTATATAGTATTTGTATAACGCAATTATTCTCGACTATAATGAACAAACTTTTGAGTATAAAACTAAAGTTTTCTGCACCCATTACAAATACCTGCGTATGATACAATTGAAATTTCTTTTTTTTTTTTTTTTCATATCAACTTTTGGATATACGAATTCGGAAACAATATTTTTTTTCCATACAAACATTCATGGGATAATAATATATTCTGTACACTTTATTTCAGCGATATTTGATTTTACATTCAAATTTTATAGACGAATTTTTTTATGAAAAACTTTTTTCTTATTTCCTTTCCTTTTTTCGTTGTTATATTACACTTCATGGGAACTTTTAACTTGCGTAAAATATACTCTGCTTACAGCTGTGCTGAAATGAAAACGGGATGAAAAAAAAAGGGAGAAAATTTAGTATTTTATTTTATTATATTTATTATCAGAGTTGACGCGGCTTAATCCTAACGTCGTAGTTCGCAGTGCTTGCAACCTTTCAAACTCGGTCATCCCCTAACCCAACCCTTTGGGGCGACAAACAACCGTTCAAGAAATGGGCTAGCAGGTGATACTCGAATTTCCGAGTCGTAAAGTCAGCAGCAGTAAGAATCTACGCGGCCCATCAGTTGTTCGATATTAGGGCGTTTCTTTGAGCCCCTTGAAGACCCTTTCATCGCCAACCACTAGCCAACTCAACTCTTTGAGGGTTTCTCGATGGAGGTGCTGCCCCAAAGTGTCCCTGTCCCTTTCCCTTTCCGTTTTTCTTACCCTTGCCGTTCCCCTTTTTCGTTTCCTCCCTTTAACCCTGCTGGTCGGCAACTCTCGTTCTATAAAAGAGACGGCTGCTAGACCCTCGAGGCTGCTGGGAGTGGTGAATAATATTCTTAAAGCCCAGAGCATCTGTAAGCTGACGATAAAGGTCCGAGTGGTTGTGGAGAACGATGAAGAGGAAGAGAAGGAAGAAGAGGAAGAGGAGAAAGAGTTTGGCGGGTTGGCGTTGCCTACGGTCGCATCATTTTCGCGTAAAGCTCAAAAGCCTTGGTAGAAGAGTAGGCAGCTGAAGGGGTCAATGGGTTGAAAGAAGGTCCGAGGTCCAAGGTCCAACGAAACGTTTTCTCTGCCAGAGCTGTTTGCGACGCTTTTTGGTGTAGCTGGTAAGCGGGGTGGAGGAACAGTAGAGCCTTTGCACTTTTGTTCAATCTACAACTCCGCAGCAGCCACCCCTGACAGCTAACGTTGAGCTGTCGTCGCAGCTGCTTTGTTCACAAATTTACCTTTTTTTCTCGTGTTTTATTTTTGTTATTTCCCTGTTTCTCATAATTTTAAAAGCCAATTAACAACCTTTGTGCCTTTATGCCTGTGGTTTCAACCAGCTTCAGCGATTACACAATCTGTAGGAAACCGCCTAAGCCACACTACCACCACTTGAAAAATCCTCCTCGGCGTTTTGTGTCGAATTAAACCAGAGACTTTCAACGGTTCTGGTATGGTATACCGTATCAGGTATCGAACAATTTTTCGGTAAGTATTACCCGTATAGTTATACCGATGGGTAGGGAAACCAGAAGTCCACACAGTTCTTCGGGCTAATTGCAAATCTCCGAGAAGTTGCCCAGTCTCTAACTTTGAGACATGGAACTAGTTTCAAAGTTCGTAGTTACTGGGTGACCAACTCCTCGCTTCGAATCAACCCTGCCTCTAAACCACGGTGAATTTCACTTGAAAACCCTCGGTCCATTAGATTATGACCAAGTTCTCAATATCGCGAGATTAATTGAATACCTTAAACTTGATTTCTATGCATAAGGCGCCAGGACATCTGATCCTGATTCACTTGTCGGTCTCTGACGTCGCGGACCTTGCGATATTCACCCTCCGATTTAGGCGATATATGTGTAAAAATGAGAATAAGTAAATGAAGAAATATTTGCAAAGTCTCATCAACCTTTGACGAAGCGAGTATAGGTACCCATACCTTTATTATTCCACCGTCTTCGGTCGGAAGATTAAGATCGCGATAATACTAAAGGAGGAAGATTTATCCGTCGATTTCTTACTCCAAAGGGTTTTGTGAGAGTTGAAAAGCGCGGGTAACGCTCGAGCGGAGTTGGAAAATCGCAGATCGGCTATCTACCGTTTCTTTGATTATAGTCAGCGGGTAGATACCGTGAAGATGAAAAGCTAGACCCGGATAAACGGAGAATGAGACGTTCAAATTAACTGCACGAAGTAGTAAAAACCGTCCCTCTACTCCTAGCACAAGCTTAAAAGTTCATCGAGGAGCTTGCTGATGTGCAAGATGAAGTATATAGCTGGTCGTACCTGGTTCAGCCAATATTAACCTACCCCTATAGGAGTGATAAATAATTTAAATGAACACTCTTCAAATTATCAAATGCAGACTTCTATCTTATGCAGTATGCAATTAATAATTAATATTCAAAGCTTGATTAGTACGCCTATATAGTTCGATGAGTAAACGAACGAGATAATTTCATTTTCCTTTCCAACGCTGTAGCTCATAGTTTGCATCCACGCATTGTTTCGAATTGTGGATTTAATACGCACGACGAATGTCTCGTAGGACGTAGAGAGATGTAGGTCCGTCTACGTAGGTATACCGGGTTCAGTATAGCGGGTTGCTAGGTGGAAGAGGTTTATACCGGAAAAAGAAGGGAAATTTCTCTCCTCATACCAAAAACGCATAATAACTTTTCATCTCGCCGGTAATAAAAGTGGCCAGGTTACGTACCGTTAATTCTTTTATCTCGAGGCGCCCCCCTTTACGTCTAGATTCTACTGGCACTACTACTGGAGCAATAATATTGTTTTTTTATCTTCAACTTGTTTTCTGTCGCTTCGTAGAGTTCCGGGCTCGTCGAATAGTAGGAGAATATAAAAATGAAAAAACCCTGATACAGATAAAATGACAGATTCACACAACGCGGTGAAACGGATGAAACAAAAAGAAGAAAAAAAAATAAAAACACATGTACTACCAGCGAACAGATATGTTTGTTTATTTAGTTATTTTTTATACATATATGTATGTTGTATACAAGGGTATGCAGAAATATCACAACCTCCCATCCCCCCGTGCAAGTATATCGAAGCGTATCATGCCCGGATGAGTTTCCTAGGAACGATCAGCGTTGAGCGAGATAAGAAAAGTCGATATCGGTAATCGGTATACCTGCATCCCACACAACCTCCTCGAGCTTTCCCACGTACAGACCCTCGACTACCGGAAGCCAGGAAAATCTACCCTCCGGCAACATCCCGCCCCCGGCATTTTACCTAACTATATAAATTGCCAGCCGAGTTTAGGGCAAGTTTAGAATATCAAATTATGTATATATTTATCTTGGCGAAGGCTTGCGATTCGGTATTTAACCGAGTAAGCGAGCCGTCATCAATCAAGCATAAGATTGAACTCTGAGAAATGACATCCTCAAAGTAAGCGTACAAATAATTGAAAAATGTAGGGCCAAGGTCTGAGGTATAATTGATTTTCCTCTGGAGATGATATTGCCCCGAGTATAATAGCAGATTTGACCAAATCTGAGAATACTACATCGCCGGAGTCTCGAAATCTCGGTCTTAAATGTCCGTGGATTAGCACGCGCAACGGTGAACCATCAAGCCAACCGTAGGCTCATCCTTTAGGGACAAATGAGGACCGCATCGTTCCTCCTCCTTCGCCCACTCAACCGGGATTAATTTTGTTTCCAAGTCGAGTTTGCGCCGGGTAAAGTATCCGGGAAAGAGGAGGACCCTGGTTTACGGTTATTCACCGCCTGGACACACATGTCCTCCCTCATCGTCATCATCGTGAAAATTATTAATCGGGAAGATCTTCACCAAAATTATATCCAACAAAAATCTTGACGCTTTTTCATTTCAGAATCTGAATCACGAGCTTAATGAAAAATGAGGGCTTTTTGATGCGGCGATCAAAGCGCGGCCTACAGAGCGAGAGAGAATAGAAGTGGTGCAGGACGCTTTGCAGCGCGGTATATGTGGTTGCAGCAATCTAGGAAACACGTGTATTTTGTGTCGTGGACGATACGGGAATCCGCAGTAGTATAGCCGCCGGTTGGTCAGCCCTGCAGTTGGTCCATTGCGGGGGTACTCCAGCCGGGCATGACGTGGATCCCGTTATTGCTGTACGTTGAGGGGTCGGGGCTAGAAGGGTGGCATGTAAAACAGGAAATAAAGGCATTCATTAGTGAACGTTGACCCGCTGGCCTGTTGGCCCGTTGGCAGGCCCATCGAGAGAGACATATACATACAAATTTGCGAGAAAGAGATAAACAGATTGGGGTGATTTCGTGTGGGAGCAGAAGAGGCGTCGCGACGCAGCGGTCACCGACTCGTCCTATTGTTGCGTTTAATTATCCGTCACGCGAGCCGTAAATACATCCGCCAAACACATTGCTGTTTCGTAGCTTGTACTCGTCGACGTCGAACGCTCGATTTGACTCGATTCGTTACTACGGATGGGAAGTTTCATTAATTTCAAACGATTTTTCGAGAGTAAAAATCACACCGGAGGTATGGTACGAATTTTTCCTTACATCTAATCCTGGCTAATTCAATTTCGAAAAAGTATATATAACTTTGGTCCGGTCGATCGAGATCATGAAATGATCTACGGAGAGAAAGAGGCCGGAATATATTGTGTCGCCTGGGGACTTTGATCGATTGCGTCAATCTACTTAAATATTCGATCGCCTTTGCGGGGAAGAGCGATGAAAGGTGGCGATGCGAAAAGGGAAAATGGCAAAGGGAAGGGCGAGAGTCTATCCAATCGAGTAAGTGAACCAAAGTTATAATATTAAAGGGCTGACTAGTCAGAATAGCTACTCGTCGGGCCGTTTTCTACGTCAAAGCAAAGCTTCGAGATTATAAGATCCTGCAGCCAGGATCTCTGCGAATAGAACGACCATGATAAACAACTCGGTCTCTCGACGAAGACGGGCGAAGACCACTTCATAAATAAGTATATAACCATAACGCCTTTCATTTGTCAAATTTGGTCAGAAAACTTCCTCAAGGGAATTTCGGAAAATATATTATCCCTTATATCCTCTCGCCGCGGTATCGCGCGCGGACCACACTTACTTTTACTCCTGATATCGGCTTCGAGTCGAGGAACAAAGGCTGATCTTTGCTCCAGGCGACGATAAATTATCTACCTATCCACCCCGCGCACCTTACCCCTAAATAAAAAAGGGAAAGAGAATTGGTAAGGAATATATAGACGGATATAGTATCTAGTACTTGATACTGTTGAAAATATTTCTGGAATTTTAACGCGGGTCATAAAAAGCCAACGAGAAAATGATAATTTTATGTTTCATATACGTGATACGGTTTTTTTAATTTTCATTTCCACTCCTGTTTCGTATATTTATCTACTGAACGCTACCTGAATATCATATCATATTATATTATATTATATTACATTATATTACATTATATTATATTATATTATATTATATTACATTACATTATATTATATTATATATTTCTAACCGTTCGTGCAAACGAGCAGAATGATAGTGGTAAAGGTGCCTACTCGAAAGATCAGAAAGAGAGAAACTGACAAACGTCCTGCGGACCAAGAGATACAAAAATAAATGGTGAAAGGAGGTCAAGAAGAGGACCTCTTCGTCCGCTACCACGCGATATACCATCAATCTTACATCCGCTCTGGGATCATTATCACGCCCGACAGTTTCACCAACCGGCAAAAATAGCCAGGGAGAAAATCTCTCTTATAGTATACATATGTATATATATATATATACATAAGTATGTATAAGGTACATACGCCCTATACCTATTTATGCCATTAATATTCTTCCTGCATCTTTTTTTTTATCCGTTCCATTATCCTATCCGGTATATTATATGAGTTTGGAATAATTTACGACTGACAATGAGATAAGCCGGTGACGGTTAGTTCTCCGTGTCGATTAAGAAGATTAACTATAAAAAAGAAAAAAAGAATCTTTTTTCCCTCATTCAAGGTACATGCATATAAATTCGTTCTCTGGATCGAGAGCTGTAACGCTATTACAGAGCTCTCTCTTTCTCTCTCTCTCTCCCCTTCTCTCGCTGATTCGTTATATTATTATATATGTATAAACTAAAAACGTGAATAATAAAAACGGACAGATTGTATAAAAAAGAAAAAAAGAAAACAAAAAAACGAAAGGAAAGGATTTGCACGCAAACGGTAACACCACGAACAAATGCGATTAAAAATTCAAAGCCCCTGATACGTATTTCAGTCAGTGGGAACGCAGGTGAGCGGACACTACCGGTTCCGGATACAATTGACACGATTCTTACAGTTTTCAAGTACCTACACCTACTGGGAACAGAACCAGATACAATGAGACAAAGACGTATATAACAATGCGAACAAAAGCTTCGGGATGTAGTATATCGAGGATATTGTGTATATGGAGGTGTAGAAATCGTAAGGAGATTACGCACCGGGTGATCTGAAAGAAAAAAAAAAAAAAGAAAAAAAAAATAATTATATTCGTAATTTTCGAAAAGATAAAGATCGTAATGGATAGACACTAGATTATATAAGAAAAGAAAGAAATTCAATTGTCTTTGGTTTGATTTTCAAAAAACGAAAGGTTTGACATTATTTTTTTGTCTTTTTTTTTTCTTTTTGCCCCAAAAATAATAATTACACATCCCAAAAAAGAGCACTGAAATATTTCAGGTATATTTTAATATTTGCTGACACTCTGTATGCAGACATTATATGCGATATGTTCTCGTTTTGAGTACCGCACGCGGGTCTAATGGGTTTTTAATTTATTCAAATTTCCTGAAAAATGCAGAAAAAAAAGAAAAAAAGAAAAAAAAAAAAAAAAAATAAGGCAAGGTGTATATATAGAAATAAAAGATAAAAAAAATTAAGCCAAATATTTTTACTACCCGATTAAAAATCGAGAACGAAAATCCCTGCGTTTGAATTTATAGTTAATTTAAAGTTAAACGCTGCTCGTCAATAACAGAAACGATTGAAAAATGAACGAATTTTTGGGACAGCTTCGATTCGCGATAACTCCAGTCTTGTTGTTATCAAAAGGAATAAAAAAAAAGAAACGAAAAATCCGTGTACTGTCCGATTACACACATATGTCGATTACAGGGAGAAAAAAAATGAAATACCGGAAATGCGAGTAGTGGTTCGCGAATGACCGATAAAAACCAGAGCGACTGCAATTCATTTTCACGTCTCCACACGCCCAATCGAAATCCTCGCATAGAACTATGTACACAAAAGGTACATTGTCCCGTTTCTCTACACTTGAAAGATAAAAGAAATAAAAATCATACTTTTTTTTTCATTTTTTTTTTTTTTTTTTTTTTTCATTCATTTGTTCGAACGATTTTACCTGTTCGTATACTTTTTTTTTTTCAACGATTCATGTAAATATCTATAGACATGTATACAGATATAAACGTTACGCGAAGTACCTCGCGAATCCGCTCTCAAAACTCATCGCTTTGGTTTTTCTTTTTTTCTTTCCAACCTCCTTTCGTTTTACAATTGTGGTTTATAGTATATGTGGATGTGGATGTATCAATTGGAAAAAATATCTCAATTTATGTAAAACTCGGGAAATTCACGTTTTCTAATACTAAACTGATTGGTGAATATTCACATTTTCCACGTGAAAATATGGGATGAAAATATAAAATAAGAAATGCCCGTATATCTAGGTATAACTTTTCACTAGGTAGAAAAGAAAGCTTGCCTTGTTCAAAAGTGAGATCTACATTGCAGATGAAAAGAGGAAAGCCGCCGTCTGAATCTGACTTTCAAAGTAGCGCAACAGATTTCGCGGGTTATGGGTCAGCCAGCTTTGGCTACCCTTAAAATAAAAACCTCCTTCTTGTCAAGTCGCTTTTCGTTCAGGCATCAGGTTCTACCGCATGCTCAAATATAAACCATATATACAGTATTATATGCATATATGGTAGGTATATGTATAGAAATGAAACGAATTCCATTTCAGAATATGGTGAGAATTCGATTATTCTTATTCCGTCAGTCGTCAGAAATAGAAAACGAATAGACAAAATCAGCATCAATGTTGCGGGAGTACCCAATTAACTAAAATCTGATAATACCATGGGTAGAAGTTGTTGTTTCGGTTATCCTAGCAAGGGTAGATATACACAACGCGGAGGGACGCACCCCTTATAATTATGGTTATCGCATGATTTTATAGCTCCCACATATCTAACAAGCTCTTTAGGTACTCGCACTAATCCAACCCGTGATATCAAACGATTGGATGATAGCTCTAAGCAAAGGTTCAACAGGATTGTGTAAACAGGTAAATGGGACAAACAATGTTATTAAAACATGTGTGGGGTTAAACTCAATTTTGAGTTTGGTTAATCGAATAGTCTTTCTACTTTCTCTCTCTCTCTCTCACGATTCAGATTTTGGTATAGAATCGCAGACTGTTTTTCATATTCTACTTTTTTTGAAGGAAAACGACAAATATTTCGCCATTTACGGATATATATATACCTATATGTATGTGTATGTTATATAATATGTTTATATGCGTATCTCTTATACGATTGGAAATTGTATATCCGCCGTTATTTTCCTTCCGTTTTATTTACTTGAAATTTTTTTTCTTTTTTTACATTTATTCTCTCATTTTTTTTACTCATTTTTTTCTCGTCACTTGCTTTTTTTCCTGGCTGACTCCCCAACAGACGATTCGAGCGTAAGAATATGCAATTTAAAGTCCTCGAATCTCTGCGTAAGGAAAACAACTCCATATTTTAACACTTCCGGCAATTTTCCTAAAAAAAACACACTTTAAAAGAAGAAGAAAAAAAAAAAAAAAAACGGGGAAAAAATATACCGTACGCGCGAGGAAACACGCGGAAATAGGGATAATAAGGAAAAAGGGAAAGGAGGGTTTACGAGCATATACATATATACATATGCATTCATACATAAGAATTTAACCACGCTTATACTACATATTATGTCATGAACCCGAATTATATTATGATGAAAATGAAAGGTGAGCTTTTTCAAATTACCTAATAACAACCCTTAACCAAATGACTAATAAATTATCATCCACGATCAGCTATTCGGATACCATTTATTTCTCCGTAACTATAAACCATCGCTAAATTAGTTCGAATATTTTTAGAACGAGATTATAGTTCTCATAGTGTGCTAATATGAGTATCATAGTGCTTTTTTCGTCGATGATAATAAGAAGCTAAAATCTCAGTCGTATTTCGACCGGAGCTGTGGACTACTCCTCGTGTATCGCGTGGCTCGCAAATAAATTTCTATGCTGGCAAACAGCCAGATCTGCTCTCTGCAGTGTGGGCGGTAACCCAGCTCCGACTTTTCCTTTTCCTTAAAGCTAAAGCAAAATATCGGCTTTATATTTCACATTCGGTTCTTAGACGAGCGAAAAACGCTCGGGTATAGGTATGTCTTCATCCACCCCCCATATACACGCTACATCTGTGTATTTATATATTTATACATCAAGCTACCCTCGAATAATCTCAACACTTTTACGTCACTATCAAGCACTCTCATTTTCCCGCCAAATTTCAACTCTCTACATAAATCTATGTTGGGTTTTGAAAAAGTTTTTCAACTAGCGTTTACGTTGAAATTTTCTTTTTCGTCATCTGTCAGTCAGGGGGTCGGGGATATACCTACGCCTATCTCGCGAACTAATATCGGTAAAATTTTATGGAAGATATTTCCCGCTGAATACAAGCTTTAAAAAAACTGCTTTAAGACACATGTGCCAACCAGAGGATGCTTTACTTCCTACTCGAAGGGTTCAATCAGCTTTTATGTACCCCTCGTCGGATCGGAAGATATTTCGAATGAAAAATTCTAGAGATTGACGTTATTTTTGCTTTTGCTTTTGCTTTTGCTCTTTTTCGGCCTGACATAAAAGCTTTCCTTTTCTTTGAAGAACGAAGATTTGAAAAATGAAGCTGCGAAAAATTTCGAGATCGCGTATAGATATACTAGGAGAAAGTAATTGACATGGAAAAGGTTTAATATTCGTTGGCGCTTGCAGGCGATATCCTTAAACCTGCGACAGTCTAGCCAAACGAAGCTGAGAAATCTCAATTTACTTGAGAAGCAGAGAGCAGCCCGACCTCCGCCCCATAATATCTAGGGGCTGAAATGGAAGTAATAACGTCTAGAAGTCTGTCCTCCTTCGTTGGATTACTCACTGAATTTATAAGCTGAATGCAATTACTTTCGTGTATAAATTTTTACGAGGATCTACCTTATGCCGATCCCATGTATTAATCTCGTTCAGACTCACCTGTAACATAAAGGAGAAAAAAATCTCTTAATTATCATAGAAATCCACAATTATTGAATTTTATTGCATAACATATGATCCTTATCGAAAAGCTCGTTGAACTTTTACTTCCACATCCAAACTCGACGCCTTATTCTTATCCCCATTCTTATTTTTTGAATTTTATCCAGGCAGGTACAATACAGATATACATATACCGAGGTACAGCGCAGAGTCAACTTTCGAAATAGCAAATAGAGTTCGAAGAGGGAGATGCTTTTGTTCTCGGAAAAGCATCCCAATGTAACGTCGCGCCGGTGTGGTTTACTAGGGACCCCCCTGGTTTTCCTGGTTCGCCGCTGGGTCTAATTTAATCGCACCGCCGACTGTAAATAGAGCTTATTGTTCTTCCCCGTGGTGCAGCTTATCGCCAAGATGAAGGCAAATCGCACGAGTTTCTACTCAGGATACGAGCAAGGCTAGGGTATATTCGTGCAATCGTCGCGGTGCTAGAGAGATCCTCATCCTCATCCTCATCCCCATCCTCATCCGCCTCGTACTATATACTTCAAGACTAAATCCGCGAATATTAAAACCGTGGAGAGTGTGATATGAAACTAATCACCGTCATTTTCTCTGATGAAAAACAGCGGATTTGGAATCTGAAAAATTTCACCAAGATATGTTTGAACCGCTTGTTGAAATGAAGCGAAAAGGATAAAGTTAGGCGGGTAAAAGCCCGGCTACGTGGTCCCGGAATTGACCTCGCAAATTCTCGGATAGGCTGGTTGCAGGCACGCACGTATACATATTAGATAGAATATATAGATACGCGAAACTGGACGTGAGCCAGGTCACGTGAAGGCACATCTGCATTTCCCACCGCTGTGAAAATAGCACCGGCTTCGTAACATAGTCAGTGTGAAGAGCTGAAAGCTGAAACTAGAGACAGTCATCATCGCTTCAACGTTCGCTAAAATAAAAACTAAAAGAAAAATTGCGACGCCATATGGCCAGCTAATTTTTTGTTCCCTTCTTTTCCCCATACTTTTTCACTTTTTACTTCATTTTACTTAATCCATTTCTCCTCCTGCAGTGCAGCCCGGGGAATTTACTCCGAGGACTAATTCAAGTTTTTGTCCTCTTTGGCTAATAGGAGTAAAATTTTTCGCGCGCACGTTGACCCAGAAAGCATCTTTGCCCACGTAGTGGTTGATTGGAATTCTAAAAGAGGTTCTCCTCTTCGTCAGAAAGATTTTAATGATCATCACCATCACCCGCGTTCTTCATTTTCGTTATTCTTTGTTTTCTACTTTAGCAATTTCCGCACTAGTCACTAGTTATCATCGCGTGATCCATCATCCCTCAAGTACCAGTGGTAGCGGTAGTATCAGTAGTAGAATTGAATGGTCCGGCTACTAAACTGTGCGAATAACGTTCTGCAGTTGGTGTCGGGTAATTGGAAAACAATTAGTTTCCTCAACGGTAATTAACCTATAGGGTAGTTAGGTGGGGTATATAGCCGCAGGATCAAAGAGCCGATCTTGATACAGTAAAAACAATCAATCTACCGAAACCCGTATACACATAAATAGCAGGTATACGGTAATTAGCAAATTAATCCCAATTCCACGAATCACTTAACCCCGTAGCGCCAAGTTTTAGTCTTACCAAAACCCGGGGGTGCATGTATAGTAAGAGAGGCAGATGAAAACCCACTGAATTTCTTGAACAAATGAATACCCTACCTCAGTCTATATACGCCTGTAAGTATATACATACATTCCTGGCATATACCTATTTATATATATATATATAGGTATAATATACACAACACTCTGCAGTAGGAGCAGTGGAAATACAAAACAGAGTATAGTATACGTGTAGCAGCATCTGTGCTCGCCAAGATCATTACGTATATCCGAAGATATATGTACCTTCGAGATGCGACCCAATTACCGCGTGCTTCTCGCTTACTACGCGAACAGAAGCATTATTAGACACTAATGAAAGTGAGCCCGTATAAGGGGGTATCATTTCGCTTGGTAAAGCTTTTCGGCAATTAGTCAGTCTTGACGTAATATACCGACTCTGTTGCGTCAATCGGTTTTTCTTTTTTTTTTTTTTTTGCTTTTTTCTTTTTTCCTCTTTCCTATTATTTTTGAGAGTAAGAAATTCAACCGAAATTAAGTGAAAATTGTGAATTCATAGTCGCCTCGAGGCTTCCTGGTCCGACACTTCCGTACAGGTGAAGACCCTTTTCACATTTGAGAAACTTGATAGTAGGTGGAGACCGGGAACGTCACACTATACCAAGTGCAATTTACAGTTTGTGAAACTCAGCGGACTTTCCTCATATTTCGCATCCGAGCTAGCTTTTCTCTACGCTACTCTCTTGCTCTCTCTCCCCTGCGATATTTTTTGGTACTGGCGCCGTTGGTTGACGTCACGTCCGGCCAGGAAGCCATGCCTCGACTTCCCGCGGTATAACAGAAACATGCAAATTAACCGTCGACGCGCGTACGTCTGCCGCAGCTCCAGGCTTCATATTATACAGGTATAATACATTATATCTATTCCGTTTCCACTTGTAGTTTGAAAATTGTCTGGTTCAAACTAAGCCTATGTACACATCCGTGTTGATTTTCACCTTCTCATATGAATCGCAGGCGCATAACCCACGCTAGTTATAATTAACGTTATCAAAAAGCACAATCAGCGTCGGACGCTTATTCGAACCTTTTTTCATTCTGAATTTCATTTTTCTTCTTTTCTCATTCAGTTATTCAAATGCGATGGTAAAATGGGAATGCAATTAAGCGTGATAAATAGAAAGAGAGAGTTTTCCGAGAGCTTCCTGTGGAGGAGCGGGAGTTTGGATAATTGAATAAACAAAGCGAGAGAGGTTACAGGGTCAATATGGAGACCGGGACTTTTGATGTGGTACAAGGGTCTGCGCTACTGTTCCGACCACAACTGACACTTTGCTGCAGCCACTCAAGTACTGAGTACTCAATCGTCTATTTAGAAGTACTCCTTTCACAGTGTATGACCTAAATAAACCAAATAAGAGACTAGAACTGTACGGAGTATTACCAAGTGTTAAAATGGAGCGGGCGGTTCATGTACCTACTGGAAGTTAGTTGGTACTTGATTCAATTAGCTTTAAAACGAGTGGTACATACATATCGCCTTATTCAGATGATGATAAAATGGCTTGTTTTCATTCTGGCGTACCTGCTTGCCTCAATCAGATGTATATAGTTCCTCTTTCCACTCTAGTGTGAAAAGAACTCGGTTCGATTTAGAGGTGGAAAATTGAATGCAGAAAATTATACAGCTATTGCGGTAGTGAAAATAGGGAGATTCTCTCAAGCAAAAATCTTTGGGGTTTTTTTTTTTTTTTTTTTTTCTTTTCAATTTACGTGTACGTGGTACTCAAAGGTTGTATTCACCTGTCCTCCAGAATGCAAGATAGAAATAAAGCAAGAGATACAGAGATATACACACGACCTAGCTAGCTACCTGTGGGGAGGAGGTATAATTTAAAAAGCTCATGCACAGCTGTATAAAAAAATATATAATAAAAAATTCTCAGCACACACGAGACCCACGGATTACGTGACTTTGGCTTTTTCATCCGTCGAGACAGTCCTGCAGATGCGAGGAAGGTAGCTAGATAGGTATATATATTATATATATGGATACAGTATATACATAAATGGTGGACGTAACTATATATATATATTATACTAGGAGTCTGGTTTCATCAGCACCAGACAGTAAAAGGAATCCTGTAAAAGAATAATCTTTTTTATCGAGAGGTATATATATATATATATATATAGATCGTTCACTATATCCTTCGATTTGACGACTCTCATAGATTATATAGTGCCGATACATGGGTAGGTATATAATAGAGAATAATCATCGAAGGGTTTCCATATTTCCATTTAAGTTTGATCATGCAAGTGCATTTCCATAGATGATATACCTACATGAGTGTAGGTTGAAAATTTTAGTCATATTGATTGTTGCAGACGAGTGGTTTTTTTTTTCAATATTTTATTTCTATTTCAATCTCATCCCCTAGTTCACCCTGGTCTGCAGAGAGAGAGAGAGAGGGAAAGAGAGCTAAGATCGTGGACTAGAAATGGGTGAATTTATTTATCGGTAGAAAAGCTTGGTCAGCGATGTAAGACGGGATATAGGCTACACGTATCTATATAGATAATAATTGAAAGATGGAAAACGTGACGGAAATAATAATACGACAAAGAAAATCCAACGATAAAACGTAATTTTGTTCAACATATTGCTACTGCTTCTACTACTACTGGTGCTGCTGGTGCTGCTGCTGCAACGTAGCATCGCGGATGAGGATCACTTCAATTTTTACCTATCTGCAAATACGACAACGACGCACTAGGTACTATGACTACGACTGCGAAAACGACGAGCAATTTTTGAAGTCATCCAATTATATAGATCCACGAAGTGACCCACGAGTTTTCTGCTTCACCATGCGTCACCTGCCTCAAACACGCTTCACCCCACATTTTCTGTATTACTTCTTTATTTTTCCCTTTTTCTTCACACCAATGCACAGTCGTTCTTCATAACCTAGGAAATCAGGCTGTGTGCGAGACGAAAGAAATAAAAAAATTTAAAAAAAAATTAAATAAAAGGTGTCTGGTTATAATAGGGATGATCGTACCTTCTCATAACTGATTATAAGTAATCTGCTCGAATTAGTGACGCGGAAATAATTATTTTTGTAAATTCGAAAAACAAAAGGAAAAAAGGAGATAAAAAAAAATCATTCCTATAGCTGCACGAGTTTGAATCTGTAGAGTAAGAAGACGCGAGTTTAATCATGGAACTTTTCAAATTCTTTTTCAACAACTCCAATTACAGATGGGTATAGTGTATTCAAAAGTTTAATTCGACGTAAAGGTTCATGGGGAAAAAAAAAAAGAAAATAAAATAATACGATTAATTTCTGCGTCTAATGAAATTTTCAGATCAGAAAATTTCTGCACTTCTCGTCGTTGTAAACACGTTAGAGAAGACCCACATACTTCGCTTACCGACTGTTTCAATTCTATTCCATAACAATTTTTCGTTTTCCTTATTCTTTTCTGTTTGTCTTTCTGTTTCTGTTTATTTCGGACTAGATGTAATACGTATACCTACGAGCCACCAGAAATACGTCAGAAATTCGGTTGGCGCGAAAAAATATTTCTTTAATGTTTAGAACAGCCATTATAGCTATGGCTGCTATACATTCGACGGTTACTGCCATAAAGTAATTCGATACGTTGAAGTTTTTCTTTCGGGTTATTATAAATTTTGGAGATGAACAAGAATAAGACATTAAAATAAAAAGAATAATGAAATAAAACAAATTTTTTAAATCAAACCGAATTAAAATAACTAACAGACGGATATAAATCGCCTCTTGGCCCCGTTTTTTCCATTTTTTATCTTTTTTCTTCTTCTCCTTTTTTTTCAAATCCCTTTGTTTGTTTACTCGTTTATTTGCAGGCATAGCTTCGTGCGAACGCTACTCGATGTACCCTAAATTAAACTCCTCAAAATACGCACCGAACTCCTCGCGGTCAAATATTTGAACCGATTCTAAATATAATTTTCTTGCGACGCTGAGGAACTCACGAGTCTACGCAGCTTTAGTACTTTCAACAACTTCTCTTGTTCGTTTTTTCTTTTTCCTTTTTTTTTTCTTTGTACTTTTATCGTCACTTAATGACAATTATCATAACTATAAATCGGTGCGATTTTCTTCGTTCATATCTTACTTGTACATTATTTTTTTTATCATATAAATTCACCCTGCCCATGCCGTAGGGGTGGAATAAGACGCCTTATTTATTTTCTATATAACCTAATAACTAGAGGGAAAAATTGAATCATTCGCCTGTGGAGCTGATCGAATCAGTCAAGAAAATAACAAACAACAGATGTGTTGTAGTCTGTTTAACCAACCCTTATCCAGAATACCTCCTTTGTCTTCTCTGCAAATATAATTCAAAAATAATCTAAGAGTTGTAACTGTAGGAAATGAATTTTGAATATAATGATCGCCGATGAAATACAATATTTAGGGGCAAATATAATCGATTCTAACTCCTAGATTTTCGAATTTGACAGAATATCGGTAAATAAAGTTCCAGATACTTAGACTGACAAGCATCCCAAACCCGTTTGAACAGAACCTATAGATCGCGTCAGTGAAGAATGGATTTTGAAAACAAGGGTAGCGGGTTAAATAAACGATTTGGCCTCGAAAGTGATTGCAGTAAATTATTTGGTAATATTATAGAAAATAAATTGATCTAAAAATTGGGGAAAAAATGAATAAAAAGAGAATCAAATACATGTACTAAATTAATTTTGCGAGGATTTTTTCTTCACTTGGAATAAAGTCGGATATTAGCTTCAACGCCACGAAGCGGGCGTGTGACTCTAACTTATTAAATGAGGGCGAAAAAGTGACAACACAGAAGACAACCAACACTCAAAACACGAGATGAACGTTCATTCATTTGACTCTCTAACGTAAAGCAAGAAATTCGTGGCGCGTTAATCACCTCACGAAGCTAAAGACAAACAATGTGAAGAGAAATTCCGTTTTATCAAAGTCTCAAAACGCTGGAAGGACTCTGACATAATCCAGATGAAGGAAGTCGTGGAATCTCCTTTTCCAATCCAATGAATCGGCTCTAAAGAATTTGATTATTTTTATTTCTTTTTCTCTTCTTTTTCTTCTTCTTCCTCTTTGCCCTTGAAGAATTACCTTCCAGATACATATGTACATAGGTAATATTATATATATATATATATACGTGTATGTAGGTATATAACTTAATAGAACACTTTTAGAAAAGTTTCTCGTTGATCATTGTTGAATGTTGGTAGGTAGGTTGCTTATGAAGGGCTGTCGAGGTTACCAAGAACAAAGATTTTCCTTTGTATCCCCCTTGAGAAAAGGTTCTCTCATGGTCCTGGAAGGTGAAGAAAGAGAAGGCCGAGTCTCGGCTGGGCTCGGCTCGGTTGTAACATCATCATGGCTTTGGTGGAAAAGTTTTCAACTTTTTACGCGACTTCATTAGCTAATTAAATCCCACCTTCCCACCTTCCCATCTCTCTATCTCTACTCAAAGACGCGACCAAGCCAAGCCAAGCAAAGCCAAGCCAAGCCGACAGTTCTTCGTCGGAGGTCATCAGCATTAGCCATCGCTGAGGACCAGAGGACCAAGAGTCCTTCTCTACCACCTAAATTTTTTCTCTCCTACTCTCTCGCCGTTCCTTAGTAAAATTCACCTCGAACTTGCTCGACGACAGTCTGATTACCTCTCACTGAGCGACCAGATAAAACCCTGCCCAGCCGGGTGTCTAGTGTCGCATTTCTTGTAGAAACAAAAACCCCTCCATCTCCATCTCTCTTTCTCTTTCTCTATTCACACCATCGACGCTGCTCGAGGACCTGGTTAATTTGATAACTTTTTGTAATCCAGTTCCTGGGCTGTCCCCGAGTTCATGTACCTTATACCGCAACGTACCAGCCCTGCCTTATGGTTGGAAAGGCATCCCCTGGTTCTAGTTTTTCTTTCCTTTACTTTTCTTCCTTTTCCTTCCCTTCCTTTTCTTTTCTTCTCTCTCTCTTTTTTTTTTTTTTATTCAAAAGTTCATTAAAACCAAGAGATAGTTAGATCTTACTGCCGCTTACCAGCCGGCGTTGTTCCGGAGGGATATTAGCCTTTCGATAATATACTCGTTCCATATAGGGTTAAATGAAAGGTTATACCTACATCTTTTTTTTTTTTTTGGAGTTTGAAGAATAGGGCGTATTGAATGTCTACCTGTTTTATTCAGGTTTTGACCGAGGTGCTACTGAACAATCGAGCAATACCAAGGAAGGCCACAAAACCGAGACTCGGTGGTTGGCAAATAAATCATCGGACGATTGAATTTTAAAGCCAATATATACGGGCGAGAATTTCGCTTCACTATACATATATATATATATATACATATACATATACATGTATAATATGTGTGTATATAGATGGGTAGTACATACATACATATACCTATATACGTGTGGGTATGTGAGGCAAAGATAACTGTCCGATGGGCTACTATATCTGGTGCTAGAATGAAAAACAATGTATTGCCCAGCGAGAGAGGAGTTTAAAGGATCAGGTGCTGGTGCAAAACCGGTGCTAAATAATGTCGAGTATAGGATAGGTATATAGGGCAGTTCGGTTTCCCTCGAAATATCATTTTCTTTTATCGTATCTCTACTGATTCGTCTTATTTTCGAATAAAATATAAAAATGAATAGAAAATAAAAAAAAAAAAAGAAGAAAGAAGATGCTGGATGAAATACTTCGCACGCGACGACGCTGTACGTCGTTCTTCAATCTCTTACTCCAGTAGCTCTCTCTCTCTCTCTCTCTTTCTCTATCTATCTCTCCTCGACTTTTGAGAAAGAAGAAAATTATTATTCGTTACCGTGAAAAACTTTTTTAATATAAAACATTTTTTTTTTTTTTCTTCTCCTTTCTTTTTTCTAAGAGAAGAAGAAAAAAAATGAACTTTTTTTATTTCACCCCCTCCTGCTGCGGTGGAGTAGCTCTAGCTTCGCAAAAATAATTATACCTGAACACAGTTTCTTACAGCAATATTATATTATATTATGTATATATATATATATACATATACTATATATATTGATCGATTCGAAATTGTATTTTTATTAAAATTTATTATTAATACGTAAAGTTTTTTTTACGCATTTTTCATTAAATTCCTAAAGTAGGAGGATGTATATTTTTTTATTTTTTACTCTGTTTTTTTTTTTTTTTTTCGAATCCTTAAGACTACGGAACAAGGTGTATAATCCCGTTAGGAATATGCATGTACTGTATAGGTATACGTAGGTATATGTAGGGATACGGTTTTCCAACCTACCCTACTATACACTCGGACTCGGGGTAACTCGCTAATCTAATCTTCGCGAATACGTCGAGAGGAAATGAACGTTATAATTACATGGAAATGGCGTCGTGATGCATTTGTTAGAAAATCAGGTCAAGAGGGAGATAGAGCTGTTCGTTTGTTACAGCGAATTGGTTATTGGCACAGAGACATTCCCTATTTGACTAACAATTCGAATTACTAGCTCGCGGGCAGAATCATACGTGCAGTAGAGATATACAAATATACATGCATTTATACACAATTATATTATACCTGTATATAACTTTAATATATGTACATACATGTATATGCATACAGAAATCCAAATCCACCTATCCATGCATTTATTATATGTACTCTGTTTCTGTATTATAAATTTTATACCGTTGAAATACCGCATTGATCTCATTCTGTTAACAAGCGCTTTCAGCCATTATTTGGTATCGACCGATGTGTCAAATTAGTTAAAAATCCTTGCTATCAGTCGATGATATACACCACTCAAAGCTCTCGTTCTCTATCTAACGCGAATAATGATGCTGATTCAAGTCTGGAGGCAGTTGTGATTGCCTTTGAACACGATACGACTCATTAGTTCATACATGTGTTCGGGTATATATAAATATATATTTATATATATATGTATATGTATCTGTACGCCGTATACCTGTTTTCGGGATCTCTGTACCGTATATATCTATTTATTTACCTGTGGGAGATGTAGGATTTGCCTCAAGTTATATAGAGGAATAGCTGAACGTTCAAAAGGTTTCCTCTCCATAGAGTTTCCATACAAACCGATATATCTGGGAGGATATGGCTTTGGGAATTGGCAGAAAATAACACATAAAAGGCACGACTCGGCAAACAAGAAGCCACTGGTGCCCCGGGGTATGGTAGACGTCGTTTCAAAGCCCTTCCCCTATACTTTCTCTGACAAAATGGGAAATTGATATTACTCCGTTTATATGTATCCTACGAATTTTTCGTGATAGTAATGATCGGTGGAAATCAGGTAGTCGAGTTATTGCATAAATCTCCAATGGGTGAGTTTGCAGGACAGTTTGAGGCTTCCTTAAACAAAATCATCCCTCTAAACTCCATAGTGCAGTCAGGAACTAAGGAACTAATCGTGAGAAGCGAATCTCCAAGAGAAGGGTGAAGAAGCTGTAATTTCTACGGACTGTCAATTAATTATTAACACTTTCAAGTTACCGTTTCTCGAACCGCGTGAGCCCCTCCAACAGGGGTTGGGCTTTCGAACTCCAGTTTGTAAGATGGCTCAAAGTTTTCAGAGAAGCATAACGTTCAAAGTATACTTAGGGCGTCTAAGTCTGACTGTAACAGGCTTCTATTTGTTTGCTTCAGCTCGATGCCCAAGTTTACTAACTAAATTGATAACGGGAATGGGTGTTGTGTATATGCCCGGGGTGTGTATAGGTACCCTTATAATATAACAGATAACATATATGGTACATCCATGTCTAAGGATAGACTCTTGTTGTTATTTTCATTAGGAATTCGTCAATGTAATTATTCAAGTTCGGTATAATTGATTAGTCGAGGATTTCCCTAGCGGTGATTTACGACTCTGGCGAAACAGCCCCGGCCCCTACCTCAGATCTAGACTTACATCTACACCAGCGAACCCCTAATCCAGAGGAAAATCGCCCCGTAACTCGGAACGGAAATTCGACGGGGTTCTTGAATCTGGATAAAACCGTGAAGCAAAATAAGATTCTGAAAGATATAACGCTCGTCGGTGTGACTCTTGAATGACTTTCAGACTACGGGATAAGGAGAAGAGGAGGGACCTTGCCCGTTCGCCTCCTTCTAACATCTCGGGGGACTTTTGGTTTAGATTAAATCGGCAACGCCTGCCGCCTATTTCCTTCCAATTAAGCTGTGCCAACTGAGGATGAGACGGGAAATCAACGCCACCAAACACCAGATTCCACTTCTCTTATGCGCCCCTGGTACCGCCACTCTTCGACTAATGAGAATTCCATTTTGCCCATGGATTATGCCCATTGTTCAACAACAATAAACCCTAACGGCGAGATCCTTGAGCTGGTCATTTTATCACCGTATTATGTAAAATGGATAACGCGATATTCAAGCTAGAATATTATGCTGCGGGATGAGAAACAAATGGGTAAACAAGACTAACCATATCAAATCATCGTGGCTAGTCGAGCGTCCCATACCGTATTATCGAAAACCGACCGCTAAATTCCATCATGGATTTACCAGGACGTTGAATATCCGGTGGGATTGTTCGGTCTTAAAATTGTCCATTAATTCTTGTTCAGTTTTATTTTCAATTCATGTTTATTGTTTCTATTTTCTTATATCCTGCACCCGGTTTTCCACCACCTATTTGGATACTTCTAGACTTTCGTCTACTCTTGGCTGAACCTCTGGCTATTTATGTATCGCGTAAAGATTTGGCGCTATGCCACGGCCACGCTGGTGCTGCCCCGCTGTCCGCCTCTGTCATCGCTCGACAAAGCCGCATGGTTCGTATCTATAAACGATTACGTCGATATTGCGTCATAACGCAAGCTTTCCAGAAATACTTGAGAAATATCATAGGCCAGATATATACCGAAGAGTTTTCATTTCCGAACTGGTTTCTGCAGTCTTAGTTCAATTTAGAAAAATTAAAAAACCGATATAACGACGAAAGCCGATTCATTCTCCTTTCGCTGCCATAGACGGGAGCTCCTGGTTTATAATTAAAAATCGTTTTTTTTTTTTTTCAATTTTATTTATCGATGATCCTACGGGCTCAAGTATTTATAATCGTATAGTATATTCGCGTGCAGATAGGGTAAGGCACGAACGACCCAAGGTATTAATAATTGATGACTGACCGCAGAGCCTGACTCCTGACGTGTGAGTGTGCTATGGGCACAGGGGTCCGGTATAACAGCAAAAGTGATACAGTACCACCGAAGTAATAAATTAACCCGATTACCGCTTTTGAACACCGCGGTATTATCGATTACAAACGCGTCGTACAGTCTACAGAGTTTCATTGTTAAATACAAATTTATTATTTCCCAGGGGTAAACTTTTCGCGAAAATCACCATTCACCCCCGTTATTATTATTAACCCGACTATACACGTCACTGATTGTGAGCCTGACGGCAAACTAGACTTCGTTGTCATCGCTGAAATAACTTTTTGGCATCTTTGAGATTTTCGGAAATTGGATCAAAACACCGAGGACACAATCCGTTCCAAATTTTGTAATAAGAAAAAAAAAAAAAAAAATACGCGTCACTTTATTCCACTCGATTCTTGTCGAACAGAATTCGTTCGATATCGAAACTGTTACAGGACACTAGAGGTGTCTGCGTAAAATACCTAAAGCAAAAAGGCCCGGGCGTGAAATATATGCACCATCCATCCCTTACAGGGTGCTCGTGCAGCTCGCTGGTAGCCCCGTCCTCGATAAGAGCTCTCATTTATTACTGTATCGGATTTTATGGAGTGCCATCCTCTCTTAGAGTCTTGGCTATACCGGCTGACGTGACCTGAGAGAATATATTTTCTTTTACTTCTAAGCTTCACGGTCTTTATTAATCACATGACAGGTATAGGAACGATATAAACTCGTTAAATGAATTAATATCCCAGCGATTAATAAATTCTGAGCATTTATACTCGGATGGTTATAAAATTGAATTAAGAACAGTTTTTGCCATCTGAATCATCGCCCATGTCACGTCGTATTGAATTAGGTCCCGATGACGGCGATACACGCCCAGTGTTAAGCCAGTCGTCAAATTTACGTATTCTAGGTAGGTACTATTCGAAGTTGACGGAATGCCCAAGCTTACAAGGGACAACAGTTGGCTGGCTAGTAGTTCGGTGTATGCAGAGCCCCGTTCAATTAACGTGAAAGCATCGCGCACTACGGTTATTATAGATAATTAACGTTAACTGTCTGTGATTAATTCGTCAGCCGAAGGTATGATACGTAATGTACATTTCTAACGATGTATTATATATCAACGGGGTAGATTTAATCGCCGACGCGGTTTCGAGGGTGAAAAAGACGAGGTGATAGAGGTCCCAGATACCGAGGTTGTACCGTAAGAAATCCTCGGGTTATTTCCATATCGATTTTTCTTCTTGCTAAACTTTTTATGCCAAATACGATAGCTGGTGGTGGTACTGCTGCTGCTGCTGCTGCTGCTGCTATTGCCACACCTATAACTTACCAATCAACCCTACCAGCCAGCGAGATTCTATTCGTCTCTTTTACTCACTCTCTTCTATACCTAACGCCCCTTGCTACGCTCGGAAATTCTCTGATACTTTCCCACCTACTAGCTCACTCGATTTATCAGGACTCCACTTAATTTATCCTTTTACCGGCGAGCAATCTAATTCTTACACTTCGTCCTACTGCACCGCGTCAATCTATCTCAACCTCTACTTTTCGCTACTAGTATCGTATTTCATTGTACTATAGTACTTTCACTCGTTCGTTTTTTTTTTCAATTTTATTTTTTCATTCTTTCCTCTTATCTTTTATATTCGAATTATGTATAATAATACGACGAGACTCGCAGATCCTTTCTCCAAACGAAGTTTTGTCATCCGTGTAGTAAATCTTGAAGAATATGGATCGAACCATCGTTAACTCACCCGCAATCGAAAGCTCTTTGGTGTAATCGGTTTTGGCGCGTTTCGTAACGTTGACTTTCGGTAAACATTGGCTATTGGCCAGAGCGCCGGATACCAGGCCATCGGGTTTTCGCACGTTTCAAATTTCTCTGGTTAACTAAACTGCGAACTATGAATATTCGCTATTATAGCTATGGGCTTACGACAGCGAAGAAAAATATTTGAATACCCTAAATGAAAAGCTCAAGTCGGGGGAAATTAATATGACATCGATTCATCGTCTTCTCGTCTCCCTGTCTCTCCACCTATCTACATGTATCCACTTAATACCAGCTCGTCTAGTCTATAATCAAGGAAGCGACCGAACCGTCTTCTCCTTGGTTAAGGTACGGGTGGGAACGGAACCACGCGTCGAAGAACACGGACCGGAGACCATGAGTATATACTCGTTGACTGCGCCCACATGCAGTACAACCTGCACGTGGGAACCCTCGATGTACGTTCCGTTCCGCACCTTACCCACCTAACATTTCTGTCTTTCTCTTGCCTCACCTTTCGTCTTTTTCTTATTCATTTACTCTTTTTTCAATTAGAACCACCATGATGTAGTCCATATACCAAGACAGCTTCCTTTGTACCCATCAGCGACGTGTATGTATGTATACCATGAACTTTGTCACGGTGTGGACGGACGTACACTGTCATCAACTTGTTTGAACAAAGGATGATCGGCCATGGAAGATTTGAACGTCATGCAATGCTTCTGCATGATCGATAATAACGAGAACACAGATTCGAACCGTTTCTTTGTTTTCTTTTTTTTTTTGTTGCTTTTTTGGTATTATCTGATGTGATGAACCTGGCGCAGGTTTATGAATTTTTTATATGCACGGAATTGAGCAATGTTATAGTTGTATGGTTTAAATTACGGTGCAAAGTGCAGCTAAAGCCATTCCGTTTGTTGGTAGGACGTTTTCCGGGATCACAAATCGGTGGATAAATTCCGTTTATGAGGCACTTCGAGCTTGATTCGTTGCCAGCTCTCTAACGGTAAAAGCTTGCAATCAACGGAGGCTTGGATCTGCCCCTGGTAAATTGGCCATAGTATATGTTTTACTTAATTAACGATCCTCGAGCGCAATTTGCCATAAAGCCTTTCTCATTTAACGGCTAAACTTTATATTCGCTGCTCCGAGGATACGCAGACTCCAAACACCCCGAGTGTATCGATAAATTAAAATTATACATCACACCTTTGGTTTACGCGATCTAATTCGCGGTCAATTTCTATCATTCATTACTCAGAAATCTGAAAAAATAAAAAAAATTAAAAAAATTCAAGCATAAAAAGCGACAAAATATCCGGACTTAATCCTTTTTGACATATTTGAAATCAGATTCGATTCCTGGGGCTGCACAGGTCTCCTCCACTTTTCTACGTATCTCCTACTTTTACGGTGAAGCGAACTTTCCAAAGTTTTATATAAAAAAGTTCGGTTCTAGAATTTGTAACGTAAATCAATCTCTGTCTTATTTTATCATTCTTTTTACTATTCCTCTGTTTTCCTATATTTCGTTTGTTGCTGCTACTGCTACTGCTACTGCGACTGCTACTGCAACTGTATTCGTATGAAAGAATAGTTCTGCACTACCCAATGCCAGCTTATATTATCTGGAAAACACGGTTCTTTACGGTGAGTAGCTACTACCCAACGTATACTATGTTCTAGTTACGCCCCATAAATTTTACGCGTTTACCTTATACTTTTATATACGCCGGTGGTATCACTGAATATAGATAAAGCACGAATCAGTCGAAATCTTGACGAGGTTTATCTGATTGGATCACCGCGAAATATCATATCCCAAATCGAAAAAAGATATTATAAACTTGAACCATACCATAGGATACTCCGAGCTTCTTGTTTGACGCACCATTTCAACCAAAGAACGATATATTCGTTGAAACTTTGACAATTTTTTACATTTCCTCGTCTATTTCCTTTTATTATATCATGGAGCCATTCGAGCTCAGTTCTTGAAACGATATTTCTTTTAAATGGGTTCAAAGAGGTCCGTAGATACGGTCAAATGGCTTGAAGAAACTTTTTCCTTATTCTTCTTCTTCTACTATACTTTTTCTTTTCTTTTTTTTTTCCCCCTTTCACACGGATTTTCCAAAATCGGGACCAGAATTATTCACTAAATTTATACAATCAACGACGAATCACACCTATATATGCAGGCGAGCTCGATAATTTTTACAAAATTTCAGTCAATATATATATGTGTATATATATATCACCAATATATTTGTTCATTCGGATGCGTATAATATATATATATGTACGCAAATTTGTGATATAGTTACGACTACCGTCGGTCAAAAAAAAAAAAACTTTCATTTCTACTTCCTTTCTTTTTATATGATAAAAATTCATCATTCACAGCCAAATGTGATCAACGCAAAGCGATTTTTTAAAACCATTCTATGAAAAAAAAAAAAAATTAGAAATATCTATTTACCCGTTTTAGATAGATGGATGAAATTGATGTCGGCTACCGCTATGATATACGCTTGATATCGATACGCCAACGCGTACCTATATTAACGAACGTTTTGTAATGGACGGTAATGAATATTTCCTTGAAAGGTTCGTGAAACTTTCACCCTTTACCGTCACGAAGCTTTGTCTTTCTTGACGGAATCGTGATGATCGACAATCCATGCGTGCGAGTCGTTCATTGTAGCTTCTTTCTGCTTTAACGTATAAAAAGGGCGAAAAAAAGAATGAACTTTTATCATTTTTTGCGTCGGTCTGCGGGAGGATCGAATTCACCCGATACTAGAATTTATTTTATTCGTCTAGACAAATATTTAACGAATTTGACGTTCCGGTGGATTTGGCCACACATCCATCGACGCGGAATTTAACGCGGTTTGTCGTGTCGTAGCTGGTGGTGCGAATTGTTCTCGGTTAAAGAACCGTAGCTGTATGGTTGAAGTTGAATTTCACAGTGATGGATATTCTTGGCAATATCGAACCTCGTCTCTCTCTCCCCGGTTTCGTTTCGATTCCAATGAATATATGTACCACCTATACATAACGAAATGCGTATAAATCTGCACACATATACATGCATGTATACGGCTCAAATCGTAACTCGATTGTGTATACAAAACGTGGCTCGAACTCACTCGATAACCTTCTCTCTATACGTTGAATAGATTTCCCAACATCTATAGAATTTGAAACAGCACAAACTGCACTATAAAAATAGTTGTACTAGGTACGATGTTTCCGATTCTAAGCCTCGATATTAATTCCATCCCCAAAATTTGAATTTTTATTTCTCAAATCATTACGCTGTAAAGAATCATCATGTCGAGTCGGGGCCGTATGCAACTTATCACTTGTACTTTGAGGAACGATTAAAAATTATTTAACATTTAACGAAATTTGACTTGCATAGATTGACCGTGGCGAAAAAAAGTAGTTATCGTAATCTAAACCCCCTATAATTCTGAGAGAATACTCTACATCTATGTGATTTCGGAGCAAGCCGATGACATTCGATGAATTTCATTCCTGGATATGATAATTATTTATTTTCAAAAATTCTTTCGTCAACGTTGAGAACGAAAAGTGTATTACGTGATCGCAAAAGTGGAATGATTCACCTAATCTCTATATATTATTAGTTCACTCCGAAACGACATAGTTTCGAAATATCACCTCCAAATATAAATAAATTTCTATAAACGATGTTATACCTTCCGTAAGATCTGAAAATAATCTAGAATCCATGTATTCAAATCCAAAGAAAGACCGAGTCCGTGTAAAATTTCTTCAAGGCTTAGCAGCGATTTGAAAGAAAATAATTTCCAAGGTGTAGTCACCCCCCTGAGCATAAAGCGATGTAGATAAATCCGGTTTTAGCTTGGCAATCAATTTCTCTGCCACAAAATTATGGGATATGTGCAAACAACGAGATATCTGGGTTCGGGTCGATCGGTGCGGTGTGGTTGGCGTATTATTCGTTCGCACGGAACTGATTGCTTTTAAATTTACAATTGCCAGGGGGAAACGAGACCCCTTCGGTCTATATAGGTACAGAGGGATAAAAAGGGACGCCCGATGGACGCGCCAAACTCAATTCATTGGCGAGTTGTTGGTACAGGGTGGATGCTGAAAGAGAAGAAAGCGAGGGGTGTGTAGAGGCGGTAGACTTGGCAATAAATTTTTCATTTCTTTTTCTCCTTCCTTTCTCTTCCCTCTTTTTCTTGTTTCTTAATGCTATAATTTTTTCACATAATACGAAGCTTTAATTGATCGAGGGTTTTATAAAAAAATAAGGGAAAAATTCCCCCGCTATCAAACCGGCTTACTACACTATGAGTGAAGGTTAATTACTGTGTAAGAAGGTGCGCGGGCCTAATTTACGGTAGGAAACTAAATTGGAAAGCGTGGATTCGGGCTTTTATCCTTTTTGATCAAACGTCGTATAACTTATCGTTATTATAGTACCTAACCACTAACTTTTACCTTTATTACCACAAGCCTCGCTAGGTATAAAGATCGATCGGAACTGTGGTTACGATTCCTGAGGATTCAGGGCGCCGTTTCATTTATACGACTATAATTATTTAATCATTATATCATCCCATTTATTCTTATCAATCAACGTATTAGTAGTAAATAATTACAGATCGATTAACCGATCTCTTACAGGTATCGATGCTGCGATAAATATTGTTATAAAAGTTCCGAAATCTTTATGGGACTTCGCCCTTCCTGGAATGAAAAGAAGATAAATTTAGTTTTCCGAACGTGTATAGGTAGATAGTTTTTCTTTTACCAGAAAATTGTATTTTTGTAAAAAGATTGACCGCCGCTTGTAAACTCGTCATAAATTTTTCGGAAGCTTGACGCTTCGAATATTTCGGGTTGACCATAGACCGTCGGATACATTTTTTTCGGATTCCAATTGCTTGTCGATAATTTGCGAAATGCAACATACACAGAAAGCCACAGCACAGTATCATAGATGTTTGTAGTTTTAATTAAAACTTTATACAGACGGTTTTAGAGGATTAACATTAACTCCCGGAGCATGTACCATTCATTAGGTAAATTCAAGTGGTAAATAGTTGGTAATTTAGTTCGGTACGTTTCAGTAACACCTGCAGGGATTCCGAGCTAGCCTTTCGACGTATAAAGTTATCAGCAGCTATAGGAGTGCATCAAAATCTGTCTGTATAATTTGAATAAATAAATATGTAACCCGATAAGCGCGTAGGTTGAAGAAAAGAAAAAAGAAATAAAAAAAATCCTTCCAAAAGTGTTGAAACAAAAAAAAAGTATTTTTATTTCACAAAACTCGCCCTATACAGAATAATTCTGACATGCTATGACCATCGTTAATTCAAAGTGACGACGCAATTAGCTCGGCAGCAACGGTATCAGCTCTTGAACCGATCACGTATCCAATCAAAGACGATTAGATTGATGAAATTAGTTAAGGTTATTGGACCGAATAGACATCAGCCCACGTCTGATAAATGGATTAATCAGAATCCGATGTCCATTACGTAGATATAGAGAATTTATTTGAATTAAGGAATACAATTTGATATGTGATAATGTAACATTGAGAAAAATAACTTATGCTGAAGCAACGGTACGATCAACCCTCGTGATATTATTTCTTATGAAAATTTCATTTTCACAGTGACAATAATTGTATAATTCATTAACGTAGAAACAACTATAGGGAGTAAAATCGTAGGGTAGAAAGAGACGCGGGAATTTAGTTTGAAACGTTGGTGTGGGTACCAGTGCTATAGGTATATCCTTGGTGCAGCTCAAACTTCGCGGAAATAAATTTGATTAATTTTAGTAAGGGAGGTTGGGCAGTGTCTGTTTGCTGATTGAAACCCGTTGTACCGTATCTTGGTAGTATATAATTAGCGAGAATATTTCACGAAAATATCATCCCTACGTAAAGCCAGGGATGGCGCGGCGTCCCTCGTCTGTAATTCACTTCTTAAAGATCAACTAGATTGATGAATCTACGTAAACCAATCAAGATATTAATCTTCTGTTTGATGAGAAGTAGGTACGGCTTTGTTTATATTTGAGAAACGTTTGAAGATCATATTCCCTTTGTTACCGGATAACAAAAGTTCTTCATTCAATGAATATTTGATTAAATCTGCGGCGCCGTTTTCGAGTTTTTTTTTTTTTTTTTGCTTTTCTCTCTCTCTCTCTCTCTCAGCCTTTTTTCATCTCTTTCCATTTCGCTTTCGTTTTATCAAATTATCAATTGGGGACTGCATTCTTCGCCTCTATACGTCACGTATCTAATCCAACTTCTAATAGCAACAAGGCAAGATATCTGATTAAAAAGATCCAACCACCATACACGGTTCCATATAGTTTCTTTCTATACTCTATACGACGATCTTGTATCGCCCGATCTGTCGCAGAGGCGATAGCTACCAAGAATTTAATAGAAATCCATTTTTATCGCGGCTTGGCCAAGAGCTGAAGCCAAAGATATTTGCCACGAAGCCTTTCGCCGTCACGACGACGCCAACGTTACGCCCTAGACTAGCTTCATGATCCCCACACGACTCTACGTAGAAATAATTATTCCACAAAGACATATAAGAGAAGATAGAAGAATGTTCAGGGAAAAAATAGAGAAAAAAAAAAAAAAAAATTAAAAAACTAAAAGAACGTAAAAAAAATTCGCGATTATGAAAAATTTCATTTACATATTATGTAAGAAAATAAAAAGAACAGAAAAAAGAAGAGAAGAAGAGAAGAAGAAATTTCTTTGAAATTTGTATCTGACAGAGCGGTCAAACTTCCAGCTGAAGGGAACGATCGACCTTCGTTAGACGACAGGTGGGACGTTTGGTATGGTAGAGTTGCGTGTCTCGTGCCTGTCGAACAGCTGACCGAACTTCCGTAATGGATTGAAAGCCTGGAAAACACCTGGTGACGAAGAGAAACGGAGCAGACAGAGTTCAACGGTGCACTATATGTATACCATGAGGGATTAGAGGTAAAGCTGTACGATATAAATATGTTTAATTTTTATTCTTTTTTTTTTCTCTCTCTCGTAGGATTATGTCTTAGCGATTTCATCCATTAATTGGAAGTAACGCGAATGAAGATTACTGCTATTATATTAATCAGAAATATTCCGTATCGTGATAATATGAGTTTTGAAATTAGGTCAAAAAACGAGAAAAAGCAGGAAAAATAAAGAAAAGAAGAAGGAGAAGAATAAGGAAAAAAAAAAAAGCGAAATGTTTCGAGATTTTTTTTTTTATTAAACGGCACTAAGCACGTGCTGTAAGCTCGAGTAGGTATTCTCTTTGAGATTTTCAACGCCTGGCGTCGTTGTAATATCTGCGTCGTCGCGTAGTCGACATAATGGAGTGCTTCGTCCTCATTAGTGGAGCTAATGAACAAACCCTCGTTGCAGGTATGCATTTCCATTATAAGTTCGTCCTTCTGTCTAGCATCAGGTCTACCCTACGTCACGACAGTAACCGCGTTCATCAAACTCGCGAATTCGAACGACGGAAAATTGCATTCCGATCAAATGCCTCCGCTATTACTTCTTTCTCTCTCTCTCTCTCTCTCTCTCTCTCTCTCTATTTCTCTCTCTTTCTCTCTCGCTCTTTTTAACCCACCTCTTTACTACTCGCAGGCAATATCGCGTGCAACACGCTACATGCCAGTGTACCTCTATCGCATTTTACTACCTTTATCTTTTCTCACACGTATATTACAGCCAGTGTCACCCTTCGGTGTAGATTTTTCACCATCATATGCCGTTTACTTCTTATAAATAAATTTATTGAATAATAATCTTCAAAGTGATTCTTACGCGGGTTTACTTTTTTAATATAAATATAAATATTATGAATTTAAATACTCCGGCCACATATTTCAATTACAGATTTATCGCGGAATAAGATTTTCAATAAGTATAGACATACACGCCTTCCTCCAGCGACTTCGAACTGGATATTTCGAAAAAGTCTAAAAGTTCGAATTCAGGTCTAAAATAGCGTCTTTTATAGACGATCTCCGATAGCCCAGTTTCTCTTCTTCTTTTGTATTTTCTATTTTTATTGTGCAGAATATTTTCAATATAATTGTACGGAGCTTCCGTACAATCGAACTCATGGATCCTTTGAAGTCAACAAGGCAGGACTCCCAAAGTTGGCCGTTTTAACCTGAAAGTCACGTTCGTTGTAGCCGCTGTGTTAATTAATGGGGTCGCGCAAAGTGGAAGAGCGCACATAGCGGGGGTTCCGTACTGGGGGATGAGGGTGGCTCTGAGTTAAGCGAATAGCGCTTTTATCGAAGCGTCTTTGAGCTTCGACGTCAAATAGCGAGACGGAAAAGAAAATTTAAAGGAAAAAAAATGAAACGACACTTTCGAGCGGGGTACCTACATTAGGTATTAACGTCAAGTGTTGAGGCACTGATGAAAATTGTCGACTAAAATTCTCATATATACCTATACATAGAGACTAGAGAGAGAGAGAGAGAGAGACGGGCGAGAGGGTACAGAATATATTCACAAGGATATCATAGTACCACTAATTAGTGACAGGCAGGCTAACGGGATTCGCCCAATTTCCTTTGTCCATCTTATTAATTACAATTGGATGTCTGTTGGAGCCCACACCCTATGCCGAAGGGTTGTGCGAAAAGTGAGAGGTAGGTATATACGGTAGATTGAGAAACCGCGGTTAAATTTTCGAAAGCCTGACCGAACCGAGTCCAAGTGTAACGTATAAGCTACGCAAAACCCCACTTGCGGTCAATAAATGTCTGACCCAGATGAAATTTCACGGATAGTTAATGTACTTTTATACTATATATGAAACCTGACGTAGATATATTATATATATGTATATATATAAATTGCGTAGAGAGATCCCTCTTTTGCCACTCCGATCCTTTTTACGGATAGGGAAATCGGTTTAATTCAATCACCGAATTCCGATTACTGCTGTACCGAGTCAACGTTTAATATCGGCTATGATTCGGGTTGAAACGAATACTTTTTTTTTCAAATAACGTATTGATATCAAGCGGCGCACTTCAATCGAAAATCATACCCGCGTGTATTGTTCCATAGATTGAAAATATATGAAATTTTAAAAATCGAACAAAAAAATTTCATGAAAAAAGTAAAAAGAATATAATAAAAATCGAACCTTTACACGTTCGACGTTATTAATATCGGTCCACCCGATGATCAAATTAATTTCAGAAAAAAATTCATCACTTTTCGGAGAAGGTACAATTTTTATAATTAAAATTGCACCGTCCTCTGCCTATGCATGACGTTTCTTATTAATTAAAAACTTCCCTCATCCCCATTCCAGTCTACGAAAAATTAATGAAAAAATCAATTTCGGTTTCAATATACGTATCGAGATGTGGAAAACTCTTTCAAACCAAATGCAACGAGTCTTGGACAAGCCATCCTCGACCGCTTATCCCCGTGTCAACAGGCTACTTACACCTCGTAAACAGGGGTTTCGTTCGGTGCTCCAGAACTCGCAGGACTCAAACTACCCGTTACCAGCTACGCTCAAAGTCCTTCGAGTATATCTCCGCACGCATTGTTTCCCGTAGCTCAAGTAGTCAGGGTTAAACTTTGGAATTAGTTTCCTTACGTGACTCAATGTCTCGACTTTCTCAAGACTTAAGACTACGAATCCGGAAAGATAACATTGCCTGGGTAGAACTTTGTCCCTTGGGTTAATTTTCTTTTTTTTTTCTCATATTTCACGAGCTTTTCTAAAGCCCCATGAAATTCTGCTATACATATTCGAACTGCCATACTACTGGAAATTCGTTTCATATTATTCGCTAATCTTCTTCAAAAAATGCGGTGACAAATTTGGCGAAGAACGATTTCGTGTAGAATGTCGCTATTTTTGAGTCAGACTGGTCGACATATGATTCGATCCAGGGTTCTTTTCAGTTTGCTTTTAGGTGGGTATGGTATGAAAGGGCACAATGGTGGCTTTTAACATCTGTGTGATAAAAAAGAGAAAAGAAAAGAAAAACAGAAAAAAGGAAAAGAAATATTCAGGTCAAACAACCAAAAGCCACCTCGCCACCCTCTCGCGCGGCGATTACCTACCCGATAGCAAAATTTCTCATCGGAGGCTCAAACCACCGGGAGGTTATACAAACCCGACCCGAATTTCCTCGGCAAAGTAATAACTGTATTGTACAGTTCATTTTCTTTTTTCGTATCTAGACAGTAATAATTGTTATCGAAACCCCCAGTGCAGGAATTTGAAATAATGAAAAAACTGAAAATACATATGAAGGTATGATATTCATAATGTACTGCAACGCAGAATTTAATGAGGAGATATTTGATCTGCAGGATATGTTGGACTCGAAATTTTAATTCCATAGAAATAACGAATGAACAAATGAATTTGTCCATACGAACGAAGAGGGGGGAATCTAAAAGAAATAAAATCCCGATCGAGGTGATTCCGAAAAGTCTTCGATTCCATGGTATTACTTTTAAATAACGGGTCACAGAGGTCGCACCCACCAGGTCACCTGCGCACCCCAGTCCTGTTCAACTTTCGTATTCATGACGGCAGATCGACCTCAATGCCATAGCGATAAAGGCATCGCTCCACTGCCAAATTTCAATGGCCTCGCTACATTCTATAGTACGGATCATCATCCGCCCACCAGCACACATGCATATTACACGTTATACGCTCGTACAGGATGGACATTTGAAATTCTAAAAGTTACAGAATGTGGTCACGGCGTAGGTATGTTCTTTCGAGAAATGAGTTCGTCCGTTTTTTTTTTTTCCCAAATTTTCCGTCCTCTTTCCATTTTGTGAATTTCGAGTAAACCGTCGAGTAGAAGACCCAAAAATCTCTAATTCAAACACACCAAGTTTGGAATATGGTTCCGGTGCTCGGGTCACATGTCAGCCCGTGCCATGGACTAGTCTGACCACCAGACCACGTTGACGAACTATTAACCATTAAGCTAGGGCACCCGGAGTTCTAGGATATATATAATAGTACCTGCGGTCTCTCGTCGAAGCGCGTGGTTAGACACGTGGCTGAGTTATAGCAGGTCGACAGATGCGGAAGCCAGTTGTTGGACACATTTTGTAATAAACAATTATGTGCATTAGTCAACCGAAGTTGAAAGAAAAAAAAAACGAAAAACTACATTGGTCAGAAAATTATAGGGACAAGAAGAAAAACGTTAATTTGATAATAAAATGAGGACTTTCAATGATTAAAAAAAAAAAAGGAACAAAAATCGCGAGGAACAAGATCGCAGAAATTGATAAAAAAAAATTTCGTCGGATTTTTTTGGAGCTTTTCCATTTTAATTTTTTTTTTTTCTTCTTTTTCTTTCTCTGTACTATGAAACGTTCACATACCGTATGCGAGGCGGAGGTGACAATCAAAAGAACAAGCCCCAAAATACGTGTAATCGCATTTCGCGAGGATGTGCTTTGAGCGACGTAGAAAGAGAGAGATAGAAAGAGAGGGTAAAAATCGTGGTGGGAGTTGGACCCAGCCAATAAACGGTGCGAAAGCGTAATCTGGCCTAAAGTTTGGGGTGTGGGGGGATGGAAATAGGGAAAGTCATTTGCATTCGCGGGGAGTTGATGTGGTTTTTGCTTGTGAATCGGTGCAAAAGGGTAGAGTGAGAAGAATAGAACGAGAGAGAGAGAGAGAGAGAGAGCGATGGGGAGCGGAAGTGTATTAGTAGGCATCACACAACGGCAAAGGAAACCGAGGCCGACGTTATCTCGAAGCGCACGCCGCCGTCTTTTGCAAAAACCGCCAATTTCATTCACTCCGATTATCAGCAGACATGTCCGCCCCCATCCTCTCGCACCCTAACGCTATCGCGAATCTAACTTTAACGATTACCAGGATACCACCACATCCACCCTCGCGTCTATACCTCACCCATGTCCGACGATCATGTAAACTCAAACCTGGAAAACTATCGGCTATGCCAATTGTCCCCTTGACACATATATCTCCTTCACTTTACCCCCGGTCATTCCCCGCTGACACCATAATATAGATAGAAATTAATGAATCCAGGTCGTCGGTCTTTTGTGAGACTCTACCACCCCCTAGCAATTATTATAATCGTAACCCTCGTTTTCGGTGGACATCAACAAAAGCTGATCATGTTCTGCATATCTGCTAGCATTTCTTGAAGGATTGTAATTTCTCTAATCGAATAGTTTCCGCGTACACCCTTTCCGGAGAGGGAGAGAAAATATCAAAGTCGTTAACTGATTGGTCAAACTTTCGATGACCATACATATCATATATATACCTATATGCGGTCGAAGAGTTCTGCGCGTACGTGTCTCATTCCAAAAAATTCGCCTCTGAACTTTCCTCGAATAGGTGGTCGCAAGTGTGTGATAAAACTCCATACGTGTGTGGATTCGCGAGGATACGCCTAGGCATATGTGTTCGTCTATACGCGTGCAGGGTAAAGGTGAAGAGGGGTGGCAACCAAGTAGAGAAGAGGGCGCGTGAGACTTGGAATGTTTGTTTATATGTTTATGCGACATTCGCTCTTGATCCTGCAGGGTGTTTACTCAAGGAACTCAAGCTTATGCCCATATTTCAGAGGGAGCTTACGCCCGGTGGTTTCAGCCCTCTATTTCCACCCCTGGGACCCATGGACCAAATTAAAATGAACCATGTATCAACCGTGCACAAGTTTCGATGCTTGTCAGGCACAGATTCGCATCTGGAAAAATGATTAGTTGCTTAACCGTATATTTTCCCATCCCCTTTATTTTATATTTTCTTGACCCTCCTTTCACAAAGAATTTGAACCGTGGTTAAGACAAGAATCACACGCTATAGATGAAATAAATTATTGTCGATAAACAATTCGGACTAGGTATACCGTACCTACCGGACCTTGGTCCATTTATTGTGATATCATAAAAATTCACCCTAAAACCGGAATGGAAACGGGAATACAATAATATTATATCGGGATCGTAAAGTATATTCGATATTGAAAATAACGGGGTGCAATTTAGAATGATTTGTTATCGGCAATCTCCCCTGTAGGAATAAAAAAAGAGCACTTTTATCGTTATATCAAAGAAAAGCTTCAACATCCCCGCCGACTTTTTACCCTAAAACCTAGCTGCTGCTGTATGATGCACCCGTCTTCTGTCGTCCTTCGACGTAAACTATGCCGCAATTCGAGGGAACAGAAGAGAAAGATTGAGCGAGGGATGAAGAGGAAGAGCAAGGTAAACGGGGGAGGCGAATGAGAAGCGTAGAAACAACCCCTAGCGTTTTAGACGTTCAAGTTAGAAGTCGCAGACGTTTGCCTAGCCACGGGCTGGATTTTCTTGTTGGTTGAAACTCGGGGCACGAACTCAATTCCCGTGGTGCTCCGGGGCACCCCCTGAGTCTCTTAGCAACAACACCAACCTCACCCCTAGAACCCACCCAACCATATAACGCATCCCAACGGCTTAGCTTAGTTTGGATTAGGCTCATGTATACAACTCATTACCTCGTTACATAGTCGACGACGATCCTATTACTTCGTACATATGCCCTGAACGTACATAAAGAAGAAGGAGAAGAACATATCGGGTTCGGAAAAGTATGATAATAAGGGATGATTAACGGGGAGAGTAAAAGTATTATGCGGAAACGAGTGTGGCATTTGAAAATGGTGAAATGAAAAAGAATTTAACGAAGTTTCGGAAGTTGGCAAAGAGCTCAGCCGGGCTTTACAGTCCCGCATGCAGTACACCGTTTCCTAAAGTCACGCGAGTCTTAAGCTCGCGGTAATACGTGATTAGTACGTATAACACACGTTTAACGTTATCTAACGTATATCGGGCGCGAGATATAATCCGGTATTAAGAGTTTTGCCAGGAGTTGGACTTAGCTAACGACCAAACATTCCCACCTAACTTTCAGCGCAGAACTCTTAATAAATAGTTTACAAACTTGAGCATATTATCTTGGGGATAGAAATCTACACCGTTATAATAAATAAGAAGGAAATACAGTAAATTTGTTATCTCTTATACGTAAAGATTATTTTTTTTTCGCGTTTTTTTGTTCAGCATAACTTTATCGCAACTATTTTTTATAACTTGTGACATTTTTTGTTTGTTTGTACATATACCTCATTACCAACACAGCACTGTGGCTTCTGCCACAGACGTCGCGACGGTAAAAGTTTATTTTAAAGTTCCCGCTTTCGTAAATGATTATTATTACCGTGTGAACCTTCCAAGTAATTATCATTTCCGTTTGTAGCGGCGTGGTTTCCTGGTGAGTCGTGCCAGAATGATCATGCGAAAGTTACGCAAACGCTTTACTACGGTATGGCATGGAAGTAGATACCACTATGCCTCCGCTGTACGATGTCTAATTTCATTTAAACTTCCTAAGTAAGATTGATAAGCGCAAAGGAGTGAGGAAATTTCATTTTACACTAATTAGAGTTCGGTACAAATCAAACTGAGATAAACTTACGATAGTTATGGGACGGTCTTCGCCCTTTGGGGAAAAAAATGCGATTATTCGAGGAGTTCAAAGAAAAACCAAAATAAATTAGATTAAATTTCGATCATTTTCTTCGCACAAGATTTTGAGAATTTTCAATCTACGTTTCCGTTATTTAAACATAACTCTACCCGCTCCGCGGCGACTCCGCAATTTTTCACACCGTAGCTATATACTAATTATAATCCAGGGTTAAACATCTCCGTGTCTCGGGCTAAGAGAAATCTAGGGCAACCGACTCAGAGTCCGCGACTATTTCCAGGCACGCAAAATTCTTACCTCACCATCGCCGGATCTGACTCTGACTCTGACTCTGAATCTGAGTCCGACTCTGACTCTCTCTCTCTCCCTATGTTAGACGTAGATTTCTACGGACCTAATAGAAGACTCGTATCTATACGTGAGTGAAAAATGGGGAAAAAAGTAAACGGAAGACCACGCCGACTCACTTATCCCTCGTATATTAAATTTATTGCATATGTGTTGGTCCATACACGCTTGACCATTCCTCTCATCTATTTCGCAATAAACTATCCCATACTATACGCAATGCTTACTCTATTTTATTTTCAAACTATTATTAGGATCTCGGATAGTGAAGGTTTCGGCAAGCTCACTCCTGAGTTCAGCTCCTGCCTACATGATCATGAATTATAATAGAGAAACTGGACTCTAATACTTTAATTACTCTTTCTTTTATTATTATATTATTTGACTATAGATATGAGGAAGTAAGGGTCAAGATCGGAGACTGGTATACGCGTTGCAAAAAATTAGGAATTTATAATTCTGAATTGGTTTTTCGTTATTGTTTTTATTTTTGTTATTATTTTTCACATCAACTCCTTGTCGTTACTGTTTCTTCGGTGGTAGCGGTATTATTCGAGCAGAAGATAAACTGGTGTATCAAAGGTTTGATAATATATGACAGCGGTATAGAATAACGTAATTCATTAATGGCCTATCGTGGATCGCTTACCAATTCTGCGTGTACCTAATTAGTCCTTTAGGGGTATGATACTCGCGTGTTTCAGCCTCTGGTAATTCTGTCAAGTCTAATCAGTCCTCAAAATTGATTTTAGCCGGGGATCTCGTTATAGTCGGGTGCATTCGCCTCGAGACAATCCGTCAATCATGAATCCACCCATGAGTTTGAGCGGCGGTATATCGTCGCTCAATATTAGTTAGTAATTCAATTTCAAGTGACGTAAATGTTCTGGTACCGTAATACCAGTTTATTAATTTAAGGATTTATCAAACTATTCCGAAATTTCAAATTAATGTGGATATCCAGACGTGAGGTACGCGGAAAGATTAACAACTAGAGTTTATAGAATCGCAGGTGGATCAGATAAATAGATACCCACTGCGTTCAGAGATTCAACAAAATTTCTATAAATTTTCTTATTTATTGCGTTCATGAAATTTTCGGAAACGTTGGGGACTCGGTTTTCTGATTTTCGTCGTTACTTATTAATATTATTTATTTTTCTTTTCCTAATTACGAAACTTCACATATTCAAAGCTGCGCCACGTCCGCCGGAAAGAAATTCATTTCCGCTTTGACTGCCTTTATACTTTTACACGCTACCCTGTGAAGGTGAAGAATTTTATGTTTTTTCGTGTTTTACTTTTTCTTTTCATTTACTCAACTCTAACTTGGGTCAGATCTTAGTTTTTAATTAAAAAAAAAACCTCCAAGTTCGAACCGTAATTAACTCCGTGCTTTATACGGATTTGATTAACCCAAGGTAATTAAAACGACGATATAAGGCCATGTGAAAAAATACGCCGTTCTTAGTTTTCGAAAATTCAACACCCCAGGTGTTCAGAGTTTTATACGAAATTTTGGTATTAAACTTCTGGTATTAAATATATCCCCGCGATACGACTGTACGTACTTTTCTAGTATCTACCGTCTCCTAAAAAGATCTGGTGAGGTATTCGATCGCTCAGAGTATGAGCGCGAGAATGATATTCAAATTCTGGAACACTGCATCGGTAACGGGTTGGAAAACAACGCAGTGCAGCAGCACATTGCACCGATGTATTTCAAATCCGCCTTTTCCCTGTTCTCTCCGTCTGGTGGTGCACTCCGTGAAATGTATTCGTGAAATAAGGAGGTCGTGGTATTGTCTTGACTCCCGTTTCCATTGCAGTAGCTACCCCTGAGGGTAGGAATGCATTCTAAAGATCTGCAGCGTCTCAAGACTAAACGAAGATTCCGAGACCCCTCTGATGATCTAGAATACGATGTTTCGGAAAGATGTTTGACGTTGGGGTGAATGAAACTTGAGTGAACTACTATAAAAAGAAAAAAAGTAAAAATGATAACCTTTTTTATTATACGACTTGGTAACCCCATTCATCGTTAAGGTTGCAGCGAACCTTGTGCAATCACATTAGCATGACAATAGTGAAGTTAATAAAGCACAGAGGGTAGAGTAGCGGCAGATACTCAGAATGAGTATAACGAGGTGAAAAACTTAACTAGGTACACCAACGAGGGTAGAAAATTTTTTTGATGAATAATTTCTGGCCGAAAAATCGTTAGCGGATAGTAGCGTAGGGTTGGTATTGTAATCGAATTAAACATCCCTCGTGTTTTAGATCTGAATTCGTGAAGTTTCTTTCTATGGAATTCAGAGTTGGAAGAAAATTAGCCTCGTTGATAAAAGACACGTTCTGAATTCAACTCCTTTTGTAAACTGATTGTAGATTCGAAGCAGGTGGAGGAAATCTAAGGCGTAATCCTGTGATAATATCAGAGCTACTCTGAAAGCTTTGGAAGTAGAAAAATTGTTAGAACCTAGTTTTTCAATCTTCTTAAAACGCCTCATCTTACCTTCAACGTTCCATACACCGAGGAGTCCCGCAAAGATGAGGAGAGCAACGGATGTCCCCATTTTCCCAGTGGGTATTCGATCTTTTGAAAACCTCCCTTATTTTTTCTCCTTTTATATCACAAATTTATTATTACTTTTTTATTGATTATTTATTATCTTTATCTCAATTTTTGGATTTTTAATTATCGTTTATTTAGTTTCACTATAATTTATGTATTATTATCTCGTACATGATAAGATAATGCATAATCGTTGGAAATTATCGGTTAGTAAATGAGCAACTATATGCTACGCGGTCACAATAAGTAAAACTCAATATTTGAATTATGTAAAAAAACGAAGAAATATGCAAAGGAATCACTGCGAGAAGTATACGAGAGGTGCAGAACGGTCTGCAGGATTAACCTGGTGAAACACTTTTAGTTGAGTTCAGGGGTGTGGGCTTTGGTCCCGCTTCAGTTTAAACTCGGTTTAATTACCAAAGTTGGCGAAAGAATTTACCCGAGGAATTTAGTATTTCAGAGAATTCCATCAAGCAGTTGTAAACGGCTCGCGCGCGAAGACCCTTACCTACTATTGGTATAAGTTGTTGTAACGACACCAGTACCAGTAAATTAAACGGTACACCACGGTCCCCAAGGGTGTTCAATCCCTTCCCACAACCTTTTTTCCTTTCAGTTTTATCGATAATCGTAGGAAAAAAAAAAAAAAAAACCAAAGCAAAACGAGGAACGAATTATTTACGAGAAACACAGAATTTGGTAGAATATTAAAATCCAGCGTAATCTCACTTCCATAAATTGTATGTATATGTATATTGGTATCTATCAAATAATAACAATGGCACTGAACACGTTTTCTTTAATTTTTCTTTTTTTTTTTTAAATTAGTTTTTTTTTTTTTTTTTTTTTGAGTTCTGCAGACGGTGGTTTTCACTCTATAATATTGTCCGGTTGACCCAGGTAAGGGATGACAAATGTCGGCGATATAAACGACGAAGCAGACTAGACTAGGGGTCGAAGTACTGGTGGCTCCAGGCGCCTTTGAACACCTCGGGGAAGGACTAATAAGGATTCCGGTAAACGCGGATGGCGCGACCGTACGAGGGTTTCACCCGCGAGCAACTAAACGTGCTCAGATCAGAACCGCCGACGGAGGCACCGGCTCCTCGACGTTTCCCCCAAACGGTGGGTCGAATTCTCGCGCGCCTTCCGACGCGCACCGGTCGTATTAAACAGACCTGCGCACCTCCACTTCCACCGACCCAGTATCAGACGTCCTTGACGCTACCGCGACGAAGACGTCCTAGAACGATGCTTCCAGCATCCGCGGAAAGACGCGATACCGATTGGGAGATTTGACTCATGATCTTTGGCTTATTCGTCCGTCATCCATGAACCGAGCTCTCATCGGCAATTGGAAAGATTGCGACACTAAATTTCCAGAGGATTGATCGGTTTTTTCCAGAAATATTTGATCTTTGGTCTCGTTGAGAGGCTGGTCTAGCTCAACTGATTTTAATTTAAAACTTAGCGCCTTGTCGAGCGGTTCAATTGTTTCCGTTTCAATGAATCCTCAAAGTGGTATTACCTGGGCTGGGAACTTTCGTGATACTTTATTCTCGACCGCAGTGGAGCCGGTCTTGAGTCTCTCTTTGAAACTGGAGATCCAGGGACGTCGAATTCAACCAGAAGAATTTTCCTCGCCTATACGATGAGAGGAAATGAAAACCGTTTCAACATCGAACTTACCCACTTTCCAAACAACACTCCTGAGATTATCTAATTGAACTATTTCACACTTAGCAACGTCCAGAACCATCGATAAAATTCTCCTCAAGATTATATACATGGTCTTCTTTCCAGTGATAAAATTTTGTTTCCGAAGAGCTTTTCGACCATTCATTTTTCGACTCTGAACAGTGAGGGCTGCTCTAACATCTTAATCGATTTCATCCCCGTGCATCTTCATAGCAATTTCGAAAGATTCCTCAACGTCAGAGCTTCTATAGAAATGCCCATGAATCGATTTTCTTTTTCATTGCCATGTTGGATATCATGTGCAATATGTGCCATAACTTTGGACTTTCAAATTCCCCGTGGGTACCTCTTCATCGGTTCGATTATCAAACGTGGTGCTTCGCAGTCGTAAAATATACTCAAGTTTCGAGGGCTTCTCAGAGTTGGTGCAGCTATGCAGCTGAGTCCAGTTGCCGCGATCATGGCGTAAAATAATATTCGATATAAAAATGGAATAAAAATTGTATCATTTTTCAAAGGATTTTACATCCTCGGTATCCACATATGTACGTGGCGAAAGCTTTTGAACGTCGCGTAGTTCAGATAGAAAGATGCGAGTATAGCACGTAAAGTATTGAATAAACCCCTGGGGAAAATTTCTCAGGCTTGTCGAAGCCAACTACCAACCAGTTGTAAAATTCCTTACCTGTGTTCCTCGAGTTGCATTTCTTGCTGGTGCATAGGCCGAGGCCAAGTCTCACGCTCGCATCACTTGTGTCATTCAACCCTTTGCGGATCGAATAATATCGTATAAAATATCCCATAGAGGCTATAATGTTACGCGAATAACACGTTCATATTTCATACCTGTATTACATTCGTTCCTTTTTATATATCCTATTTTATTTCAATCTACCTGGTTTTAGTCCACAGGGAAGAAAATTGATCCATCAGAATCGGATATACACGGATAAAATCAAAATTATTGAGATACCGATCGTCATATACGTTTCTCGCTGTAAATAGGTGCAAGGATATTCAATAAAATTTACCTGTGTTCATATTTTCACATCCTTTTACAGTTGGAATAGAATCGGAGTAACCAAGGTCCGAAACTGTTCGGTTTCATAAAGAATCAGCCATGTACGTATGCAACCGTACGTAACTATAATAAGATTATTGTTGCAAATGGAGTTGCAAACATTCGAATAAATGGCATCTCCTACCCCGTGTTGCAGGTTTTTACGGTATGTTTCCGCCATCGTAAAAGTAACGTGAATAGCTGTTCAAACTTCCGTTTACTGTCGCTTCTGTATCAAACTGATAATAATTTGACTTATATACGCGGTACCCGGGTATACCTACATTCATTTTAAAGAAACTGTGTGTATATTATTTTATTGCTACTAATTTTTGTCATTTTCATTTACTTCGTTTTTTTTTTTTTTTTTATTCTTCTGCAACTTTTTCTTAATTTTTTTTTCTTTTTTTTCTTTTGTTACCTGTATTCTGGACATAGCCGCTAAGACGAGGGGCGCAGCCTCCTTGGCTAACGGAGTATACTTTGACATCATCATTTACAGTTAAAACTTTAATAAGCCTAAGAACAAGACGGTTAAGATTCCCGTCATCGGGAAATGACCTCATAGCTTCCAGGATGAAATTCAGACCACGAGCTTTTTCCACTTTTTTAGAATATTCATTTTGAACCAAGAGACTTAACCATGCTTGCAATATCTCGTACACCACTTTTTCTTTTTCTCCTTAAATCCAGCTGCACTAATTATTTTTAAACTGTATAAAATTCGCGGGCTTAATTAACTCCGCATTTTATCTCGCAAATATTGCCTACAGCCCTTTACATATTTCTCTGATTAGTGTTAAGCAAAATCGCCCACATTCCACACAGCTTACATAATTAATCTCGCTCCTCGACCAAAGTAACAATTTATAAGGAGTCCTTTCACTGAGGAAACTAATCTGGAATATATTTATCAATTCATCGATAATATTCGCATTTAATACGTAATCTTCTTCCTTTTTGTAAAATAAATTAGGTGACTTGTAGTATCCGATTCTATCCGCAGTCAGAAAATTTCATGGGACACTGAATGGATTTCAATGATCGTCTGATTTCCCTGGTGTTAAATTAATTCTTGATGACAAAAACCATATCAAAGATTAATTCAAATTGCAGATAACGGTTTAGCAGATACTTTCATCACTTCAGGTTCAACAAGATCATTTTAACCGTGTTCGTTTTCAGCTGACTCAGATGTTAGCCGGTCGGCTAACTGTTACGGCTTTTATCGATACAAAATTTTAATAAACTCCATTCAGCTAGCTAACCGTGTGTAGGTAAAAAAAATTGGAAAAATGTACGATTGTAAGTTGTAACGACCATCCCCTGGTTCAATTCGAGCCTCCCCCAGTTCCCTTAGGCTTATATTGATATATTCTGCAGGGTGGTTCGTTCGAATTTACCAATACGATTTTATTCGTTAACTTGTTAATCGATACGAAAATAAGTTCCGTATATAAAATTTATATCCAGCATTATGGAGGAATTGGTATAATTTCTGCCTCGATACCGATTTCCATGATTTCAATTCTCGTTTTTTTATTTTTATGCTTTATTTACCGTACATTCATATTCCACTCTGCTCTTTTACTTCTCCTCTGACTAATTGAGTCTAATTCATTCGCTGCAACGAATTCACCAGACAAATTCATCTTCTATCTATACACATATATTTCTATAGGTGATTCCATTCAATCAACGATTCAACAATTATTAGCTATCAGATATCGATGAAATTAGCCAATCTCGTTCAACAGATCACAGAAGGTGCATGTGACCTATACCTATACCTATACGCGTGATTTAAACACTTCAAGATCAAGAGCTGATCCCGAGTTCGTCTACGTCCGCAAATCCTTTGCGGTGAATCTGATCAAATCGAAAATTCAGTTCTAACGAGGTAGGGGCTAGCTGGTTACCTGGGCCTTGTAGCAGAGGGAGAATCTGAAGTGGAAGTGGAAGTAAGTAATTCCGTGAATGAAGTCGTAAAGTTTTTATCCCCTCGTGGAAAATGGCGGAAAAGAAGAAGACGAAGCAGAAGAAGAAGAAGAAGCCGAAGAAAACGAAGAAGAAGTCGGGGAAGAAGGTAAAATGTCGTACAATGAGTCAGAGTCAGCCAATGCTCATCTCGCCGGTTTCTCTATATCCAGCAATATACGAGGTCTTAAACGCGACACCGTCCAAGCATCAGATTGGTCTTTTGTTCGGTTGAATCAGTCGCCTAACAAGTCACAGAGAAAAGCTTCCTGCTCGAAGTGATTTCGCCAGTTTCTCCATGGCTTTTCTCATCCTCGTCAATTCCAAGGAGTGAATAAAAGGCCCCGTCACTTTTCCGTCCGACGCATTATACCTACCCTTCAACGTACCCATCTATAGTAGGAACATCGACTGTCCAGAATTACTCACTTCACTCTCGATTCCATCTTCCTTCGTCTACTCGACGTCAATCAACCGCCTTCACATTCGACAAAGGCCAATTACGAACCTCTCCTCTATAATGTATTCCGTACTTTGTATTATTATGGCTGTACTTGTCACTTAGAGTCACCAGCGTCTCTCTGCAGTGTCCACAGGGACAAGCAACAAATGTCGACTTTACACCCCGCCAACTTTTCATCAACTCCAGTCGATAAATATCTGAAAAGTGTTAGGATTCTTTTCATGGTTCATTGCACCGCGGAGTTTTGATGGTCTGTATCTCCGGCGGAGGGTCAACGAGGTGTACAGCTGAAGGATATAGACAGTGGGAACTGCAGAAGGTTTATTTCACCGGGAATACCGCGGAACGCTTCAACTAACTTGAAGAAGTGGTACGGTGCACATTTGTACATACACACAGCTAGAGATTTCAGATGGGTATGGCTAGTGTAGGTGTACCTAGAACCATCACGTCGCCTTAGTTTACCCTAGCTGTCTCTACGGCGACTCTGTTGCTACTTACATGTAGGGGAGATCTGAAAGCGGTTCTTTGCCTAGTATGAGAGGTTCGTAACGTGATTTAGAAGCACCTTGCCTTGGCGTAATGAACAAACTCGATTAATGCTTAATTATTCGGATACCTAGCGCTTCTATGGTATAGAACTAAGAGCAGTCAAGAAACCCTTTTGACGTGAGTATAAGATGGGTATACATTTTACAATTATTGGAAAATTGGTATCTTCTTATAGAATTGACGTCGTAGACATGTGAAGAGAAGAATAACCAGATCCAATAACGACATACAATTATTTTTTCAAGCATTATAATATAACACACCAGTTATCTCGATAATTGGATAGAGACTGATCATTAGAAAAGTCGAAGGGGTATGAATTGATGAAATAAGGTACTAGAATATCGGACAGAATTACATTCTTAAGAAACTTTTATTGAATTCATTTTTTTTTTTTTTTTCAACTTGTCGCATACCGTAGAGGTACGAGTTTATTTCATAAACCGAGTCGAAAATCGCAAAGTTAAAATCGTGAGTTACCATTGAGAGAACGGATCTCAACGTTCGGATACTCGTACCTCCACGGTATCCTTGTGACGCTGGTGTTGATGGCCATTGAAAATTGGTCGTTCACAAACGTAGTTGCCGTGGTAATCGCATGGATAATTCGCCAGACCCTCGCTCGCGCGGTATAGGACAACGCAGTGAAAGTCGTCGTTGTTTGGCTCGCCCACGTTCCAAGGTATGGAGGATACAACCGATCCTGGGAAAAAGGAAAACAAAAGAGGAACGGATCAGTAGGATCGTTGACTATCTGGAATTTCTGTATAACTTACCGTTTCCGACATTGACCCACTCGTCATTACCAAAATAACTATGAATTCCCACGAAGGTAAGATCCTTCACCGGTCTCTGGTTCTTTACATATTCTAACTTTTTCGCGGAGTCGATAGCTGCCAATTGAGCGCCATCGAGAAGACATCGTTTCCTGGCTTCATTCCAGGACACACTTTCATTTGGAATCCTGTAGGCAACACCGATGTCAGGATAAGCGACGTAGCCGTCCGGAAGATTCAAATACTGAACTTGTGCTACCGAATCTACTGCAGTTCAATTTTAATTAACATCGAAAGTTGCTAAGTTTCGGCCTTATCGTCAAACACTGTCCAATTTTATTACCAGAATCTGTAATATTCAAGTCTTCAGCTTTCGAGACGATTATCAGACAAAGAAGCTGCAACAGCAGGGTCAAGAGCAGATGAGCCATGTTAACGGTTATCCTCGAAGAGGCGATCGTTACTGGTGGCAAATACTGATTCACTGCGGTCTTATATCAAGTCACAGATGCCCTTTAACCAAAAGATAGCAACGTATCAAGTGGGGAATTTTTATCTCCCGAGATGAGACTACATTGCCCAATCCACGTAAAAAAAATTGTGCCATCAAATTTACTTAGTAACAGCACATTTTTTCCGTGTGCCGTACGCGAATTATAAAACGATTTTGCAAAGTTTATACATGCACTGCGAATTATATAAATGTATCAAGTGTCTTGGTGAGTGGATAGCTATCTTTGATTTTTTCTAATTCATTTACTCCTTTTCTCTTCCGAAAGCTTGCATGAATATTTCGCAAATTCACGTTTTACGATGTGTCGCACGCTTGCAACGTTAGTTATTAACGTGGTTTGTTGGTGGATATGAAATGGTGGTATTCGTTGTAGAACTAACCCACATGAATGTTTATTCAAACGAAACTTCGAATAGAAGTTTGCTTTTGCAGAAGATTGAGTTGGATGTGCCTAAGGTTGATAAAACGTGGTATATGATCGGAGGTTTCGCCTTCTATATTTTATTTATATCGGGACTCATGACATTATTATCGGAATGATGAAGTAATTATTTATCATATTTTCCAAGCATATATCTCTAGAAAATACGTAACAGGTCATACTTAGAAATGAAATTATCACAATTTTTGATTGCTTTATCGTATTTCGCAACTTACTGGGACCCACGAAGGCAGTAAGCTTATATAAGTTCAATCAGTGAGAGATCGGACCAAATAATTAAATGAACAAATGAAATTCGCAAAACAATAATGAAATTGAACCATTTTCAGAACGTTATACAACCTGTACGATTGCGCACATTAATCGTGATTCGGTTAAACGATCATTTGTCAAAATCCATGGGACATATATTTCTGTCGAATAGAATAAACTTTCCATCCATCACATTTTGCGACCTGACTTTTGACGGCTCGGATAGAACCGTTGTGTTATCAACGCCGTTAAAATTTCATACGATTCCCACGCTTTAACTTACCGCTTGCTCAAAGCCAAGACAAAGCTTCCGCAGAATTAAAGAAAAAACAAAAATGTTACCATCATTTACAATTGTGATATGTTGATGCTTATACGGTTCTATGGAGATCCCTGACCGGAGTGGCAATCCGGTAAAAGGTAAGCTTCAGTTGCCATAAAAGGACGATTAGATACGCCTAATTACAAATCGATATCGGACTCACTTTGCGCCGCTAAAGTATATAAAGGCGTCGATTTTCTACTCGAAAAACTCCAACCGCAGTTTTAGATGTAGTCGAAAGGAGAACTTGCACGTATTAACTATACCTATACCGTTCAAGAATTCGTTTTACCATGAAATATTTATCCCCATGAATTGCTAAATTCTTAGAATAAATGTCAGGCGCAATTTTCTGCGATGTGAAACCGATGATTATACCGAAACACGTCAAGGCCCTATACGTGGTATACATTTGCGTTATTTGTTAAGCAGAAATCCAAGAATGAATAAACTTGCGAATCGGTGGATAAAATCACGTGCGATAATAATTCACAATTTATTCAATGCGAGGAGTAAAGAATATGTGGATTAGAAAAATGGAAGAGCGATCTAGCACCGCTGCTGAGTCGCTCTATGGTCCACTGCGTTTTAGAAGTTCCTGTCTCGAAGAGGCCCACTCGCGGTTTCCTAAAACCTTTTTTGTTTTTCCTGTGGAAAATCTTCCCTGAGTGGTACGTTTCCGTACCTTTTCCGGCCAAAGCAGCTTACAAAGCGAAAGCGGCTGCTCTTCTTCGCATTTCTGGTCTGAATCTATCACCGTTACGATGTCTAATGTTTTACGCACTGAAACATGGTCTTTCAAACCCGACTCTCTCTCTCTCTCTCTCTCTGTCACTCTATTTTTCTTTCCCTCTTTTTCTCTCTGAAAATTATCGGTTGAAAAGGGGAGTTTCTTTCTCGCAATTATTCGCAGTAGTCTTATTTGTATTTAATTTGCACAAAAAAAAAACAAAAAAAAAACAGAATTAAAAATACACGTCTAGATTAATTATCCTATAATTATACAGTTGGCACTTCGAGCTTCTGAATCAACGAACCAAATTATATTAATGACAAACAGCGCTAATTGAAGAGCTAAACCCCCTCATAGGGTTTTAATAGATAATTGTTACATACCGTTGGGTATGAGAAATAAACTGATTAACCCAACAAGGGCGAAGTATTTTTAATAAATGTCAGAGTTTCGGAGGAAGGGTTTCGAAAAACATGAAATTCACAGATTTTTCGAAACCCCAGACCTAGCCGAGGTTTAAGAATCTTCGAAATTATAATTTTTTATGAAATTTCTGAACCTGAAAAAGTCGCGGCTTTGTTTCAACTTCTTTTTTCATTCTTCTTCTCGTTCTTCCTCTTCTTCCTTGGCCGCAAAATGACACGTTTCACGTAGCATGGTTCGGTAGCTTGTTTTCTAAAAATTGCCCCTTTGCCCATCCACGCACTTGCGACGAATACCGCTATTGGAAAGCACTCACGTTGCTATACGAAGCCTTTGGGATTTCCAGATTCTAAATCTTCCGGATCTTGGATATTCCGATATAAAAATAAGCCCGATTTACCGCAAGGAAGCGCTACTCGAATTTCGCCACCCCCACTCTCTCTCTCTCTCTCTCTTTCGTTCTTCTTTCTCCTACTCGTCCAACCCTCTACCTGCGCCCCTTTCTTTCTCATCTAGTTGCAATAAGAAAAATAGATAATTGCAAAAAACTAATGAAAAATTCTGCACGTATTATATTCATTTACTCGACATGAATTTTTATCGATTTTTAGATGGCTTGAAATTCAGTCTGTGCGATTGAAGTTAACCGGTAGAGTATCACCAGCCCTCAGCAACATTTCACGGTTCGTCATATTGAATCGAAGGCCACAATGGATTGAGGTGACACAATAGTCGGTCTAGGTGTCCATAACGGTCGCTTGTGGTACCTAGTAATTGGTTGACGCGTAGCAGAGTCAGTTAGCTAGCTGGTTTCAGTTTCATAGGTAAATCCAAAGGGATAGAGAGAGAGAGAGAGAGAGGGAGAGAGAGATATATAGGGAAAAGTAGGTGGATAGATGTGTTATATATGTGTTTATAGTGTGTGTGGAGGACTGCACGTTGTGACGGTGTTGCAGAACGAGGTAAAACGAGTATTCGGGTGACTGGAGCATTACCAAGTTGTAAAACAATGGTCTATACGTGAACGGTGCCAGGTATAACAGAATCGGTTATTACAGGGTCAAAAGATACCAAGCCACCTGATTAAAACACCCGGGTAGACCGGAAGGTTTGTTGAATTATCGCTGAATAAAAATATGCGGAGTGCAAAAATTTTTACCTGAACAAACTGTGGAAAACAATGAAAAGACGCGGTTATGCAGAAAAAAAAAAAAAAAAAAAAAAATTAGAGAGAAAGAGAGAGAAAAAAAAATGATGAAAAAAAAGAATTTAATAGAACAGAACAGGAAAACGAACGAATGAACGAAGGAAAAAGACGAAACTACAGTGAAATAAATAAATGAAGTAAAATAGAATGAAATAAAATATTATAACGAAGTCGGACCGGTGGGGAAAAGAGAGAAGGAATATATGATACATATATATATATACACACCCTTGTAGGTGATGGTTAAAATAATAATTATTCGTTAGCATAATTTAGCCCGTGGAATAATTGCCACTCTGGGAAAAAGAATAAAACTCGAGCGATAATGTTTACTTTTCTTAGAAGTAGGTAGATGGGGTAGGTAGTAGGTAGGGTGGTCTTGGTTGGGGTGAAAAATAAGATAAGGGGTGGTGATTCGTTTCGCAGAATCTCGCCGCGAAGAGGTGAGGAGCTGAGAGAGAAAAAAATTACTTTACTTGAAAACAGCTCTTGCCATCTGGGGAAGGTGAGATTAGGAGAGAGGCATTGCGCCGGGGAAATTTACTTCTGAATAACAGTTAATCAACTGGATGGTTAAATTTTAACTCTTTCATTCCCTGGCGAGAGAGAGAAAGACAGAGATATGTAGAGAGCGAAAAAATGGAAATTTTTTAGTAGTGTAATATTTAATCGCAGCCGGCTACGCCAGGTGATAGAAATTGACGTTTCATTTATTTTTCATTATTATCATAAAATCGAAAATTTCCATTCTTCAGGGCAAAGGCGTACGGACATACGAAACTCATTCAGCTATACATCATGTATAATATGAGGTTACGTAGGGTTGGAGTAATTGCTGTATGATGCAACCATTAGGCTTCCTGCCGCATGGCTTCGGACTTTGGTGGATGGGGCCAGGTTATATGGACCTGATAACGGTAATTCTACGAACTAATGCTTTCGCTAACGGCTCCTGAACCAACCAGGAACACTAACGAAACTTTACCGACTTATCGGCGAGTCTGGGATCGGCGAATAAGTCATTTAAACCTGAGCCCAAACCTCGGCGTCAGACATTTCTCTGAAAACTATGAAATAAAATGAAATGAAATGAAATGGAATGAAAAGCAAAATCGTGAATAATTTTGTTTTTTTCTTTCAAATCACGTCTGAAATATTGATTACCAAATTTGGGTTCGATTTCGACGCTATTTTCCTGCCTTCATCGATATCATTATTAATAGAGTAGATTACTCGGCTGCAATCAGTAATACCCATGTATTTGCACGGATGGCCAATTTGCCCGTCAAATGTTTATCAACTCAGGCGAACGGGTAACATGCGCGACTCGCTAATCACCGGTCTTGATTATTTGTCTTTGAATTTAAGCCACCCGTAGTTCAGAGCTCACAATTATACGCATATACAGTGACGAAGATTTGAATAATATTCAACAATATTATCACAAGGTTGTGTAATTTGCATGACATTAAATATAGGGGTGTAAATATCATAGTAACAAGTGGGAATGCAATTTCTGTTTTGGTTTATAGCACGTAAATTAATGAACTTGCAGGTTTATCTTTTCATTTTTCCTCATTTTGCGGTCGAATCGATCCGTTATAGAAAGAATGAAAAACCGCAAATCCTCGAAACCCAATATATCAAGCTCGCTCAAAGCTTCCTCCTGTGTTTCCCGCCCCTTCATCGCCCAGTTAGACTCGCGCCTTCAATCCTCCCTTATTCTACTTAGTTCCGAGTTTCTTTAGCCGTTCGATCCCAGAGGCCAGGAAGTAGGTAAGGGAAACGTATCGGATAAATAAATACATCACATAGCAGCAGAAGTAGACGATTCCCCGCCCTAAATATCCGAGATTGGCAGACTCGTGGAGAATTCGAAAAAAGCTAAGTTCTATGTCGAACTGGGGGTAGAAAGCGCCTGGTGGGAAACTCTGGTGGGAAAAAGTTTAGCGGTACGATCAGGAAACGGCTGCTGGATTCTGACCTTTATATTTCGTGCTCGTAGCTTGTTTATGCACAAACCACCCCCTGGCTCTGGAAAGCTGTGCTTCTTGAACCGCCATCACTACCGACGGAAGAACTACCACAAATCTTATATTCGCTTGGGAGTTTTTGGGGGCGTGGAAAATGGGTCTGTATTTTATTCCTTAAATCTTCCCTTAATTAAGCCCGATTGTTGTACACCCCGCCGCGCCACACGGTTCAGAGAATTATCATCATAGGTATATGTATAATGGGATTAAATTTATACCCACCGAAGGCTTTTGTATTACGATTGCGCGTGGATCTGGAAAATATAATAAATAATAATAGAAACCCACTTCTCTCTCAACCATTTTTTATTCATTTTGTTTTCTTTTTTTCTTTCATTTTTTTCTTTCATTTTTCATTTTTTAGGGGTGGAAAACGGACGTGAACTTTTAACTGATGACCAAACCGCGGGAGATCTGAGCGCCGGGATGGCCACTACCAATTGAAATACTACCAATATGCAAATTGCGAAAGTGGCGCGGGTGTTCCCTGCAGAGATATGGAAAATACTCTGACAAAATTTATGAAGGGAGAGGAATTAAAGTGTTGCTGATCAAGTCCCGAGGACGTTAAATCAATTTCTATACGTAGGAGCTGAATATCATTCGATATCTTTTATAATATGTAGAAAACAATTATCTACTCTGTAAGCGATTTTTATTTTTATTTATTTTCTTTTCTTTTGCAATAAGACGAACCCGGGGGTAATAGGTAGTACCTTATGCTAATCCGGCGTCAGGTGATCGTTCGGGATTCCTATAACGTGTCAGAGTTCAAGGTGCGAGGTCGCGCTCGATAATTCCGTTCCGTAATTAGTAGCTTTGGATTATTGGTTATACCCCCTCAATTGAGGTGCTTTGATCTAAGACAAATTGGCCAACATTGGAGTATTTGCTCTTGATCAAAGCGAGGGTGTGGAAAAGTAAGGTTGAAAAAAAAGAAGAAAAAACAGCTATGGAAAGAGAGGGATACATTTTTAACTAAAAAATATAATCGAATACCCAATACAAACGCGTACAAAAAACTGTCTGGGTTGTTTGTGTTTTTTTTTTTTTTTTTATTATATTTCAATTTTTTCTACAATTTTCTCCCCCGTTGCTAAAACACACGTACTGTGCGCGAGTGGGAATTTTTAACCCGTAGAATCTCCAGTTCATTTGTACTACGGTTCCGATGGAATCGAACGCATTTCAAGTTTACATCGTTGTTACGTCGGTATTTAGGGGACAAAAACTACCCCGGCGTAGCTATACCCCCTCAAGCCATGGCAGTACTATGCCAACATTAACAGCAGCAGCAGCAGCAGCAGCAGCAGCAGTAGCAGCCAGCAGCTAGCAACGGCAGTGGCAATGGCAGCAGCAGTTTCCAGTTGAGCCGCGTGGAATCTTGCACATGGCCCGGCGCCCTCGATTCCACTCGACGCGCTGGGTTAACCCGTGGGGTGAGAAAACGTCGCGAATTCTACCCTCGTTTTGGCATCGACCAACGTCTCCTTCTTTACGGGGCGTAGAGTCTTAATTGCTACCTCCTTCCTTTACGCCTAAAACGAGACAGCGTGACATCCGTTTTCTCAGCATATATATGTATATATAGTATATACATTATATCTATATATATATAGTCTGTTACTTTCGCACTTTCGCCTTGTTCGCGGTAAGGGGTAGTTTTCGTTTTTTTTCTACACTTCAAAACCTTCCCGCTACACATACATTTTCTTTATTCTTGTCTCCCCTTTTCATCTAATTTGTTTCGTTTTATGAGTCAGAGTGGTTCTTCATTTCATGTTATATTTTCTTTCGTGTCATCTGCTCCGCTCTTTCACATACCTATACACACACGCGTATATATATACCAGAAGTATTCGCGGAAACGCCTGCATATCGGCAACTTAACAATCAAGCGATTAAGTTTTGTTCTTGCGTAGCCAATGGGCACGCAATATGCGAAACAAAACATGATCGCTTGACTTCTGAGTTGCCTGTATGCAGGCGTTTTCACTTCCCTATAAAAAGTTTCCACAAATATTCTTGGTATATATACACGGATAGTTTTATCATGTGATGGATAGAACTAGACCTTTTATTTTTCTCCGACGTTCGTGTTTTCTTTTTTTTTTTTTTTTCTTTCAGGACTGTTTCTGTTTATATACTCATTTTTTTCACGTTAGTTGTAAAGCCTGCTTTCAGTATAGCAATTGAGGTATTTGAGCGAGCACAATCGATGCAAAAATGGCAACTCAGCGAGTTTTTATACCGTTATTATTCGTACCGCGGAAAAATTGCTGGTAAAAAAAAAAAAGAAAGTAAAAAAAAAAAAAAATAGAACAAGAGAGAAAAAAATGAAAATAAAATGAAGAATTTATCAGTGACTCGTAAAACGAAACGTATACCTACTCGTGGTGAGATTAATTTTACCAACAATCAACGAAAGTGGGGTAAAAAAAAAATGACCGCTATTTCAAGGGTGAAGAATTGAGAAATATAATAAGTAAATGAGAGAATGAGAGAATGAAAATTCAATCGCAAATATATTTTAGGTATACGCGCATATTTCTAATTCATTATAAAAATTCCGCCCTATACATATATTGAATTGGAATTCGATATATCTACCGAAAATTTATTATACCATAAGTTTAATAATAATTATAATCCTGTAGTACTGCAGCTGGTATACTAGACCGTTGTAAAGAATTTTTTTTTTAATTCACTCTACTTACTTGATTCTCATTTTATTTCATTCCATTTTACCTCTTTCAGCCCGATCCTGTTTATTCCGCTTGAAGGTACGGTAAGAAATGCAGTGCAAAGTGCGCATAAGAAACTCCGAACCTACCCTGCAGCGTTCTTTGCGAAAACTTTTTGCCAATCTCTCGACAAAACCCACCTCGACAATTATACATCTAGATGGATGATGAATAATTCAGTTTTAAAACTGTACCAGATATTTGGATAGTATTAAAAAATGGCTGAAAAAAAGAGAAGAGAAAAATGGAAAAATAAAAAGGACGGAAAATTTAATCACTTTATCGTAAATCCTCAGCAGATTTCAACGAGCAATTAAACCGTATCTTTCAGTTCACTTAAAAGCCCTTAATTTTCATTTGCGGATAGAGGATTCATTCCAGCTTCCGCCATATATACCTATACTTGGACCGCAACACTTTGCCTGAAGCTTTCCTATTTATAGTAAAACGCCCGCTATAGTTTCGTCGCTTAAATAATAAACCTTAATTATTTTCACTTTGTTTTTTTTATTTTTTATTTAGTGATTCAATTTTCTTTTGCTTTTTTTTGTCTTTTAAATTTCTCTCCTATTTTATTCTTCTTCTTTTTCTCTTGCATTTTTTATTTTTTTTTTTTTCAAACATTAAAAAGCTTAACCCTCTAATAAACCTCTCTCACCCGTCGCTCTCCGCTGACCTGTCTCGTTAACGAACCTCTTCGTTTCCTGCCAAATTACGGGGGTAATTAGTTATTATATTGGTGTGCTTAACGAGTCTCTTGATAAACAACCGCTAAGATTCGCGGAAGCCGTTTGTAAGCAAAGATGAAATAAGAAGCTTATGTAGATTACGGATTGTAAGCCCCCCCCCCCCCCCCCCCGCCCACCCCTGGTGCTAGCGGGGTTCTTTTTAGATTACCCTCAGGATTCCATAGTTAAGATTCGTCTCATTATATATATCATATACTTACACCTACTCCTTTCACATTTCATTTTCTGATTCGCACAGCATCCGCATATGCGGTAATTATTTTTCAACGAAAGCAAAATCAAGGACTAAAGCTAGAAGAGATAAACTTTTGGAGAGTGTATATGTAGGTGTATCTCCATGTGATCCTTGCCGTTTTTTATAATTTAATTAAATATGCATCTGAATATCAAACAGCTTGATAATTCGAGGGAGTTTCTTTTTCATTCGAGACTAAAAAGTCGAGAAGCTTCATGGCTCGTATTCTATACTACGTCATCCCTCTCTCCACCCCTAAATCTCTCTCTCTCTCTCTCTCTCTCTCTCTCTGTCTCTCTATCGCAAAGCTCTTGCAGCTTCCGTTTTTACCCTAATTGCGGAAAGGACGCTACGACCTTTGACTTCCTGGGGAATCTCGGGAAATTTCGCAAGCTTTGTTTGCCGACAACGAGCCAGTTGACAAGTGGTGGTAGTTCCTCGATCGTTTAATCTCGTTCGCAGCTTAGAACCTCAGAACCGTAACCACTGCCATCTCACCCTCCGAAATCCTGAGGTCTTCCACACTTTCAGCTAAAGTTGTACATCCATATACGGGGTGTAAGTATATTAACTAATCCGAAAAACCGATAGTTGCAAAAAAAATTTCTCTTCAATTTCCGTCAAAATTTCAACGATTATTCTTCTTCCTTTTTTTTTTAGATTTTTCCGTTAGACATTTTTCTCGGACTTCTTTCCCCCTGAACGTTTTTTCTTTTTTTTTTTTTCTATTCCTTTTTTCCCAGGCCGAGACACCCTGTATATTGATATGTCGGTCGTAGGACGCGAGACAAACGACCAGTTTTTTTCCTTTTCAATGAATGGGTGGTGTAAGTGATAGCTGGTCTGATTGAATCGAACCAATCAGCACGGGCTTCGGATTAATGTCATTCGGTTATTAGCAGGAAATAAGAAAAAATATATACTCAGAAATATATGTACGAATCGTCGAATGTCTAGGGGGATGTCAAAACACTCAAAAAGATTAACCCATTGAGGGGAAAAAAAACTTATTCACGATCGGTCGGAATCAATTATTAGCCACAAATCAATATGTTATATACACCTATATACCCATACCGATATAATTACTTCGAATATTTATGGATCATTTTATAGATCTTACGTTCCTAAATTTACAAAACTCAAGTTTACAAGTTGAGGATTCTTTCTTCATTTACTTTAGCAAAGATAGTTTAATCTGGATTTGGCGTGAATTCAACAAACGTTCGGTTGAAGCCACCCTGTACTTTCTTTCCTATTTCGAAGGGATTTCCGTGATAGAAAAATAAAAGAAGTAAAATAAAAATAAAATACCTATACGGTCCGAAGAGGGAAAATCTAATCGACCCTATGCCGGAATCCATTCACTGGAATAGGAAATCTGATTTCATTTTACCACAGGCGTAGATTCAGCTGCATATACATATACACTATACTGAGGTGAAAAAGTTTATCAGGTAAGGTTCAAAAGGAGAGAGAGAAATTACGAGAGAGGATATATGCAGTTTGGTTGACATGTTTTGAGTGAAATAATATAGGAATTGGTCTTTTCCTGACCTTTTCTTTTCCTTTCATTTCCTATCGGCTCTTTTCTCCTTTTTGAGTATAAAAAATGTCTGTAATAGTGGGATAAAAAATCATGAGTATAAACGATAAGCTACGTGATTTGTGCCAGCTGGTGAAATCACCGTGTATATCTGCGTCAATTTCCGAACGATTCGTAGAGCCGTTGCCATTTTGGTGAAGATGGACCTTAGATATAAACGCGGATCAGAAACGATCATTCTTTTTGGGTATCGGGAAGAAAATGGGCGCCATATTTGCGAGAAAACGATTCGACTCTCGTCCCAAGTTTGGCATCTTCGGTAAACCAGAGCGGCCCGTCGATGTAAGAGCCTTTGAAACGGCTTCGATTGGCTGTCGGAAGTCTCCTCGTTTTGCTATAGGAACACCTCAAACATATTGACGGGACCTGCCAACACACGAAACGATCACAAAGATTCCATGCATAAAACATAACCCACTTTTGCCAGGTCCTCCTCGTTTTTTATTCTTTATATTCCTTATTCCCTATCCCTCATTCTCCATTCTCCATTCTTCATTCTTCGTTCTTCGTTCTTCGTTCTTCACTTTTCACGTCAGGATTCACACAGGCTAAGATTTCCTAGATTTTCCACCTCGCCTATACCCAGTAGGGCTTTTGCTCGAAGTAAAACGCGCGATTTAAGACCGTGTAAACATTTACACCGCCCCACGTATACACATCACATGCATCCCCCTGCATTTTGTTTTCTACTTTAGGTAGAATTTTATTACAGGTATATACAGCTGCGCACTCTGAAACAATTTTTTTTCTTCTTCGCAAATTAGATCTCCTCCATATAAAGTCCGCCAGAAATCGTACCCTATTTTACCTCCATCCCACTCCCTCCACTTCTTGAAATAACGAATTCCACCCCCAAAGGAAAGCCAAAGATGAGCTTTAAAATGTTGAATGGAAAAGAGGTATTCTTATAGGAGTGAGACTGTTCAGCTTCTCTCCTCTTCCTGGATCTTCCGAACGCGATTTCCTTATGCTTTTAATTCTTTGCAAGTTATTTTTATACGAGATGTATTCTACCTTTTTTATCTCCTCTCCTGTTCCCCTTTCCCATACCTACCTACGAGGGAGAAGAATCAGGACGAGAGTCAAACCCTTATTTCTCAAGATCGAGGGAAAAAATTTAATGCGAATTCCATTGTAAATCGAAATAGCGAAATGTCGAGATTCAAACAATTTGAAAAGATTATTTTCGCCGATCTTCACCCGGAAAAAAGAACGAGCGAGTACCTCTGGTCGACTTCGACTAAACCATTTGCATATCAAATGGAGCGTCCTGCCCTCTTTATTACCATCTTTAGCGAGATCCACTACCAGCTCTTACCTCTTTGAACGAAACCACCACTTCGTTATGAACTCCACTCTTTTATTAAGACTCCTTGCGTGGCTTTGCCTCTTAATTCTCAACGATATCGCACTAAGCGAAGCCAACCGGTAAACGTGGCTTCAACAGCTAACCGCCGCATGAGAAAAAGCTCGAGGTGTTTATGCCAGGATATCAAATAATTTATACGTATATTATGAGCTTTAATCTTCATTTGGCAAATTGCCTTTAAGTTTTTCTTTTTTCTTTTTCCTTTTTTCTCCTTCTGCTTCTTCTTTTTATTCTTCATTTTCCTACGTTCAATTTTCTCACCGCAAAATATATAATAATATAGAATAATCCTTAGATCCGGGCTTCGATCGACTGGTAATTACACTTTGAACAAAGTAGGTAGTACCTACCTTGTACTGCTGGAGGATGAAGTCACCAAGAGTTATGGTCATTGTTGCAGAAAATTGCAATTCAGAGAACGTTCCTCGCTAATTAAGACTGGCTGTACATTGAACGCGATTTGCGTTTATTTCCATCGACAATGAGGATTTAATTGCAGAATACGAAAGGCCGGCGAGCCGAGGCGGACAGCTGCACCTCTTTTTCTGCAGGGCCTCATCCACTTCCGCTAACTATAACTATTTAACTCGTGAATGGAATGGGAGACGAATACTGCTGACGAGAATAAAAGAAGAAATAGAAATCGAGTGAACAAAGGTATAACGATTGATGCCTGACTATTTTTCTCATTCAAGGCAAGAGATCATTTCTATTAGATTTTTAAGATGAAATATTTCCTCCTTTTTTTTGTTTTTGTTTTTCTCTACGACCAAACAAAAATCGAAGAGAATTTGAAAAGCGTCATGTCAAAGGCTGACGTACGAAATAAGATAACGGTGATTCGCTCAGATATAAGGTGCAGCTGAAAATACTGCGCGGGAGTAATCAGATGCAAATCCGTATTAAAACGTGCGAGTAGGGAAAATTTTAATTTAATCACCACACGTGGCCTCACATCCTTGGGCCACTCGCGGTTAGAATTTAATTATTTTTACACGCCGGAGTCATTTCGAGAACAAATATATTCATAGAGCGTAATAGGGTTTTGGTTAAACTGGTGACCGCCATTAGCGCGCTTGCGAAATCATCTCCTTCTGGAGCAGAGTCATATTTCTCGCATAATACGTAGGTATAGTAACGTTTCTGTAGATATATTAAAACCCACCTATGTATAGGTATATCGTACAAATACATACACATATACATCGGCACTCTGTGCGGAAAAGTTGTAAACAGAATCGTAACTGCGTGAAAAGCTGTTACCGCGGCAAAAAAAGCTGCGTATAGGTATATAGAAAGTATATATATATATATATATATATATATATATATATATATATATATATAAATATAAAAATACGAAAGAATGTTCCGTGCTTGATAAGCGAAGTATAAAATGGAAAAATCTAATCTAATGTCGTGAAATTCTCTCATATATTTTTCTATATTAAAAAGTTAATACCTATATACAAGAATTCGGTTTTGCGCGGGTTGGAAATAAGAAATACAACTTTTTATTTTTAAATAAAATAAACCTGGAAAAATCTGTTGGCTCATATATGCATATAGTATATGCTTGGCTAAATTAATTGAAACCAATTGAAAGATGATTAATTATCGTTGAAACTAACTTATAAATCCGCGAGTATACGTGTACCCATGTCGCAACTTCTGTATACATACCTATCTAACTGTTCGAATACATCAAAATACTGAAATTCCCGAGTGAATTTCTCCCCTCTTGCCTTTGAAGTGAATTAATGCCGCATTGCACATTCATACATATGTATAAGCGCATATATTATCAGTGTCTTTCAATGCAGAAACGATGCATGTGAGTTAGTATAGTATATTATATAGGTATATAGATGTAGAGAAAACATGTATACAGTGGGTACTGGATTTCTACGCAGCATCTCGTATCATCTCGGGAGTCGGGGTCAGAGATCCAGCTGTATCATGCGAGCTCTCGCTAACCCGAGGAACCGCACTGGTTGAAACTTATTTTGCCGATTTAATTTCAGATTAGTACCTAGCAGGCATCGCAGCCTACTTCGTACAGCCAAGATATTGCCAAGGATTTTGGTAACGCTGAGAATGACGAGTTGGAATATCGTATTCGGAATTCCAAGATAAGAGTCGATTTATCCCCCCCCCCCCCCCCCCCGAGGATTTAATTAACAGGAAATAGCGTGAAAGGTATGAATTAATGAACTTTGAATCGGATCGGAAATGAGTATAACGATTTTTTCGAATCGTTAAATTTTCGCCTGTTTCGTTATGGAATATCCAGCCCACAGGTGGGTTTTGTATCCGTTGTAGGATCTTGTGACCTTTGAAACTAAATAATTGCATAAGTGTTTTATTGGTTGGATATGTAATCGTAAATGTAGATCGAAATTCGTTTTTAAATGTATTATGGACAGAGGGAATTTCGGACTACGTTAATTTCAATTCTCGTATTATTAAGCTTGTTTGATCATTGAGTATAAACCGTATACAACAGTGCCGCAGCTGCGGCTTAATTACAGAACAAAGACTTGTGTTATTCAATCCGACACGCCCGAGCTTTCGGTAAATTAAAAATTACATCGTACTTCTATATAGTAGGCTTGTAGGTATCGGCTTTTAAATACACCAAAGGAAAAAAGCTAGTCATCCGGAGTAGGAATAACGTCGCGTGCGTGCAGGGGGAAATTGAAAAATATTGGAAAACATGTTTCCTTGTTTGACACTAAAGGCCTTCTTCCCCTTCCGACGTATTTCACGAAAGAGTATCTAAATTCAGAACGATTTTTACCTCAAATTATTAACACCCACAGTATCAACGATCATTTTTGTCCTTTATACCTCCATGATTCAATGATCCTCCCGCACGAGGCATATCTTAGGAATTATTTATCCATCCACTAATCCTATACTCGTTGAAACTTTTCAACGTAGTACATTCATCGTTCGTTGAAGGTACTTTTTATTCTTCATTTCCTATTTTCTATTCCTCCTTTTTACTTCCATGCTGCTGCTGCTGCTGCTGCTGCTGCTGCCGCTGCTGCTCTACTATACTGCACCAGTCTCTCTTCGGCAGTAAAAGTTAGCAGCGAAAACGGCTTCGCTATGTAGTTATATGTAGTACCTATAGGTAGTACCTACCCACCTTTTCCAACCAGCATAAAATCCCTTTGTTCCCTGTCAGTCGTTATCTTTAATAGTTGCCAAAGTATCTTGCGATGCTCTTAAATCGTTCCTCGACTAGAAAGTGAACAAGTGTCAACTCATGCCCTCGCCGCGTAAGCTTTCGTCCTTTAATAACTAACAGCTTTTAATGAAAACCGCCAAGTCTTTGATTAAAAAAAATATTGAAATATAATTTTCAAAAGTGTGAATAAAAGTGATGAATCATATCCCTATTATTGTTCAACGATCACATATTTGAAAATTTCAAAACCTATAAAGCTGTTTGTATAGGTATGTACGGCTATCAACTCCCTTCTGCACATTGTATCTATATACCTTTACCTACAGCTGTGAGATTGCGTTCAGCTTTCGTAGCAAAGTATCGGATAAAATCGTGGCAGGATATCGCGTACACATGTGTGCGGAGGCGGGTGTATGTACTATATACATTTATATGGCAGATGACGATCCGCGTATAATAAAGCAAGCGTCGTAAAGTAGGAAAGGTGCCATGGGTACGCGTGTGTGGGAGGTAGAGGCCATCGTGTTTTTTTAACGTGTAAGGGGTGCAGGAGAGAAATAGCTTCAAGGGGACAGAGAACATAGTCGATTCATCAAAATCTGGAAACATAAAGCCTGCATATAGGTATACATGGGTATATGTGTGGGGGCAGAATTGATACGCGAGTTCGTTAGCCGTAGGAACAAAGGCCACAGGTCATCCGCGATGGCATACCTAACGTTGCAGAAAAGTAAAGCTGAATAAAAGGAGAAATGAAATAGGGAGTCGCGCGGAATTACTCAGTGAAACAAGCAGGATTAAGCCCTATTCTTCGTTAAATCGATCCCGTATATCGCTATGCTTTGCTCTATTCTGGGTTGAGGTGTATTTCATTGGAATTTTTATACCAGACATAGCGAACTACAAAAATCGGATTATAGGACTAAATTCTCTCATTACTCAATACTCGCAAATGATCATTGATAACATATATTAATTAAGAATCTGTAACTGTTTGGATGAACGTTGGATCTTTTCTCTAAAAAAAAAAAGTATCAGATTGGATTAGAATTCCAAAGTTTTTGGGAAATTGTTTCTTTTTTTTTTCACTAGGTAGCCAAACTCCGGTTTTCACAATTAGTAACCAGTTGATGGATCTGGGTGTTCAGACGATGTGTTATTGTCGAACAAAGTACCTATATGAATCCTGCGGACTAATTGATGGAGCTTTTCATAGTTGAATACTAATTCATTAACAATATAAATCAGTTGAAAATCTGTAACTAATTGAAGGAGAGGTTGATCTTATATGAAACTTATTCGAAACTGATCTGTTTTCTGGGTATGTGAGATTGTGCTTGTGCAATTAGTGGCGGGTTGATGGATTTGGGTGTCGGGACGATGTTTTATTGTGGAATAAAGTATGAATCCTGCGTACTAATTGATGGAGTTTTGAATAGTTCAGATAGTTGGATATACTTCAGAGCTTAGAGATATAGGATAGAAGGTGTATTGTGTAATATGTATAGCTTGCTCTGTAGACAGTGGAGTATGACGTTGATAATAAATAGGATTCTCACCACCCGTTGGACGTCTCTACGTTATGTCCCATTTAACTTAACCCTCGCCCGTGCACAACGCGCAAACGTAGGTTTGCTTCCGCGCAGCTGAATTCGCCAGCCGGTAGCTCGTATTACCATAAGGTCGTACACGACCCTATCATTTCGTACGTATATACATACGAGGACCTCCCGCGAAAGTGCGACTAGCTTTCGGGGTCAGATTAATTACTGAGCTTTAACGTGACGACGAACTTCAAAAAACAATTCTATATGATAAGATTGATGCTACAATATTCATTTTTGCACAAAGAGAAAGAGATATATAGAGCGAGCATTGATATCTCTGAGAGCTTTCTGTTGCTGGTCTGACCCTTTATCACGGTTGGTAATTTAATTTGATTTTCTTCGTCAGTAGGTACCTACGTCTGCGGGATTCCTGGTTCTTGGTTCCTGTTTCCAGGGTACTAGGCTTCCTGTAGGATCAAGTGAGAAAACTCGTGCATACATCACCGTGGAAGGAACCGCCCTAAATTTTCGCGAGATTGGGAAACTCTTGGCAACTCTTGGCAACTCCCTGCTGCAGCCACCAAGCAGAGCGGCGAAGCGACCCGTGGAAAGGGTTGGCCGAGGGGTAAGAAAGGGAAAAGGGGTTGTACGCTACACGTATTTTATCTTTATTTATGTTTGATTTGGCTGGAGGGGCGGCAATAAACCTTTCCTGAAAATCTATTTTCTGTTTCCGGTGGCTTCCACGGAGTAGTGGGGTTCAGATATTTCCCGAAAAACGGCCCTCACAAAGGGGTTTCTGTTTACCGTGAATTCTGTCTCCGTAGAATAATGTGATTCGTTGTAATACGCTTTCCGTTTCATTCCATCTCCATTTTTCGGTTCTTTCTTTTGTTTTTCTTTTTTTTTTTTTCTCCTAATTAACGGAGGACCTCCGTAAGATATATACACGGTCTGAAAGATTTCACGTGCTTATGGTATCCCTCGCAGTGTAGTCAAACCTTTGATATAGACTCCAGAAGGGTTCCTTCTTTCAGTAGAGATCAAACAGTCGTCTGGTCAATTAGCGAAACGGTCTAATTCATAACTTTGAAGCAATTATAACACTGGTTACTCAGAGTCAGTGATTCAGCTGAAGAATGCCTGTTTGGATATCTTGATGAAGGCTGACTTTAATTACGTGTAATTAATCTGTGATAATAATTAAAGAGGGTATTTGGCTTATTGCGAGATAATTATGGAATGAAAAATCCCCGGGAACCGTATCCATCTAGTCTTATATACTATCCTGAATTTTCTAACCTTTCACGAATACATATATATACGTCTTGGATTTGAAAGGACGAAAAATCTGACTTTCTAGCTGGCCAAAGCGATGGTATCGACTGGATGTAAAATGGGCAGCGATTCCATCACCTATACTGGAAAAGCATCCCCCTCGGCGTACAACATCCCGAAAGAAAATAGAAGGTGGTAAGAGCGTGGCTGGGGGTGGGCTACAAACTGTTTCGTGGCTTGGCAAGCTGACATCGTTGCACTTTGCATGAGGACGTGATAAGTTAGGCAAACGCCCGCCACTTTGTCTCGAGTCTTGGCATTTTCGTAGGGTGTAACGCATATTTCACACGTGGATTTAGTGGCCCTCGTACCCTTACGCCTATCACACATTCCTATACTCTTTCACGAGTTACCATTTTTCAAAGCTATTCTTCCCCCAAACAAAATGGATTAGATATAAATGCGTGATCTTGTATAGGCAAAGAGACACAAAGTCCCTGAAAGTAGTTTTTCATTCATATACCATCAGCGTGCTCACTACGATAAGTTTATTGCCCGTAATTCTCGTCTGAATTTCGATACATTTTGATTGGCTGGTCGTATCGTACAGTTGATCTCTGCACTAAATTGACCGAGAAAATTAATCGAAATCAAATGCAGGAAATTCATCAGTTATTCTATGCGTGGCATCGTGACAGTAGAATGATTTGTTCAACATGTTACTCTCGTACGTGGATTACTAACCGTTTCGGTCAGCAATCACTGAGCTTTCCTGAAATTATGTTATACCCAGCACAGGTCCGGGATTGGAAGGTCCATTACCGTTCGTATCCATAATGTGAGCCTTTGATTCCTTTACCCACCTCCTATCAAAAATAAATTTTTTATTCAATGCGAATTATTTGCGCACCTGAATTTCATCGTGAATTATATTTTTCGGGGATTTGGGCGGTAGGGGAATCGATGTTCATAAACTAATGGTACGCAAGCGCTGATATCCATGTCTAATTGTTATATTGCAGTGAGAAGTGGGAATTGGGAGTAAGGGATGAATTTACAGGTGAGAACGCGTGCTGCTATCAGAATAGGCAAAACGTTGTAGGACTTGGTAAACGCAATTGCCTGCTCCCGGCTCATAGGACATGGCGGCGCTATTTCTCGTCCCTGTGGGGCAACTTTGAACTTTCGTACACATTGTTACGTGTAACTGGGACGTTCCCGCAGCAGCATTGTAGTCGGTGCAAATAATCGCTACTAGTTTAGATAACGGGTACAGTGTTGCGTCGTATACGGAACACTGTCCGCCTGCGACAAGTTAAATTATGTTAATTAGAACCAGAGACTTCCTCCATGAGTCTAACTTGTCAACTGTACACATGGCATACGAAATATAATAGGAAAGATCAGCTAATTACATTTCCAGTCAAAACAAAGAATACATTACCTATACCAACAATTACCGAATCGAGTAAGTCCTGATCTAGAATTATTTTGGATCTCTGCCATTTGGCAAATCATCCCATGCCTCATTTTACTCAGCCAGCGATCAATGTTGGAGTGAAAAATACATTTTTTCAATCGGCGCTTCGACGTGGATGCAATAATTGTTTCAGCGACCTGCCAGAATATAATTCTGCCTTTTACCATACAGGTAGAAACCTACCATGAATTATCAACTTCATATTTACTGGCGATGAAGAACTGTTTTATTATATTGATTAATGATAACGCAGACTTTGATCTTGCTAGTGGATGGAGCAGCTACACGTACCGAACGTCGGCATGATCGGATGTATCTACGATTTGAAACAGGTGTAGGAAATTATCGAATGAACAACTTGTTGTCAGCTGGAAAAAAAGCGAAGATAACTTATTGGAATTAGAATGCGTGTTAGAAGCTGAAGTGTCTTTGATTCAGAAACTCATTTTCTCGCATTTATACTGATGTAGGTATACCTGATATATGTACTACGTTCAGTTGTCGAGAATTGACTGTTATGTCAATTTTTGAAATATCGATGTCCCGAAAGACCGTTTGTCCATCTATTGTTTTCATCTAAACTCTATCACGGAAGCATCTACTTGAATAAATAACTTACCGCTAACAAATGTATTTCACCTGCGTATTCTAGCTAATTTTGAGGGTGTCAACTCGCGCGATCCAAGATAAATCCCCATACATATCATCCTCGAATAGAAATATGGATCGCTTTAGAATTTGAGAAAAATCAATTTCTCGAACGATCCAGATTCCTGTTATATACTAAGGTGCTTCCCTATGTTTCAAACCCGTTTTACATGGATATCTTCTCTATTTTTGCGTAAAGAAAACATTTTTTGGTCCGTACGTGTTCGGAGTCGCACATAGAATTGCGCGACGTATTTCGTTTCATTGATTTCGGTGCCCAGGCAGAGATATTCCATTTAATACCACCTTTTTTCCCAATGTTCTCAGGTCTGGTGAAATTGCGTAGGCAAGCACCTTAACAATGTATACTCTTGTGATCGAATCCATCTATACAATAAATATCAAGGATTTGAGTTTTGATTAATATTAAGACTTAATTCATGTCTGTGCATTTTAAAGGTGAATCGACTTGATACTTTTGAAGCAAACATCACTGCTCGTTTCTATATGCAACTGCAATCTATATATCTTAACAATGACAAGCGGGTTGCTGACAATGAGGCGTACAGCTAGTGGCGGTAAAAATGGTTCTTCAATTCATCCGCGAGATGGCGATACCATTTCACACCCTGTCGGTAACGATGCCGAGACAAAGCATGGCTAAAAAAAAAAAAAAATTTAATAATCAAAAAAGAAATAATGATAAAAATGTTAAAGCAGGCAAATAAATTTAATTCAATTTTTTATCGATGCAATCGTTTGGGAATTGTTTTGGGAAAGTTTAGGAATATGTTTTCGTAGTATAGGAAATGATAACTTGCTTGTTATTTATGAAAATATATTGGACATATAATTAGCAGGCACGATTTACAGAAAAAAAATCCCTTCAATGAACTCGGAATTCTTTGGGAAACACGACTTCAATGTTTCCAACATTCGGAAAGTTTTATTTGATTTTATAAAAATCATGAAAACATTCGTCCTTCTTTGTAAAATGAATTATATTAAAGTAAGATCTTATTGTAATACGGACGTAGTTTATTTTATGATAACTCCTATGCCAGGAAGCAAATAAAGATACTCGACCAATTTGTATTTGATATTTATTTTTAAGAATCAATTATAATTTACGAATTCTATATATAACCTTGACGATGAACACGATTGTATCAATGCTGCAACAATAAATGCTCCGATGTATGAATAATCAATTGCTTTGTTATTTTCCACTTCCCTCTCCTTGCGATTATTTATTTATTATTATTATTATTTTTTAATGAGCAAAAGTTTAAAGAGCATACGGCACACGGGAATAGTGGGAAATTGGAATTATTGGATTTTCAGCCACTTGAAAATTGCAGCACACCTCCTCGGTTCAGATGTTTTCCTCATACCAGGTGGATTTTCGAATAAAAATTTTTCTAACTGAATAACGTTTAATGAATTTTACTTTGAGTTGTTCTTTTAATTGTTCATTCGTTTGTACACATCGCTAGTTTTGATACCCCCTCCCGCATCAACTGCTCCATTGGTACATAGAGAGTGCTGGTCGCTTATGAATGAACGAATGGTAAGATAGTGGTGCTTCACAAATATGCGGACAAAAAAATTACTACCTTCTTTGGGAAGCGCCCGCCTATAAATGAAAAGATAGTGGGGCTGCACAAATATGCGGACAAAAAATTACTACTTCTTCTGAGAGGCGCCCGTACTGAATAAAAAGATAGTGGTGCTGCACAAATATGCGGACAAAAAAAATTACTACCTTTTCCGAAAGCGCCCGTTTATGAATGAAAAGATAGTGGTGCTGCACAAATATGCGGACAAAAAAGACTACGACCCTTTCTTCATATTCTTGGAGGCGTGGCAAATAGCGCATTGTAAAAATTCTGAAAAGCAGTAGAAGAAACTACTAACTCTTTATTATATTCATTGATACAATGAAAGATAGTGGCGCGTGGAAATAATGCGAAGAAGTCGAAAATAATTACCTACTGGTATTTTATTGCATTTATGTTCGCATTATAGGTATCTAAACGAATAGAAATAAACCAGTCGAAATCAATTTCGTTGAAACAGATAATGAATAAAAATACAAATTTACTGAATCTGGAGCAGCTGACAAACAACTATATTATCCGTATATTGTTCGATTATTCATGATTTTTTCTCCTATTCAGAATACAACAATCACAAAGATTTATTTTTTCAGAAACAATCACAACTTTTTCTACCAAGTATACGGAGCCTTTTTGCCAGCAAGATGCCAAATAGTATTGCCACCTCACGGCCGAGTTTACGAACTACTTCTGCCGCAATCATCTGTGCGCCGTATTATCTACTAGATGGCATCACAGTGGTGTCGAGAAGGTGTCGTCGAAATTACAGGACTGGCATGCGGGTTGCATACAATAAGGTGCTTTGTTGTTTGCCGCAAAAGTATTTCATAAGTTCGATCCAATTGCCAATTTTGTTGTTTTCAGCTAATTTAGAGCACGTCTCATAACATGCACATGTAATTTTCATTATTTCTATTCTCACGCAAGTACAGTAATTGGGAGAATGATAATGCAGTTGATTATTTACGTGTCTGTTTTAGTACCAACATTTCTTGCTGAAGAATTGATGCAATTTTACTCGCGTATACGGAATAATTGTTTTCTAAATATAATCATGAATTCCAATTGATAGAATTTCTCTATTCGCTCTTGAGTAAAACTCGGGAACTGCAACGATTCGGTGAACTGACAACTGAGATATCGAAAAATCTCGGGCTGTGTAATGGCAAATAAAAAAATTAAGACAAACACATCACACACGCGCCTATTTTGCCAGACTATTTGAGTAATTGGAAAATTCTAATAAGCGGGCTTAAAAATGCAAAGGCTTAACGAACTTGATCAGAGTTTGGAATTGCATTATATTCATTTAAACGATAATGATCTACTCGTCCGAACTTTCTGTCAGGGTAGAAAATAGAAATGCAGCTAGGTAATAACCCTGTGGGCATGATGGTAGATATACCGTCGCAAATGGTTCTGTCCATTACCCCACTACTCCGTGGAAACCGTATTGTATATGCATTGAAACAAAGTTGCAAAGTGCAAGTTAGAAACTGGCACCGAGATTCGTGGAATTTACATCACCGTACGATACTGAATAAAAATTTCTAACTCAATCGGTCATTTAAATTATTAGATGAAAGTAAAAGTGGATTGTAAAGTATTCAGGAATTACAATCGACGTTTGATTGATGATTGATGTTCCGATTAAAAAGTTAACAGGTTTTTTTTTTCTTTATTTTATGGTGGGCAGAATTTTTATTATAGCCCATTATCGAGATGAGAATACTTTGTCGGGGTACGCACGTGTACTTTTGATTCGGCATCTCATTAAGAAGTTACGCGCTGAATATCGGCTAATAGCAGAAGAATTTAATATTCTAAAACTCGTGAATTTTCAAGAATTCAATTAACGCTTTTTACTACTTTATACCAAGGCACAGCTTCCGTAAAGCTATTATCTGCCTCCTCCGTCGAGGAATGGAAATTAAAAGTAAGAAAATTTTCCGGACTGGGGTTACCAACTTATAATTTCATGAGATTTAAACTTGTCTCAGCTTCTACCAGACTGTTTTCAAACAAAATATCGCCTTTTTTTCACTAAATAAATGTTCTCTCTTCACATCTCTATTCATTTTATAAAAAATCAAAAATTAAAAAAATTAAAAAAACAAACATGGTGTTCGCATCATTCCAAGAGATGTAGTATACCGAGTTAGATATGCAATCACGAATCCTACATCTACCCACAAATTCATCCATTAGATTACAGACCACGTTTACTCTGGTGTGTGGAGTACCCACAGCCGCCGTAGCTTCAGCTAAACCTCCGTTTCTTGTACTCCATAGGGAGCTCTTGACGCTCTATCCTTCTCTGATAATTATTTACCTTCACCGACGTTTACAGTGGCAATAGGATCACATAGGTAGATAAGTCTATCGTGGCCACTAACAATGAATTGAAATAAATTAATCACATATGCCATCAGGTGTTCGCGAATAATCATCTACTCGTGTACCATAGAGTATGATTAATCAATTCCTTAGAGGATTGTCGCCAAGTATATGTCTACAGCTTATAGGAATGAGAAACCATGGAAGACGAAGGCTCAAATACTTACCTACCGTTAGTTTTCCACATTTTACGAGACGGATCTTGAAACCGAAGCTGGAAAATGAGGATATTTTAATCGAAGTAAAAGCCCGAATTAGAATGATAGCCCTGACACCATCTTTCCTTATTTTTATACAAATTTTGTTTTTTTTTTGTCTTCTTTTTTTCCTATCGTATCTTTTTTATTGTCGCTGATAAAATAAAGGGATGAAAATTTATCTGTCCCACGCCGTGTCTGCAGTGACCCAAATACTAAGTAAATACGAGTTGCACATATGTGCATAGTGAAATGTCACCCGCGTACCCAAATCTAACCAACGTTCTAACACAATCCCGTATACCCAACGTGATCCAACTTGGATGCAATTTGCATTTCTATCGCTGATCCTCAGCGATCCCCTGCGAATGCCGCATGGAAGCGACCAGATCTCGGAGCTCACACGGTTAGGACCGAATCCAGCCTGACCCAGCCCGTAGGAGCTCAGGTGCTGAATGGTGATGTGTTTCGATTTAACTTTGCGACGCGCGTCATTTCTTCGTTTTTTTCTTTGGATCTATTTTTTTCATTTTTCTTTCTCTCATTTCTCTAGATTTTATTTCTTTTTCATTCTACTCTCCCTCTCAAGATCCCTTGCGAATAAATAAAGCGTTTGATTCACGGTCTCCATGTAGCAGGCTTCTGTATGTTTTATGATATCAGCAATAGGACAATATTGATAATTGATTTTACTCAAGCGTTAAAAAAAAAAAGAAAAAAAAACCTCAAAGGAAGCAATGTTAATTAGTCATCGCAATAGCTGATTGAACAGAGGATAGCCTCGTTAACAAACGGACGACTGGACCCAGATAGAAATGTATATGAAGATATAATACAAAGATAGGAAATTCGGAGAGTGAGTTATGATTGGGGTTCACCAGTCCCATCGTATTTGACGTTTATCTACTTTTCGCCAGTCTCTCGAATGAGGTAATGAAGAACTTTGAATAACATCCAGACCCCAAGTCCCAGTTTCCTGATACTAATTCATGGAATGAACATTATTATAGAATGTATTCAGCCAAATATGAGATTTCTCGCGTTATAGTAATCAGAAATTAGCCAAATACAAAGACTCGGTGGCTAAATAGTTGTGACACTACAGGAGAGGATATATGCGACAGGATGTGGAGGATGTGCCTGTTGTATGTGACAGCGTGCATCCATCATCGTTGGCCAACCGCCCGGCGTACCCCTATCTCATATCCTGCTCACACTCTGTTAGCTAAATTCCCTGGATTCAAATGAAGCGTTCGAAACCCATTCCGTGGGTAGTATACCTGTATATGTATAGGACCACTACTTCTACACAGATAGAGACCGAAAGAGGACCGCCCGAAAGGGTCCGGAATATTGAAATTCATGAGTTATGATTCTCCGCCAGGACTATACCACGAGCTGGACCAAAAAACCAGATGGAATTGTGCGCCACTAATTCCACATAATGCGTTTAACGATTAAGCTAACCAACGAAGCGGTTTAAAACTCTCATCCCTCGGAAAGTTTTTAATTAAAACCCGCTTATCACACATTTCTGCTATTCTTTACAGCCTTGCATGTTTGTTGGTCAGGAATTGCCATGCTTTGGTCTGTTGTTTCATTCTACCCGGTATTAACGAATTAGGGAAACTATTTCTACGACTTTCAGCTCCTTTGAAGAAGCTCTGTCCCTTTATTTCTTCTCTTCATCTCTGTTTCCCTTTCAGAAAATTATAATAGTACATATATACGGGGGCGTTGGAATTGCTTGATGACGTCGACGCGTTGGCTCGGTGATACGGATATGTTGACATCGCTGATACCACCGCGGTGCTGGAAATAAGTTTTTCTAACGGTCTCGTTTGCGGAGTTTGTGGACCGGAAACTGCACTCGGTTTTCCAAAAGACGTATACCAACGACCTCCTATACATTTAGTATACCGCAGCGATGTATGGATGCACATAAATGTGCCTATCTGTGTATGGGTTCAGAACTGGAAACGCAATTGTAACAACCCCCAACCCTCTCGCTCTCTCTCTCTGTCTCTAGCCTCTCGGCTAGACAAAGTTCTATGTGCTTATCCTGCAGGGACAACATGCGGATTTCGCCACTCGAGACTCTGTTAATTAATATTGTTATCACGGATCGACTGATACTACAATTTGTAAACATCTGATTCACCCCAGGGTTTATAGCGCGAATAAGCTCGTTAGTCGCTAAAAATATCGCCTAGTATAAGTCGTAGCAACTCGTCAAATTCTGATGTTATTCTACAAAAGTTGATGAAAAAAAAGGAAAGATCATGAATGTATATCAGGATCACAGGATCTGCGATAATCATAATTAAACGAATGAAAAAACACGGTGAATTTTCAACGAGTAGGAAGGACATTTTTTTTAGAAAAAGATCTTTTTCTACACCTTGGCTTCTCGCAATCTGATGCACGCTGAAATTCACCGGCTAGAAGGTGACGGGAGCTGAATCGTCCGCGATGTAATCTCCGAAAGTACATTCTGGGAGCGAACGATGGTAGTTGGAGAGACGCTTTCCTGCTTTCAGCCCTCATTCAGCAAACAGCATTGTGCGGTTGTCTTGTGAAACATTGGAACACCATGTCTGCAGACTTGGTAGATCATATAGATGAGAATAATAATGAATGAGATGATTTTTTTGCATCAACTTCTACAATTTCTAATCATATCACTTTTCCCCAAATTTTTTTCATACTGTTTTTTTTTTTTTTTTTTGTTTTTGCACAATTCATTCATTTTTTGATTCATTTTAGCTCATAGATGAGGAGTGATCGTTCTATTGAATATTATTTAAGTTGAAGTAAGAACGGCATAGCTTATGTATTATACATTCGAACCTCACCCACAGTATACTGTATAGATAATCTCGTGCGCTCACTCTGCAATTTCCCCATTATATATACTAGATTTTATCGCAGGTTTTAGTATGCCACATCGTACTCGTTGTATATAAAAGGTATATTTGAGCAATGTGTATTACCGTAAATACGCACCGTTGAATGTCATTTCCTGTAAGTATGAGTGCTATAATTTATACCGATTCCGTTAAAACTAGGGTAAAAAGTTCTCCTAAAACCTTCACGGTTTTATCTCCGACGAGAAGTGTGAAACGAAATTATAAAAATGGTAGGAAAGAAAAAAAATTTACGTGTCGGCTGGAGTGTTACATTATTATCTGCTGGTCGTAAAGCACGACTTTTTTTCGAAATCAATTTCGCGCTTGCACATGGGGTTTTGGAGATACGTAGATCGGCATATTGAGTAGGTATTATAGGGATATTTATCGATAGGTTTTTATGGGGACGTTTATGGGGACGTAAACAGGTACGCATAAGGGTATATGTATATATGCGAGTTGCGTTGGTGGATACAGAAGGCCTCTTTCTACCCTTTAAAAATCATTCGACCTCCAGTAGCCTGAACGCAAGAAGCAAGGTGGATGTTTTGGGGAGTAAGGGTATGAGAGATCGTGGGGGTGAAGGAAGCGGCATCTTCTTTATTCTTTTGTGCCTATGAAAAGTACGATGAATAATGTATCCGCCATCTACATTCTCCTCAAACTCGTTCGTGACGTTAAATAAGAAAAGAAAAAGAGAAAAAGAAGAAATGAAAATAAAAATGAAAAGATTTTTTTTTTCTTTTCATTTTTTCGGTTTGCGAATACGCAACCCCTCAGCTAATCACTTGCTCAAATTTTTTACCCGCAAGCTCACTCGAAACGAACCCCAAGCTTATATCATATAACACAACACCATCACTGTCTCGCACAGCTTCCCGATAAGAAAAAAAAAAAAAACAAATCACGAATCGAAATCCTACGAAGAAGCAAAATATACGCTATAAAATAGACATGCAATATCGATAAGCTGACTGTTCCCAAACTTCTGGTAGACGTACCGCTTTCAGAAAAGCATTCATCGAACTGATGGCATTCTATTTGTGTTTTTTTTATTTTCCCTACCTTTTTCTTTCCCTTTTCTTTTTTTCAGATTTCAAAGAGCCAAGGACTATTTCGTAGAGAAATCCCTCGATATTTTTCTATCGTATTAGCTGTCGGAAACAGGTCCGCCCCTTGGGTCTGACTACAAATAATATAGACTATCTATATAACCAGAGTTTAACAGCCTGTAGATATGAGCTTGTGTAATCTACACAACTACATTTTTGCAAACGTATACTATATATATATATATATATGTGTGTGTGTGTGTGTGTGTACCCAGAAAGACAAGCGACCAACTATACACATGCACAGGATACATAAACTCCAACCCTATACGCGCAGGGTGAATTGTCCTCGTGCTTTAGGACAGAAAATAACCTCTTCTCTTTACGTTAGTATAATACTTGGGGAATGGAGAACCATCAAAGGCTCCTAGTCAGTTAAAAAGAAATTCCTTAATGTAACCAGAAAATATCTGAAATCGGTAAAATTTTGTATTTCTGTATTCTTAGGGGTAGATATTGTTTTTTTTTTTTTTTTTTTTTTTTTTTAATTTATTTTTTTCAATCTGTGATGTAAAATGTTTCTCTGGAGAAACAACCGATTTCTGTGAAAGCTGTATTGGTGTATAAAAACATCTTGTGCTTCCAGAGAAGTTGTTATTTATTGGTGTTTCGCATGAGGTAAGCTCCTCCCGTTATAGGTTCTATTCTTCGAGGTTAATGCATCGTCGTTGGGTCGTTGAGAAATCATTCGAGCGCTTTTCGTTCCGTAACCAATTCGGATAAAAAATCTTTGAATTTAAAACCGATATCTTGATACTTTATTACAAGAACTTAAAGTCTCTAGGGATTCAGCTGTGAAACCCATGAGTGAAACCAGTCGACGAATGAACGAGCCACCCCCGCCTGCCAAGGACTAAACAAATGGCTCTCGTCTCACGTGTCTTCGTCGTTCACTCTAAGGGATGAAACAAATGACATAGCTTTCGCCGCTAGCGTGAACAAATCTAGGAACTTTTAAGTGAGGACTATCAATTATTCCGGTAACATAATACTTTGGAGAAGGTGATAATTCAGATAGATAAAGAGGCATACGCTCTTCGCGTCGCGACGAAAAGAATAAGAAATTTTACAGAATTTTTAACACTTTTAATTTTTCACCGGTTCAATTTTTACCGTTTGAAAACATCTTTTCCCTGTCATTATATTCGCCTGTGATGCTGGATCCACCATTTTTTGCTCATAGACTCGCGATCGGTTTTTCTTTTCATCGAATTATCATTGATAACGAGAAATGGCAGACGGAAGAAAAGGTGGATAACGACGGAGTTTGCGTGTAAAAAATTACGATGAAAATGAAAAAATTTGACCATCACTATTCTTTGTATATGGAAAATAGTTACTTTTATTCGTCATACATAGCCTGGGGGATAATGCATCTCTCCATAACGATCGTTGATTATCACAATGATTTATATCTCACAGATTGTATTTTCTCCTCATAGACGCGTAATCATAATGGATAGCGTTAAGTTTCGCGGGTTGTTCTTCTTCCTGATCAATAATTGTCGGATTACTATCATCGTAGGATAGTCTGGCTTGATTCTGCATCAGCTCTTGAGAATCATGGGGGTTTTCATGGTACGAATAGCGATATGGAACAGGTGTAAAAGGCGCTTCTACTAATCCAAAGGTATCATCTTTCGAGACGGAAGCATTCCGTCTGCTCTTTCTAATATCGTCGTAGTCTTTGGCGATCAAATAGCCGAGTACAAAACCGCCGAGGAATACCTAAATTATATAAAATTTATGATAATAACGCGAATCTGCGATGCGCTGTCGGAGAATATAATATGCATTCTGTCTTTGAAGATCGTTTGGGGCTCCTAATAGACGAGAACAAGCGACTTGGTACTTGGTACGGTTTGAGAGAAAATTTTATAATTGCTTGTCGAGTTCAGTGGGCACCTGTCATCAACGTCGGAACGAATCAAAGGCAAAGAGCCAATTTCAGATAGCATTTAATTACAGTATACCAAGTCCCTATCCCCTTAGGTAATATAGTTACCTTTAAAGTACGGTCTAGAATGGACGAGCGGTACAGGTTTTCAGGTAAACGCTCAAAGCGCGGTTTATTCGATTCCAATAGACGAGGAGTAATGGCATTTAATTAAATCCAAACATTTTATCGGCCATAAACCAGCGCGTTTGAACATAATTAAACACACCTTAGTTTTTCTACTTACCTTCTGCGGATGTGAAACACAGAAAAAGCTCTCCTTAGGCATGCACATACTGTTACGTCAAATCATAAGGTTATTAATTTTCCGAAGCGTAAATTTTCTGTGGCCGCGGAGATGAATTTTGAATGAATAATTTAACGGAAATTTCTTTTTTTCACAAACTCCAATGTGATTTTTATTTATTTTCAAGAATTTTGATTCCAAATTGGTTTTCCCGACACGATGTTTTGCCGATGAATTTTAGAAACGAAACAAAAAATTTTCTCACGCCATTGCGCGTTTTCATATATTTATTTTCGTATCCTTTGATTCGGGCTATCGATCTCGGTTAAATGATTACTCAATGTAAAGGGTGAGAAAAATATTGGGGAACGTAATTAGCAAACTGTCTGATAAACTTATCTGGTACCGAGTTAACTTGTTAATTTTGTGTCATTAGCTAAGGTTATTATAATTAATTATAATACATGTCTCTATTTCTGGATTCCCATTAGCGCTCGAAGATTGGTGCGACCACTTCTCTCGGTCTGGCTATTACCGTTGTCTCTCGAGTTAACGAAGTACGCCTCATCCTACCCCCTGCCTCCAACGTAATTTATTAAAAGAGTTTCGAAAGCCGGTCTCAAAGTAGCGATAGGTCCTCCTCTCGTACCTCTACTCCGAAACCCTCTTCTCCATCTTCATACCCTGAGGCGAACAGGTGCGGGGTGAGAGAACGGCGTACCAGAAACAACGCCGTTTGCCACCAAGAACAATTTTATGCAATTTAGTCGCGGTTCATTTAAATGTTATCAGAAGGATGGGGCAATAGGGTCGGCCTCCAGGGTTGGTGAAAAGAACTGGTAAGGGGTATATACGAGAGGGTTCAAGTATAAAGAGAATGAGAAAGCGTGGCGAATTGGAAGGACTCGCGTCCGGGGTAAAGAGAACAAAGAAGGGTTGGAAAGAGCAGAGAGTTGGATGTGAAGGGTAGATAGGTTTGCTTTACTAGCCGAGAAGCCGAGTTCATTTTTCGACCCATCTAATAAATCCGCGAAATCTGTGACTCGCAGAGATTTTCATCAAGTCAATAGAAAATTTATCTTAACTTAACTGGGAATTTTAAAGGAAACCCTTGACACTCGAATGCTCATGAATTTCACAAACGGTGTATGATTTTTAAGGCCGGCTAATTAGCCCATCGCTTTATAATACCTTGTCTCTTGTACCAGGAACTCGAGAACTCGAGTCGTAATTAATTAATTATATCTCCTTGATATTTATAAGAGGGGGTTGATAATTACTCGTCGCGTGATGCCCCGTGAAAATGAAATACAGATGAAGAAGATTGAGGAGAGAAAATGTATTATCTAAATTTGTTCTTGTTTTATTTTATATACAATTTAGTATTAGCATTATAGTATATAATAGATATACGGATACGTTTACCCCCTTGGCGGGTGTATAAAACGGTGTAGTGCCTGGAGCTTTAAAAAAATTAACGTTATACACTATAGCTATATATTATTTTATACATATTAATTATATATGCGTTATGTATGTACACGTTTAATAAAATAAGATTTTTATTTTTATTTTTATTTTTCATTTTTTTTTTTTTTTTCTTCATTTCATATCTTTGGTAAAAAATATCTCGAGCGATATATTATGCGATTAAATGACAATTGACAAATTGGCAATAACGCGGATATCTGGTTCGTAAAAATCTGTTCAAAATTCCCCTATCGTAATTCGTTAAATAATTTTTATCGAATTTCGTATTTCGAATGTGATTATCGACGAGGAATTATTATCCTAGGAACTAGAATCATGGTGAGATTTATTATTTGATACCTCAAACCCGGTCAGCAACGGCGCGCTAATATCTTCCTCTCTGTTATTTGATTCGTTCTGGTTGTCCCCTATTTCGTTATACCTTATAGGGTATGTGAGCTGGTTCCCTTTGTCCCAAGTGAACAATTCCTAAAACGATGGGAAAAATAAAAGTTTAAGTAAGGCTCGTCAAGCTGGTTAATAATACGATTGAAAAAAGGGGCAGGGGCGGGGGAAGGGGGGAATTCGAATGAAATATTCATCCCCCGAAAGCAGCTTTAACATCGAATATAAAAGCCGGAAATATTTTTTACCTTGTTTTTGTGGTTGTACCCTATCATCGTTGTCTTCCTGAACGGATTTGAAAAGGAGAGACTCACTTCCTGTGTTATATTTTTGTAGAGGTCAATAGCCAGTCTAAGATGAACGAAAAAATCGATTACGTTAAGGTTCGGGGCGAATAAAAAAAAAGGGAGACTTTCCCTCAAACTTACCGTATTTTTGTTGTTCTATCAGCGACACTGTCAACCGCGTAAAGAACACCGCAGACAATAAACATTTCGCCAAATCTGTGGTGATTTAGACTAATGTTCCAGGCGTGCTGCGGGGTCATACTCATTGCATCTACCTTCATGACCAACGTGTTATTCGTTGAATGGGAGGAATAAATTACCCATAAACCTGCGGAAAGAGTTTTTTTTTCTATTTTTTTTTTCTTTTTTTTTTCGAAAACGTGTATAAATCAGTCAGTTCCGAGAGTCCGATGTTGAGCAATTAGCCTCGAATGTATATACGAACATTTATCCCGATATCGGATTGATTGTGAGCTAGAAAATCGCTAAAGGATGTACTACCTACACCCTATCCAGTTGATAAACTCTCGGAAAGTTTTTCAATGAAAACTTTGTTAATTAAGTGATTTTCGTCGTAATTATTTAAGAGACTAGTAGAGCGTAGCTAGGGATGAGCTGGAGTCTGTGTTTATCGAGATCGTCAGATGCAGGCGAATTGGTATTCAGTTTTTCGTTTTTGTTTTTGTTTTTTTTTCTTTTCTTATTATGAATGAAAACGGAGGATAGATTTCTACGAGATAAAATTTCATCCCTTGTATTACACTCACCATTATCATCCACGTTGAAATCGACCAAATTGAAATTATGCTTGGGGGTGTAAAGATAGTTTGTACTGTTGTGGTCCAGCCCGGGAAGTTCCAATTCCTTGGTATTATTTCGTCCCGGAAATGCAGAGAGTAGATCATATCGTACAATGGAAGAACGCCCTTCCGGGTTGTAGAAAAAGGAGCCATTGTAAACGACGTGTCCATTGCCCTGGATTTGTTTAATTTAGAGAAATTAAGAAAACCCCCGATTCATTGGTTCAACAATAATTGTACGACTCCGAACTCCCAAAACAAATTTCTACCTATCGTAGGAATGCTATACTATATTTGCACGTAATTTACTGCAGGCTTATTAATTCGCCGTTTGAATTAATATCAAAGCCAAAATGACGACGGGGCCTCAACCATTTCCAAGTTACTGTGTAAACCCAACCAACCAAACCGATCAACGTGTGCGTTAAATTCAGCTGCTGCTCTACGACACCCTCCCTCGTTCCTTGACACATGGGTGTCAAAGATTCAGCTTCACCTTATTTCAAATTGGATTTGACACGATGTATCTGTGAATTCCCGGAATTCCTATATCCTCTTATATTGTTGGAAAGAACAGAAGAAAAAAAAGGAAAAAAAAATGAAGGAAACAAAACTTGAAGAAAAAAGAAAAAAAAATTGGTGAACAAATTCTGATTATAAATAGCATAATATGTTTCGCTTCTTCTTGAATATCTCGCATGTACGAGAGAAACGCAGGTCGGGTGGAGCCGCTACGCGGAAAGTGTATTTAAATATATGTTAAGTTAATTTTGAAACTGGCATTCCAGAATATGCGGATTAAACTATTGTGCTTCCCACTTTACGGATTACGATGATGGTTCGTGGCTGGAAAGCCGGGATGCAGGGAGACCGTAAGACTGTAGATTAGCGAGGGACTAGAAGGAGTATTTCTACCAGTGCGACGGTGCGGTCGCGTCATTGAAACATTCATGAAACGAATTTCCCTTCAACCTTTACATCCTTTTCTCTTGCCTTGGGAATCGAAATGCTCAAGGGAGCCGAATAATACGAAAAGTAAGGAAAAAAAAAAAAAACAACACGATAAGGAGGAAAATTCAGAATTTCTCTTCTATTTCTAATACAAATCATTCCTCGCTGACCGAGGAAATGAATTTTGAGAACCCCAAATGGTAATTCAAAGCGTTAAAACTTGCCTGGAATCTGTAGGGCAGCTTGATCTCGCGCCCACGTATGTCCCTCCTGAACGTAGTTTTGTTATCATACTCGTAGAGCTTTCCATTTTCTTCGCTTTTAGTTACCCATAGTTTTTCAGCCGCGATATCAGATTTCGGCAATGAATCTCTCATCCAGCAACCATAACTGTCATCGGTGTATCTGTTATATACTGGTTTACCAACGGCGTAAAGTAGGCAGTCTGTAATAACGGAGAAATTGCAAGAGTTTACTTAACTTTTTTTACTTCTTGTTATTTTAGTTTTTATTTATTCATTTATTTATTCTCTTTTTCTCCTTCTCCTGTAAGTACACAACAGCTTCAAAGTACGACAAAACTTCTTCACTTCAATGGCCATAACCAGAGTCGACAACTTCGTTCAGTTCATTTTCCTTTCCTTTCATTTCATTTCATTTCATTTCATTTCATTTCGTTTCATTTCATTTCATTTCGTTTCATTACATTACATTACATTACATTTCATTTCATTTCATTTAGAATCCTTTAACGAGAATTTCACCTCCTACTCGTCAACGTAAAACCCAATTGAAACAATACACGAATAATATAATAGTCGCCTTCTTCCGATTAAAATTACAAGGTACTCGATAAGAATGATCTAAAACTGTTTACTCACCTAGTATTCTTGGTGGGAAGTAAGTATACCTAATGTCAGTTGATACAGGTCGTATATCCAGTCGACCAGCGGTGTCATAGAATGAGGATGAGCATTTTTCACAAGTATCACACTCCGGTGGAGCGGGGCATAGGTCATTGATGTCCTTTTTATCGGGTGGTCTCTCGCCGTATACAACTATTTGCTGTTGGTCACGACGTCCCGCTGGCGGTCCTTTATTCAGTTCTGATAGAAAGATAAAATAAGAAGAAGAAAGAAAGGAAAAAAATAATAATAATGGACAAACTGATTTCAAAAATAGTATAAAATTAATATATGGAAAATTGTTTGCAGATGAAACAAGACCGTCTCCTTTAACATAGGATCGATTTATCTTTAAGAGAACTGAGAACGGATACAGCGGCTCCCCTGTTTCTCCAAGAAACCAAACCGTTAGTAACGGACCCGTTAATTAATTGCCAGCTATCATTACGCGAGAATTATGATTATCATTTAGATTCATATTCCTTGTTTCGGCACTAGGGGTCGTTCGTTCGTTCGTTCATTTGCTCGTTTCCTTAACATCGTCCTACTTCAATTTAGATTAACCATACGAAACGGGACGGATAATGTTGAATCAGGATTTCAGACGTGTAGCCAATTACGTGAAGTCATACATCACGTTCATTAACGTGCTAGCTTGTGTGACGTACGTACCGTAGACAGTAAAAACACCTCGGGTTATTCCAATCTCGTTTTTGCAGATGCATTGATAAAGGGTGTAGTCCGAGTTGGTTATCCTGGTCAAGTTCAGCTGCATTCTTCCCTGGGAATTTCATGGGTCAATTACGTAGATTGTCATCTATATTGGGACAGGGATGGAAGGTACCAGGCTCGGGTATATATATATGAATGGTATAGAAGAGCTAATAATTGTACCTTGTACCCGTCCTTTTCATCCACGAATCCAATCCGGTACTTATCAGAATTTTCTAGGAGACGACCGTCGTCACGTTCCCAAGACGTGACGGCCTCGGGGAAAGCCTCGATCTCACATTCTAGGACTGCAGTTCCTCCCAACTTAACACCGACCATTTGACTCCGTATTCGTATTAGGGGTGGGACTGCAATCGTTGTATAATCAGCCATGAGCGTTTTGATAAAAAAGTTATACGTTTTAATATCGTCGAGGACCAAGGACCGAGCGAGTCTGACCAAAGAGGATCAAAAGATCACCTTTCCGATTATATGAGATACCCTGGGTTATCGGCTCTTTACTTTATACGCGGTAATAGATGATTCCAATAATCTGCTTCCACGATTATCTTTAATCTTGTTCTAGGCCGGGTCCGGATTTGGTATTAGAATAATCGCGAATTTACCACGATTTCGATATAAAGAGATAATAGCCACACTCACCTTTGAAACTACATATGCATATATCTATGGCTACCCGAATTGCGCGGAAGGTCGTTCAAAATATGCTTTACAATACGATCAAAAGACTATTCCGGTTGGTTGACGAGCTCGAATCGTTGGCTCATACTCATTGTATTCATCGTACAATGTGCCTTCATATAGTGATGAAAGGGTTGACACTGCATCGCGCAAGTTAAAAAAATGAAATAATTGTGCAATTCGATTATTTGTTTTCAATTTTTCATCAATGTGAAAACTATAGAGTGAATATTATTCAGAAATAAGAATCCAAGCCCTCGTTTCAACCGTGAAAAAGTTTGATATTCAAATCACCAAAATTTACGTAGGTTTGATAAACTGAATAAGGAAATTGAGATTTGATGAAGATCCAGTCTCGTTGGCAAATCTTATCCTCTGTCACATATTTTATATGTATAGAGAGCCGCGCCGTCTGCTCGGATGAAATCAATAAGCTAATTTTACAAGTTTCCAGAATTTCCGCCGGAAATGTCACGGTCTGGGAACCAGCAAGCCAAGTGTCTCTGAGGTTCGAAATTATGCTCTAAGAATGTCTCGGAGGATATAGCTTCGTCAGGACTTTCAAATGTCGATTTCAATTCGATTATCTAACTCAATTTTTACCCAATAAGAATAAAAGCTAAAGTAACGCATATGCAAAGTATAACTCACAATGAACTTCGAGCTTGAAGGACTGCGTGGCCTTTGGTGGAATTCCGTTATCAGCAGTACAGACGTATTCCCCCATGTGTACTCGGTTGACTTGGGTGATATTCAGCGTGTGATCTTTGACCAAATTCACTATAAAATTAAAAAAAAAAGAAATTAAAAACAAAAAAAAAAAACGCTGGAGTGAAAACGTTATTCTAATAAGCCTTTGAGATCCTCTCAGGAAGTTTTCCTTATAGATAATCTTCCAGTGCATTGAGCTACCCCGTCGATCCGTAGCAGCTGATTCGCTCCTCTAAAATTTGACATGTTTGTAAACAGGCAGGGGTAAAGTTACGGAACCAGCAAATTTCCTCTCATTATACCTACTTCAGGTAAAAATACATTTCTAAGATCGCGAAATCAGAGGGTATATGGTTCGTTTAATTTCTAAACTCGGCTGGGTCCTAGTTAGTCGTTCCAAATCCAACACGCGACCAAACGATTGTTCAAGAACTTCTTCAGAAACGTTACGTTATGTATAGTTTAGCTCGGAGTTAACGAAACTAAGACTATTTCAAGGTATATCTTCCAGCATCGCTTCCCTCCTTCAGAAGTCATCACCAAGGCTTATTTGAGCCTGGTTTTGTCTGGTTAGCTCCGCAGGATTTAGTGTACAGACCATTAACTCCGACACAGTATCAGTCATAATTCAGGAAGCAGATTTCACCGAACTGGTTCGCTTCCTACGCGCCATTAAGCGTTTTATAGTATCAAGAGCATGTGTCATTCGGTGGTACGTGGGAAGATAGATTAAAGAAGTACACAAAGAGTGACGATTCGATTTACTACTCCCTTTCCCCCCGTCCCTCCCATTTTATTTACGCCTTCGATCGCACCTTTGGGATATTAGTCGATAAAGCAAAAGGGCTAAGCCTAAGAAAAGATAATACATATACCTAGGATATGTCTATGGATTAAATAGATAAAACTTACAGTTCCACGAGCCCAACTCTATCGCAGCACTATCTCCCCTGGACCACGATATAGTGGGTTGGGGTGTCCCGCTTGCTGCACATCTCATCCGAACATGTGAACCCTCTGAAACTGGGATTACCTGGTCGACAGTACCAGCCCCTAAAACATACGAGATGAAAAGAGATGGGTAGACGGTGGGAGTTTTTTCCTCCTGTTTTTTTTTTTTTTTTTTACCGCTTTTCCCGGAGATTGACAATTATTTTGCCGATTAACTCGCGCTATATATCGCAGACTTTTAATTAACTCATAGGTGTATACGCTGAATCATGCATAAAGTAGGTTCGCTTGAGGTGCAAGTAAAAGTTCAGAGTATCAATCGCATTATTCAGAACTGTATTACATACGACAATGATGGGCTTTTGCTCAGCCAACAAATTCAAAGTCCACCGTGTCGTGGTTCACTAACTAAATCCCGTATTTCATTGAAACTTTAAGCTTTGAATATTACTTGGAATTTGTGTGGATGAAGTGAGTTATCCATGAAATATTTCAGTTAGAATTAAAGTTTCAAGAGTAAATTCAATTCCCAATTAATATCCGGATCGAATGTATGAATCTATTGATTGATAATTTATCGGGTTTGAAATTGGTACTGAGGCATTTATATGCGTGGGAGGGGGTAGTAAAATATGTGCGGAAAATTTCACGGTGCAGGGGAGTGTTAAACGAGGCAAGTTTGAGGAATGAACTTCGTATGAATTTCAAATATTATTACGAACCGGAAAGTGAGAAAAGGCAGACACCCCAAGACTGCGATGGAGTATGGAGGGTGAGACCGAATGGAATTCAATTAAAATGAACCTGAAGAGTGAAAATTGAATAGGCTTCACCGAATAGATATCAGAACTGCACTGCGGTGTGAAGTCTCCTTTGTTTCATACTCCATTCCCTCGTCTCGGTGGACAAAAAAAAATACCGCAAAATTTCGCAAATTTGTTCAATTACATATTAATAATAATAATATAAAGTGTATATACATACAATGCGAAGGCATGGCTCAATTTTCAGGCATTTGATCGAAACTCTCTGGGATGGTATCATTTCACCCTTCATTTCAGGCAAAATACGAAGGGAAAGAAAAAGAAGAAGACGAAGAAGAAGAAGAAGAAGAAGAGGAAGAAACGCACCCCATCGTACTGGCACGTGACACCCACCAAAAAGCTCTACGTCTCGCACTTATAATATTGATTATCGTTACAACTTCATGGAACGTGACTTCGTGTTGTAATCCGGTCTCGCAAACAGAGTTGGGGACTTGGTTAGTTAGCGTTGACTTCAAATTATTCGTTTCAGAGGTTTTCCACCCGTTTTAAGTATTACGAAGCTAATCTACCCGCTCGAAAATCAAATCAAGCCATTAGCTGGCGAGAGAAATGCAGAATCTGCTACAATTAACGTCAATCCATCCGAATCGCGTTTCACACAGGGATGAATAAATTTTAATAAAAAATTTCCTCTTCATTTTTTTCTTTTTACTCAATATTTTTACCATTCCCGCAACGTGTGTCAATGATTGAACTACTGTCGGCGCAAAAAGGTTTGGCCCCTCTGTTTGACTGATCATAACTTCCACAGAAAAATTGGTACAGCATCGAGACAGGAAAGATTGTAAAGCGCTAAGTATTCTGCGTCTGATGGTTATTCACAAATGTCTGTGTCAAAATCGTGGCAACCGTTATAATCTCCGAAAAGTTAAAAAACGTAGTTTTTCGGAGTCCATCGCCGTACGTCAACTTAAACTCGTCACCGTTTGTCTGAACTAAGTTTCAAAAATCTGTAAAAATTCAGAAATATTGCACGAACATTGACGGGCATGATAGCGTTTGGTAATTTCGAAAATATTCAGAAATCTGGACGCCAGGTGCAAAAAGGTCCAAGGGTGCGATTTGTGGAACGTATTGGTACCGGCGAACCTGAGCTAGCTCAAAATTTTCGTCAAGATGTACACTTTTTGATTCCGTAATCAGTTTTTGGTTTGCAAGAGTCAACTTCCAGTAATCGACGTCAACAGTTTGTCAAATTCGCGTGGGGCCGCGTGTGTCCAAGCTGCGATATTCGTCGCTGCATTTACATTGTTAATTGCATTAACAATTGAGTCTGTGACGGACGCGGCAAGAGGGAAATGCAGCAACGAATATCGGGGCTGAGACACGCGCGGCCCCGCGCAAATTTGAAAAATTGTTGAAGTCGATTACTGGAAGTTGACTCTTGCGAACTAAAAACTGATTACGGAATCAAAAAGTGTATACCTTGACGAAAATTTTGAGCTAGCTCAGGTTTGCCGGTACCAATCCGTTCCGCAAATCGCACCATTGGACCTTTTTACACCTGGCGTCCAGGTTTTTGAATATTTTTGAAATTACCAAGCACTATCATGTTTGTTGATGTTCAGGGAATATTTCTGAATTTTTACAGATTTTTGAAACTTAGTTCAGACGAACGGTAACGAGTTTAAGTTGACGTACGGCGATGGACTCCGAAAAACGACGTTTTTTAACTTTTCGGAGATTATAACGATTGCCACGATTTTTACACAGAAATTTGTGAAAAACCATCGGACGCAGGAAACTTGGCGCTTTACAATTTTCCCAGGCTCGATGCTCTATCAATTTTTCTGTAGAAGTTATGATCACTCAAACAGAGGGGCCAAACCTTTTTGCGCCGACAGTAGGCAAAAAACATCGAATCAAATGAAACCGTAAATAATTGACACGTTACTCGGTAGAATTTTTGTGGGAAATTGTCGAGTGAAACGATACCGATAAGTATCGACGGTCGAAATCTGGGAGAAGCATTATATAAAATGATTAAATTCATTATTTCAAGTTCTCTGAGTCAGCAAATTTCCAATTTTTAACTTAACACTAACTAAAAGGATAAAGGCGAGCACAAGAGACCCTTGACAATTTGGACGGACTGAATTTAGAACTAATCGATGTGAACGCCATTTCTTGAAATCCAGTCCCTCGAGGACTGCGGCCTTCTATACCATATATTAGCTTCTTCGACAGCTGATGTGTTATATAGGTATACCCACGGCCACGTGGGATATATATCGGGAAAGTTACACTCGAAATACAGTTCGATTCATAAATAGTTTTCGGATGTAAACGATCCCGTTTTTGGTCTTTTAAAAAAAAAAAAGGAAAGAAACAGCGTTACCGCGATTTTAAAATGTCAAATTACTTGAAATGAGGGAAAATAACTCGTCACACAAATCGCTCTTAAAGCTCGTTCATAATATAGTTAAACTACGTAAACTTGCTAATGACTCGTGAGCTTTGTCGTATATTGTTACGCTCTTGTTGCGATAATTTGACTTGAAGTATCGCAAAGGCGAGCTTTTCAACGCTCGTATATACCCCGAGCTTGTGCCTACTAAAAAATCCCCTTTCATAGTGCAGCCAGAGGGATGGGGACGTGATACGAATGGATGTAGCAAAATTGTACGTAATCGGTCCTCGAAGCGAAACTGGTGTAATCACATTACAAAACCATTTTCATTGAGTGGAATGCTTCGGCGATACTACCCTTAAACGAGAAATTTCTTTTTCTCTCTCTTTCTCTCTTCTGTTGTAATATATCTATGGTATACGTGAAAAAATATATACGAGGGTTAAATTGGACATTGAGAAGCAGAAAATTTCTGCGATCCATTACAAGTGATGAAATTTTATATCGAGTTCCAATTATCTCGTTGATTAAAAATTTTATAATAATATTTAAGGGAACTTCATATACATCGAAAGAAATGTTTTTTTTTTTTTCAAGTCAAATATTTTTTCACCCCACTCTACCATTTCGCGAAAAGTTTTTCACCCGATGTTCAGTGGCCTGAATATACCGACTGATTTTGTATTCAAAATCAATTGGTACTCGGAGATATAAACTTTTGATTTCTTTCGAGCAAAAAATGGGGAAATATTTATCCCCATCTCACGTCTACGCCATGTAGTACCCACCGTTCCCATATTGACACACTTGGATAAATATACGTCTAGACTACGGATTTTTCCAACGTTCAAAAATATGCGAACTGAAAATCCGAAGGTGATAAAAATGAATTTTCAAATGGAGTAGACGTCTAGGAATAACTAATTAATAAAAATGATTTTAAAAAAAGGTGGGATCCTGCGGGCTGCTATTAAGTGTATGGAAAGCATCGGGCATTAGGTACAAGTTGAATAATGGAATTACCAATGCAAAGTAAAGCGATGAAGAAGGACCGACCGCGTTTGCGAAGAGTAAAAGCATTTCTGTAAAAGGGGCAGCAATAGGGTGGGTTTTTAGGAGTGGCTCTATTCGTAGGTATTCCACGTTTGTCGTAAAAACAGTACCTATCTAGGTAGGTATACGGAAGAAACTGTAGAGGCGATTTTCAAATAGAACAAATTTCCATTCTGATTCGATAAAGAGACTTTAGCCGGGTGAATCCTCGCCCTGTAGGATACCGTTTATCCTTAAGTGGCGTGAAATAGGCCCTGCAGAGACTGAGTCGTCAGCTGTGTCCTCCTAAGATTGTATTTTTATTATCCCTACGGGGCGTATCTCGTCAAAATAAAAAAAATGAAGCAGAACCACCCTTAAACCTGCCACTTTATACCCTGCAGCACGTACCAAAGTAATTACACATTTTATTAATTAATATTACCAAGGCTAAGCGAGCCCATTATAAATCTGAATGATTCAAGTTCACCCACTTGACTATTTTCGGATTCGAAATGAAAAGAAAGACTTTTAAATTCTTCGAAACTGGTCCGATCGAGTTAAACGTAACGATGCAGACGAGCTCATCTAACTTTTACAAAGGGATATCCGCGAGGGTCAGCAATTGAAATATTTTCTCAATGATAAAGATCTTGCTCTAGAAGTTATGCAGGTATTTTTAGAAAGTAAATTTGACAAAATTTCTGGATAAGTAATTTCGATTTAAAATTATATACTCACGTAAAATTGAAGGCGGTATAAGTAGCTGGCTGCTGACCGAACCGTCAGCCAATTTTACTTGGTAAGCATTAACCCCTGGCGAACCATTAGTCCCATTGACACCTGGCCTTCCTTTTGGTCCTCGAAGTCCAGTAGGTCCTGTTAATAAATTTTCAACTGTTGTCACACGTTTGAATAATTCATGAATTCTTTCTTAAATTTATTTTCCTGATAAAGGTTATTTTATAATAGAATATTCCCGAAACTGCTATAGAGTTTGAGAGACCGTTCTACAAGCTCAACCATACCTTAGACATAATATGATGGTTGAAAGGTCGTTACCATCCAATTATCTCGCGTTTAATGAGCCAAGGATATCTTAGAGGTAACCTTGTGTTACTGAGAGCCCAAAATTTCAGCGTTATTAAAGATTTGTAATCGAAGCTAAATTGATATTGAAGGTGTAGCTAGCTAGTAGAGCATTGGTGCGACATAATTTTGCCCCAAGATTAACAGGATTAACCTCAGAATCATTTTGCCCTTGTTATAGTGGATTCCTCGGAATCCCAGGGGGTAGAAACTAGAGGGTAAAAAAAAATATTGAAATAAAACAAAGTGGGGAATCTGTTCGTGAATCTAGAACTGCAATGGCATTCGTTTTCAAGAAATGCAGTTCAGTTCGACTCGCAGGAGAGGAAATAACTGGCGAAAACTCCTTCTTCCATCGGTTTTCTGTACACCACCCGGCTAGGTATATATGAAATATCTCTTACTGCAGCGTCGTACGTTTTTGATAATGGCATGGCGAGGTGTATTAGATCATATTATAAGCTGTAGATATGGACTTTGCTGTAGATATCGTTTGAGGATTTATAACTTATAAAAAAACAGGAATAAACCAGGGAACCAGCGCCTTGCGCCACTAAAATTTCACCGGAATTTCAACCCCCTAATCTCTTAGGGTTACCGAGCCGCAGGACTGTGTTGGAAGAAAATAATATTGCTGTAGGGTAAAAGAAATACACACGCACACACACACACACACACACACACATATATATACATGCGTGCCTTTATGTAATATGAAAAGTAATTTCCAATAAGCGATACTATATGATAATAATTCATCGATCTGTATTTTTCCTCCGACTTTAACCTATTTAATAAAAAGTTTGAGAAAATTTATCAAAGCGTTTTATAAAAGTTAGAAAAAAATCAAGATTGGTTCAAAAAAAGGGAGAAAAAGGTTGACTGATTTCTCACCCCGAGGTCCTGGCGGTCCTACGGGTCCCGGAGGTCCTTGAAGTCCTGGTCTTCCTGAAAAATAAAAACAACTTAATAATTTTTTATGATCGATTTTTTTTTTTTTTTTTCTATCCTCTAAAATAGGTGGATTAAATTTTAAAGCCCCTTGCTGTGTGTAGATCGGAGGTCTTCCTTAATTCAGTAATTATTTGAACGAAAATTCGTTGTACCATGAGGTTGTAGTTTGTGAGGCGTGCATGCTGACCTGATTGCACCAGGTATTACACCGGCAAATTATCGCCAGTACATCCCATGCAGACTAAGTGCACTGCAGGTATGGGAAAGTAATTACTAAACAACAAGGCAATGCTTCTGCTCTCGGTCGAACACATCTACAATTTCCTTTCTGGTTCTGGTTCCGGTTGTGCTGCTACTGGTGTGATTCACAAAATGAATATCTATTGTCTTCTATGATTAAGTGTGCCCGGAAAATGAATTTCCGCACTCAGCTATGACGCTGCGGTTTAATAATTGCCCGTAAGAAATGGTGCAAAATTTATTTCGTTCTTATATTTTCGGTTTTTTATAAAGCCTAGGAGGACTTGGAATCCGTCAACTCTAAAGTTGAAGGATTTTTACTCGTCCTTGGAAATTTGAAGACCCGTTCACCCTTGCACAGGGTTTGGGTGAAATACGATAGGATATACCCAGGCGGTGAATTCTGACCCGGGTAATTTTCCCAAAGACTTTTATTTTCAGAGATGAAACGCCTTTACGAAAGAACAGAAAATAAAAATAATAATAATAATAATAATAATAATAATAATAATAAATGAAGTTTTTCTTTGACGAGAAATTTAATTCTTTCGAGGAAATTCCTTACCGGGTTACATCAGCAGCAACCCCTTGGACTACAGAGAATTCGAAAGTCTGTAATTGCTTGCTTTTTACTAAAAGTTGTAAAAGTAATAAAACTACGTGACAAGAAATACCCACTCAATATTGTGTGGAATAAATTGTTTAATGATAAAACGTATAAGTGATCGTAATAAATATAGTAATATACTTGCGAATATAAATTTTTGCGTACAGGTAGGTATTCGCGCAATATGGTATCAGTTGAATGTGAAATGAAATGAGAGTAAGAATGACGGGCAGGGATTGCTCAGCAGAAATAAATCAGTCGAGTATATAGGTATAGGTATAGTATATGTATATTTTGAGAATATGGCAAGTGATTCGATAAATCGTATTATTGGATGTAGAAAAGAGAGCTGACGCAGATGGAACGAACAGATAAGTGAATATCAGGAGCCGAGTTATGAATTTCAGATTCTTTGACTCGTGAAAATAAAACGAAAAGAAAATAAATGAAGAAGAAAAAGAAGAATTTATTCACCCAGAACTCGGACTCAAATAGGTAGCTTCGACATTTCGAAATGATAAACGCTGTGTTTCCTTGGCTAACACCGCTTATTCAGTACGGAGCTTAATGGAAAATGTAAAGTATGAATATCGTAGTTAAGCGAAGGATCTCCCCATGTCGATTTTTCTATTTATCAAGCTCTCGACCTCCCGTTGATTTTCCAATTGTATATGGTAGGAAAAACGATCGTAACATACGTAAAAATCTCCGCTGCGAATATCCGGACTAATTTTCACTGGCAGAAGATAAAGTGAAAAAAAAAAGTACAGGCGTTTATCTCGTAGATTTTCTAATCGCTCTGGCGACCCCTTTTTCCACTTTCTCTTAATTTATTCTCGACGATTAAAGCGGACAAGGTTGTAATTTTATATCCTCATTTTATTAACCAACTTGAGGCGATATATACTTCCTGCATAGTAGGTGGATATCTGACTCCGCCCCGGAATGACGACAACGGTTTATATCACGTTCGGATAAAAATCCCTTCAACCCTTCTGCCGGACACCTGTTACGTAATAATCGTATGATTACAAGGCTTGCCTTCGGCTGCAGTGTACACATACCGGGTATATGTATTAGTTTACATTTATACAGGGTAAATGTTTCTGCGAACTTTGTAAACCCGAGTATACTATATACCTAGCTATGAGTCTTGACGGGCGTGCAGGCAAAATTAGTTTCAAGCGAAACATCTGGCCACCCGCGATATCGCACCAACATAATGCCACTGCTATACCCCGCTAGTCTGTGTATTATGAATATCGTATACACACAGTGACAAGTATAGAACCTTAATCGTAATATACATGGCACAGGCAGCGAACTAAAACGTTTTACGTTATACATGCCTATATACACAAGGAGAGTTTCTAAATTAGGGAAAATAACGATCGATATACGCGATAGCGGCAAAAGTTTTGTGAAAAAAAAAAAAAAAAAAAAAAAAAAAAAAAAAAAAAAAAAAAAAGAAAAGCGCTAAAATTTTTTCAACAAAATCGTAAATATCGAAATTTTATTACATGTATGAAAAATAATTTAGCAGCTTAAGTCGATAAATATTTAAGGGAGTGTGCATGGAAGTAATTACTCCCTAAATGTTATAATCAATCACCGAAATTTTGTCAGGGGTTTATATTCCGAGTCAGATCAGAGACTAGAGGGTTGATTTGTTTGCTGTGTTATTTCGTGAGTAACGTCAACCGATACTGAGGATTTGGGGGATCCCATAATTCCGTGTTGAAATATGGTTGATCAAAGTAAAGTGTTAATGATGTAATTTAATCCCGAAAATGTGTGTATAGGTACGAAATTTATTTAGAAAAATCTTTCATAGACGGGGGATTCCCATTTTTTTTTTTTTTTTTTTTTTTTTTTCTTTTCTTATACACAAAACGAGTATTTTCAATGCGAAAAATATTGGACGGGTAATTTGTCCCTGTAACTTGTAGCCGAGCCAAGCAATACTCAACAATCCGTCATTCCAGAACGAGGCAATTTATCTTTCACTTTCACTCTCTTTACTATAATCAATTTGATTTTTTTATTTATTTATTTTTTTTTTTTCTTTGCTTGTCAACACTTTGCTCCGTTTTATTTTCTTCCTTTTTGAATTCTAGTTGCGAAGTAAAATTATACGGGAATTCAAATAATGCATCAGCAGATTTCGGAGCACTGGATACCTATCTGGGGAAAATGTCAGATTCGCTGACGCAGGGGAAGAAGGTATTTCACACTTTCTTAAAGAATCGACGAACTTCGTTGAAGAATCGAACATTTTTTTCTTCAAACTTTTGTCAAAAGAGATATTGGTAGTATTCAAGTCACTCAACCAGCAATTCGGACTTTTCTACCGGAATGAACGAAAAAATTTGTTGCATAATTTGACTAATCGATTTGCGCCTGAGTTCCTAAGACACAAAATTTGAAAATCAGCGATTCCAATGAAGAGGAAATAACGTGGATAAGTAATGGAAAAAATAAAGACGAAGAGAAGTTCACATCCTTCCGTCAACTTAGATCGTGTGTTTCCACTTTACGATCCGCGTTCAGTATACGAAATGGTAATTAAGATCGTAATGTTCGAGAAGTTTGATTCCGTTACCAGCTGATGCCGACAAGCAATAAAATGAATCGACCGGTACGCAGGCACCAAATCGAAAACGATATAATAAGAGCTGGTTTTATGCGGTCGTCATTCCCCAGAAGATCCAATAGGTACGTACGGTATAATCAGCGATAAAATCAATTCAAACTCCGTGACGAGCCTATCTCGGTGATCTCTGTGAATTATAAAGTATAACTCACCGTCTGTACCATTCCTCCCAGGTCGTCCGGGTATACCGTTCAAACCCGGAGTCCCGTGGATTCCAGCAACGCCGTCGATTCCACTGCGTCCTGGAATACCGTCGAGTCCAGGTTCCCCTGGGATTCCATCCCGCCCATCAAGCCCACGTGCTCCTACTTCACCCTTGGGACCACGTAGTCCTGGAAAGCCGGTTAATCCTGCAGGGCCAACCGGACCAGGAACACCAGGAAGGCCTGGAAGCCCTCTGTCTCCCGGAGTGCCTGGTACTCCAGGAACACCTGGAAGACCCGGTGGACAATAATCTCTGGAAGATCGACAGAAGCCTTCAATGGCGTCGTACTGTAACCGAAAATTAAATTCTCTGATTAATTAATGAATTAATTAGGAGAGTGGGTTAAGAATGGCTCTGGGTTTTGATTGATGTTGAAATAAACGGCGGAGTTCTGATTTGGCTGAAGAAGGGAGGATCGAGGATTAACCTATTCGGCGGAAGATTTTAATCTACGGGTTCCTCCCGACCCTGGAGAGATATTATTTTTCTCATTCCAATTTTTGATTTAGGTCGGTTAGCGAAGAATTTATTAAAAGACAAAACTCGGTAATGAATTATTAATTAAAACAAGATTAAACTCTACCTCGGGAACGCGACTGTTTGCCCCACGTTTTAGATGGCGCTCGTGGTGGGTAAGGTACAAGTTTTATGGTCTGAGGTTGAATTATGAACGACAAAGCGGATATTATATGCCCTTACCCTTACGGCCATATTCCTTTAAAATTTGACATTTCTATCTCTGCTAAGATATCTTGTCGCGTGTTTAATACATATTAAAAATAGGCTCGATATATGTTGCGTTTACGTATATGCGGTTAGGACTTCACCTTGCGTGCGAATAGCAGCTGCACATTCCCTTTAGAAAATTTTTTAAAAAATAATCAACTTTATTCTACTCAGTTTTTTCCATTTTATTCTGCCTCGTAAAAAATTGATTTTCGGATTTTTCAAAGAATCCAAAGAATTTTTACAGAATTTTTGTTAACTAATAACATTTCATTCAACTCGCAAAGAATTTCCGTTCATAAATATGAATTAACGAATGGTCGAATGTGTTGAACCAGGAGATTTAACGGATGACTAATAAGAGACCCTGAGAGTGACTTGTTGCAAAATCTGTTTCGCGGGTTGAATAATTAGTATATAAAGTTGCGAGGAGTTGAAAAAAAAATAAAAGAAAAAACCGACGATAATTAGTGGCTCAATTATACAGCACGATGGACTCTGCCCAACGTATAACCCCAAGGGCCGAACCCAACTCGTGAACAACTAAATCTCTTTGCAAGTAAAGTGCCCTAGCTCGGGGTAGCAAGCCTTGGCCTTCAATGACACCCAGCAGACAGAGATAGGGCGTCATTAGGCGTAATGTTGTTCGGAGCTGAAAGCTTGATGACCTGCTTCTACAGGAAGCTTAAGGATTCTCTCACAGGCACCCTTCCGTTCACTCTGCCTACGCTCTCACCCTTATATACAAATCTCAATGTCGGTACTGAAATAACGCGGTGATACTGGCCGACCGTCTGGGTCTCTTATACTACTTCGCACGTAGGACGATAATAAATTCAACAAAATTGTAATACATCATACGGGGTGTGAATTATTTTTTTGCCAGAATCTCGGGCTTATATTATGTAAAATTAATAAAATTTGATATGGGATTTTTAGGTTTTTCATATTTTTGAAACTTCGTATAAATTTCGAAAAATTCAAGTAGTAGAACCGCGTCAGAATTGTTACTTTAAATGAAACCTAACGTTGCTTCTAACGATTCTAGTGTATGAAAATGTTGAAAATATGATATAAAATAAACGAAGAAAAAATTATCCTTGATGGTATAAATTATTAGACAGTCAGAAGTCATTTGAGAGATATGAACATTTCTGGGCGTAATTTAATTTCGCCACGAGTCGTAACTGAGTATAAAACGTAACAAGTTTAGCATTTTGGAGTGGCAGGAACAACGCACTTTTCTCTTGACTAAAGATTCATTTATTTACCCTCATTTCTTGAATATCAAAACTTTTCTTCTTCAATCTTTGGTAGCGATTACGAATCTCTTTTCTTTTTTTTTCTTTCTTCTTTCCTTTTTTTACACTTTTGCGGCTGACATTGATTACACTTTTGAAATTCATATTTGAATTTGCCTAATTTCCTCAGAACTAATGTCATTTTTATGTTAAACGTATTTCAGACTGAATTCGGTTGATCAATGCTCGAAATGTCGAGGAGTCGTTTCTGTTAAAAAATCAATCGATCAATCAATCGAATTGAAAAGAGATGTAGACCGCGTTTTCTCTATACTAGGAATTTATTTTCAAATAAAATTCTGATATTTCAAGAAGAACGATTTACATTCGCGTGCGAAAAAATCTTGAAGATCCACGCGAAACGAAGTATAAGCTGCTATTTTGTGAGGTAAACTGTGATAAAAAGAGAGACGAAGAAAAAAGAAAGAAAGAAGAAAATGGGGAGAGAGAAAAATCCCGCAAAATATTCTGTCGGCTTGAAAGATTTTCCGCGGTATCTATATACGGATATTCGATCGACTTATATACATCCATACATACGATGACGAGGGTTTCGCATAACCGGCTTTACACAAACACCATCTCGATGTCGATAGGTAACCTGCAGGATGGACCGGTCGAATAAAACGATAATTGCAATATGGTGGCTGGGTCCGGGAAGGTCCAGCCAGCCCGGGACGTGTAGCGTCGCCCTGTTATCCCGAAACAAACGAGGGGTTCATCAGCATAAACTTAATTGGGTCAGCGTACAAGATATACGCATACAGTGTCTAGGTTTTATAATCAACCAGACGCATTTGTTTCCAATTGTTTTTTCTCGTTTTTTCATTTTCTTTTAATTTTTCTCATTTTTTTACGACGAAGAAAAACCCGAGGAAGTTAATTAAACGATATTGTATATGTCTTCCTCACACTTTTCCTTTCCTTTCGTCTCATAAGAGCTAACGAGTAGATAAAAACGAGGATCTATTCCTCTCCGAATCATATATGATACGACAGCGGTGAATGACACGTAATATCCGGTGAGGGTAATTGATAGCATAGGGGTGAATAGAGGGTGAAATCAACACCACATGCAGACTTGCGTTTCTTTTTTTTTTTTTTACTTCTTTTTGCGGTATTTGCTGATCGAGAATGAACACACATGCGTGAATCTATTTTATTTTATGTATGTATGTATATTGTATACGTATGTACTACATACTGGGAAAGAGAACTTGGCCCATGCCAGAAAACCCAACAATATCTGTACCTATACCTATTCCTATATCTATACCTAGTTTACCCCATTTACGTTGTTCTAACGTAAGCTTAACCGCAAACCGCTCAGACCTCCAGCAACCACAATGCGTCACTCTTGACAGTAATGTACGGAAAAATATCCCAACAGCTCTTAGAAGAAGCGGTTTTGTGTAGGGTACGTAACTACTGGTGCTACTACTGCCTTAGGGAAGAGAAGAGCGAAATCCTCGGCATGGGTTCCCGGAATATAGGGGGGAAAAAAAAAAAACGACTTGGAGGAGTTGGAGGATTCCGCTTACCTCTTCGCAGACACCCTTGTTGCCTTTGGCTAAACCCGTGAAATATAGGATAACGATTAGCTTGAAATTTAATCGATTTTATACAAAAAAACAGAAGAAAAAGAACAAACAAAAAAAAAAAAAAAGGTAATAGCCGCAGGTGAAGAGGTTTTTTCTTTTTTTTTTCAATGTATCATAATTTTATTCCGCGTTGCCGGAAATTATTGAAATGAACAAAAGGATAGAAGAATCAACGAATTTTATCGCTCTTTGACTTAGTCAGAGGAAGCTTTCACCCTCCGCGTTTTCACCACGCTAAAGAATAATCGCTATGTATTTAGCGGTGAAAATATGTTCTCCGAAGATTCCACTACTAAATCGTAAAGACACATTGCCGAATTTTTATGATAAAAATAACAAAAAAAAAAAATGGTATAAGAAAAAAGAATAAACTATGAATAAACTGCGTAGGATCTGTATTCCGCGTTAACACGCACGGGCGAAATTCTTAGGGGATGGATTTATCGCTCAACGATATGTAGGTAGGTACTCCCCGTCAGTATATCGGTACAAAATTTCGACGAGTACATTATATAGGTATAAAACTGACCTCAGTATATTACTTCAATCTGGAATATCAGTAATTACGTGATAAGACAAAAAAAAAATGAAAGAAAAATGAGAGAAAAAAAAAGAAAAATGAAATTGAGATTATGTTTTCTTAATTTAATTGTACCACCGGTTAGCTTAGGTTAAACGTCGCCTTCGAAATTTGATTGCAAAAAAAAAAAACGAAGAGGAAATTCAAATTCAAGGGTTTGTTAATAAAAAAGAAATAAAAAAAAAAAAGGAAAAAAAAAAGAAGAAAAAGGAAAAACCGGTAACCGAAAACACTCCGGTAAAAATGAGTGGGCCGTCGGGAGTGGTTCGCGTCAATTTATTTCCTTTACTATATATTATATGGTCCGTAGTGGTTCGAAGTTAACGGATATACCGCGATGTTTAACCCCATCGTAAGTACATACACCTACCTCTAAACCTTTACGTCTACCCTTAGACGTCAGTTTATTTAAACGCCAGTATCATTCATTGAATAATTGATACCACTACCCTCCCATATCCATATGTTCCTATATTGTACAGGGGATATAGAGGTAAGAAAAATAATAGCCTATAAGTAATTGAACGAAAAAAGAAAAAAAAATTGCCGTACCGAGGGTAATTTGTCCCTACGTTGACGTCTGAGTAATTTGCAAGGTATAAATCTCTAGATTTATATCATTTTCTCGCTAAGCCAAATGTATAAGGGGGTTTATATACAGGGATTATGTATCCGCGTAAAACTACCCCATATAGAAACCAGATGCTTATCCCCGAACGCGTTGCATGTTAATAAAAATAACACGTAAACGATTTTTCTGGATAAGCAATGAGCGAGTGGGCAGAGAAATTCATACACACAATGTGTAAAGTATATATATATATATATATATATACATGTATCGTATATGCCTACCCTACACCTACCCTCGTCGCACGCAACCTGAGCATTCTAACCACTACGTTGCAGATTGTTGTCCCTCAGCGAAATTCTACTACGTGATATGCATATCATCAAGATAACGCTTTCCACACGTTTATCTACGGGGTAAGATCAATGATATCACGTATGCATAGACAATATATCGTCGAATTTAATACGAGTTGAAAAATAAAGAACTAAACCGTCGATAGAATGATTATTTTCGAGAGCTTTTATAGATAGATATAATATCACCCGTAACGGGAGTAGTAAGGGAGAAAAAAGAAAAAAAACATATATCATATCTACAACGAGCATTTTTTGGTGGAAAAAAACGCCGTCCTCAGAGTCTGGTTACCGATAAAGCCACGAGTTTCCGTCCTCTCCGTCTGTATAGGCAACCGAGCCTACTGCGGAGCGAATTAACGTATAGTAGAGCTAGTAAAGGCGCGCAACGTCGTCAGCGACCTAAATCGTCCCTCGCATTAACTTAGCCATGCTAAGTGACGTTGAGGCTAAGGGTGGTGACTACGAACGAAGGGGTAAACGGCAAACGTTAAATGGTTATATGGTAAATGGTAAATGGTAAATGGTAAATGGTGAATGGTAAATACGCCCGTGAACCTAGGCCAGGGTATACCATTGAGATACGCGTCTGTAAGTTGGTAATTACTAAACCTCGTGTAGAAACGCTTTGGCGTTAACGATTCGTACGATAACCAAGGTCATTAACGAGTTATCTCACTGGTAGGAAAGATTTCGAGTAAAAGAGTTGAAAGAGGAAGATTTTTCCTTCCCTCTTACACCCCGTAATAAAATTACAAAAATATCGTATAAAACCTGACTTTTTTTACTCATATATATATAATCAATAATAATCATTCTATATTAGGTATACAAATTTTCTGATTATTTTCTCGCATTAACCGGGCTTGATTTACCTAGTTGAAAATAATTAAGCGCCTGGTTATGTCACGTGTTAATTGCGGTTAAAATATACGGTATAAACACCGTAAAGCCAAAGGGTTAAGCCTAGGTATTACGTAGGACAAATTATTATTATGATTCTCGAGAAACTAGGTGGTTTAGAACGTTACAAAATCCTGTCTACCACCTGTCCTGTTTGACCGCAAAATCTTCCCGGATAATTATTATAATCGTATTTAGAGGGGTGTCGTTTAGGTGCAGCAAATTTTCATTCATTCTTTTTTTTTTTTCTCTCTGCTCATTTATAAAGTCGGAAAAAATATTTTCACCAAGAATCCCGATCTTAACTTTCGATCTGATTTACGATATTCGAAAGTCGTTTTTATAAACGGTGTGAAAATTGGGAGTAAAATAATCACCGAACTAATAAGAAACGATGGAGTTAAGGAATTGGGTATACATCTATACATCTTGTATAAAGAATAGGTATATACTTTAGTTTCACGCGTCACTTCACGCACAAATCGAGGAGAATAAGTTAATTGAATGTAACGCGCGAACTCTTCGAAGAACCTGTTATATACACTGGCAGAAAAGTTTCCTTTAGGAAATTGGGTGGGACCTCGAGGGTGAATCTCGAGGATATAGGGTCAAAGATTTTTCCCTTTTTTTTTTTCTCTCTCTCTCTCTCTCTCTTTCCCACCCCATAATACTAACTTGGAACGAAGATTCTCACTGAATGGTAATTTCCCGGTCTTTTAATTCCATACTTCTTTTTTTCACCATATATAGTAAAGCAATTGATTATCCGACCTGAATGATCGATATTCCGGCTTATCTCTATCTAATCTCTTCGCGTTTATCCTTATCCTTATATTTTATTAATACGTTTGATTTAACTCACCGGAATCCGGGTGTCAGCTGTTAACCAAACCCAATCTTGAGGACCGGAAACAGTAGGTGGAGATTCCCCGTTCACCGGAGGTCCCATGGGAGAAGCAGTACCTTTTTTTATGTCCCTTTGTTGCTGTTGCTGATGTTGTTGCACTTCCTTGTCTTCGCGGATCTGAAATACGTACGATATGAAATTGTAAATTATGTAGGGTCGCATGGTGGAGTCGGGTTTCTCTCATTCCCACTCTTATTACAGAAATTATTTCCCTTATCCTCATTCTCGTTCTTCTTCAAAGAGAATAAAGTGTCGGTAGGAAGTTAGAAGGAAGTTACTCGCCACGAGTCTAACAATCTTGTTCTAGCCTTAGAAATTCGCCTTTGAACTAAGCTCAAAAGCGACCGAACCAAGGAGTATAAATGGAATTTTGAGGCCGGATATCCGGCCCCGAAAACCCAACCGAAAGACACAAACTACCCTGAAATGAGGGTTCGTTGAATTGATTCTCGCCTCAAGTATTTGAAATAAGTTAAATGGTGTCAAGATTGATCCCCTCGTCTCCTTTCCTTTACTTTTCGACCCTTTATTTCCTCCAAATTTTTCTCTTTATTATAACAGTTTTTTCAATCACCTTGTAGATCTCCGGCACCGCGTTGTCATCGAGAAGAACGCTGCTTCTCTTTTGCCTCGAAAGTTCATCTCCGTAACCAACTACTGTAATCGGCTCTTCAACGTCTTCATTAAGACGAGAATTCCGCAGGTCTAATTCTACCTTAGCGATGTACGAATAGAGGAAAGCAAAAGCTCCGATCTGCACGAGGACCTGAATCACTATAAACCAGGTCAACAACCTTGAGCGTAAACAGGAGGATCCTTTTGTATCGGCGTCACCCATTTCTGGGCCGAAAACACTCCAGCCTCCAGATTTAACGGTGTCCTTAAATCGGCTTAGCGGTCATGTTAAGCCAGGGCAAAAGGTACGGTAAGGATGGATAACCTACTCGAAAAGGTTCTTAATCCTTGAAACTAGAGCTTGAGGAACCTGATCCTGATAGACTATAGCCACTAAATAATAATAAAAATAAAAACAGGTCAACGTATTTATTTTTTCAAAAGGTACGAAGGTCTACGGTAATTTTGTGAAAAATTTCACCTTTCATATAAATGAATTTACTTTCGCGGTTTATCATACCGGTGTAATTATACTTCCCGCTTTAACACGCGTCCTTTGAACTCTGGAGCCTTTTATCACGCTTCCGCGTATACCTGACCGAGGATAAGTTCGCGCACGATCGCGTCTGCGAGAGAACTGACAATTGCTTGGGTACGATGCCGGCGAGTAAACCGCGCGCGGCGGCGATTCTACACGGATATATCAAGATTCTACGCCTGCGCGACTAAAATTTCATTTTATTTTAGTGACTTATATACTTTTTGGTTTCAGTCAGTATTTCTTTTTCTTTTTTTTTTTTTTTCTTCCTCTGCTTTGATTGAATTTATAATTTTCTGTTTTCACGAAAACCGAAAAGAGTTTCATTTCATCGTCTCAAATTCTTTACCCGCTAAAATAAGTAGACGTAGGTACGGATGCATGCTCTCACTCGACACACTAAGGATATAGAAAAAGGTGTTTAAAGCCCATTCTGAGAGTCTAGACTCTAGGCAATTGGCTTAGGCAAAGGCAAGGTATTAAAGCTATAGTCCTACATGGTCCAGTTTAAATACTATCTTTTCAACCAGGCAAAAATTCATCAGGATTTTTCCCCCGAGTTTAATTGAGGCATAGGTATAGCTCCTTTTTTTCTCCTCTTGTTGTAATAATTAGTGCGAAGTTATTTGTTACTTCTCTTTTTTTTTTTTGACGTCGTTCAACGGTTGGAAGTGGATAATGAAATGATATATAAAGCACTTTAAAATTCGTTTTTTCTTCTGTTTCTTTTTGCGTAAAGGGGAAAAGGCCAGCGCCAGCCAGAAACTCGTGGGATCCAACGTGCCACTTAAATCCAATCGTGGACGCAACCCACTCTCGCGATTTAACACTCATACTCACTCACTTCTTGTTTTTTTTTTTTTTTTTTTTTTCATTCACTTTTTTTTTCTTTTTTTTTTTCATTTCGGCCACCCTCGGCATAGCATCGGGTGATAAGCTCAGAACTGTAGCCATTAATAACTCGATTCATTCCACCGGCTGCCCTGTATCATTTCGAGTGGTCGACATAAAAGGCGATCTGTTCGATCAGGAAATCGAGTGTTAGTGCGCGTCTGGAGAATCTCTGGCTTCCACTTTTCTCTCTTTCCTTCTTCGCTCTCCCTATCTTTTCATATTATATCTCACAGCGTATATATTATATACATACATATATATATACACTATATACGAATTCCATCGAATTTTTGAACGCTATAAATTTACGAGCCCGGTCGACGTATTACCAGAACTATCCGACCTCACTTGACGTCAATGTGCCGACGACTGAAATATCGAGGCATTTATGTATATATAGGTATCTATGTACTGCACAGATACTTATATACTATACGTCGATGTACGTATACACGATGTAGATATATACCCGCGAAATTCGTACTGTTTAAATTGTTCGATGAATTTGCACCGACAGTAGATATATTCAGCAAGTTTCAGAAACCGAATGCAATAACGTTTATCGCCAATATTATTAGTTGATATTCATTGAATTTACACGAATAATTTATTTTAATTGGCAGATACTAGTGACATTCACGCGTTGTAATATTATATCAAAAATTGTTCAGAATTTTTCATTTCGATTCATTAATTTCGTTCAAATTTTTCGACGCAATGCAGATCATCGTACAGTTCTCTTTTCTTTTTTTTTTTCTCTTCTTCTTCTTTCCTATACGCAGAGATTCGGTTTTAGAATCTCTCGCGTCCTCTCAACTGACAATGAACCTCGAATACACGCAGGATCGATGATATTGATTTATGGCGTACGATGAGATTTCTTCTATTGTCTGCTACTTAACAGTCTTACAAAAGACTCTTCGGGGAAGAACCCTAACCGACAAAAGAAAAAAAAGCGGATTCAAAAACCGCCCACAATGGAAGGAAACAAATATATTAAGTTCGACGTACCGTGAATCGGGGATCGAGTAACTCTAGATTCTAATCAACCGCTGGGAGTAATCGTCTATTTATTATTATTTTATTTTATTTTATTTCGATTGAATTTTTCAAGTTTAAACTATAATCACAGTTAAAATATTTGTGAATTATAATCCGACAGAGTTTCATAAAAGTCCGCGTGATTCTCGACTATGAGATAAATTATCACGATAATAAAAAAAAAAAAAGGGTTTAACGTGAAGGCGTGAGGTCTGACGCGCCCTGTAAACGTCCTCCTACAATTGGTTGAACGTTTTATCCTTACGAAAAAATAAGGAAAGAAAAAAAAAAAAAAGGTGGAATAAAGAATCGTTCGAATAAGCATAAGCGATATAAGAAGAAACGAAAAGGAGTCCGAAGATGGTAGGCTCGGAGGAACAAATTTCACGTTATAGTATATAACGATCAGAATAAAAGAAACGAAAAAAAAAAGAAAAATTACATGGACAATGAATAATGTTTCAAGATGTAAGGAAGAGACGAAATATAAGAGTAGGAGGAAAGATATTAATGATCAAACTAAACCTGCACTGAACTGAACGCATTATTATTAACCTATATAGGTATATAAGGAGACGAATTACCACTTCATAATATAACATTGAATTAATCATATTCAAATACCAGCTCTTCCTTTTTTTTAATTCTTTTTTTATTTCCCTTTTTTGCGGAAAACTTCTTTCCCTAGATATTGAGGAACAAATAACATCCCAGATTCTGTCAATGACTTACTCTCGTAGATAGTATATATAGTATACATATATCTTGGAGATGTCATATCGGGTCAGAGGAACATCGGGATGAGACATTTCGCTAAGATCTACCATCTCTAATGACGCCTCTACCTCCACCTTTACCTCTACCTCAACCTCTGCCTCTACTACTCCTGTAATGTAAGGGCTGTTGGTGGCGACAGACTTGAATAGAACTTCCCTCGGTATAACGCGGAGGAAATCTGTCTGCCTAGACCGTCGGAATTCCCAAAGGATTTATAGTACGATGGTGCTAAGCATTTCTGAGCTGGTTTCTGATGAGTTTACATCGGCTCTTCAAGATCCCCCCCGCAACGTCATGTCATAAATGACATTCGACACCGCGTCTGTACGAGTGAAGATTTGTGGCTTTTCCGATTATGTATTAAGAAAATCAACATTTCATTACACGCGAATTGTACGAGGAGATGATAACTTAACAATAAATTTAATGAAATTTCATCAACGATGTTTGTCAAATGATTTTTATGGATATCAATAGCATAAAGAGCAAAGGGAAAGGGGCTGATGTAAATTAAACAAAGGTATAGTATAGCACAGCGGAGAAGTTTGCCCATTTATAACGCATTGTTGGCTAAGCTCGTTCTCGCGTGGGATAAGGTGAGCAAACAATCGGTTCGCTGGTGCGGCTAATTGCTTTAATATTAATCATTCAGCATCGTGAGTCTTGGGATAGTTGGACGGGAGTATATATACTTATCCTGAAATGAATGATGCGTCGCGTCGCGGTCGCCTATATATGGATATATACCTGTATGCATAGGTGAGTGAATTCCTTAGAGCTGTAAAAGTGAAGGAAGTAAATAAAATGAAGATAAAGAAGAGAAGGAAAAAAAACTTGATGCGGATAATGTAAATAGTTTGAAATTCGGTAAGGGTTCGTGAATGAAATTGACATAACATGATTTTGATTCTGCAGAGGCTGAGAAATTTCAGCCAATTATACGAAGTGAAGATCTCTCTCAGCAGTCGGATGGTTAACGCATTCCAAAAGTTTTCCCTCCCCGTAGAGAAACTTTGCTACTCACTCGACCGTAAATAATGAAGTACCCGAATCTACAAACTTGGTAATATCAAACCGCAAGGTCGATGCTGTTACGTGCGCCAAAGACGCTAAGGATCTCGTCTAAATTGAATCAACTACAGACCAGATTTAACCCGAGTGTACCTCGACCCACCGCTACTGCCCTCAACTCTGTTCCATTAAATTCTGAGCTTTATTGAAGAGCACCCCTCAGATACGTACTGGTCTACATACCTAATGTTTGATAGAAAAGAAAAGGTGAGAACATCCTTTGACGACTACAATATAGTGCAAGGTGCACGATCTCGAGCTGCATTCAACCTTTCACCTTTGACCTGATTCCTAAGGGTTCTTCACACGATACGACACGGTCCGTTGAACCAGAAGTGCCAACGGGGGGTGGAAGTCACTCGTTGAATCTTCGCGTCTAGTTTTGTCGAGGACTAAAATCATTATAGACACAAAAATTCCTTCCCCCTGGATATATTCCTCCGTTTTTTTTTTTTTTTTTTGTCTTTTTTCTCATCCTTTCCGGGTCATTGTTTGCACATCATTGAAATAATCGTCAAACTCGTGTAACGATCATTGCGCTGGATTTTTCTGTGAAATTAGTATGTTATCTTCAAATTGGTGAAACTCTGAGCTCTTATCTCCTCGACACCTGGCCTGCATTGTAAAACGTGAGCTTTTCGCCTTTGTCCATGCGCATGTAGGTGTATACGTACATTATAGGATCTGTGCATAGGTGTATGTGTAAACGTAGTTTCGCGAAGCTTTTTCAGTCCGTTGTGCAAACTTGAAGTGAGAGATACGCTTGTAGCCAGTGTTGACGTTACTCGTCTCACATCCCCTGCCGTAGTCGTGTTAACTACCCCGATAGGATTCACCCTTGGCTCTGCTCGTATTCAACAGCTCATTCTCTCCCTCCTTTATACTTCTCACTTCCTCACTGTCTGTCGGACGTAGACACATTCTGCCGTTTCGTGTCCAACGTGTACTCAACAATTATACAAGCTTTTGTTTAGACCTAGATAACGATGAATAGAACTAACGTCGGCAAATGTTTAATCGAATTTCGTTCTCTCGCCTTCATTCGTTCGAACCCTTAAATCCCTTTATAAAACCGTGAGGGAAATCGCTTTTAATTATTATAGCAGTAATACAAATTTCCTTAAAGCTCAACCTCTAGCGATTAATGATCAAACGTCTATTTCCAACCAGGTTTCAGTTTTATTTTATTATTTCTTGGAAAATGCAAACCGCTTTTAAAAGCTAAACATTTTTTCCAACTCAACTAAATGTGAAATAAAATGACCCGCAATTATTCGAGCAATTTTCTGGACCGTAAATTATTATTTTCTCTCTCTCTGTCTCTTCGTTTCGTTAAGGGATGTGAAATGGTGTATAAGAAAGAAATACAATCGTTATTGGCATCGTAGAATCGAAATGATTGAATTTTTATGCTATAATTTACATCATTAACGCTCGCTGTGTCGTTTTTACTATATTCTGATTTCTTTTACCACTTTTTGTTTCTGATTTCAATTAGACGGTTTAATTGGCGTATAAAACCTCGACTACTTTACTTTAAGGGCAGTACTTTATAATAAAACCAAGTAGGGCAGGTTAACGATTTAAACAAAAAGAATATATAATTGTATATATTTAAATGACCTATTCGCAACGGCTAGAGTTTGAATCAGTTTAATGAAACTTAAATGACGAGAAGGTGAGAATATTGAAAAGTAACTAAAGAATTATAAACGATCACGGATCCAGCCTGAAAATGTGAATTTGATAAATTTTTAAATTGTTGAAAAACTTTTTAATTTGCTTCTCGGGAGTTTAAGGTGTGAAAAATTTCTTTGCATAATATCTTTTCGGAGTAGAGGAACAATATACGGTGTATAAACCATTGGATTTTCTTTAGGCATTAAATTTAGTTGAAAATCTTTCTTAACAATGTTAGAATTAATAAAGGTGCAAAAATGATTATAGAAAGGGGGATCGCTCCCTGTACCTACCCCTAGCTTCGATTAAGATAAAGTAGCGAACTGAGTAAACGAAACGAGACGAAAATTAGTCGTTTAATCCAACTTTATATCTTGGTGGAATGTACCCCTCGTCTTTGAATATATTAATCAACTCTCTATCGCTCGCTAATCATATCCTAACGTACTTAAGAGTTCGCGGAACGAGAATCCATCAAGCTACTTGATAAGACCATTTCTGAAACATCCGCTTGAATCAAACCAACCACAAATCACATCCCGCACTCCAATTACAAATAATGAAATCATTCATTCGATCCAAACCAGAACTCTGCAGCCACTCGAATGGCGTGAACTTTGACACTAAAACACTGTCAGCTCTCATGGTATAATTAAAACTGTTACACGCGATCACTCACCCCAGAGAGGCTTTTTTTACAGTCCATATAATCACCTAATTACATTATGAAACTGAGTTGGAGTATGAACAGTAACTACTGTGACTGCAATATCGAATCTTTTGCAAACATTTCGCGATTTTATATACAGCTGAATTTGCGAAACATTCTGCGTTTCAAATTCAGCACTTGCTTTAACTATTTCGGGTGCAGTAATCAACACACCCCTCACACCGACGAACCGAACATACGCCAAACTCTATTGACCACCAAATTTCAAATGCAAATTTATGCAAGCGATTTTTAACCGACCCCAATCAAATGGGATTCGTAATTAACGCCACCGAACTGACCTCACTTTTCACCCCAGTTTCGAATTGCCTCTCTTTGAAAGAAAATGAGAGGCAAAAAGCGAAAAGGGAACACCTCGCTTTGTCCTTAGACTCCGTTACGTGGGGAGGTATTTAAAAAAATTAATTTACTATCGCGGAGAAAGTTTCAAGGGAAATTGTGTACCACGTTAAAAAAACACGTATGCATTATACCGTAGCTCACCATGAATTCTCAACTCAGAGATAGGTATATATGGGGTAGAAAATTCCCCTGTGTACATACCTACTCTGGCATGATAACGTAAAAAGGTAAAGCGAGAAGCCATGAATCGGCGAAGACGTATGGGTGGTTTTTTTTTTCTATTTTTCTTTTCTTTTTTTTTTTTTTATGAAAAGCGAAACGTTTCAGGTACAGGTATGTATGTACACGCATTTTTCCATTTAGTTTCTGATCTTGAGTGGACTATACGAGGAATGAAAAAATATGTCAGAATATTGAACCCATCAGGAAATATGTCAACGGTATGGAATCAACTTTCATCATAAGAAAGATGTGCAATCGTTTTAGAGATGTAAAGTCAAGTGCTACATGCAAATAACAGCTGCGGAAAATATCTAGGGATTAAACAGAAGGATGGGGGATGGTTTTAAAAATTAATCTCTCTCATACTACAGGCGGGATCAAGTGCGTGGATATTTTTTGTATTTTGTTGCTTTTTTTTACAAAAATTGACGGCTTGTTATAACGGGGATTGTGTTTCATAAAACGATACTTGAGAATTTATTGTTCTGTTAAACGAATTACGAGATATTGCATGACGAGATTTTGAGCAGGGATTTGTGCTTTTAGTATTTTTGTTTCTTATTATTAATAAAGCAGATGTATAGGTACCACTCAGCGGGAGGATGAAATTCTGAGTAATGCCGTAAAATAATGTCTGGATTTTTTCGTATTTATAAAAGTAGCTACAATTTCATCGCTAACACCAGCTATTCGCCCTCGTGCGCGTTCACCGAGCTGTCAAGAGAATAATACAAAGCCATTCCAACCCTGGCAGAAACTCGGCGACAGACACCTTTCCACCCTTAATAGATCCGGCTTTACGTCATCTACAGAATACCAGTTTCATTCTGATATCGCTTACACAATGAAAATTCCCACCACGCCAAAATGACCAGTGAGATAATAAAAATAAGCTGTATTCCAGCTGGTGGAGGAAATTGAAAAGCAAATTAAACGCACGTCGCATCGTGTGCATAAACATACACGACGAGATCCTAGTTTCTCGAATTTCCACGATTCCATTCCCTACGATGTATGAGAAATAAAAAAGTTAACTTGTCATCGAAGAATATGATGTCCCAAGACAAACGAGTGACTCAACAAGATCTTGAAAAAAAAAATATATATACGAAGTCCGTAAACATGTACGTGTTTGATGGTAGCTACATACTTCGGGTAATGGGAGCGCCGTCTCATTAGGACAGAAGCCGCCCCTAGTCACGTTGGCTAGGATTTCTTTCTCGCCCCTTTTTTACCCTCTATCTATCTATTTCCCTCTTTCTCAGTGACGTTTGGTTTCTTCTGTGCACTCGCTCTTCGCCATCGACTTTTCCTTCTCCATTTTCGAGTGATTTTTTTTTTTTTTTCCTTACCTTCTTTTCCGTTACTTTTCCCTTTCCATTTCCTTTCACTTCTCATTCCTAAGGATAGCCTTTTAACCCTAGTTTTTTTTTTTTTTCTTCTTCCTTCCGTTATACTGTGCATTTTCGGCTCTGAACTATATACTATATGTATATATATATATATATATGTGTGTATTACATCCCTATAATAGCTAACCGATTTTACCTGACTCCCGACCTTTGAGTCTCAGAAATTTACGGCAAATGTTGTGAGAAAAACATTAATCAGTCTCGATACTGACGAATAGATTCACTTTAGCCATTCAACCGGAGTTAACAAGTACGCAAGCATACCCCCGTATACCGAAATGAGAAACGCGGAATATCGGATAACGTTACCCACGCGGTTAATTGAAACGGCAAATTCTTACCCTATATGGAAAGCGCAAAACATCTCTTTATATCAAAGAAGCACTTTCCTCCCGAGGTTCGAAAATTGTTATTAAGATTATTGCCTGCTCCTCTATACATCGGATTTAATCTGTTATAAACAAGCATTACCTTACCTTACAGGTGCTTCTCAGAGCGATAAATTTCATCCCCAAAGTCCCCAGAAATGAAGCCATTGTTTGTTTTTTATTTTCCATATCTTATGATTTACGTATTCAAGGAACAGTTGTATCCCCCAAAGTTTGTTCGCCCAGTTCTCTGGAAGCATTCGATATTTCGACTAGTTAAACTGGAATAACTAATAACGGTCTGAGAAATTGTCTCGCTTGAGTTGTAGTGCCCTCTGAAGTACAGAGAGCGACTATTAATAACGAATGAAGGTATCCCAGGACTAAAACTGCCACAGAATTTTGTGTTTAATTAATTTTCGGTCTACGCCGAGGCTGCGAACTTCACGTAAAATTGTAAAATTATGAAAATCGATGAACTACACTTGGGGTGAAAAATTTCCTATGGTTGAAATAAACGGACAATGGAGATCCACCCCGATTTCATATTCAACAATAAATTGTTGAATCTCACTTTCGTTGATCCTGGAGCAGCTATACTCTCGCGGTTTACAACCACCTCGGTTACAGAGTAAATAGTCCTTAGGTCTTTGGCTATCTATGTCTGCCCTGGGAACACGAAACGTCCATTTATGAATGGCGACAGTAATTACACCTACCTCTATACGGCCAAACACTTGTCCTCAAATTTAGCTTCCCAAGCTCTTGTTGTTGAGCCAACGCAAGTTCTATTATGCGCGCGGTTAGTTTATGCAAGGCTTCACACTGGCAAACAATGCCAGTGAAGTACTCTGTTTGCACGTTGTCGACACACTCTGATGCTGCTGTTGCCGCTGTAATATACATATTTATACGCTCTAGCCACTAGCTGCAGGCAGATATATTGACTATGATATGAAATGAGAGGTCAATTTATTATCAATATAAATCTGTAAATGGTTAAAGACAATTCAGGAAAAGCAGGATACATTTTTTCTCTCTTTTTTGTCCGTCTGTTTTTTCGCCAACTACCCTGTTGGGGGGAAAAGGTTTTACGAAAAGGACCGAGTCCTGCGCTAGTTGATTACTACGAGAAACGTGTTGATGGAGGTCAAAGGTTGTTTGTTAATTAGCACCCCCTTGGATCAAAACACATGACGAGTCAGGGAGTAGGTAATCGTGCTCATTGCTTTGGAATAAAGTCTTGACTCGTTAGTAGTACAAGGTTCAGTTAATTAACTTTACTTTAGGCCAAATGGTTAATTGGTGAAAAATTCGAGGCAGATTACTATGCGACTGTAGTTCGAGAATATTTTTTGATACGCAAGAGTAAAAGGAGAAGAAGAAAGGGAGAAAAACTTACTTCAAATTTTTCCTGGGAATGAATGGAAAAAAAGTTTTCACAAGTTGTTTCGTACGTAACGAAAGGGGTGAATACATCGAATCTAGACTTTTATGCGATATTCAAGTTTCTATTCTATCTTTGTGAAAAAATATTCGAAAACAAAAAAATGAGGGAAAGGAGGTAAAAATATGAAGAAAGAAAAAATGTGTTCGAGAACGTGCGAGAAACTTTGCGGCGGGACAGGTGCGATGAAAAATCTTTGGTTACCTGCTCGCGTGACTTGCCTGCCAACGGACTTATACTCCGTCTTCTTCCTTGTCCTCGTATTCGTATTCGGATTCGTATTCGTACTCGTGGGTCTTTCCATCTGCGGTTTTACGTTAGGCTTAAGGTTCCTTTCCCTTTAAAGGTGAAAAATATTCCTAACGTTTTCTGTCCCACTTCACGCTAGCCATTGTAACTTCCTCGTGTAAAGAGCCTTTCCATTTTCACGTGACCAAATATTTGCAAAGTTTACTGGTATTATACGCTACCGTCGACGTTTTATGTCGTGATTTACCTAGGTATAGGTGCAGGGTACAAGTCACGGGTAATCTTACACCTCGGGCAATAAAAAACCTAGTAGAGTTAATGAAACGTTAATAAAATTGTCAAAGCCCGTAACTTTTCGAGAGCTTTATAAGATAAACGGAAAATAAAAAATAACTGATGGAAAGAAAACTGAACTTAGGTATACATACTGTACGATGGGATGAAAAATTTCATCTGATCCGCGGTAGCAACAATAATTCACAATTTTAGCCCCCAAGCCAAGTCTATAAAGTAAAATTATTCCTTCCTTTTTATTTTTCTCCACTTTATTGTTGAGGATTTCTCGAAAAATATTCATGGGCCAGATATATGAATATTTATATAGTTTGTAAACTCAGAGTTTATACCGTGAGCTTTTCGCACGGTGTAAAGTTTCCCTTTAAAATTTTCCTCGGAATATAAGATGTATATTTAACGCGAGTATATTATTCTCGATTCTATAACTGTACCAGGTCGCATAAAATTATTGAATGTAACGAAAGAAAAAAAAAAAATTTAGAAAACCACATTTTTCAAGAAGTCGAACTGCAGTGCAATTTCACTTGGACCCCAAACTGTCTTGTTAGTAAATGCCCCGTGAAGATATGAATATTGCATTTACAAGCGAAATTTCAAGCTCCATTTTTGCTGTGTTGAAAAGTACCGTGTACAAAAATTCCGCGAAGCTATACAGTGCTTTACGTAAGCCAAGAAGGCGCTGAATTAATGTCCATAGAGGATTTCGCGGCTTCCGTCAGCCAAACGGCACGTTAAGCCTGCAAGCGTTACTAGAATCTGGACCCTGCAGTGTGCCCTGGTATAGGCTCTGTCGTGATCTTCCACAGGTTCCATAAACATTTGCGAAGAAAAATACGCATACGTGATTTGAGCCCCGGTCGGTATTCCCTGTGTGAATAAATCCGGGAAAGGTTGAAATAAAACGTGTTGCAACCAACTGCGCGAGAAATCCTTATAGGTATATGTAGAAGGATGAGGAATCAGGAGAAGTACGGAAGTGGAAGTGGGAATGGAAGGAGGTAAGATGGTTATCCCTATAGCAGTAGCAGCTGACGAGAAGGAAATCCCAAGCGACTTACTCGCGATTAGATTTAGTGATATCCTCAAGCTCGGGGCTAATAAAGACGGGAGAACATGACGTCTCTTCTACGAGGGCCAATTCGATGCAGAAACGTCAAAGGGCGTCGAGAGGAGAGCCTACACCTCAGTAAGAAAAATTGAGGATAAAATTATTTACGAAATTAATAAAAACGCATTGAAACATTAAACCAGGGGGTGGGAAATTCAACGGTGCGAAATAGGGCAAACGCTGAAAACTATAATGAAAGAAATGACATTTTTCGTACTCGAATTTCTACCGCTCTTTATTTTTAGCATTGAAAAAAAAAAATTGAGAAAAACTCTTCAAATCGTGTCGTGTTTACCTACATATTAACTTCGAAAGAAGTAAGTTAATTACCTTATAATTTTAACACCATGACTTCAATCTACCTTCGGTTTAAATCGGTTTCTTAAAAAAGAAAAACCCGCGACGATTTTATTTCAACCTCCTCATTTTACCGCGGAAGCTTTATTACTACTACCGAATTATACAGATGCTTCTCTTTTCTTCCTTTTGCAGCTCAAACTAAACACCAACAACTTTTACTTCACACTTCGCTCATCAAAGCGTTTTATTTTGTAATTAATTTTTTAATTTTCATTATCATAATTACATCGCAATTAATCAATTTTTTCAGATACAGATATGATACTGATGTTGACTGTTATTGCGATAAAAAAAACTACTTTTATCTAGTTCACGCGTCATATTGAGATTTCGCAAACATAACTGAATCCGTCCTTTTCGGTACAAGAGGCATCCCATAGTCCGCCTAATGCGACCACTATATGAACGCAGTCTCCGAACCCAAAAGGGAAATTGCTATCCCATGGAAGGCACGTTGCGAGAAGTCCTGTCCAGAAAAGTTCAAGACTGGTTATCGCGTCTAATATGTTTCTGAACATTTTTTGGATATGGTTGAATAAAATTTACCATTGTCAGCTCTGACCCAATTATTAGTGATATTTGACCAACGAATGCTCCAACCCTCTAATTATATGACCACGTTACTTGTGTGAATCAGGAATCGCTCTTTTTTTCTCTCTCTCTCTCTTTCTCTCCCGACCCTGCGACTTGTCTGCATCATTGAATAGAAGTACGTGTTATCGAGATTGTCGATTATCAAGTTTCCCAATGGACTCGATAAACTTCGAACAGGATTTTCGAGTTAAACCTGCGGAACAAGCGTTACAGTTTCAGCATCAGGTTAATTATCGCGTTCAGACCCCGCGCTGCCAATCCTTTGCTCCTTTGCTCCTTTGTGCGCGTCCAAAGTCCCTGGAGTGCTGCTCATCGTAAGTTTGCCCCATGGTACTGCTCTACGGGAACGTACAGGAACAAGAAGATGAGGAAGCCAGTATGAACTGCCAATCAGCCTTTCCAAACTGAGCTTCGTTAAATTAGGATAGGTTGCGTGAGGCAGAATCAGGTTGGGTTAGAACTGAAATATAGGGGTATAGCGTTAGATTGGCTGGTACCCTGGGATATACAGGATCTAGAGAGCTGGGGAAGAGCTTTCCTGATCACTTGGTATGCATCGTCGCGCTCACCCGCGTCAGCGTAGAACAAACAACTCTTCGAATCCCGTTCATCGTTTCGCCCAACAAATTCTAGTCCGGTATGTACGTAACTTGTACCTTGTGCTAACTTGGACCTAGCGCAGGGTAGAGGTGGGTATATATGAAAAGCGTTTATTCGGTAGAACTCAGAGCCGAAAGGATTCTATTTCCTTCTTATAAGCGGGTTCGAGAAATTTAATAAAAAGTATAAAGCTGTAACTGCTTTGAGTCAATTTCTGTACGAATCGGATACGAATACGAGATTCTCTTCTCTTTTTTATTTTCATCTTTGTCGCGAAAACAGATATTGTGGGTACACTCGGGTTTGTATGTGATTTGAAGAAGGGGAAGAGAAAATCTGTCGTCGTTTATTCGAAACGAATGAAATTCGAAAGCTGGTGGATAGCAGGATAAGCTCAAAGTTGAGGGAATTAAAAGCTTATATCTACCTACTACAAAACGAATTCTGTTCCTCGAGCAGCGACGAGTGAGTGAAAAAGAAAGAGTAAGAACTGGGACGAAATGAAATAAGAAATATCCGCTTTGACTCGATTCAGGGAAAAACAATTTTTATCACAAATTCACATTTGAAACTTTTATAGAAGAGGGAAAGATATAATATTTTCGTCCTACTTCTTTATTCGCCTCGTATTATTTCAGATCTCGGTAAAATTGACGCGAATCTTGGGCTGACAAGGCGCGGTAAAAGTTTATGGAATTAAAAAACTTTCATTCGTTTACGCGGGGAAGTGAAAAGTCAATCGAGGGTCAAAGGACTCAATTCTTTTTCACCAGACGCACCTGGACCAATAATCCCACGAGACCGAAAAGGACTGACTCGGCACAAACGTTTTCCACACTCGCAACGGCACAGAACATTTAGTACTTGTCGAGACGGAAAAAAGAATCTGCCAAATTTTTATCCCCTTGTAAAATAAAGGGAGGGAAACTTCAAGCCCGGTATAAAAAAAAAGTTCTTCTCTTCCGTGTGTATAAACTTCAACATTTCAATCTACTCAAAAAATAATTCATCTTCCGAAGTTCTCGCTACTCAAGTTTTTTTTTTTTTTTTTCGAATGAGGAGAGCGGAGAATTAGTTTCTCCGACTTTTCTCGCTGTAAATTCAAGTTCGTTAACATGTTGATCCAAGCGATTTTTGCAGCGATTAATACAGACGGGTTTTACAACCCTCTAAATTATTATTAAGAAATTCTTGAATTGATTAATCAATTAGTACTTTGATCGTGTCCTAATTAGACCCATATTGTCCGCGAACGCCTTCGGAAACTGAAACGCTAATTTGGTGCTATATACCATCTAGGAACACATCTGATTCCGTGAATTCTGATTGTGCGCTGCAGAGAGTATCGTACAATTTGAACTTCAATCACTAGTCATTTCACGCTAATTGAACCAGTTCTTTGATGTTTGAGGAGTAGAGATCAAACTTGAAACTTTATAAGTCCTATTACACCTGGTTGTACCAAATTTACAAAATTTTTAAAAAATTTTATAATAAATAATGAAGAAATTTTTGCATCCCTTATACCTACTGTGATTTGAAATTCCCTGAGGAAGTCCAGCTGATAGTTAAACACGAATTTCAGTTTCGAAAAGCTTACCCGTCATCTCGCTGACAGCTTGCCCTGCCAAGTCTCTCGTAATCCGATTTTCGAATGTTGGACGAGAGGACGCGAGGAGGCTGATGCCAGATATTGCAACGGCGGTCAAGCAGAAAATACATCCTGGCCAGACGTTCGTTCGACCTGGAGATAGGTATAGTAGGCCAACGTAGAGAGGCTCATTTCACGGTCAGTTGGTACCCACCACCAATATAGCTACATACATTCTTCCTCATATCGGCTCTTTGACAGATTTCCCTTTTTTTTCCTTTTTCGTTTTTTTTTTTTCCTTTCTTTTCACTTTTGGGCTGGTGCTTTTCGGTCCACTTTATTGAGGAATAAAATAAACGTAAAGAAATCAACGACTGAGAAAATCTTTCCCACAGATACGAAATTACATAATCGATTATACCATTAACATAAATCGTTGAATGCAGTCGAATACAATTCAACAATTGAAATTCGAGGGTGAAATGTAAAATCAATAAATTATAACGCGGATTCGAGCAATAAGAATTATGACAAATACGTAATAATCACTAGGCTATATAGGTATGATGTAATCATTATTGGATATGAAAAATAAAAATTTACGAACCCATCGTTTACCAAAGGAAACTTTACCAGACAAGCAAATAACGTGACGTGAAGTAATTACTCAGACGTCTGAAAGCTCTTGCAGGGTTGTTTGTTACTTTTATGGTACAGGAAAATGGGTATTTACAAAATAGCCGGCTACACACTCATCTAGGTACATGCATCTATCGATCTAAACTCGTGAGAAAATCCAATCTCCTTTCAAGCTAACGATCTGGTTAGATTCATGACTCGAAAGACCCAACACAATTTGTCTGAATATAATAAAACCAGAGATTTTGATGATCGAAATTTAATCCCATATAAAACGATTCCGTGAAAATATAAAAGCACATCCGTAACATGATCATGTGATGAGTTGGCAATGATGGTGTGGTCAATCAATACCAGAAGCTTCCTTCTTCTATTCGGTTCTCATCGAAGAATTGACTGTGTTGTTTGCTCGTTCTTTACCAATCAAGAAGACCATTGATTGGGGAGATGGCTGCCCCGTTGTTACAAGAATGAAAAAGGTGCCTAGCTTCACAGCATCTGTGTGTATAGATGTATTATACCTAGTGTGTTGGTATATACTTGAAACAATATGATGATAAAGAAAGAAGAAAAATTCGATCGGTTAAGATCGTCGAATAAGACTGGATATACTCAAGAGGGTGTGGAAACGCGTTCAATCTCATCTTATACTCAATTAAACCAGGGTAAGTCCCTCGTGTGCCTCACGTTAAAAGGTGGTGCTCTAAACCCGGTACCTACGCGATAAAGCGAAATAACCCAACGCGAAACGCTGTGAAAATGTCGACCCTTAGGTATGTGTAGAAGAGAAGAAGAGAAGGGGGTGAAGGTGGAGGAGGAGGAGGAGGAGGAGGGAAGGAAAGGATAAATGAGAAAGGAGTAAGGAGTAAGGAGAAAGGAGAGACGAGGGTTATATAGGCGAATTCAATTCCCGCGCCACACTTTCCGCTTAGACTTCTATGTACACACTTACCTTATACCTGCTATACACAACTCAGCCCACCTACGTACAGATTGAAAAGTTTCGATTCTCGATACGCGATAAGATCGGCTAGAATCTTCATCGATACGAAACAAGGTTACGCGGAGTATATATAACCCGGTATTACCTCTTTCTTAACTTTTTTTCCTTCTCTCTCTTCATCTCTTTTTATAAACCCTCCTAGACATAAAAAAAAAAGTTAAATTCATGCGACTCATTCGCAGCCAGGAAAGAAAGAGAGAAAACATATGGAAAATTAATTTTACCAATTTTCAACGGAATACATGAAAGAATTTAATTCGAAAACATAATTTTCCCCAACTATACATATAGATATTCGTCAAATTTTCTCAAGCATTAATCATGGTCATGGTTTCGCAGTTACATCGCGTACACCGTGATTAAAGCTTAACAGAACATCAGCTTTCGCTTCTCTTACTCTATATTTTATCCCTCTCTGATCCTCCAGCAACAAAACAGGAGTTGAAATTAGTTTTTGTTATCACAGTCGGTAGATGGCTTGGGAAAAAAAAAAAACACAAATCCGAACCCCTATATGTGATGAACGAACTGTAGGTAAGCACGTTATAAAAAGGGTAGTGTGGATGAAGGAGATCATATATTCGATTCATATACAATACAGCAGGTTCTCTATTAGACGTGTTAATTACTGTCCTCGATGTATATCACGTTTTTCGAAAAAGCAAAATTATTTACCTAACTGATAAAGGACGCACGTCGAGAGACGAACAGTCTCGCCATATAGGGAAAACGATGAAACCGGGATTTTCGGTTTATTGAAACTGTTATGCGTCAAATCGTTTAACCGAATGACCTGCAGGAGCGAGGAAAGAGATCGAGAGGAGGAAGTGGGTAACGGGATAAGGTGAAAAGGAGGGTGAATGGATAAATCGAAGAAGAAGAGAAAGAGGAAGAGGAAGAGGAAGAGGAAGAGGAAGAGGAAAAGGAAGAGGAAGAGGATGAGAAATGCCTGGATGAGAAAGGAGCTAGAGACAGTAGTCGGGAGAAGATGGGACCGGAGAGGGCTATTATCGAGAATGATTAAATTTCCTTTGGACAGTCAGTTTAATAACACGAAGCCCTCGTAAAATAACATTACCTGCTCATGCCAGAGTCTGCTCTACCTTTCTGCAGTAGAACGAATCCACCCGAAACCAGGGTCCTGGATCCCCTGAATATATGGAAATTAAAGCCAAATACAAGCCCGCGCAGACGTCGGGGAACTCGGGTGATCACCAATCCCTCGGGATGCTCGTATTGTTCCAAATTGAATCGAGATTGCCGGATGAATGTGGTCAATGGCTGTCGCTTACTACTAGCCACGTATCTACATATTATACACATAGTAGCAGAGCGAGAATCCTACAATTCAACGTCCGTTACTTTATTTCAAATCATTCAGACTCAGGGAAACTAAACACTACAAGTATTTTCGAGACAATATTATCCTGTAGGTGTTTATTGGCTCACGAAGGATCCTCGTTCAATACTTGATACCGATAATACCGTAATGAACAGCTTGTAAACCATTTACGAAATTAATCCCGGATTTTCGAACCGTAGAGCTAATCCCGTTTCACCGAATCTAACAAATTATCAAATCATTGAATTCTGATTTACGAATCGGCGGATGCTATCTCCTACTAATTGCAACACAGTTCGATATCAATTTAGAAATTTTTAGCAAACGATTTCCTTCAGTATGTAATCAGCAACAACCGATAATTGGAAATAAATGTGATAATTGAAAGACTTAATTCTGATCATCTGACTAAACGAGAGACTCATACGTGTTTTAATGAAGTTGAAAGAAAAATTTATCATCTGTGATATAATGTGTAACCGTTAGGGTAAGAGGATTTTGGATTCTGTCGGTGAGCTGGTAGTTAATCGGCTTATACCAAAATTCGTAGGGAACAATAGTCAAGCTTGAGCTTTGTAGAATAGGAGATTTCGTTAGCTCCTGCAGTTACGCGATACGTCATATAGCGGGGATTAAAGTTTGTAAAGTCGATGTTAAGTCGATTACTATGTGATTTTACGGATCATTTTTCAGCTTTCAGATAGGTTTAATCGGATTGCATATCATATACATACTACCTTCACGTTCGATCGAAATGAAACATTTATAAAAATGGGAGACTAGAAATCGAAGGATATTTCTCTTATAACTTTATTCACAGAATTAGTTACAGGTTGAATTAGACGATGATGACTCACTACTTGGGAAGAATAATGCAAAGCAGACCGCAGCCTGAAATAAAAAAGGAGAAATTTTGGGTCAGTATCATCGTTCTTTTTTTTTTTTTATTTTTTTTTTCTTCAGAGAGGATTGATGATGAAAATGGACTTACTTAGAGTAATGCATCCCATTCCTATGATGGTGAGGTCACAATTAGATTCGATAAGAACGCCTACCACATTTCCGGCAACACCTGAACCGAGCCGTCCGAAAGTCAATGCCATGGAAACTGCCATAGCTCTGATAAGTAATTGACAAGAGGGAACTGATTAAAACCAACAAAAGACAAATCTCGTCTTTTACGTTTCCTTTCGGAAGGATCCTTCGGCTAATTGAAAGGTTTGACGATAATTACTCGCCATATTATATTTCCGTGTCGTTTTTTTTTACCTTTTTTTCTTTCGAATAACATCAAAGAAACGCTAACGCAATTTGGATTCAATATAGCTTTTACCGTCGGTCAACCACTCGATTATTGTGAAAATATTTCATTTTATCAACTCTAATGGAAAAGAAAGATTTCTGGACTTGTGAAAAAAATAAAAAAAAATAACAAGCAAAAAAGTGATTTTTCTTCTCTTCGTTTTGGGGAGTTTCAGCTCGTGCGGGACTGCAGCCCAGTTAAACTTTTCCGAGAATAGCATGATCAGAGTTTGTACTAAAGGTTGACAAGCGTAAGGAAACAACTCGTGGTTAAAATGGGGTAAAATGGAACAGTTACGAAAATAACAGTCAGGGGAAAAATGGGTGTAAAATATTGAGAGGAAGGTTCGAAACGAAACTCTTCTGAACTCTGAAGTTTAAGAACTTATAGAACTTACCGGTTTATCTTGGGTCTCACAAGAACTCACCGATAAATATAATTCATTAATCTTTCCGCTCGCAATTCATAATTGCAACTTGAACGAAGAAAAAAAGTTTTTAATAGGGAAGTTGAAGGCGTCGATTAGAGACTAACACTCGTAACATTGTTCGTGCATTTATCACGGTAATAAACGTCGCCTCATTAAAAAAAAAGATGTGAGAAAAATAAAAGCTTGCCTCCGTAATTGTAGAATTTTATTTCAAAATTGCTAAAAAATAAAAAAAAAATTTCAATGTCTAGGAAACTATTCTGAAATTTAATGTACAGTTCATTTATATTCGAATCTTTATAATGTGTACGACTTGCCTTAGATACGTTGGATATGCATCGACAATCGCAGCACTCATGACACTGATACAAGTCCCTGCCAATACGACGTATCCTGACAGGAGTATAGTCAACGTGATCTCATCTCGGGCAAAGTAGGATCCTATACCCGCAATTCCACTCAATAGTAGGGCCGAAACTAATCAAGGAATTAATTAGATTCGTGAACATTTCGAGAACCGTATTATTCGATATTGTATTCGTATATCTGAGTCTATTTCTGTATCAATGCCGTACATGCGGTATAATCTGATAGTGAGAATCTACAGTGACGTTATTTCGTTGATCAAATAATTACGAGACTTGGTAAAGGCGGAAAGATTTATTGGCAGATCATATAACGATGCGATAACGATTCTTGAATTTATTATTTGCAATTAAGAGTTTATCACTTACTTACGTTCGCATACATACCTAAAACATTTCGTTTTCCAAACATACTCACGAGTCCTCCGTACACCGGATAAGTTACAACGTAGAAAGCACCGACAACTAGAGTGCTCATGTAAACTTCTTCTCTGATTAAATTGCTGCACTCCGGAGTTGACTCTGGCGAAGAATACGAAGTGAGGTTTTCCTTGTGGGCGACGAATTCGCAAATAGTAACTGGGGCTTTGGCTACGTTAAGATTATCGGCGGACGACATCATGTTCAGCAAATTTGGAATCCAAAGATACATGCCGCCTGAACTTTAGCCATGGAAAATCATAGATTTTTATTATTATGTGAAACATAAACGACTTTATTATATTCTTGTATAATCTTTCAGTCATTTCTTCAAATGAGTATGGAATACGAGTTGTATTCTGTATCTTTGTTTTTCTCGTTTTTTTTATTTTAATTTTCAATCCCTAAAGCGTCCAGCTACGATTTTAAAAAAAGTTTACGAAACAGCCCTCGCCCTTGACGCACGTGGAGATAATCTGACATTTGTGTAAAATAAAATAAAATAAATTAAAATAACTTCCCTGCCTCACTTCACATTCGGAATATAATGCAGAAATAGAATGAAATAAAAAAATAAAATAAAACGAAATATTGGAATTGTCCACCCGTACTTCATTGTGCTTTCATTAAATCTTTTTAACGATCAGCTCCTCGTACAGTAGACGAACATCAATCCGAGGGTATGGTTTGATTGGAACGCGCAGGAAATTTGGCTGAAATTATTACCCTATGAAGTTCAAAGTTACGAACTAATTCGACTGTTGGATTAAAGGTTGTATCATACCTCACGTAAATCCCAAATTGTAGGGTGCAAAAAAGCAGAGACTTCCAGCCATATGGTTTTCGAAATAACGGGGCGGTTTGACGCCACATTACTTTCGCAAGACCTCGAGGTGTTACAGAAGTTTTAGAAGACATGTGTAATCTTTCGTTACTTCCTTCATCGGTTCCAGTTATTTCGAACTTTAAATCCTTCACCTGTTATTATACCAATGAAAATGATTTTTTTTTTTTTAAATTTGGTCAAAGCTTACGGACTTCTTACCGGATAGTCGTCGCCACTCTTCCCCGAATTGAGGGCGTAAATATATCTCAGGACTTGAAGGGCCTCTTGTTTCTTACCAACGGACATAAGGAACTTAGGACTTTCTGGAAAATAGAGAAACACCACAAACTCGACGAAGGATAGGGCGCCCATAATGACGATATAGAGACGCCAGGATGTGAAAACGACGAAACCAAGATTCCAGTTTATCTCCACAGGAAGAAGCAGCCAGGCAATACCTACGGCGAAAATCCAAAGCTTTAAATTCTCTTTCCATTCTAAGCTCCTCGTTTTTCTTTTTCTGTTTCTTTCTCTTTTTCATTAAAAAAATTCAGTCTTACCTGGAATCAGGAGAAACGCTCCGGCAACAAAGCCACAGGTCCAAGTCATGATCTTTGATCGATTAGCAGGGGGTAGAAATTCACTGAGATAGGCGTATACTGTGGATGTAGTCCCACATAGGCTAAAAAACGAAAAAAGTGACTTATCAAAGTCAGGATTTATTTAAACCGCGGGGAACATTGTCTCTGTAGTAAAAAGAAAAATGATGACTCGTGGGGGTGGTGGGTATAAAAATACTATACCACGAGTGAGCAAATAAATGAATAAATGAATACGCGATTTCGTAAGTTCCATCTGACCCTACAGGCTATAAAACCCTGTGACAATAATTTTTGAGGATTTAAAATATAAAGGGATTAGAAAAAGCAATGCGGTTGAATAATGGCACTGGGATATTTGTATCCTCGTAACGAAATATGACTCAATAGTTGGTTATTATCATATGTGGTAATCCTACTTACAACAAACCCGTTAAAAATCTAAAACCTATGAAAATCCCCGCGGTAGGCGTGAGGCTTGAGGCAAAGCTGAATGCCCAAGCTCCAAAGACGGAAGTCAGAAGAACTTTCTTCCTTCCAAAAGTATCAGCGCAGAAACCCCACGCGTGGGCGCTAACCACCATCCCTAAAAACAGTGTGAAACGTGTATTTCAAACTTATTTTGAAATAATGTATTTCTAGTTTTGGTTTTTCACCTAAAAATGTCACCCCGGACAAGTAACCCTTCTGCGTCGTAGTCAGGGCCAAGTCGCATTGGGCTGCTGGAAGTATGAAACCGATGCCCGAAGTTTCTTGGACCATCGAGACGAGGGCTAATCCACATATCGTGATATGCCCAGCATTGAAACGCCCAAATCCTGAAAGAATTTCCAACTTTTTGGTTTAGCTGTCCGTTAAGAATTTGAATAAAAACGATTGGACGTACCTGTCAATTCAATGGCTTTTTCCAAGTCGACTTCTCCATCCCTTGTCTTCAACGTGGGCTCATTTACTATAAGAAGATGTTGCCTTTTGATATTGTGATGATGAAAACTTAATAACAGGGAATAGGGGTGCTTGATAAGCTTACCTGATAAACTGACTTTCTTCTCCAAGTCAATCTCTTCGTTTTGTGATCCAGACGCTCGTTTATTGTCTAGAAAAAAAAGTTTAACAAATATGTAGGTAATTGTAAATCAGTGTGAAACTCTATGCAATAGTTGCTGATTCTGTTTACCCCTCGCCATGATTGTCTGTCATACTTCGCTGTTGGAGAATATGTGATTGGTTTTCGAATCATGATTGTCTCAGCACTTGACTAAAGTCAGAATTTCTTATCTTTGACATTTATTTGCAAAGCGTAAATAATGGAGTATCAGTTTTAGACACCGAAGTGTCGGAGGCTATATAATAGCCTTTCATAATTAGCAGTGTGTAACTAGCCCCCAGACACTCCGTGTGCTAATGCATAAATCATTCCTAGCAATGTTTGCCGCCTTAAAGATCGCCATGTACTACACACATACATAGATATCACGAGAAGATTGCTCGAAGGAAGATTGAAATATATCTAGTTATATTTCCGTAGCGAAATTCATTCGCGTTGACAAGTTTCTTGAGATTGATACTTCTTCTGTGACAACAAATTAGATGAAGGAAGAAAACTGGAGAAAATTTTTCTGATCGAAAGGCCGAGATTCACTGGTTGGAAATAAGTTTTCAATAATGTTCTTCCAGTAAAAAAGCTATATTTAATTTCGTTGGTGGGAATCCTCTCACTCTCTCGAAACTTGAATATATGAATTTTATCAGTCCGTTACCAAATACTTGCCACGACTCTATTCAGTCCAGAATTGTAATTAATTTCGTCAAATTTAAGGGATAAAACTCACCGAGTAGAAACTGAATATTCAATTCATTCTGAGTTCATTGATCGACATTGCGGAACACTTCGACGCCGATACCGATTCTTTAATAAATACTTTGATACTTATTCATCGAAAGACAAAAAAGATGGAAGAATCAACGCTTCAAATTTTTCATGACACGTGTTTCTATCAAACCTTTCAACTTTTTCAAACGGTCATATGTTGATTGGTTCTATCATTTTTACCTAAAATTTTTGACGAGAATTTTCTACCGCTATATTTACTTTTCTTAAAAGTTTACAAACTTTTTTAAAACAATTTTGGTTTGACGTTTTACGATAATGGGCGATAAAGAAAAGCCGAAGCTTAGCTGCATGGCCAAGGGTGAGTTTTACGCCATGTGCCTATCGGGTAAACTTTTTATTAATTCCCACCCCCATGCCATTGGGCGGGGGGGTGTAATTCACAGCCAGTCCAGGGCCGGCTTATCTATTGCCCAGTCTTGTCGGGTACAACGGCCATGATCCATCGAGATATCGCAACCCTGCTTTTACTATGAGGACACGAATTGGCACAAATATTTCGGGGCTTGGACCAGGTCCCTGCTATAAAATTGAGGGACAGACAAACTACGGGGTGCAAAAATCCCCCGCCTACACTCTGGGCTTTCGAGATGGCCTCAAAAGTAAGCCTGCAATACGGTAATCAATCATATACGTTATTCGGAGTGACAAGATTAGCTAATGGCAACTCGACTCACACACTGCATAAGTAGAACATATTATATTAATGCCCTGTTTTCTTGCAGTGACTGAATGCAGTGGCCCTGGACCAGGAGCTTACAGTCCAGAAAAATGTCCGCCTATGAATCATAGCCTCAGACCGGCAGCCTTCAGCATGAAAAAACGAACAAATGATCACATGTCGGGAGATGGACCAGGGCCAATTTATCTTATTCCATCGTGCCTAGGGCCTAAAGTCCCCGATAAAACAGCTATGGGGGCGTTTTCAATGTACGTTTTTGGACATAATTGTCCACTAATAATCTCAGGCTATCGTCAAAGGAGTGAAAAATCGCTTAATTAAAAAATTCGACCCGAATTTTCATGTTCATTTCTGTATTCTTCTAAATCCACAGTGCCAGTCGTCATGGAAAAGATTTTAGCGATTCAAGTCCAGGACCTGCGGCATATGGTAATCAAAATTACAACTTAGTTAAGCGGAGACTTCCGGCGTATACTTTGGCCTCAAAACTGGGTAGATCCGGGGTCCAATGTGGCCCTGGTCCTCGGTATTACCCGCAATTTTTCGGTGGAAAAAACCCACCCAAATTTTCTTTCGGAATAAAACACAGCGAATGTGCGCCCCCAGCTGTGACAGAATTTGATGACGAATAGGTAATAGCGAAGATTAGATTTTGGGTTTCATCTCATACGTCCGTCCGATGTAATTGTTTAATAAATAAATGTATGCTGTGCAAATTAATTAAATATGTAATTCTGATTTTGTTTTATTTATTCCTGCTTATTCTAAGAAAGCAACTATATCTCAATTATTTTCATAGATTTTTGTTCAATAGCTAATGGAGTAAAATTTTGTGCGAAATGATTAATTGAGTTTAAATAATGGTCAAGTTGATTGCAATTTAAACACCGATACCGACGCCGATATGGTTTGAGCTCGTGTGAATGAAAAAACAAAAGAAAGAAAAAATGAACATGGTTGTGCTTTCGGGCGTGAGAGACAATCCTGTTTGTATATCAGTAACTTTCGTTTATCTTTAGGTTAAAAATAAATTCTTATAAGAAATAGAGTGAGGGGCGATTTCCGAATAAATAAATTGTACAAATTCAAATTTTAAGTGTTAATAAAAACAAATCTTCACCCTGAACATGGCGAAGAAAGATAAAGAAACGAAAAAGGAAAATTCAAAATCCGAGAAGCCTAAGGAACCGAAGAAATTATCCGGCTGCGTCGGGAATAAGAGTAAAATCATGCTATATAATTATTTGTTCACGTACTCCCATGCGCACTCCCACTTATTTCCATAGTCCAAAAAACAATATAACAAAAATTTTGTGAAAATTCGTTAAAATCTACAATTTATTGAACTCGGTTAATATATTTCGGTATAATTGTGTATTTTTTTTTTTCTTTTTTTTTTTCTAACGTGTATAGTTGTAATAATCGAGCTATTGTACACTACGAGGCACATTACATGTAATCTGGAACACATGATAGCGTATGGTGGGTATTTACTCCGAGCCAAGGTTGAAGAAGGCATTTGCAAGATTTACGAACCTGTCTTACATTGCGATACGAGAATCATGGCACGCGACGTTTCATATACCATATATCGTTAGCTAAATATGAAAGTCACGTAACTACCAACATTTTCAGGTATCGCAAATTTGAGTAATAATCAAATATCTCCATTTATTTTTCATCTCCCCACTTTTGCCTCACTTTTTTTTTGTTTCTTACGTGACTTTTCTATTAAGCTAACGATATGTAGCCAAAATGGTATATGAAAAAGAACAGAGATTTCTCTTGGAGTTCAGGAAGCTCGTTTGGTTTACGCTCATTAGAAACCAAATGATATTTTCAAACTTGATATAAGCAGCCAAAAAAAGACCTCCCATCTCAGACACGCATTCTGTATTAAAAATGCTACTGGAGACACGTGGTGCTGCAGACAATATCAATCCGAATTGTTTGATAAGAAATAGAAAAAGACATCAAAGTTTTGCATCATTTGTCGTAAGGTCCGGGTCCAGCACGATACTTACTTCCGCCGCTAACCGGATACCCACACCATGACACTACCAGGTACAGAAATCCAGCCTACTCCATAAGGAGACGTCAGACCTCCCAAATGCCCTGCGGTAGTCCAGGGCCTAAGTACAACGTTTCAAAGCCTTCCAATTCCCCAGCATTCACAATCGCATATCGCGGGACGTCGATAGGTGAGCTAAGAACTGTTCCTTAGCAATATTTATAGTCGTATAGTTCATTCAGATTGCGAATTCTTATATTTCTTTTCATTAATCTTCCTGCTTTATTTCAGGAAAAACTTGCAGTCCTGGTCCATACAAACTTCCAGACAACCCACGATCGCCGATATTCACACTCTGCGGCAGGACGAATCCCAGAAGTGCTGGCGTTACTCCAGGACCGTATAAGCTCCCACCGGTAATGGGATGTCGTATACCTGACAAAACTGCCTCACCTTGTTTCACTTTGTAAGTAAAATTTCGCTGGGCAAAAGAGATGGACTTTTCTTATTATTCGATACTAGAAAACCCTTGATACCGCAGTCGAACTCCTGATCGATATTGACTCCGATCAAAGTTCGGAACTAATTTTCTCCGACTTGACGCCCACCGTGAAGTTTCAGTTGAAGGTGATCGGCTGTTAAGCAATAGTCTTAATTGCTCGAGACGTTGAATAGAGAACTTCGAAATTGTTTGTCCACAGTGGAGCTCGGCCTTGTGGTACTAGATGCGACGCCAGTCCTGGACCCAAGTTTGGACCGATGAACATGGACGTCGTGAAGCCAAAACCTCCTAGTTTCAGTCTTTCCCCGAGACAAACGGGGTGTATCAGGACTTGTGGTCCTGGTCCGAAATACATGTACTGTTACAAGTGCCACAAGTGTGCGCCAAACTTCACCTTCGGTATCAGACACAGCGAATGTGCACCACCTTTGATTACTGAGTGCGATGAAAAGTGTTGAATTAATTCGAGAGTTAAGGGGTCCAATGAACGGGTTATTAACACCTAGAAGAATAAAACGGTTGAGCTTCTCCAAGTGGAACAATATTTAAAATATTTGTCTGATGTTACTAAAAAAAATTTGAAAAACCTCGTACCCCATAGTGAAGAGTGTCTTGTAACAATGATCCCGATAATCCGACTGCATCAACACTATCAAACCAAATTTAGAACCGGGTACTAAGAGAGTGTTTACGAAATTAGTGACGAACTCGAAAAACGCTGTAGCTCACCCCTTTCAATAAGTTAGACACGTAGCTTCTGTATCGTTCGACTAATAGTTGGTTAAGTGAATCACCATATTACAAACCTCAAAAGGATTCCCTTGCTATTCAGAAAAATGTAATAAAAAATATTTTCCAAATAAACTATCATTTTCCCCAATTATATCCTGGCTGCAATTACATAACTGGTCAATCCTAGGGTACCTACGTATCTTCAGCAAATTTCGCAGCTCTTCTGTAACTGATTTTGTTAACATCATAAATTGATGCGCTGGGAAAAGAAACGTTGCGAATAGGGTATCCGGTTCCCTCTTCAGAAGGCATTCGTGTCAGCCTTCGAAGGCGAACTGAATAAAAAATTTTTAATCTAAGTGTGCTTGTAACTGATCAGAATGGGAGTTAATTAATTCGAACTCTATTATAAACGATGAACGACACGCGAGAATACAATGCGGGTGATTATTTTATCATTTACATTTATTCATTTACAAATAGTTGCTATTTTTTTATTTTATTTTTCATTTTTTATCCGTGAATCAAAGAATTATATGGCAAACAACTAGCGCAGCAATTTTTCTAATCTGATACCATAATCACTCCGGACAATACAGTCGATGGTAATCATTACCAGCAGGTACTACATACACTGGATTTTTTTTTTTCTATCCCTAAAAGCAGTAACATATGAAAGTTGTTCCGTATAGACAAAGATCAGAACTCATGTGCAGACTTTCCTAATTGATAAGCTTCGGTGCCTAGCGCTTCAGCTTTTCACACGTTAGTAGCGAACATACAGTTAGAAAAAAAGAGAATTTTTCTTTTTTTTTTCCTCGAGGACATCGACGAGCTAGACTTTCAGTGTTAGAGGTAGTCCCTCAAATAATCGCGAAATCCTTCCTTACGAAACATTATAAAAGAAGGATTTTATATGACGGCAATCAATATTTGGCATTTGGCTGTATCATCTCGTTCCAGTACAATGGCCGTAGGCTCGGCTTTGCAGCTCTGACAAAGGTGATACGAGAATTTTCTACTCTTTTCATCCCATCTTTTCGGTTATACAATCGCAAGGTAAAGAAGTAAAGAAGCTCAGCTACGCTAATGATGCTGACGCCAAGAAACAAGCCGCATAGTCCTCCATAGTTGCCTGAACGGACAAAATTCATAAGTATAGAGGACATAGGTTTATGTTCTAGCGATGTTTCGGCCAAATTAACAAATAATCGATAATAAAGATTCAAATTAGTACGTAGAAGAATATTGAAAAAAGGACTAAGCTTGCAATTGGGTATTTTTACTTACTCAACAGGTCGTACCAGTAGAAGAGAACGTCTTGTTTGAGTCTGATGGTAACAGGGTGTTTAAAAAATATATTAACTATGCTTTGACCGTCCTGAAGATGATAGATATGTCTGTAAAGAAAGTTATCTCTGAATCCATCATAGAAAATGACGATGTCACACGAAATAATGATATGCACTTACTTGCCCATACGTATTTTCGAAGATGTAAGCGGTGCAGAATTTACCGAAACTTCATACACTACATCTGTACATGCTGGGAAACACTCGGTACAATTCAAGTCTCGATTTGGAATATCAGGATAAATATTATTCGATGGGACTTTCACGTGTCCGGGTCTTGGGTTGAGCCTCATCCATCTGTCTGAATGGATACACGAGAAATCAATTATTGGTTTTCATAATTTTGTGATTTTATTGTTTCAAATGTCATTTGGGTTTGAAAAATTGAATATCTCAAGTTATGGAACACGGGTTTGACATTTCGTCGAACAATTACCTCTGTCCTTTTTTAGGCAACGTAAATCCCTGAGATCACAAGCTCTTACGCTACCTGGAAGATAATATCGATATTCATTCTAGTGATATAAAATTTGTAATAACAGCTTTGACGTACTACCTCCGCGCGTAGGAGTTGGATAAAGAAAAGGTACGCAATCGCACAGTTTCAGGATATCAGTTATCCTGCAATACATTAAACAGTTGCTATAAGAATAGAATTTCCCGAATATAAAAGCCTGCTCGTCGGTGAAGAGACAGTTTCGTGTGGCAACGTTGTATCTCAAAACCTCCTGAAAACATATTCAGAATATGTAATCTGCGCTTTATAAAATAAATTTAAAGTAGAAAGTAAAACCGAACAGAGGCTAACTGGAACTGAGTAAAACGGCGTGGCGTCAAGAGTTAGCGAGGCTTCACTCCGCGGTGAAACCACAACTTGGCGAACGCCTCCGCTAGGTGCATCAGGGTAATCGAACGAGGGGTATATCACAATCTGTAAGACAATTAGTTGATCAAAAATTTATTGGCGAATTTGGGATATATATACGCGAGGGGAGGTCGGAAGACCTTATAGCCCAGAGCTGGAAGTATCTTGTAATGATGATTCCGGGTATCCGATCGCATCAATACTGTCAGACCAAATCGTGGTCCGGTGGTTTGCGAGCGCTCGATATCAACGAACGCCAAAGTCTGAGGATCGGTATTTGTACTAAAAAATGAAACCAAGAATGGGGATTGAGTTTCTCCTCTCTGGGGCTTGAAAATTGTATAATTTCAAGCTGAGCACTCACCCTGAAAAATCATCGCTTTTTCGAGCGTAATTAAATGTGCAACAATAACCGTCCCCTGTTTTACGAGTGAAGAATATATCTTCGCAGGCTTCTTCTCTGCCGCCCCAGCTACAGTATTGTAATATCCATCGACAAGAGGGTGCGAGCTGCGATTATATAACTAATTATGAAATGAATAATGAACAATAATTATTCACGAGATGAGAGCGGAGGGTACTACCTACCTTCTCCAATATTTCAGGCACGTAATTTTTATATCTTCTCATTAACAGTTTGTGAAGTAAATCCACTACACCTTCTTCCCCGTCGTTTAATTCGAACAGGTAAAGGTGGCCAAGGTACTTCAACATGTCTGTGAGTTCTTCGAGGGTGAAATTTTCGAGATGATTGTATTCCATGCTGAAATTTATGAGGACAAATGAAACGAGAAAACCCTTGGAATATGCGACTACAATACGCTAGAGCACCCACATATCTTCGGCGACTTTCACGGCTGATGAATAGTTGATCTTGTTAAGACCGCAAATTGCTACTGCTGGAAAATCAACGTTATAAATAGGGTATTTTCTTGTCTCTGGCGTAGTAACCGTAGGAATTTGCGAAAAATTGAGGGTTGCAGTCACTATCATGAATATCACACATATTACGCAGATAACGTGTCCAGTGAACCAAACAATTCTGTGAAATTGAAAATAACATATGAAAAATCACCATCACGCAATTCTATTTTAATGCTATAATTACCCTTGCTTTGGGCCGGTCACAGGCGTGACGTAAATCGCACACCCTGCGACGGTGCTATTCTTACAATAATCTTCCAGCCAGTTTTTCAGGCCACTAGATTTTTTGGGGGGTAATTTGATCGTTGAAATATCCATGTTTCAGATTCCCCAATTCGTACACCGCAGCGCTTTTGTCAATTCTTCGAAACTAACTGCGAAAAGAGGAGCTTGGACTCGATTTATAAAAGCTAATATACTAGAATATTAATATGACATATGCTAAATGATGGGAATAATCTACCAAAGGCTAACTGATTATTTATTTAAATGTTAAAATATCAGACTTTTTAAGCGGGTAATAAGTTCTTTTTTCAAATCAACGAAACACACTAAATTCGAGAGGCAACAGCACAGGGGCTCTGTTGATCTGATACTGTTATCATTTTCGACAACATATTCACCATTTCGTCCCTCGTTTATTATTAACAGCACACAGGGTGATCTTTATTTCTTATTTTTAATAACAGAAGTTCTGAAATTGTGAATAGTCTCTCGCGATCAGCCGGTAATACCGTTTCTGCTACTTCAAATTGAAAACTAAAATTTTTGTAGACTTTAAGTCCTCAAGGGATTTGAAGAAGGATCTCCCTGAATAAAAAAAGTCCTCTTTCTTTGCTAAATTTTTATAGAGAAAAAAAAAAATTCCGTACATAATCAGTTTTGTTATTCGATAGTAAGTGCAACTCGATAGTTAAATAAATATCAGCGAAAGATGAAAAATTTGGAGGATCGGATCCCTCCAAGCCAGGATATTTTCCAATCAATATCTGACATTCGGCTGTATCATCTCATGCCAGTACAATGGCCGTAGGCTGGGCTTTGCAGCTTTGACAAAGGTCAATCGGGAACTTCTTTCCGCTTCTTTGTCATCCTTTAGTTTGTACAGCCGCAAAGTAAAGAAGTAAAATAGCTCAACGACGCTAATTAAGCTTATGCCCAAGAAGAACCCGCATATCCCACCATAGTTGCCTAAACGTTTTATAATCACGGTTTAATCAATTTTCGAATGGAAGAGAGTTTCTAATATAGCTCAAGTTAATGTTCAATGAACCGCAATCGGCTGAGTCTAAAAAAAAACTCAATTTTGATAACGAGATTCAAGTTTTAAGCATTTTTATACGTACTCATCAGCTCGTACCAGTAAAACATTACGTCCTGTCTAAGTCTGATCGTTCCAGCACGTCTATAAAATATATTAACGATACTGTGGTTGTCGATGTTTAAAGTCTCCCTGTGAGGAAGTTACACAGTCCGTATCAATCGCGACGTAATAACAGTAAAACTTAAGGAATATTTTAACGATTCAAATTAATGTGCACTTACTTGCCAGTAATCACTTCTCCGGGTCGTAACGGTGCAGAACAAACCGAAACTTGATAACCAACGTCTGTACAAGCTGGGAGGCATTCGGAACAGTCCAAAACGCCTTTTGGTGATTCTGGAAAACAATCTTCAAACGGTTGCATCGGTTTTTCAAACCTTGGCTTGACCCTCCACCATCTGTCTGTATGTAAAATGAAAAAATGGATTTTATCAAAAATCGTCAGCAGTATGCAAACGACATCGTGAATTTTTTGCAAAATATTTACTCCTGTATTCTTTTAGGCAACGAAGATCCTGGAGGTCGCAAGTTCTAACTCTTTCTGAAAAATTGATTGTACAATTTTATAAATTCATTAATCAGCCAGCATCGTTGATGTGGGAGAAAGTAGGTACATACCTCCGCCCGACGGAGTAGGATAAAAAAAGGGAACACATTTGCAGAACTTTATGACATCTGATATCCTACAGTGCATTATGCAATCACTGTACGAATAATATCCACCAAATTTATGGGATTGCTCGTTACTGAAGAGACAGTCTCGTTGGTCGACGTCGTACCTAGAAACTTCCTGAAAGACAGGCTCAAGTAGTAAGAGTCAGTATTCGATCGGGCGGTACAGTCTGCGAACCGCACTAGTATGAAGCACAAAAACAAAATCTAGAAACTATTTAGAACCTCAACAGAGTAAAAAGTTGTTGCCTGAAGAGTGAGCGAAGATTCTGTCTGTGGTGAAACAAGAATTTCGCGAAGACTCCCACTGGCTGCATCCGGGTAATCCAACGGGGAAAATATCAGGATCTAAAAGGAGAATAGAAACCGTTTTAGCGTTTCCAGGAGCTACAAGATTCGATTTTTGATGTATCACGTGAACATGTGCATAAAATTTTCGGAAAACCTTGTAGCCTTGTACTGGAAGTATTTTGTAATGATGATCGGCGGAATCCGGGCGCAATAATACCGTCAAACCATACTGCAAGCCAACAGCTCGTGATCGTTCCACCCCACCAGTTGACAAAGTTTCGTCTTCAAGACCTTGAAGACTGGAATAAAATCCCACCTCTTAAGACTAGTTTCATGGTCTGGTTACAATGGGGAATAAATTATTGTAAATCATGTATTAGCTAGAAGGATATGAGGGAAGAGCACCTTCCAAAGTCGTCACTTTGTCGAGCGTAATTGAACGTGCAGCAATAACCATCCCCTGTTTTACGAGGAAAGAATATGTCTTCGCAGGATTGTTCTTTCCCATCCCAGCTGCACCACTGCAGCATACGTCGACAGGAGGTTCTGAGCTTTATTATGGAATTATTTATCGAATTTATTACAAACAATACAATACTTGTTAATAATTATATGGTTCAATTTGTAATGTCAGGAATAAACCTTTTTCACTACGTCAGGCACGTAACTCTGATAACGTCTTTTCAATAGTTTGTGAAGAAGATTCACGACCCCTTCTTCACCGTCGTTTAATTCGAAGAGGTAAAGGTGACCCAGGTATTTCAACATGTCCGCAATCTCACGGTGGGTAAAATTTCCACCGTTATTATATTCCATGCTGCGATTATAGCGTAGAAAATGATGAATAAAGAAGAAAAAGAAAGGGAAAAAAATACATTAGAGATAAACGGATAAGTTAGAATAAAATTATGTATTCCAATTCTTCCTATCGCTAGACTCACATTTCAGCGGCAACTTCCACAGCCTTTGCATAGCTGATTTTGTTCACATCACAAATTGCTATGCCTGGAAAATCAACGTTCTGAACTGGAAAACTTCTCGTCTCTTCAGTAGTCACTGTCGGGGTGCTAGTGTAATCCAAAGTTGCTTGCAGAGTCATTATGATGACAAATATTACCGATGAAATGTGCACTGCGAGCCAAAAAATTCTGCAACACGTTATGAAACTAGTATCTTGACTTTGGAGGGTTGTAATATTATTTCATTCAATTAGATTGCAATTCGGTCTAAATTACCGCTCCTTGGGTCGGGTTTCGGGTAAAACGTAATAAGCGCATCCTGCGACTGAACTATTTTTCAAATAATCCTTCAACCACTTATTAAAACGGTCCGATTTTCTGGGGGTGAAATTTTTAAATATTTTCATGCTTTAAATTTCACTTTGCACTCTGTGTCCGCCTCAGCTGTATTACACAAACTGATACGAAAAACGAGGGCTTGCAATAAGCTACAGAGAATTGAGAATTGCTGAGAACCAAAGTAGTAGCAAATTGACACGCATTTTACCACTACGCGTGCTGAACGAGATAATTATAAAACTAGGTCTGAGGTGAAACCGTGCTGGTGGTTCACTTAATTATGCAAAGCTTTGTAAACAGTTTGTATTTTAACAATCTGCTAATCAAACTATGACACGAATAGCATATAAAAGACAGCAAAGACTGTAAACAAAATCGCAGCTTCCTATGACGGTTTGATTTTTAATTTTTAATTTTTTTTTTTTTCATTTATACAAACCCACGCAATTATATGAATAAAATATAAATTATAACTAATTCGTTTCAAAGATTCGTTAAAAATATTCAGCAATATGGACATTTTTCTGCATATCTATAGATATATATATATATCAATTCTGCGATATTGATTCAATCTGCAGGGTTGTTAAGCACCTGCAGCTAGAAATTGCATCGAGTCACTCATAGCTACTATGAAGCGAGATTTAACTAGGTGGAAACTAATTGGTTTCAAGTGTCAGTTGCAATCCGCAGTTTGATACACGATATTATAATACAACTTATACGTTTAATTTAGCTTAAACAACATTTGATATTTCTCTTTCTTTACGTAATACTAATATTACGCCCCAGAAATGTGGCCTGCAATCAAAGCCAGATAAAATTTATCGCGCTTTATATACATAATACACAAGAAAAGCACCTGAATAATTCATTGGCAAATTGAACAACAAATTTGCAACTTTCACGTTACGTGATATTACAATATGGCACGCAATTTATAACTTTGAGAGTTATATTAAACCGACTGAAATAATATAAGAGTATCTAATATAATTTCTCGTCTCTACGTTACTTACCCTCTTTCTTCTTTTCTTCTTTCTTTCTGTCTTTACTGAGGAGGGAAGAGAGATTGCGGAGTGGGCAAAAGATATAAGTATGTTTAGATTAATGAACAAGATTTTCCAATTCAAATTTATTAATACTATATTTGAGTTTTTGATTTTTTATTTTCATTATTTTTTTTTAATTTAGTTTAGAAGTTTTCGTACAAGTTTGTGCAAACATATTTTTATGTTATTATTTCAAGAAATTTATCGACATACAGAATAATTGAAATTTTCACAAAATACGAGACATCACATCGTGTTTATTTTAAACACGATGAGTTTTCGAATATAATTATACAAACTTTGTACAAACAATAAAATTTATCGAAATATCTCGGCGTTTAATATATTCCTATAGATATATACTCTCACTCCACAAGTATCACATCGAGAAAAAAAATAATAAAATGAAATAAATAACAAACAAAATTGATGTAGATTACCATTATTCATTAGTTATCGATAAATTGTATCAGAAACGGTTTCAATCAAATAGCACTCTATTATAAATTTTCATTTGAAAATTGATATGTTTTATTAATTCAGTTCGGTAAAATGATCTGCAGTTATTTTATTGTAATATGTGGGGTTGATGAGGAGCGTGAGGAAGGGTAGCTCTAAATATCGACACGATCGTTAAACTTAGAATAAGAAAACGTTTATTAAATATTTACAATCAAGATACGGAGCGAAAAGAACAGACAAGTGAAATGGTTGAAAGACGGGTTGGAACTGAATTTTGGGGAAAATTACAGGCATCGCTTGGGCCAAGACAAAGGGCCACTCCGCGCTAGAAAGTGCCACATGTGCGGACACTTACCAGACACGGTAAGACCCTTAGTCCGGCCCAGGGAGATGCCTGACCTGCGTTGGGAAGAACTGTAAACTGAGTTGAAAGAAATGATATTTGAAGGCTAGAAGAAAATAATATTTGGTGGCGATGAGTCGCCACATCACCCCCCTGCCAGTGATCAGGTGAGGATCAGGCAAAGCCTCCTTGGAGTCGATCCGGGAATCGGACGCGTCTGCCCGACCGCGTTGTGTGCACCGGCTTGGGGAGATCCCTTGGTGGTTCTACTGTTGGAGGAGCACGGCCGGTGCTGGCCGATTCGAACTCTGTTGGTCCCTCGTCTTCGGATGCAGTGTAGGCAGGTTTCAAACGGTCTATGGAAACCGTCACGTGTTTCCCACGAGCCCGTATTTTATAGGTTTTAGGGCCCCGACTTACGACCTGGAATGGCCCCTCGTAGGGTTGTTGCAAGGACCCCTTGGGCGCGTCGTTGCGCACGAACACGTGCTCGGCCGTGGCGAGATCTTTGAAGACGAACGTTGGTTTTCTGCCATGTCGGGTACCGTTCGTCGGCCGTAGTTCATCGAAATGCTGCCTGAGTTCCTTGATGTACTCCGCCGCATCTGTGTACTGCGTTCCATGGCGTGGTGTGAGAAATTCGCCTGGCAAGCGCAATGCTTCTCCGTAGACTAATTCTGCTACCGTCGCCTTGAGGTCATCGCGCCATGCCGATCTTATTCCTAACAAGATCGTAGGTAAGATCTCGGTCCAGCGTTCCGTCATGTGGCATCGGATGGCTGCCTTCAGTTGCCGGTGGAAACGCTCTACCAAGCCGTTGGCTGCGGGATGATACGCTGTTGTTCTTAGATGAGTCGTCCCTGTCAAGCTATTCAACTGCTTGAACAGCTGCGACTCGAATTGCCTCCCCTGGTCTGTCGTGATCCTGAGTGGGGTACCGAATCTCGCGATCCAGCCTGCGAACAGGGTGCGGGCGATGGTGGTTGCTTCGATGTTTTCTACTGGCAGAACCTCCGGCCACCGTGTGAAACGGTCGACGCAGGTCAAGCAATATCTGTAGCCTTGTGATATCGGTAGGGGGCCCACGAGGTCAATGTGTATGTGGTCGAACCTCGAGGACGGTGGTGCGTATGTCCCTACCGGGGCTGACACGTGTCGTGTCACCTTCGCATGCTGACACTGCAGACAGCCGCGTGCCCATTTCCGGCAATCCGATTTTACCGACGGCCAAACGTATCGCTGCGTTACGAGCTTGACCGATGCTTTTATCCCTGGATGCGATAGCTGATGGATGGAGTCGAAGACCGCCCGACGGAATGGTCTTGTGATAAAGGGACGCGCTGTGTGCGTCAAGACGTCGCAGTAAACGGCTACGTCGGTACCCGGGATCTGCACTTGCTTGAGTTGCAAGGCGGACCCGGGACGTAGGAACGTTTGCAGCTCTTCGTCATCTGCCTGGGATTTCGCGAGAGCCGCGAAATCGATAGTTGGTGCAACTTCGTCGATCCTTGACAATGCATCGGCGACGACGTTGTCTTTTCCGGAGATGTGCTGGACGTCCGTGGTGAACTGTCCGATAAAATCTAGGTGCCGGAATTGCCGTGGTGAACACTTATCGGCCTTCTGTTGAAAAGCGAAGGTGATTGGCTTGTGGTCGGTGAAAATCGTGAAGTGTCTTCCCTCAACCATGTGTCGGAAGTGTTTCACAGCGAGATAGATGGCAAGCAGTTCCCGGTCGTAGGCGCCGTATTTCTGCTCCGCTGAGTTGAGCTTCTTCGAAAAGAAGGCCAATGGTTGCCATTCTTCTGCGATCCGTTGCTGTAACACTGCTCCCACGGTGAAGTTGGAAGCATCGGTCACAAGTGCGAGGGCGGCGTTAGCCACGGGGTGAGCCAGCAGCGTGGCCTGAATCAAGCTTTCCTTCGAAGCCTCGAAAGCCTCCTGGGCCTCCGCTGTCCATCCTATCCGGGCGTTGCCTTTTGTGTTCCCTTGCAGTAGGTCGTTTAGGGGCGCCTGCAGGTAGGCTGCTTTTGGTATAAAACGCCTGTAGAAATTGAGCATGCCTAAAAACTGCCTCAGTTGTTTAGCGGTTTCGGGCTTCGGGTAAATCCGGATAACATCGACCTTTTCCGTAAGAGGTCGTGTGCCTTCCGCCGAGACGCTATACCCGAGGAATTTGACCTCAGATGACCCGAAAACGCATTTTCCTGGGTTGATCAGCACGCCATAGTTCCTCAAACGCCCGAAAAGTTCCTCCAGGTGTTGCGTATGTTCCTGCTCGGTACGCGATGCCACCAGAATATCGTCGATGTAGACGTAGCAGAAATCCAAGCCCCGTAGTGCCTCGTCCATGAACCGCTGGAACGTTTGTGCTGCGTTACGCAATCCGAACGACATGAATGGGAATTCATACAGTCCGAACGGTGTAGTGATGGCTGTTTTCGGGATATCCTCGGGTGCGACTGGTATCTGGTTGTAGGCTCTCACGAGGTCTATTGTCGAGAATACCTTTCTGCCTTGTAGCGACTGCGAGAAATCCTCTATGTGCGGAACTGGATAACGGTCAGGTATGGTTCTTGCGTTGAGCGCGCGGTAGTCTCCGCATGGCCGCCACTCGTCGCCCTTTTTGGGAACCATGTGTAAGGGAGACGACCAGCTACTCTCTGAGGGACGTGTTGTCCCTAGTTGGATCATGGTCTCGAACTCCTTTTTGGCTAGTTTTAATTTGTCTGGTGCTAGCCGTCGTGGTCTACTGGACACCGGAGGTCCTGGGACGGTGCGAATGTGGTGGTAGGTTGAATGTTTAGGCTCGGTGGGTGCTCCAGTCGGTCGTGTAATTTGTGGATACCTCGACAACAACTCGTGATATGGGGATGCGTTCGCGACGGTTTTGATTTGTACAACCTCACACCTTGTTGCCCGGCCTTGCGAGGCACACGAGGTGAGGCTATCCACCAACCGTTGGTTGCGTATATCTACCAGAAGTCCGTAATATGCCAGAAAATCAGCACCGATTATTGGTTTCGAAACATCTGCGACGACGAATCGCCATGGGAGCGCGCGACGAAGTCCCAGGTTCAACGCGAAAGTCGCGAACCCGTATGTCGCGATGACCGTGTTGTTTGCCGCGAAAAGTTCGTACGTCGTCTTGGTTCGCGGACCGCGGAGCCGCGACCGGGGAAAAACACAGAGATCGGCACCGGTGTCGATCAAAAACTGTGTTCTCGTCTCGCGATCGGTTACGTACAGGCGGCATGAATTTGGGCAAGCGTCGTCAGCCGCCATTAGCGACTGCCCTGGCTGTTTCCCGACACATACGTGCATGGACTCGTGCATTTTGTTGCCTTATCCTCGAACCGCGCGTGATACCAGCAGACGCCATCGCCGCGGTTGCGGCTCGGTTGCCGTTGCCTACTCTTCGACCGCGAGCGAGAATGCCGCGATTGCCCGTTACCCGAATTACGCGAGGCGACTGCCGCGATCTCTTTCTGCATATTGGTTGACAGCGCTGTGATGTTGGCCGCCATAGCTGCCATTGGCGGTGAGCTGTTCAACCATGGACTCAAGTCGGCCGGCTCCAGCGGAGGCTTCGGCTACCTGCGGCCGTGGGGCCGCATCTGCAATAGCGTCAGCCAGCTCCGCTACGGTGTTGAGGTCAGATCTTGCTTGGGTGGCGAGAATGGCTTGCATTGACCCAGGTAGTCGGCCCAGCCACAGCGAGCGTATGATGCCGTCGGGTACGACTGACCCGGCGAGCCCCTGTAGGTGTCGAAGGAACTGTGACGGTTTGCGGTCCCCCATCTCCTCGTGTTCGAGGAGGCGGCGTGTTTTCTGCTCCTGGGATGCGCTAAGACGACGGATGAGCTCCGTTTTTAGCTTTCCGTATTTTCCCGTTGCGGGGGGTCGCGTGAGTACGTCACGTACCTCTGCTGCGTATTTAGCGTCCATATGCCCTGCGACGTAATTGAACTTGGTTTCGTCGCCGGTCACGCCTGCAAGCGCAAACTGATTTTCGATTTGCGAAAACCACATTTCTGGATCTTCGGCCCAGAATGGTGGAATACGCACCGCGACGCGGTTGATCTCGACCCGCGTAGATTGGGTATCGTTCTCAGACATTTTAATTGAGCAAAAACAAATGTTCGGTAGATTGCAGAACGCGGAAAAACGTACACTAAATAAGAGTCACTAACGATTATGCTAAGAAAGGTCACTGAGTGTCTGTATTGTCTGCTGTACACGCACTAAACTTCCGCGCACGGTATACCTCGGGCTACTGCACCTCACTTGAAACCCAGCACGCACTATCAGTTTATTTACGTGTTTAATCACGTCGGGGTCACCAGTTTGTGGGGTTGATGAGGAGCGTGAGGAAGGGTAGCTCTAAATATCGACACGATCGTTAAACTTAGAATAAGAAAACGTTTATTAAATATTTACAATCAAGATACGGAGCGAAAAGAACAGACAAGTGAAATGGTTGAAAGACGGGTTGGAACTGAATTTTGGGGAAAATTACAGGCATCGCTTGGGCCAAGACAAAGGGCCACTCCGCGCTAGAAAGTGCCACATGTGCGGACACTTACCAGACACGGTAAGACCCTTAGTCCGGCCCAGGGAGATGCCTGACCTGCGTTGGGAAGAACTGTAAACTGAGTTGAAAGAAATGATATTTGAAGGCTAGAAGAAAATAATATTTGGTGGCGATGAGTCGCCACATAATATAATAATATTTCAATATGTTACAAAAATAATCACGATTTGACGGTATGATATTCGAGCTAAAATGAAACTTGGGTACCGTTTTTTTTTTTCTTCTTCTTTTCCTTTTTGTATAAATTGATATGTTAATATATAGATCAGTTATTAAATGTGAATCATCATAATACACAATGTATCGACTTTAATTAACTTTAAAATAGAATAGCATGTATGCATCGTTGATTTCTGACGTTTAATAATCATACGAGTGATGTAGGTATACGACAATCGCTACACACATATAGAAATACAAACCGTGATATATACGAATTGCATATACAATATTTCGTGACAAATAGATAGGCAGTAGAATTTACATTCGCTAGCTGGTAAAAATGCAACGCTACATACATACGTATACGTATACATATACATATGATATGAGGGCGTTAAATTGATTATTTCCGAAGAATTTTGGAAATTTTACATATATATGTGTGATATGAGATCGCAGAGAAATTTTACTCACCCAAATCATCATGTATCTATATGTATATGATAAGTAATTATCTAATTCGTAATATTGTATACCATTTATATTAGAGAATAATTGAATGTTCGTATTTTAATTCAATATTGGTGAACACTAGGAGGAGGATACATCAAGTATAGTACATTTACCGTCTCAATAATAGAATCGAATTTGATTATTATTTTTGTATACTTGTTTTCGTTTTTGTTTTTACGACGAAACATTTTTCAATATTTTTATAATTATAACGTATCATAATTACATATTATAGCCACATATATTTCATCCGCATTCACGTATAGGTGAATGTATATAAATATGATACCTACTATAGATTATACCTAGTAATGATAATAATTATTATAAATAAAACTATGTATTTAATCGACAAATAAAAAAATATATTCAAATATCAATTAATATAAGTATAATAATGCATTATTGTCTCGCTTTAAATCACTTTTATCCAATATAACATATAGGTATGTATAGGATGAAGTAAAATCGATCTATTGCCTGTTAGAGTTATCTAATAAACGATCTATTATAATGAATGATATAGAACATATACCTATATTTTTTAAAGAATCATATAGTATGCAATGGCTTTTTTTTCTCTTTATAATAATCAAATATACCCAGTTACCCGTGGAAGAGATTTTTGTATCATATGTATAATATAGAATAATTAAAAACTCTTGATGAGAAAAGAAAGAGAGAATGAAAAAAAAATTCTATCACATTGTCCATTATTTATATTACTATTATTACAATTATTATAATTAATCGATTTAATTACGTAATGGAATTATTGCGATAATTAATAGAGGTAACAGATGTGTTTTGGTAACTAATTTTTCAAGTCACTCTACACGTTTTGATGATAAATTCAGCTATAGCTATACGTGTATTTATGCAATTGTCTATATGTGTTTATTTCTTTTTTCTTTTTAATTTTCTTTATCGGCAATGAGTAATTAATTGCCTTAATTGGGTGACTAGTTTATGTAACGATCTTACGTCATATTGAATTCTCACGACTGAAATACATAATTATCAGAAGAGATAAATTCTTCACTGTGAAGGGTAAAAATATATTTTACAACCATCGATTATTTCTGATTTAATTTCTGTACTGAAAAAAAGTTCGATTCTTATTATACACGGTATATTTTCATATTACTTTGAATAATTATTATTTTTCTTTTTTTTTTTGAGCAATATTACAGTGTGTATTATAACGACTACACTTTTATTTTAGAGCTTAGATCAGCGTTTTTGTTGTCTTTTTAAAAAAATAAAATAAAAATAAAACAAATAAAAACACGTAATCAAGAAACGTTATAGGTATTTTAACACACACGATCATATTTGTCGATTACCTACCGTTTTAATATTACTAAAGTTACTCATTCCTATAATGTACAAATTAATTAGCATTCAATCATTTAAAAATTGATTAAAAATCCTATAATCAAATCTTCGGAAAAATTACACTATATTTACTAATAAGCTCTAATATCAAGTTGAAATAACTTTACGGATTCATGTATATGCATGTGTATATATGTATGTATATAATCAATACGCAAATACCTATAGAGAATATTTACGGATCATTTGTATTACCTATGAACATTTAGAAATGCTAATAATTCAAATTCGATCACCAACTTATTGTAAAAGCTGCTATAATATGTATTTTGTATATAACTAACTTTGAGGGATCATTTCATTGGAATATATATATGATTATTGTTAAAAGAGCTGTGTTGATTATGAAGTTTATGAAAATACGCTCAAAAACGCGCATAATATTGGGATCTCATATTAAATTTAAATATCAAATGACAATATTTACGGATATCAAATTCTTTGTAAATTATCACAAATCTGATAAAATTCATATTCTCCAAATTTCTTTTTCAAGATATTTATGCATTAGTCCTTTGATATTTTTCTTCTATAATATTATATGAATTAAGTGTATCAAATAGCCACAAGTACTTTGATATATTCTACAAAACGCGTGGATAGTAACTTGAAATTTATTCGAACTTTGAATCATCGTCAATATATGACCAATAAAACAAACCACATGGCTAAAAAAATTGATATACCTAAATATTTCTCCAAATCTATCGTGGAGAGAATGAATAACTTGTATTAATTAGGCTACAATTTTGTACCACAATTCAAAAACGTGCTGAAATAAAATAACAAATGAAAATATTAGACACAATTATCTAATTTGAAAAGTTGCAGAGAAAAAACGTCACAAAAAGCTTTGCGGAAGATCAAAATTCGATAGATATACTAAAATCGTTATTGAAAGTTTTTATAAACTTGAATTGATATGAAGACACAGTCATTAATACAATAATCGATTCTATCCATCAAAGAATAGTCGAAAACTGTATAGAAAAAATTTCTCTGTTCTCTGAATCCCAGATAACGAATTTTAAGTATTGTGATTCCCACCGTATTCCCAGATCCTAAAAAATTTTCTAAGCCATTAAAAATCCCGATAAAAGACTCACTCAGCACATAGTTTCTGACGCTGGTGGAGGACCAGTGCTAAGTCCATTATCGTCCGGTTGATCAGCGTCGTTATCTCTTATAGTTGGTCTGGCAAGGGTCTGTTCAATTTCCTTAGTAACGCTGATAGTAGGTCTTGACCTGAATGTCTCATCTTCAACAGCAGAGATTCTCCTAAGTTGTCGCCTCTCGTTATGCACAGTTAAGAAAAAAGCGCCGTCATCGAGCCCGTCGCCTTCAGCACCTTCTGGAATATCAGCCTCATGCAGATATCGCCGGTGTATCAGTCCTTCCATGAGCTGGTAATCGCACTCCTCGGCATCTCTGAGATGCTCCTTTTCAATGTGGAGAGCCATCTCAGGATTGGACATCTCAGAAGCATATCTTCCCCGACGAGGCGGAGGAGAAGTTGGGGGAGTTCTGGGAGGACTCAATAAACCACAGTAGCTTTCAAGCTCGTCTGTAATACTGGTGTACTCAGATCGCATGGCGAGAAGAACTGATCTCTGATTAGAAGAGGCATTATTGTTCGCAGTATTATTAGGGATCACTGCGACCCGCGGTTCTGCCCAAGTTACGCCTCTGGCGGGAGGAGCGAGGAAGTTTTCTGGCTCTGAAAGTGTGCGGCTTGTTTGTTTCAGGGAAGGAGGATGCCCGGATGAATTGCGTCTTGCTTCAAAGACTGAGCTGTAGGTGACATCGACGCTTCCATCCCCTGTGTCCTGCTCTACCGGTTCTTTAGTAGTTTTATCATCTCCGCTAGCAATGCTTTCCGAAACTTTTGAATTGGGCTGACAAACCGGGACGTCCCCACTGATGGAAGAGTCATTTTTGCTGAGATTGTCCAATGAGCTAAGCACCGTGGCACGCAGAGGTACTTCGTCCTCTATAGGCGTAGTTGTTGGGAAGAAAGCGGCATCCGTTAAAGATCTAAGGAGTTTTCTTCGCCGAGCTGGAAGCAGAGGAGACTGGACTGGGACATCGGTTTCTGAGGCAGCTTCAGACCTCTCGGAGGCTCTTCTGGTACGGAGTTCAGAGTTTCCATCCATCCTTAGCAGGTCCAAGTTCGAAGTATGAGTCGCCATGAAGCGATGAATCACTCCTAAGTGGGCTAAGGTTTGCTCGTTCAATTCCTCCATCTTCCTGATCCGGAATTCTACTGCCTGTAATAAAACAAAGCCTTAATATCTACGCTAAGATCTAACAGATGTAATAATTACCTGCAGAGAAGCATTCTGATTGTTCTCCTTCTTGTTTATGTCTTCGATCTTCTGATGCATCCATTCGACCCGTTCTGTTGTTACTTTAACTCGCTCGTCGGTAGACATTTGAAGCTTTAGTTCCTGCTCCCTGAAATATCCTTCAACACATTCCTCCTCAAAGTCATATAATCTTTCCATATCGTCGGCCTCGAGGAAGAGTTTAAGCCCGTTATCGTACGCTTCGGTAGATCTCATCTCCCCATCTTGTCGGACATATCTAATTATATACTTAATCAGGAGATAGATATGAGATACAATGATCAGTGGCGGAGGAAGGACCGGCTTTTGTTCGTACTCCATAACGACGGTGAAACGTTGGAACATCCAAACTTGATGGGCGACAGCATTTACTTCGTTGAAAATATTGTTGAATACAGCAATCAGGAGGTTTATTAGAAGGATATTAGCGACTAGAAGGTAAACCGACATTACTGCTGGCGTTATCCAACGGCCTGGATGACAGGCTATCATTCCTGGCTCATCCCCGCAGTCTGGATCTATGTTATCGGCATATACCTCTCCATAAAGCATGAAATATGGCTCGATGAATATCTGCAGGGTAAAAGAAGGGTTGATCAATTTTTTTAGGAATCGAAAAGAAACGATTTCTACATTTAAGGTGAAAATGGGGAGGCCCAGACTTACATCTCGCAAGATTCGCCACTTCGGTTCACTGTGTGGGTAGAGAATTGCTTGTCTAGCTACGCCAAAGCTCATAAGTACAACGAGTAACAATACGACGAAGTATATCATGTTCTTCACCATCTTTCCCATCATCGTCACCAAAGGACCTACAATTTTTTAATTTAGTTATTAAGTTAGCGGCTAAGAGGTAGCTAAACTTTTAGATATTGGCATGTACCTAAGTACTTGTTCACGCCAAGGATATTGAGTATCCGTAGATACCAGTATATGCAATCAACACAGTAAATAACCCGGCCTATTTCCATGGTGGAACTTCTCAGCCGAAGAACAAGCCCTATTTGAAAAAATAAAATAGCTGCAGCGTCGCATGGGTTCCACATGTTCCAAGCCCATACGCTGAATTTATGGGACAAAGTTGCTGGCTCTGAGGAGACTATCTCCCTTGCTTTTTCACAACCAAGGGTACAGACATAAGCTATTGAGTATAGCTCAGCCCAGGAAGGCAAGTAAATCATTCGCACGAGAATGCAGTATGAGAAAAGCACCAAGAATATCATGTACGCTATCTGTAATTAGAGAATCAATTTTTATTCATGCCTGAATGGAATAATAAATAATTTACTAAATTCTCAACTCACCGAGCTTGCCCAAAATTTCGTTATCGGAGCTGTATAAAATTCGTAGAGTTTTTTCTTCAGCCGTAATTGTCGATTTGTTTTATTATCGTAGTATTCAGGCGGAGAGTGAACAAATCTGTGAATGTAGTCTTCATGGTCAGTCATAACTTTGCCATTTTCTTGAACTATGGTCTCTTTAGCTGTTACATTTCCATTTTCATTTGTTAACAATGCCTGTGAAAAACCATGATACCCAAACATTTAAACAATTCTAAGAAAGACTTACGGGACGAGCAACAGAGACGGGTATCAGATGTGGATGTGAGAGTAGAAACACATACATGGATTATCGTTCAGTTAGAATATACGAAAAAATTGTGTCCAGAAAATATGAAAGCAATACAAGGGCAGCGAGACAATTTTACCTGAAATATTTGAATTTTTATACATACGTCTAATTATTTGAACAGATACATAGTATATAAGGGAATTGTTTACAAGATAATTGTGCGAGACTATTATACCATAAGCTGGGACTAACAGAAGATAACATTGAGTGGTAAAATAAGGTGAAATTAAATCAGATTATGGGTGTTTATGCATTTTGGAAAATTGACAACGGAGTAATAGTAGTAGCAGCACGTAACAAGGCAAGCAAGCATAAATAAAAATTAATTTGAGATATTGATCGATCTCGATTTTCCCTCAACGCTGATTGTACCTTGATGCCTTGCTGACTGCAAGAGGATTTGCTGCGAATGCTCAAACTGCTACGTGGACGTTTCTAGAAAATATTTAATACATCCGACCGTAACAATCATATGCAAAAAAATAATTTTCGCCTATGTATATTATTAATAAAAATTTTAGCTTGTTAGCACTACGTTATTATTTGGGATATGTTAAATACATTTATACTCATTTTAATTTCTTCTCAAAGTCCAATGAGCCTTATAATAAATCTAAGCAAGAAAATAATCGCCACGCTAATAACACGATTAGATATTGTATTAGTTATACAAACGTAAAAAAACTCTCAAACTGATAACTAGACCGAAATATTACCTCAACTTCTGGGTGTACTTGAGCTTGAGCTTGAGGTAAAGTCGGTGTAACTCCTTGCTCATAATCGCTATCTTCGTCTTCGTCTTCGAGAGCGATTAAATGCTCCTCCTGAGTCTGCGGCATAAGTTGCAGTTCTTCTCGGCTCTTAAATTCCAGTCGAGTTATATAAGGAGGACACAGTAAGCCGAGTATTACCTAAAGTTTATACAAATCGTTAGCTTATTCAGAAGATAATTAAACTTAGACTTAGAATTGAACAGAAAAGATTCTCGAAAATATACAGTAGAAGCTATAAAATGATAAGCAAAACGAAGAGAAAGCAGAACGTAACGGCAGCTAATAATGGTGTCTGATAGATGAAGGCATGCAGCTTAGGCTCAGGTTTATCCTTGCCTTGTTGATTTATCAGTAAATTTATAATTCTATTCGCGACTAGAAGTTCAGATATAAAAATGAATAATAGCTTATACTAATATGACTGGTTGTTAGACCTTTAGATTCGTGTTTTTACGTGTTCGTAGCCCACCCATCCATAGGTCTGCAAGAATAATCTGACTGCAAGGATGCGCAAGGAGAGGACGATGATTGGCGGTAACAGCGAGTGACAAACAGGTCTGACCTGACCAATTCTGGAGTTCTGAAGTTAGCAATTGTTGAGTTTGATCGTCGTCTTGTCGATAACAAAAATCCAGAAGCTCTAACGCTAAACATTAACAATTTATATGAATAATAAAATGAAAGTATTAATAAAACAAGTTGAAATTAAACATCAATTAATAAACCGAGGAATGAAACCAACTCCCAAACTCACCGATATTCTCAAACTCCTTTCCATACCCTCGTAACTCGTCGTAAACCTCAGTCTCAAGATCATCTTCAGCAGCTTCATGGGCCATTGCTTTATACAGTTTCAAGGCAACGAGTGCTTTAGCCAGAGCTTCTTCTCCGTGTTGCCACATCAGGAGAGCCATTTGTTGTCTCTTAGTGAGGACAGCCCAGATGAGTAGTTCATTGAAAGGGTAATCGAAAAGGGGTGTATCCCTGTCCCCAGGTAGAGTCTCGGCTAACAAACTCATCGTTAAACTATCAGTTTTTCCTGCAGCACCGCTTACGGAATAACATCTACCGGCAAAACTTGCAGCGCTGTTATTTCTATGGGCGTGATGAGCGTGACCTCCGGACTTCTTCATCACTCTTGAATATACTGCTCGGAACTTTCGGCGGGTGTATTGAGCCCGGTAAGCTCCTCCCATCAGCTTGTTTATCACAAGACCAATGTCGTGCAAGGTGTAAACATAGCCTCGAGGTATGTGAGGCCTGACGTCCCTCAAAATGTACGTCAGTGTGTTGGATGGCCCCTCTTTCTAAGTAATTGAATAAAATCATCATGAAATAAGATGATATTTCTACAGTTATACACTTTGTGGAGGGAGCTGAGTCAACTTACGGTATTGTACAGATCTTCAAGTCTGGGAATGGAGAGAAATTTTCGCATTGAAACTCCGTTCTCAAGCAAAAGCTTTACAAAGTCTATCCGGTCGTGTTGTAAAGCCTGCATCATGGCTTGCTCGAGGGCTCCCGGAGGCCATTCTTGACCGTAAACGAAGATTTCACTTCGAGCAATGTCCACTCTGTTCCAGGTCAGAGCTAGGGACAACTGTTCAGCCGGCGTTAGCTGCTGGGATTTAAACAAGGCCGTGAGAATTGTCTGATCGAGTTCTTGAGGGCGGTCTTGAGTTATTCTGAAGACTGTTATCTGTAAAATAAAGTGCAGAGTTCAGTAAATGTTGAAAAAAATATAAATAAATATTAAGATGACTCCAGAATCGTTGAAAACTCACGAGATTCTTGTTCCGGGTGCACTGCAATAGCTCCGAGTAAAGTTGCTCTGCCTGTTCTATAGAAACTTCAAAGGTTCGACGAATAGTTCCCAATAGATGCTCCCGCATGCTATCCAGCAAGCCATCACCTTCTTTTTCCCCAGTTACGCTCTCCGTCGCATACCTTTGGGACAATCAACTTTTAATGCACGGACCTTTCTACAAAAACAAAACTCATGAAATAAACGAAAAGTGGATAGCGGATAAATAGACAATTGCTATTTATAACTGACTTATAATAAGACTTATAAAGCCGTTATGACCAACGATTGATTAATGCATTACTTGTGCATGAAAGCAATGAGGTCAGCTGCTCGTCCAGAACCGTCGCATACAACAACAGGAACCGGAGGATCATCGGTAACATATTCAAGAACTGCTCGTATTGTGTTTGTTCCTCCTTCAATTACCAGTGCAACCACAGGGATACTACTGTGCGTGTCTATAAAATGATTACAGGTAATCAGTTATTGGTTGAATAAAAGTATTTTCTTATTTACATGAAAGAATTGAGTTCGTTCTTACAAGGGTGAAGCTTTTGGTTCGAAATATGCTTCTCTAATTTTCTTCTGAGCATAATTTCCGCTCCGTATCTTCCCCCGGTCCCATTATCAACCAGAAGAAAATACGCGTGTCTGTTGTTCAGGACGGCGTACTTTGATCTGTGAAGAAAATAGTCCAACTCAGTACTAATTATTCAAAGCTATGTGGTTTCTCAATTCAAATATCTAATACTATGCTTCTATCACCTCGGAGAAGCAATGGAATGGTAGGGGACGTCACGACCTCGGCCAACCAGCTCATGCCCATTCTCGAGAATCCCCCAAGGCGCTATGCCAATGCTCACGACTCTGCCTTGCCGCTGAGAACGTTCTAGAAGTAAAGCATCTCCGACTTGTCTTGTTACACCTAAAAATCAAAAAAATTGGTGATTAATTATACCTGTTGCATATTTAAATGTAAATTATTGAAGCAAAACAGGCTTCTTCATTAGTTACCAGTGTTTGTTCCACCCGTAAAGATCCAAGCACCCGTTGTCTTTGCAGCCTTGAGAAGACCCTTCCTAAGAACTTTCTTCAAGCTTGGTTGTAGCTCGAAATTTGATCGTCCACCATGAACAGTGATCAAAAGTTTTGGTAAATCGAGACTCCATTCGTGCCTCAATAATTGAACGATCGGTTCTGGTCGGGTATCGTAAGCCAGCCTCACGTACTGAACAGTATTGTGTTAGATATCTTTTGCTGCTTGAGATTATTTAGGATTGAAAGTATCAGCGAAGCTAATTTTATATTCACCTGTGCTTTGGTGGGATGAGGTCCGCCCTGAAATTCTATGGTGCCATAGGCGTCGGTTGGACCAACTCTTGTGTTTTTTCCTGGAGTCCATATCTCTCTCTCTGGCTCGACCTTTAGTTCTGCAGGTCCAGCGTTGGCCCCAGAATTTGAATAGGTTTGTATATCTGCGCCGGTTCCGCAATGAAATGTAAATGAATGGCCGCAGCAACATCTGGAAAATTATCAAGCATCGGACATTTAGAAAGTCTTTGAGATGTGATTGGAGAAAAAGATGGCATTATACGTATCATGTAATGATATGTAAAGTCATAATCATATTTCTCCGACCTCTGAGATAACTATAATGAGAAAAGGGTGAGCAATTCTTTTGTCAAAAACAAATTAAAAATACAATATCATTACTGAAACGCATTATTTAATATCCATGCGTAAAACCCATGTGTGAAATGAAAACTATACGAGTATTGGCAAAAACCTTTTAGCAATATAAATACACCAGTAATAAAAACTAAGTATAAAAAGCAATGAATAATTATATCCGTTGAAGTATATCGCTCAACGTAAGATGATTATCGTAAACGATGTCCATTTCATCTGCTCCACGTGACCAAAAAAACAATGTATTAATTTAATATCGAGGTTTAAATAGGTATAGAGTTTTAGTGGGATGTGATAATGGGCATAATTTGTAGTATAAACTATAAGAAAAGTCTCTGTAGTTGTCTTTCGCATTATTAACATAATTTTATAATTTCCACAAGGCGGGATGGAGCATTCTAACAGTAAGTCTCACCTCGATGTTGTGATCACGTCGTACTCAGCATCCTTATCTCCCTCTACCTCTTTCAACCTAAACACGCAACGAAACAAGGAAAAGTAAATTAAACTGAGAATGAATGAGCGAAGATGAAAAGTGGAAGCAGTGGACCTACTTTTGCTAAACTGTATTATGAAGAAAGAATCATTGTATATTAAAATGAACAGGATATTTTTCAGTATTCTACTTGCGCATTGATATGATATTTAGAATTAATTCGATTTTGCTCCACTTTAGTTCACCTTATTGCAGAAAAAGGAGAAAAAAATAATTATAATCGAGTTAATCAAACGAAAATAAATGTGCAAGCGTGATCGAATGAATTTCTGATTCTTTACCTACAATTTAAAAACAAACATAGCGACTAGATAGATGAAAGGAAAATGATATGTTTTTACTTCTTTTTATGTAATGTTAATATTTTTATATTTGAAATGAGATAGAAAGATAACTGTGCTTGATAAACAGTTCAGGGTATCTAGGGTCAAAAGTTCGGAAGTGATTTTTGACCAGAGAATAAGTTTGCATGCGTATTGTAATCCAATTTGTTATTGACTTCAAGTATACCGAAACGTGAAAGAGCGCAGAAAATCTAATAAGATGTAGATACAAAGCGAAACAAAGAATCAAGTTGAAACTAAACTACTCCATCCCCATTTATCAGTCATTATAGGGTACGTTACGTTTTGGCGCCGCCGTTTTGGTGTCACCGTTTTGGCGCCAAAACGTCCCAGCGCCAAAATAGTGGCGCCAAAATGGCGACGCCAAAACATCCTGCTCCCGTCATTATATACCTCAACGACTCATTAATGATCCAGAAGGTATTTGTCCATGTTAAAATTAACAGCTTCTGACATCACCACGGATACCTTACTCAAGATTAATATAATAGTTATAACATGCGATTAGGATAATTGCCTGCATAGTACGCCGATACATCAAAGATTACGTATATTATTGAAACATATCCATTAACTATCGTGTTTACTTACGTATGAAGAAATACCTAGATGTACACGTATCATAGAAATTATTGTTGTGATTTGTAGTTCCCAAAGATTCCTCATCCGTAAATTTAGTGTCTTATTATAATAGATAAGCATTGTCTACTGTTATCAATATTAATATACTTTTCCCATATGACAATCCTTAATCAATCCCTTTACAAGCAGTATATTATCTACTCACCTATGCTCATCTCGTGGACTAGGAATAAATTTCGCACATTCTCGCTTTTGAAAAGTAGCTTCTATCCAACTCCGCGCTGTTGTCTGTAATCAAAAATTTTATTCATCAATATTCAAGAGATGAATTTTAATCTTTAATGTAACTGTAGAGTGAACGAAATTCATATAATCTTGGCGTGTTTAAAAAAAAAAATGTATACTCTATGCAAACATTTCTGATAACAAGCTATTTACTTTAGTTAGTCATTGTTTAGTGAAGCGTTTTTTGAATACTGGTATGCAACACGTCTTTTGAAATCCAAATCATCGATTAATATTAGCTACTGATTAGTGTTTGTGGAAAATGCAGCGTTTGTAAAAGAAAAAGAAAAACGTTTTTAAGGATTAAAGCCAGAAAGAACAATGAATATTATTTACAGTTTGTGGAATGAGTTTAGCTCTACCACCCTCCATATCTGTCTGCAGATACCAATTCAGTAGTAAAGGCTAAAATTGACTTGAATAACTCTACCTTGACCTTCTTTCGTTTCACTTTTGGAGTATTTGCTCCGCAAATCACATTCCCGATGGCCATCTTGATGCAAGATGAGGTGGTATTTTCATTCAGAAAAAGCCTAAGCAGTCCGTAAACTAAAAAATAAGTTTTAAAAAACAGAAAAGACTAAAATTTATCGTCCATAATCGGATAGTCACCTTTTCTAGGTGAATTAAAATGAGAAAAAAAAATTGTATTTGTATAAAATGTTCGTTCTTTGCGTCGTCAGATCGTCTATTTCAGTATCGCAAGTGATGAACTTTAGATGGTACAAAATTCACTTCAAAGTTATAACACAAGGCACTGGTACTAAATTATTTACAACAAAACTGATAGTACTGCACCGGCGAGTGTCTAGTCAGCTAATAACAAGGAAACCACTGACGTGAGACAGAATTACTCATAGAGATAAGAGATAAGGAAAATTAACATTTGGTGAAAAAATGTAGACTATTCAGTTTTCAAATCTAATGAAAGCATTTAAAAATGAAAATTCAACGAATAAAAATGGTGAAAGAAGTATTCATACTAATATAACGTAGCAGATTTTTGGGCAAAAGGGAATAAATTATTATTCAAGTATCTAATCATATGATTCTGATCCATTGAGACAATATCAGACACTTGTCGAAGCGATTAAACAACAATTATGATATATGAAAACCCTTAACGTACCCAGGGTTGATAATAATTATGATTTAAAAACTGTATACATGAAGAATAATGATTTAAAAATTTATTTCATGGTTTCTATAACTCATTTGACTATGGATTCTGCTTTTAAAATCATTCCCTTTTCCCAAGCCTTTCAATTTTTCAAAAAAATAATTTGATTTGATTTAAATCGTGGCAAACTATGAGCGCAGGTGTATAATCTAGTGATTTTCGCAAAATACAAATAAATCGTATTAAGCTATGCTTCGTTATTAATTCTCTGCTAAGTTATCACAACAATCGAAACAGCAAGCTGATACAGAAATGCATTCAGTTGTTTGTTGTGCGTCACACGATGAAGAAAAACAAGCTAAAAATTAATCCTAATTATAAAAAATGGGAGATTTTAGTTCCTTTGTGTTTTGTAACAGAATGTGGGTGAAAATCTTGTGTTTTTTTTTGCTTCTCTCGTTTTTCGAAGCTACTCACTACTCGGATTGGTTTGTTCTTATCGATCATCCCCGGGAAATGAATGGTGAGACTGGTAAAAGCTCAAACTCTGTGTCAAAAACTGATGCGGAACTGTGTTGATGTGTTCCGTGTCCTCCTCGCTTTACATAGTCACATTTATTGTAACAAGAGAATCGACCTTTTCACGGAGCTGCAATTCTCAGTATGCAATACAAATCTCTGTTACTGTTGACGAAAGAGCAAGGTTGTAGCGAAACTAGGAAATCAATGCCTGAAATTAAAAGAAAAATTACACATGAATTCGCAAAGAGCAGAAAATTTCATCAAACGTAATGATTCCAAAAATAGATATCGCCGAAGGCTTAAAAATATTTCGATGTCAATTATTGTAAGTTTGATTTTTCTTTTGCCTTTTCTGATAATAAGTAAACAAAATATAAAAAGTTCTTGGATATTTTAAAAAATTGATTCAGAAGGAAAAGTTTGTCTGAAAATTTAAATTTTAGGGTAAAGAAAGTACAGCTTATTATAATAGTATATTTAAATATATAATAGATATAAATTTCTTTACCTTGTAGCAAATATCTTGCCGAAAATTTGCGATGTTTCAATTCAAATACCATATTGAACTTTAGTTGAATCTGTAAAAATTTGACGATGGACCCTGAAGCATTGATGATCGTCTGTATAATCCAGATCTATATTTATATTGAAATTAAAAGTAAGAAAAAAAATATTTTCTTTTATAGTCTGTTGTGTATAAATATGCTATGAAATTATTGCTATCGTGTTTGATTTTTTTTCTTCCTTTAGAAAACCTTGGAATAGAATAATCTTGAGAAACGAATGATTAGTAATTCCGAATGTTATACGAAATAAAGTTAATATCGTATCTTCAATTTAAGTAAAGAAAAAAGAAATCTGAGTAACATTTGTCTTATCTTCTACTTATCATTTCTATATTTTACGTAAGGATCATGTAGATTCTCCAGTGCGAGAAGGACTGTTTAGATATAAACCTATCTTCAATATAGTATTTACTTTACAAACACGCGCAAATAGAATGTGAGGAAAAATACTGCGGTTTAGCTCGTAGTATAAAATTAATACACACAGACACACACGTGAACACGCATACACGCATACATGTAATAAATGCTTGTGGACATTCGAAGTAGATAAAAATATGAGAAATAACTCAAATAAGTTTATACTATAGGCTTGTAAGTCGAGGTTAAAAATGTCTCAGTTTACTAAATATAGATTATAACCGTCTTATGCTATACTTCGTACTATATTATATTAATTTATAATATATTATATAGGTAGGACTTACTCGCACAGTGCTCCTTATCTCCCGACTTCACCACTTTGTATATATATGTATATATATATATATATATATGTATATATGTACATATGTATGTAAATTATAAATTAACACTCAATTAACCTACACAAATTTTTATTCGTAGACTCAACCTTAATGTACACATGCGTTGCGACATTAACTGCTGACTAGCTTGTGACGACTGGTTAAGTGCTACTGCCTACCGCTGCTTACGACAACGTTCTTCTAGTTTCGATTATCCCGAGTTGAGACTCTCTGTTATCCACAGAGTAGGTACCAATTTTATAGATTCTATAAACCTAGAGAGTTAAATTTGACCCGAGGTTGAGGTCAACAACGGAAGAGGGAGGTATCGACTGCGAAAACCAGATTCTATTCATTCATAATTAAACGATAGTATTCTAATTCATATCACTTTACTATCGAATCGCTAGTTCCACACTAACTTCGCAAGGTCAGCTCAAACGCCGCGACAGGTGGTAATCATGTATAGTAACATAGTACGCACACATACCAAATCCTTCCCTTTAACTTCTTCAACGATAAGCCAATGAATGACCTCGCTTATGTCAGAGATCAGCCAACAGCGCCACGTCGCGTTACCAATTCAAACTAAAGTTAAATGATTCTTGCGAGATTTATTGGTTATAACATAAAGTGTGAATCGTAATAAACATAAAATCAATTAATATAATTATTTAAATACGAGTAGACGCTTGTGAGCCAATATCGTGTCAAAAATAATTGAAAAAATCGAACAACCGCAAGCTTGACCTGAACTAAGTAAGTTTAAAGAATACTTTCGCTCGTAAATAAGGTTATGTCTTTTTTGCTTAATTGTTAAACGAACAGCAATTAAAGGGAGACTCGTTTCCTAATACCGATTAGGAGAAAAATTGATTCAAATTACAGATTATTAGTAACATTTCAACAATCTTCGTAAAGTATCTTGTTTATAAGCTTTTGCACGATTCTAACCTAAAAAAATTAATCTAGGATTTCAATTGTGGTTAAATGAATAGATGAAAGAATAAATTTCAGCTAAATATGTCTTCATGGAGGAGAGCAGCGAAAGCGAATCAAAAAACTCATCGCGAACGTCACCAGCCTGAATCACGTTCGCACTTGGGTTTATTGGAGAAGAAGAAAGATTATGTAGCGAGAGCTAACGATTATCACGAAAAACAATCGACGATAAAATTGTTGAGAAAACGTGCGCTGAATAAAAATCCCGACGAATTTTATTTCCATATGATAAACGCTAAATTAGATAACGGGATACATAGAGAGAAGGAGAAAGACGATGAGCATACAACCGATCAAATAAAACTAATGGAAACCCAAGACATAAAGTATGTTTCTTATAAAAGAAATATTGAGGCTAAAAAAATTGACAAATTGCAGAGCCAGTTGCATATGATAGATGCCGCAAATGAGACCAAAAATAAACACCTTTTTTTTACCGACGATAAAGAAGAACTCAAAGACTTTGACGTAGCCAAGAGACTCGATACTCATTCTACTCTATTGGGGAGACGGACTAATCGCCCGAAATTATCTAAACTTCGGGAAATGAAACTGCCTGATATCGACGATAAAATGATGGCCAAGATGGAACAGCAGAAACACATGGCTTATAAGGAATTGCATAAGAGAATAGACCGGGAAAGAGAACTTACTATAATTCAACAAAAAATTGAAGTCAAACGTGCTTTGCAAGATAAAAATGTACCCAAACCTAAGAAAATAAAATCTAGCACTGCCAATGCACCGGCTGTTTATCAATGGAAGTTTCAAAGAAAACGATGAAATTGTAAAAACATTTACTGAAATAAATCTGATTTACGTTTTGCTATGAAATTCTTGTATTTATTCTTTCCGGATTTATCGGATATCAGGTTCCAGCCCTTCTCTAATTCAGGCATTTTTAGTTAGAGTTTCTTTTTTGAAAGAACTGTATCTTTTGACTACTTTTTATTGGTAATTTAAAAGCAAATAGGTAACTTTTGAGATCTTTAAAATAATATTGAATAATTATTTGCAACATTCAAAACTGGAATTTTCATTTTTTAATAATAAAATGATGTAAAATATGAAAGAAATGATTAGGAGAAATGATTATATTCTTGTCTATTACTAAATCTATAGGATATGATCTAGTTTTAAATTGAAAAAAAAAGTATATACCTAGTTTTGGGGTGAAAGCAACGATTAAGAAATAGGTATGATTGAATTAGTGAAAATTGATATGGATATACAATGAAAAAAAAAGATCAATAAGTAAACTGGATGAATTTATTCCGGAAATATAATGGTTCCATCCGAAAAATCTGTGGTAGTCATTTCGCTGATTTTGCTATTAGGATGTAGTTGAATTTTCGGTCCCACGGTTTCCAGTTCTTCGACGCTTCTATCAAAAGACTGCATCCATTTATTCTGATCGATCGGTCCGATTCTTGAAGCTATACCAAAACTGGGTGGCATTCTATCGGGGAAACTGCTTGTCCTGTTATCGTAATTGACTGGAAAACTCGGAAGGATCGGGACGTATATCGAAGGTCCGTTTTCTAATACAAGAAACGGGGGTAGTGACGGAAACCCATAAGATGGTGATGCCGAAATCGGTCGTAGGGTTGCAAGTTCCGTCTCATTTCCATTGCGTACAGGTATCAACGCATTATTCGATGTTGAAGAGTCCATTACCATAACATTTCCTAATCCTTGCTCGGACATTGGGATCGATATTGTATCCTGATTGACGATTCTAGGACTTCTAATTGATGCAGGATTATTAACCGAAGCTTTGAAACTTTTCTTCAAATTGTTGCTATTTAGTCTTGGTATCCGGTTCTTTCTGCTCCTTAAAATCACCTGCATTTTCATCGCAGAATTGCTTTTCTTATTAATGTTTCTTCTTGCACGACGATTCAGTCTAATGGAAAGATCATTTTCTGAGGCGACTCTTCTGCTGTCAGAATCTTCCCGGAATTGGGATTTAATTGCTGAAGAATAGTGATTACTTTGTACTTTTTGATTCTCTACTAACTGGCCTTCTTCTTTCATAATATCCTTAGATATTTCGTTAATTAGTAAGATATTTATCGCCCGACTATTTCGAACTGGTTTTATTTCGCGCATATTTAATCTGCTTTTTATCATTTGAACTGCAGATCGCATTTCTCTTGATTTTTTCGACGATATCCAATTCAAAAATCCAGGAACTCTTCTGGTACCCCTTAAAACAGCCGTTCGATCTAATCCACTTACCAATTGACCAGGTGGTCTTTGTCCGATGAGAAATTGGCCTGTTGGCATTGGTCCTTGTGGCATTTGCCCGGCAGGAAATCGTCCTGTTGGCATTTGTCCTGCAGGCATTTGTCCTGTTGTCATTTGTCCTGTTGGCATTTGTCCTGCAGGCATTTGCCCTGTCGCCATTTGCCCTGATGGCATTTGTCCGGCTGGCATTTGTCCTGCAGGCATTTGTCCTGTTACCATTTGTCCTGCTGGCATCTGGCCTGATGGCATCTGACCTGATGGCATTTGTCCTGCAGGCATTTGTCCCGCAGGCACTTGTACCGCAGGCATTTGTCCTGCCGGCATTTGCCCTGTCGCCATTTGCCCTGCTGGCATTTGTCCGGCTGGCATTTGTTCTGCAGGCATTTGTTCTGCCGGCATCGCAGGCATAGTTGTAGTGGAATTAAGGGTTGCGATACTGATGCAGTTGTAATTTATCAGCCAGTTCTCAGTCTTGGACATGATATCCATTTGCATGCAAACAGTTATCGATCTAAAACAGTGTTTCGTAAATGTGAATATTCCATTTTTTTTCGCGAAAAAACTATAGATTACTGGCTAAAATGTATAATCTCTGAAACTATACCAGGCCTACCTTGGAAATTGAGAAAGTTCCATAACATCGACGCAAACGAAAGAATGAAAGCAGTCTGGGATCGAGGTGCAAACTTTAAATGCTCTGTAATCTAGATCAAACAATAAATTATTCATTCGATGAAAAAATGCGAAAATTTATGTAACATATATTTTAACATTAGTAATTTATAATTGTTACCTATGATTGAGACGTATCGAATGGTGTTCGAACCCAACGTGATGTTCATACTCAAACCAGTTTGCGCATAAGTAAAGTTCACGCAAACTGGAGAATCGGTTGGAAAAAGAATATGATTTGTTTAATTATTGCTGGTGATTGCCATGCATCATAGGATCTCCATTTTTAACTACCATTCAAGGGACTTACGATTTCTTGCGATTCCTCGAAGTAGAAGCGTAACGCTTTGACAACAGGAGCAACTAGACGTGGTTGGACATGAGCAAGTCCTTTGATTTATCGAAACTGTTCTTTGAAATAAAAATCCAGTTGACAAATGTGTCCCTAGAAAAAATAACGTGTGAATCCCTGATTTGTAATCGAAAAAATGAATGTATCGTCGTAACTGCAATTCGTATGTACGCACTTCCCATCACAGCGGCGAGTGGTTTGATCACCGAAAAACTCCCAGAGATTAAAATCATCGCCAAGCAACAACTGACCAATAGCCAATTTCTCATTGTCGACGTTTTATGATATTCGATGAATGATATTTCAATTATTATTGAAAATATGCGTTTCACAGCTTTGGAACTAAGCCAAGATTCAATACTTTGGATAATTGATGAAATACTCCGATGGAACGGTGCAAGTTCGCAGCGAATGTTCCATCGAATGAAGACACACTGGCGAATAATGAGCAGAAAAAGTTGCGTTTGAACAGTGGTAGCTGAACTGCGGGGTACAGTTTGAACAGGATGCAATTATCTTTTGAAAAAGCACGTTTGAAATTATTTTCAGTGCGTTGAGGGTCCTTTCATGCTAGTTAATACCACATCCGTAAGAATTGTAAATCGCATTGTCGCATTCGGTGCATTTTTACTATCGCAATTACTGACTAACACCTTTGTACATGCGTAGACCTATGTTTATACACAATACGATTTAAACTCATGTCAACCTATTTATCCTACGTGTCAAGGTAAATACGATGTTTTGTTTTCTTTTTCATTCGTTTCATTCACAATTAAACATTCTTTCCACACAAACAGAAATTGTGCATACCTACGTACTACAATAATGTTGAAAAAAAAAAATCTCATTTATAGTAGCACAAGGTCTTATCATATTCTTTCATAAAAGATAATGAACCGAAACTGAAGAGAAAATTTCTTTTATCACTGCGTTACAAAATAAATTTCTTCAAACTGCATAAACATGCAATATTTTCGCACCAATCAATTTTGAATCATACAATCAGATTGGAAAGAAGGAAAAAAAAAAAAATTAAGGCCGGACAATTGATAGTTTCGTGAATGATCGACCGAAAGATAAAGTCACCGAGATTGATAGTTTATCTAAATAAGCCAAATGCCGATGTGATAAACTTAGCGTTTATATTTTGTGTGGGTTAGTGCGCTGTGAAGCGCAAAGCTCGTACCATCACGCTTAACTATATGACTTCGAAAGAAGGTGACTATAAAAAAAAAAAAGAAAAGGAAAAAAAAACCACACGTATAACTGAACGATAATACAGGAAGTAGAATTCCATGCAGTTATACGTATTACATACTGTTTATATAATTCAATTTCTATCTGTTTGAAGTTCATAGTTACACGTGTATGTGCGAAGATAAGCAACTCATCGACACAATATATTCGTTAAACTAAAAATCGAGCATTGGTCAAAATTGAGGAATACAGAATCCAGTTATAAAGCTATTGGTGTATATTGAGTGCGGGGATAATTTCCGAGTGAAAATTCTTCCATATCGCGATATTCGAAGACATCGAAAACCATGATCTTTTACCAAGTGAAAAACATCAACCAACACGCATTTCTCACCCATCCGGAGCCCGTTTGGACAGAAATAAAAAAATTCCTTCGAGAGGCTTGGCAGTTGCTGATAATGAGAGAATTTATACCACAATTCGCCTTTGAGATTGAGTATCTGTGATGCACTGTTACTCAACACGATATACCGAGATGCGATTATCAGCGCATGGTGAATTCGCTTGTAGTGCCATAAATTTTACTGTATATTTCGCCACATATATATATATATATATATATATATATATATATGTCTAAATCGGTAGATTGTTGAGCATTATTTGAATAACTATGAAAAAATCTCTTTCATTACGATCTTCTGCTAATCTATGTATAAAGTACACGGTTCGATTTTATTTACATGCCTCAAATGTTATAAATATAATTTATTAAATATTAAAATTATCGGTATACAGTTACATTGATTATTTTTTAAAGTCTAAGAAACCCTCATCGTCGTCGTCGTCGTCGTCGTCGTCGTCTTCTCCTTCGTATTCGTCGTTATCCGCGTCGTCATCGCCGGTGTCTTCGTCTCCTGGCAAAAATTGGAGTCCTAAGCCTCCACCATCCTCCGGTTTCACAACCGCCACGCCGTTAGCTCCAAGTCTAAGACAGTCTAGGCCAACCTGTGATTGAAAAAATCTTTTTCACTCGATGCATCGATTGGCTAATAATTGATCAGAAAAATAAATTCTAACAATCCGTAATCAATCTCCGAAATGAACGTAGACAAAATCAAATTTGATTGAGCGAATGGCCATCGGTCACGAAGTCATAATTATCGAGTCTATAGTCGCACCGGAAATCGGAATGCGTTTATCATACACATTAAGAAGGTCATACTCTAGCTCGTACTATCCTTTATAGCTTTCCTTTTCCATTATGGCTGCGAACTAGTTTCAGAATTAAAAACATCGTACAGAGAAATCGGCACGATGAGTGGACAACTATGTAGCACTTTAATGGCAATGTAATTTACGTTTTTATTGGTACTATATGGATGAGAGGGAAAATACTAACAAACTAATCAAAGCGTCACGTGTTTGTAGTCAGGCTTATCTCAATCAGCTCTGTTTTTTTATTAGTTTTTCTTATCACTATATACACGGTCTTTTATCTTTGTCTTATCAATATCAATCAATAAGGAGGCACATCACCCCGATTAGCTGACACTTTCAATCTGAAATTATTGCGACAGCGATGCGATTAGTTCGGGTAAAAAAAAAAAAAACAATGGGCATAAAGATGAAAATAGACACGAATCTGCAGTGGCGACTATTAGTAGTATACATGTCGATCGAGGTAATGGAAGTGTAATTGCATGACCCAATTCGTTTTGCACATATGTATACATAGGCTAGAGCGAGGATAATAAAATGATATTACGAACCTTGAAAAGCGTAGTGTCCTGGAACTTTCCCTCCATGTTGACACACGCGTGTACATTTCTACCCTGGAAATAAATGTTGTAGAATCTAACGCACGCCCTCACAACCGGAATACGTGGAACCGGTACACAGAAGGGACTCGGATTTTTACCTTGCAAAAGAAAATGATAATAATAATTGATTTTGTTACTCATTCTGCAGCATTTTCTCGCAAAGATCACCGACTGCCTTGACAAAGAGTTAAAAAAAAAAAAAACAACATAAAATCCAAAAAACTAAAGCATACCGGAAACGCTTCTCGTATAGAGAACTCTATCGTTCATTAGAACGTTCGCTGTGAACCTGAAGTCATCCGGATCGTATGTGATGTTGACACAAGCTTTTTGGCGAAAAGTACTGAGCAAAATTCTCGAGCAACATCCGCACAGTCCGTTTGAACACTGGCATGGTCCTTGTCTGGTTGCAGTCACTTGTGTTTGTCCAGTGGTCGAGTTTTCTGCTGCTTGTTTCGAAACAAGCTTAGGGATTTTAGTAGGATTAATCTTAAGCCGATCCTTTTCAGCTATAGATCTAAATACTTCGTTGTCTGCCGATGCAGCTTCGATATCCTTTGTCTGGGATTCTCCACTTTGACACAGCGCAATTAGTAGGATAAAACCAACGCCGAGTGCAGCCTTCATTTCAGTTTTCTCTTATAGACGTTAAAACTATCAGAATTTCTTCAAGGATGTTAAGTTAATACGACTTATGTCATGGCGAGACTATAACTGAAATAAACGTCCGGACTTTCCGACTTCGAAGAGGCTTCGATCGCGACTGTTCAAACGTAACGAATACGGGGATGACCCCAATATGAGGAGAAATTTAGGTCCAGTTTCAAACGCTTTCCTATACTCTTATCGTTCATTCATTATGGTTTTAGGCTTGATTAAGATCCTTAGACTCCTTCGAATTACATATATTCAAATTTTCCAAAAACCAATAACAACCTGAGCGTAAAAAAAATTCATTCACTCTAACTCGCACCATTTATAATACCCAGAAATGACCTCTCGTTACACCCACTTCAACATCCTCATTTATGATTGCACGTGACTCAGGTATTAAGGTAGACACCAATTATCAATTCCATGTAAAAAAAGTATTTAGAAAGTAACGGAGTTTAATAAATAAATATGTAGTATCCTTACAGATAAATTACAAGCTACTGATTCACACATCCTGGCACATACGTATACAAGGTGATCAAAAATAACCGCACCACAGGCCATGGGTGCATTTCTTATATATGGACCTGTGGTGCGGCGATTCTGAATCCCCCTGTATGTATATATATATATATATTAATAGAGTTCAAAATTTGAGTTGGCCGATATTGTTCTCCTCCTCGAGGCTGAGAGAAGAAGTAGTGCTGTTTACCCCAGCCTCTGAATCACTAGTTTCGAAATCGACTACATCGTAAATTTCTGGCTCTGCGATCATCGGAGAAACAAAATCAACATCTGGATCAGTATTGCCCCCATTACCCTCTGGTTTTACCCATGCGATACCGTCAGTACCGATCTTAATGCAGTCGAAATGAAGTACTAGAATCGGAGACTGCACAATTCTGGTCTCGAAATCTATACATGCCTGGAGATTGTTGCCCGGCATATGTATGTTGTGAAATCTTATGCAAATGTCGATCGCAGGGATGTACGGAAATGGTACGCAAATTGGCGGTGGATTTTTTCCTGGAAAGAAATGACATGGAAAATAAAAAATAAACTCTGTCCGGATTATTTTCAAAGAATATATATATGTATATCTGCTCACCAGATATTTTGTTCATGAAAATGTTCCTGTCGTTCATAGCCAGCTCCATCTTGATAGAAAAATCGTAAGGATCATATGTGAAGTTGGTGCAAGCCTTTTGGTCAAATTTAATCCTTGTGATATTTATACCAGCGCAGCATCCGCAAGATAAATCCTGACAGGCACATGGTAAGCTCCGAAATCCGATTCTGGTGTAAGGGAGTCTTGCAGAGTCTTCAATTTCGGTTTTTAGCGTTAAATTAGTGACAGGATCGTAGTAGGCGGTTTTGTAATTATCAAAAACTGAAAGGAAATGAAAATTGGCCGGTGAGCGTAATCCCGTAAACCATGGATTTTTTTTTCTTGTCTTTTTGCATCTCAGTCGCGGACGTGTTGCCATAGCAACGTATCCAGCATCCCAGATCAGCAATCACCTTTGAGAAGCCAGTGAACTCACATGGCCCTCAAGGTCACGGTCAAGCAGTTACCATACTTTCCTTTTTACACCGTATACACACACATCCACATATTGCAGATATACAGCGAAGGATACACTGATTAATTTCTGCCAAAATTGGTCTGAATGATTACCCTACCTTGTCTCTGATTCGCGGTTAAAGCTGTTTCGTAGGATTGTATCAGAGCAAAAAACGTCACCAAGCAAACGATGATCACTTTTGCCATTTCTTTGCTCACGCGCTTGAACTGAGGGTTTGAAACACAACCTCCGTCAAGCAAGGACGGGTTTGAAATGACTGGAAGAGGTGTGCTTGTAGATGCGTATACTAGTATAGAGATGTACCTACTCAAGGAATCATCAATATGCGTTACCCGCTTTCGATAGAAAGTCACAAATCATTTAATTTTGCATAATTCTGCAATGATTTATTCCGTTAGAGTATTGGATTGTTTTTTCATGTTGACTATGCAGGGTCGACTAATCGTTAATATGAATTGGCGATTGATCCAGATATCAGCACGGTCATGGAAATATGAAAAAAAATGAAGGTTTATCAATAGATACTCGTTTATTTTAACTTAGAAAGATAATAAATTACATAAATACAGATATTAAATACATAAATATCATGTTAGTACGAAATAAGTTATTATTATCAACATTTTTTATGGCTTAGCTCGTGGAACGGTTCTAACTCATTTTTCCTATTCCACATAATCGCTTTACTAACTACAAGTTGAGTGGCAATTCCAACTTATCCACTAAACTATGATCTAATGTTTCATCTAAAGTCTCATAACTTTGCTTTGACGACCGCCTCTCATGTGTCTCTGCTGTCGTTTCCTCGCCAACATCTCGGCTAATCCAAAACCATAGTCACCATCGTCTTCTTCTGGGTCTTCAGCCTCGTTGTTAGAAATTTTATCAACTTTTCTCTTTTTCTTAGCGTCACTCGTCAATTCTGTTATCAGAGCATCCTCTTCCTCGTCGTCGTCATCGTCCACGATGCTTTCCTCCTCACTTTCGACCGCCTCTACCTGATCGCTTGCAGGCTTTGCCGAGCTGCTATCTTCCGTTTCGTTTTCATCATCCTCATCTTCATCCTCATCCTCAATTTCATCAACTTCTGCTTCTTCCTCCTCCTCTTCCCCATCCTCATCGACAGTTTCTTCTTTCTCGTCTTCGTCCTCGTCCAGACTACTGACTCCTAGGATATCGTCGTCATCATCCTCCTCCTCCTCCTCATCTTCGGATTGTTCTACCTCGTTTTTAACCGGATCAGGTTTACTAACTGGCTTTTTGTCATCATTTTGTATAGCATTTACAGTGCTGGATGTAGCCGTGGGCTTCTTCACTGGAGGTCTATTAATTTTATTAACAATAATCGATGGCTTAAAAACGGCTTCTTCCGGCTTGATGACGACTTCTTCTTGAACCGAAGACTCCGCAGTCTGAAGAACGGTATTTTCTTGTATGACCGATTCTAGCGGTACAGGATTCTCCGAAGTGGCTAAAGTCGTCGGTTCATCTGCCACTGAGTCGGTGTGATGATCCTCGACGCCAACATCTTGAGAAAGATTCGTAGCTGGTAGACCTTCCTCTACAGGCTTCGGTGCTTCAACCACTTCCGTTTTTATCGGGACTTCATTTTCGGAGGGAAGTGATTCGACTATGGTCGGAGTCTCGCTTATCGGTTTTGTTAAGAGAGGAATAGAAATCGGTATGGGAAGTGGAGTTGTAACTTTCGGTTTTTTTGGGGGAGAATCATCGTCCCCGAAAATATCGAAGAGAGATCCCAATCCCAAAACATCATCTTCGTCATCGTCCTCGTCATCCTCCTCATCATCACTGGCGGAAGATGATGGAACTGCGTTACCAGACGGTACGACATCGCTGTCCTCGTCGTCGTCGTCCTCGTCATCGTCGTCGTCGTCGGATCCAAGTCCAAAAATATCGTCGTCGTCTTCATCGTCGTCAGAACTTGAGTCGGATTCAACGACTGGCAGAGGCTCTGCGGGACGTAGTTTCAGTCCATCAGGTCCAAACCTGAAATTTGACGAATAGATCGATGAATACCAACGCCTTGAAAATTTTTGTGAGTATTCTTCCATTATTCTACTCATACCTGAAGCAGCTGACTCGTAGACTGGCTTCTACCCGATTAGAGGATTCCAATTCGAGTCCAAGACAAGCTTTGAAATGGTCTCCGGCTTCTCTCTGGATTGAGTAAATCCTTCCACAAAATTTTGAGAAACCTCCTGGTAAAGGAACGCATACAGGTCTTGGAGATTTGCCTGAAATTAGCGAGAAGTCAAATATTAGAGAATGAAACGTTGATAGTAATTGGTGTACAGTAGAAATTCGATATTCCTGGAAGTGTTTTGCGTCAGAGTGAGAGAAAGGAAAAAAATATCAGTGAGTCATATATGGGAGAAAGTAGTTGCCGACTACTTCCTGATGCACAAACAAAGCGTGGCGCGAGAAACTAACGGAAATCGGCCAACATACACACACTCACATACGTCACATGTCATATTCTTTTAAATTCATATCAGTATATGGACATACGATATATTCAAAGATAATTATAATGTTTACTAACCATTCACTACAGTACTGGTCAAGATGTTATCTCCGAAACTTAACTGCAATGCCATATTGTCACCCTTCAGATATTGAACGGAAGCACATCCTGAAAAGAAGAAAAAGACAAAAATAGTATGTAATGTCATAGATATAAATCTGTTTTGAATAATTCCCACGTCATGAACAGCACATTGTGTTTAATGGGCGAATTGTGTGTTATACCTGGTCCCTTCAATTGCACCACTGGTATATTGAAATCTCTGCAACAGTTGCAAATGTTATCATTGCAGGTACAGTATTTGTTCACATTGTCAGTTGCCTGTTTGAGGGATATCGTTGATACTCCAATGTGGCTTTGTTTCATCACGTCATTAGCTGCTCTAAGGACTCTGTCCAGAGTGATGACGTCGTTGCTATCTGAATACAGGATATAAACGGTGAAAAAAACGATCCTACGATATCCACGATTGTTAGTTCACGAAACAGAACTAGCTGGACATTTTTTATACGAACCAATTACTCTGGCATAAGCTGCGAAAGCGACGAGTAAGAATATGAGCAGAAGCTCAAACACCATCGATAATCGCATGATGATGAATCGAACGTTTTCTTTGCTTTCTGTAATGGTGAAAGAATTTTCATTTTTTTTTTTTCCAACGTTAATTATGAGCTAATTAACGAGTTGCGGTTATCACCGCGAAATATCTAGCAACAATATTTCAAGCTCGTGAATTTATAATCCCTTTGTTTCAACCGCGGGATATAATGCAATTAAATTAAAAATGCAACTCAATTACTCCGTATAACACGAGTGTACAGTCTAATTCATATGGCATACGTATATATGTATGATACGGTAGTTTCTCGTGTAAAACAGCGTTAAATCCTGCGCGGTCCTTCGGGCGTGACCGAATGGCCTACATCCTCGACGGTCACGGTCAAAGACCACTTTGAACCGCCACGAAATATCTAGAACTGTATATACCAAGTAACAACGGCGATGGCCGTACAAGTCAAGGAAGTACTTCTATATGGTCAACAAATGGAAGAACTTGGGTCCTCAACATGGCTAACTGGGCTGAACGCTTTGGCATTAATGTCACGATCTGACTCCACAGTCTAGGATGCACGATATGTCGCTGCATATAACATATACCTATACATATACGTGATGGTATATAGGGGATTGAGCTACTGTTACTTTCCAACTATTCTTACATCAATTTCAATTTTACCCAAAAAGTTTACTAGAAAAAAAAAAAAAGGATTTTTATCAAAGATAGATTCCGCAGGAATAACTCAGGAATGAAAGTCTACCCAGAAATATTTGTATAGATACGTTAAATTTCAGTCTCTACGCTCATTGCATCCGGGTTTATGAAGTTTTCAAGATTTTCTTTCATTCCGATCCCTCGAGAGATGAATCGTCAGATTTCGGAAACGCGATTTTAATATATATATAACTGCAGATTGCATGATTGAGACGAAACGACATCGAGATGAAAGATTGCAGTTAGTTTAGGGTATGTATATGTTGGGGTCTGAAGTCGAGAGGATGATCCCCACCACGTTAAGACACGGTAAGAAAGAATGAAAAAAAAAGCGAGAGAGAGAGTAAGAAAAAAAAAACGAAAAAAAAAAAGATGTAACTTATAAAGTTGAACGAATTTCACTTACCTCAAAAATAAATGTGCCAAATATAAAATTCCTTTCGGTTGTTTACCAGAGACTAAATCGACCCTACTCCTTTACCGTATCTCTACAGTTGATTTTTCGACTCTTAATCTTACGGAGGCCAATGTCCAACTGAAGATTCCGCTTAACTCCCCCCAAGAGTTTCTTTAAGTCGGTCATCCACAGGCCCCCACTTCCGTCCAGCACCTCGCTCACAAACGGAAGGTAGGTAGCTATTACTCCTTTACCTTTATCACCTTCTATACTTATATATGCACCGCGACACACACTGGTTTAAATATAAAAAAAAAAAGAAAAGAAAATGAAAGAAACATTGAAAAACAATTATCCTATAAACACTATATTCCAGAGCCCGTACGTAATATGTGTAATGTGTATGTACAACCGCATCGTAAGTACGTGAGGATGCATTCTGTGCATCTAAAATCAGGACCTTGACTATTAGGTAGTTAGCAGCTTTCAGAAACTACGACATATCGTCGCATACGTGTCTCGGTATAATTTAAGATACTCATAAATATGGATTGAGCATTCCGAGTATCGTTTAAATCAAATTTTCTTCAGTTGTGCGAAAAAAATGAAGATTCTGTATCCCCGAAGAGATGTTGAAATCGTTTCTCCGTCAGAATTTATTCTAAAGAATTATATTATTTGAATGAACGAGCGGCTGTTGCAGAAATTTAGGATCTGAAACAGGAGGAAATGTGGTTTTGCATGTGCGTAGTTATACCTATAGGAGTAACTTTTCTCCCGCAGAAAAATATTAAGGTTGAATTTCTCCTGGACAGACCGTGACGTCACCGGTTAACCGAGGAAGGAAATATAAATAAATCTGTCAAAACACGAGGATAGGTGCTGGTTGGTATTTTGGTGGATAAAAAGACCTTTCTCCGGTTAGTGGGTCAAAGAAAGTTGTGCTCTGTATAGTGGTTTGCCTTGGATAATAATTTTTCGTCCATATCACCCCGTGGCCGTCACTAACCAAGAATAAAAATACCGATACTTTAGGACCCCTCGAACGACGAGGATGTGAATAAATTGTCCGAAGTACAACGCGGAGATCGTTATAGAGTTCGTGCTTTTGTCTCTACAGGATCTTTGAACCGATGGTCTCCCATATTGGACAGTGAGATATGTAGGCCAAGCTGGTAACAGGTTTTTATATAATCTTACGGGTATTCGAAGTCGGGCTCTTAGTCGTTAAACGTTATTTATCTACATTATCTAATTACGTTTTGAATTCGATCAGGTTTATTGACTTCGTATTTGGCCCTCTTTTTCGATTACGTTTTTTATAATTACGAAAATGATCGGTGTGATAACCGTTCTCCGGAAATTATCCACCGAGAGATTCAGGCAAAGATATAGCGAATCTCGTTCATATAAACAGACGAGAAGAATTTTCTCCGCAAAACCATAAACTCCCGAATTTCACCTGGCATTTTTCACACCTGTAATACATACATACATACATCAAGCAGGAAATTCTTTGTTCATTGATTGTGCTTACGAAAGTGACAGAATATAACAGTGAAAGATATTATACCCGGTGCAGAGCGAGGTGATAGTGACAAATCGCGACGAGGAAATGCCTCGGATATCCCGTAGGGTATAATAATGCTTACCGACGTTCATTTCAATTTTAAAGGTCGGGAGTTCAATAACCAGGCACAATGGACCGTTTAGAAATTGGCAACGCTCTTTTATATACACCCACGCTCGTATCGGTTGACAAAAATCGGCCTCGCCTCAGGTGAGCGGAAGAACCTCAGAGCCGCAAAGACGCAAGTCGATTGCTAAATATATAAGAGCTTTCGTTTCTTAGCCACAGTAATTGACGATCATCGTCAGTTCACTCAATTGTCCAGAAAAAAAAACGTAAACAAGAAAAAAAAAGGAAAAATTTTCAAACCGCATACACTGATCTAAAGAAAAATCTAAAAAGTCGAAAAACTAGCACAAAAATCGTTTTTTTTTTTTTTATTGTTTGGATGAGCTTCTTTTTTTTTTCTTTTTATACCATTTTTTTGGATCTGAAATTATGGAACTGGTTCATAATCCATTTTTATTTTTTATTTTTTCTTTCAATTCTGTTTTTGATTTTTCTTATAAAGACAAGAGACAATGCTGGATCACGTCGCATCTTCCTCGATCGAGCTAGGCTTCGGGATAAGTTAGGAGAGCTGGTAGATGGGAATAAAAAGGACATGAGACCTTGCGTAGCCAAGGTACCGATTCAGGTCACCCGGTAACCCAGATGAGGTTCCTTGCCGCCTTAGCTCGTCCAATGACAAGGTCTCCCCGCCGATCTCTGACCAATAACATCGCTTCTTTTCAACCCACGATTTACTCGGCGCGTATGAGAGTCGCGTGCTCGGTGTCTCGGCAGATTTAAGCCTGTTCCTTGGCGGGCAGGATCTCCGAGACGTCTGCCTTTTACAAATTTCCGTAACGTTTTCCGCCGCTTTTTCACATATACGATTGTTATACACGTCGCGAAAGTTTTTTTTTTTTTTTTTTTTCCACACACACATATTATAGTTTTCTTTTCTTTTTCTCTATTACGTAGGTATATATTCATAAGTATATACCTGTGCCTATATACGCGCGGTTTCAGTTAGTCAGTCAGTCAGTCGGTCAATCAGTCAGTCGTTTTAATTATTATTTCACGTCACGTTTTTGAATAAAATAAAACCGTTATTTATAACCGTTAATTAAATTAGAAGAAAAGAAAAAAAAAAAAAAAAAGTTACAAGAAATAAAATAATATAACATGAATATCACGGTGAAGTTTTTCGTCCTTTGCTCAGTGATGGTAACCGTATCCTCGGCAGGAATTCTTGGTGAGATTTTCATAACACACAATGAGATTAAACTTATTAATAATAATAAAGAAAAAAAAACACACTTTCAGCAATTATTTCTGTAAATATAGTATATATCCATACAAGTGTAATCGACTTCCTCTTCACTCTCGTTGTATCTAGATTTTCTTGAACAAGGATATTGCTAGAAATATTTCTAATCCAGCTACTATATCCTTATGCTATATGAGAATTTATGAAAGGAGTAAAATTAAATGAAAAAACTCATTCAAAAAAGTTTTTATAATATCGAAAATCTTATCGTATAGATTATTATAAGATTGTTGAATCAGTAAATATCAGTGATTTAATCAAGATCAATTGGGCATTGTATCGTAATGTATATATCTACTAATCAACTCGAAACGCTAAGTGGTTTCTGTACTAATGAAGATGTCGTTCACGTCTTGTCCCATTAACGTAGGAAAGTAACTCGCTAGAAATCCTCTATAATCTGGCACACTGCAACGGTATGTCAGCCTTGTTTTTTGTCTGAAGCAAAAAGAACAGGAATTCAAATCCAAATCCAAATTCAAATTTAAATTCAAATCCAAATCCAAATTCAAATTCAAATTCGAATTCAAATTCAAATTCAAATATAAATTCGATCAGCTGAAAGAACCTTCAACTATTCGGAAAATACATGTCAGAAAAAGAAAAAAAAAAAAAGCATACGAGGTTTACGATACAGTTAGAATTTTGAATATCGTGGTAAAGGTTTGTAACGGTAAATATGTTAAAATGTAAAGAAAATTTATTCAAAAAATATTTAAAATAGACTCACATAACAAACCACACGCAATAGATACCCTATTTTCTTGGGGACTCGCTGAAACCGAAGCTCGATCTACAACACCACCGTCAAAGTGTCTTTGTCAAGCATCCGGCTGCCTCTGCTGTGTCGACCTTAATTTAACAGCAGCCATTGACCTGGGAGGTCCTGCCTGTCTGAATATTAAACAAAAGGATGAAAACGTAACGTTGAATATGAGCTTCTCAGACAACCCGATGCACAACGCAACCATACGTTTAGGTAAATTTATGCAAATTGGATCACGAATTAACTGCATGAATGAACACACGATCAAATATATTTTTCATATTTTTTAAATTGATCGATTAAACAGTATTGAAAATTTTGTTCCTTTCGTGTATATAGCTGAAGCAGCGAACAAGAGAACCTGCATGGACCTTTTGTCAGACTTGGCCCAAATCTGTGCGACTTTTACGTCTGTAAAGGAAACTGCATCTGGCCACGATGGTTGTTTAGCTGTTGAACCAGCCCTCCTAGGTACTACACAGGCCGTTTATCCCATAGGTTGCTTCAACTTCAATCAGGGCAACATTCGACAACTGGATAACGCAGTGTAAGTAAACCGCGATAAACAGTTGTCCACTATCGTGCGGGCGAAACGCAGCTTTCACCCGTGACACGTACGTGATCATAAAATTTCTACAGATACCTACTCGCGCGTATGCCTATATTATGATAGATTTTTCGTCCTTATTAAATGCACCGTAAAAAAATTTGTCACATACCTCAACGCCTCGTTTCAATGTATAATAATTAAAACGAGAAAGAAGAAACGTTGAGAAAGAATCCTGAAGCTCCTTGTTGAATTAAAGACTCGTTTTAACAGGCCGGAAGTACCTGAAGCACCCGAGACTTCTGAGTCAACGGAAACGACTGAAGAGGATCAGGACTACAACTTAAATACTGAAGAAATAATAGCTGCTGTATCCGCGAGTGCTGAGCAAGGAATTGCCCTGTTTTCTCAATGGCTTGGGCTGAACTTGAATCCAAAATTGAATGAGACAAGCGCAGTTGATCCTGAAGTTGAAGAATCTGATGAAGCCCCAGCGTCGGCGAGGACTTCTAGAAAATTGGGAGGATTTCAGGAGGATAAAAGCGACGAAAGATTCAAGCAGATTTTAAGCGCCCAGGATAATATACAGAAGGAATCTCCGAGGATTGGTCAATCCGTTGACGTTGAGACGACTTATGTTTACACAGAACCACCCCGTCCTGGACAATTAGTTACCGTTGTGCAACCAGAGGCGGTCAAAGAACCGGAAGTACCGCAAGGAAATCTCGCTGTTGTTCCTCGCGAGTCTAGGAGGGGTGGAAGGGCTTATAATATTCATCAACATGTTAACGAGGTCTAGAGTCTCGTTCGTGGGGATGAAATTTAGTGCCTTTTTTATATAATACAGCGCAAAACTCGACTCCAAATTACATTTCTTTTCTTTCAATGGTATTTTCTATTTTATTTTCATTTTTATTATTTATTTTTTGAAACTTTGGCAACCCTGATTTAAAGAATGGCGAATTTGACGGAAAATTATCATGGATTTTGAGCCAAAAATTGGTACTTGTATTCTGTCTACCTCTTTGGTCGTTAGAATCTAGAATTTTTTTTGAAAAATCTTATTTCCCGCGATTTAGGGTTAAATGGGGAAAGATTTCGGATTCGTTTTACTGAAAAAATAAAAACTACTAATTTTCATCTTGGAGATGAATTTTAAAGTTTTGTTAATATAGTCGCTGATTTTTCTATAATTTATACAGTTGAAACGGATGAAATTTTCTTTGTGGTAAAGCTGATCGATATACTATTATAAAGGCACAATTTAATATGGTAAAGTTTCTATGTTTAATTTATTTATTACTGTTTATTTGTATATTAAGTTACACGATTGCATTTTAAAATGTGCTGCACTTACGCGTATCTATACGCGTAATACATATACATATATATTATATTATATTATTTAAGATAATTGTATAAAAGATATATATTCATATATATATACATATATATTATATACATGTATATATAGGTATATATATTGTATACGTTCTTTAAAGAAATAAAAAAAATTCTAAAATATACATATATATATGCGTATTTATTATATTCGATCATCTGTATATATATATATATATATATATATATATATAATATTATGTATATAATTATGTAAAACGATAATTATTGTATAAAGATTGTATAAATATATCTACGTTTAAGTTGTTACGCAAAGATCGTTGATTATTATACGTGGACGCGTTTTATTTACTTTTTTTTATTTTTATTGATTTTTTATTTATATTATTGTTTTTTTGTTCTTTTATGTTTTTCACTAGTTTTCGAAATGATCTTTATGCCTGTCGGTTAGGAAGAATAAAATAAAATAAACAAATTCATAATTATATAATGTACATATATTATATGAAGGTACATAAGCTACATATATAATATATGAGGAAAAAGGAATTTAAAAAATTTACATAACGTCAAAAAGATCTTCAATATACATGATATATATCTATAATACCATTAACATACATAGGTATATATATATATATATATATATGTATATATATCGGACGACCACCAATTATTAAATTATCGTCAATATGTTGACTAATTATTATCATTTATTATCAAAAAATTACTTCGTTTGAGCGAAAATCTCTTAATTCTATAACTATATATATATAAATATATATAAATGTATATATAGTATATATAATATATTTAATTCATTCGTTACACCTTGGGGGATTCGTTATACATTTATATAATATATATACTATAATTATGGGCGTGTAAAAAAATTTACGTAATAAGCTATGAAGATAAAAAAAATAAAACAAGTTTAATGTGAAAGAAAAATAATGAAGAAGGGGGGAAAAAAAAAAGACTGCAGGACTAGATGCTAAAGTGATTTGTGTCTTAAAATAAACATTATAATTATTATTTCGACGTTTTAGTTTTGATCGTTTCTTATTTTTTTTTATTTATTATTATTATTATAAAATATAATTAGTTTTCTTTTTTTTTTCTCTCTCTCTCTTTTTCTTTTACTATTATCCTTTCGATTTTCAACTTTGTAAAAATATTTTTCTTTCTTTTTTTTCTCTTCCTCTCTCTATTTTTTTTTTTTTTTTTTTTTTTCTTTTTGGGCTTCATCTTTGGGCGAGCACTGTCATTTATAAACTACGGTTAAAAAATAATTCGATTCTTAACTTGTAGTTTGGACTTTGGATTTCCTGATTCATACACCGCGACTATAACTAACATTATGCTATATTATATCTTAAAAGTTATTATCGTTAGGCCTTTATCTAGGATATATGATATTATATACTATCTTCGATCATTAGTCAATACTATTCCCTAAAATCCGGAACATCTATATTAATTATTTGACACAAATACAACCGCGTATATCATCATTCGAGGTTCACTCAATCTATCATAATCATATTATATCATATTATTAATAATTAATCATTATAGATATAATTATTATTATTATTCACCGGTCATAAAGTGTATAAATGTTATATCGTGATCATGATACACAGATCGCAAAATTTGATAATTGCTTACTTTACTTCACTCATACGAGATTTTCGTTTTTCTTTTTTTTTTTCTTCTTTGTTTGTTTTTCTTGCAAAAAATTCCTAACTCGCTACGAATATATATAGGTATACAATACATAATGTAGTATATATATATATATAGTATGAAATCTATACCTTTAACATATATATATTATATACAATATTATATGTCCTACATACTATAAACCGTATATAAGAAGGTTTTTATTTTATTTTTTTTATTTTCGGGGTCATGGAATAATTATTTTTTTTTTTTTCTCTTTCGTTTCTTTCATCTCCCGAAGAAAGATTTATGATTTCCATAAAATCATCAGTTACGTACGAAAGAAGAAAAGAAATTGGCATATACAGTTCAATCGCTTTCATCAGCTTCCCATCTGGAATATATATAATTATATACGTCTTCGTTGCTTTAATATTTCTTAATTAAAAAAATGACAGCCAATTTAACAGACAGTCCAGCCTAATAATAATATCAATATCAATATTAATATTAATAATAGTAATAATGATAATAATGATAATAATAATAATAATAATAATGTCAACAACAATAATAACAACAATAACAATTAATTTACGAAAATCTGCCGATGAATATTTACACTATACCTACGATGGACCAGAATTGGGAAGCTGTATTTCGAAATTTCTTTCTTTCTTTTTCTTTTCTTTTTTACTCTCTTCTCTTTTTTAAAATCTTAATATCTATAGGGGTAATATTTGAAGATATATTTTATAACATTATTAATCAATAATATAGGTATAGGAATAGTAGATCGAGATAATAATTAGTGATGAATTTTTTTACGAAGGGAAGAACCGTGTCCCACAAATGTTGAATTTCCTTTTTTTTTTTATTTATTTTTTTTTCATTTTTGATATGGTTGCTTGTATATACGATAGCTTGTCAGCTGGTTTTTATTTTCCTTCTTTTTTGCTTCGTTTTTTTTTTTTTCCAATTTTTCTTTTATTTCATCGGTTACTCAAAGATTTTCGCTCTTGTTAATATAGCCGGGTTTCATTTAGTTAACAGTTTGCAAAGGCGTCGGCGGTACGGCTGGAGCCAAAGTCAGAGGCTCTCTTTTACGTCTTGAAACACGACGTCCGATGTGCAAAACCACGTCTCCGGCTTTTACTGATTTAAATTCAGCAATAGCTTCGGCATGTGTCATGCCGTGTAAAGGTTTCGAATTAATTGACAATATCTCGTCACCTGAAAGAGAGAAAAAAAAAAATAATAGTTATGAAATATCAGAATCGTTATTCACTTCGAAAAATCGGAGAAACTAAAATCGTAAAATTTTATGATATGCTGATGAGGGTAGACCCTACCTTCTTTTACGGTTCCTAGATCTGAGGCCTGACCATTAAGAAATATTGTTTTTACGTAAATTCCCATGTTGCCTCGAGGGCTGTCTGTGCCTCCAACAATGCTGAAACCCAATCCCTTGTGTCCGGGACCTTTCAAAAACCTGGCAGTCATTATGGTGAAGGAAATCCCGCCTTTTCCTGGTCTAGGAAGAGTGCAAAATCTGGACTCCTCGCCTTCTAAATTTTCATCAATGTCTTCCAGCTCCGAATCGGTGTTCAGGCCTTCATCTGTGTCCTGAGTTCCCTGTAAAAGCGTGAAAAATTTGCTTTGGTCTCTCGTGCGGATAATATTTTCATCGAAAAATGAGAGATTCAACATTTTTTTTGTTTTTTTTTTTTCTTCCTTCTCTTTTCACATCCCAGTAAATGACGAAAGGAAAGGGCAGTTTTATCGCAAGGAATCGTATCTATACTTCAATGTTTGAGTGATAATGAATTTATCCGTTCAAACTCACTTGCCAGACCTTTAGACTAGTCCCCGATGAGTTGGGGATATTAGCAACACTGCGACTGTTTAATCTTCGATTATTTTTCTTTCCCGGACTTCTGCCGGCCCCTAGACTAGTCGGTCCTTCATCAAGGGAGGTAAGAACCCCCGCAGAGCCGGAGGCAGTTGGTGGGCCGGTGTAATTCGAGTTAGAAACTTGTCCTCCGATTTTGAATTCCGTAGTTCTTTTCCTGGACGTGACCCTCGGGATATGAACACTCTCGTAGCTAGAGTCGGAGTGGTTTCTGGGCTTAACGTTGTTACCATTTTTTTGGAACTGTACATTCTCGTACGAATGGTGATCCCTCGATTCGGAATGACTTCTGGCCAGCGTGACCCCCGACCTTTCGGTAAAAACCCTATCGCCACTTTCCCCGTCAGGAGTTCCTCTCGACTTGTGGGATTTTTGGAATTGGTAATTCTCGTAGCACGGATCCCCTCTTGGTCCGTCTCGGTTCTCTGAGTTACTCCGGTGAAGAGCACCGCGGTTATTTCTACCAAAAGCTACATTCTCGTAGCCGTCTTTATGCCCTCCGATATCTGCTATCTTCTGAGAACCGTAAATGAAGCTACCTGATGCATGGGGGCTTTTGCACTGCGGTGAATTAGGGGCACTGATCTCAGCCAAAGTCTCAAGATTGTCGTGGAACGGATACGGAGGCAATGACATAGGCCCGTCCGAATTACCCTCTGGACAATTATTCTCAGTTGTAAAACCTTGGCTTGCCGAGGTGCTCAACGGACTAGGTACGTAAAAATTTGAACCATTGTCTTTTTCCGGAAACACCTCCGTCACGCTGAGCGCCTTTCGCTTTCGTATTCCGGCGTTTATTTTGCTGAACTTACTCCTCAGTACTTGCTGAATATCCGACAAGCCTTTCGATGTACCTGAGCGAGAAAAAGAACAAATAAATTTATTAGTTTATTTATTTATTTATTCATTTATACGCAGGATTACAGTCGGAATGACAATAACCACGAGTGCAGGTCAACCTCGACAATGACTCATACGCTCTCGTACATATTCAACACACATTAAATGTTAAGCAAATATCTGTACTTTGCAGTACTCTCAGACCAACACAAGGCAATCTAATCAACCGACGAGTCGTGTCTCTTAAAGATACTGGAATTAGTCATTACTACAGGACTCGCCGCACGGTCTTGAGTCTTCAAACGAAGTGTATTATATAATTATATCGGATATCGATACTTCATTTCAATTTATTTTCTCCCTAACTCGGATAACTTTTGATCTCGTTGATCGATATTTACCATAAATGTGATAGACGAATGATTTGGTCGATTTTTATACCAGGTATGGTGATATTTTAGGAAAATATTAATAGGCGAATAAATTTAGGTGAAATTTACCCTTTATCCAAATATAGTGATATTTTTAAATTGCGAAGAGTCGGAGTAGGAAATGTCGAAGTGTATCGAAGTGCAGCTGTACAAAATGACCCGATATAATATAATCCATAAACATTAACCTGGTAGCCTTAGAGAACTAGTTTGTAGCAGTTTCTTAGGCGATGAACCTTCCTGGAGTGATTTCGCTGCCGGTGAAACCTCCCGGCTTGTTGGCGTCGATCTTACAGCGTGGATTACACCGCGCGTTGTTCCACCTTGTATAAGAGATTCTTGTGGCTCTGGTATCTCCTGGACTGAACATCTTCGTCTCAGCTTACGCCACCGTTGGCTTATGCTCTTGTTCCACAAGTTAATATCTGTAATTAGTTAGGATCTTCAATTTAATGATCGGTTTCATCGAGATGATCATAAGACGTATTCAGACTGTCAACACCTTTGGTCTTGCAAAAAACCCAAGATCAAAAAATAAAAAATAAAATATGTATATATATACGTATATTCGTGGGTGGATTTTTAAGGTGTAGAGAATTTCGCAAGTTACCGATCAGCCAAGGTTTGCGGAAGGCTTTACGATTAGCTAGAATCGAGATATAGAGATTGGGACATTCGCACGTATCTGCGTATATGGGCGCGACTCCCACGCTAAAATCGTTAAGGCGTGGAATTCGTGTATGTAGAATCCTGTGTATAGATATACCTGTATGCAAATGCATTAACACAATACCAGAAATAGAGTCGTACTTATTCCCACTGTGAAACAGCGAGTGTCTACCTACCTGAAAGCTATGGGTAGAGTATATTTAAGCCGATAACATAACGTGTTAAAAAATCGTATAAAAATGTCTAAATTATGGTTATTTTTACTATTTGAGTTCAAAATGCTGACAAGACTATAACAAAACAGCGTATTGAAATGCCTAAGCTGTTATCTCGCGGAAACAATTTTGACCGTAGGTGCTTTCAACTTATCGATTTGAAAAATCGACAGTGATGTATATTAGTGCGATAAACTAACAGCTATAGATAACAAATTTTTCTTGCTAAATGCCTCGCACAAATATTTCGAAAAAAAATTAATGAGCTGGCGATTTCGTGTTATAAAATTACGAACAAATATGATTAGCGAATGAAATTTTTCAATTACAATTTAGTATTGTGTCCATTTTCGAGTCCGAGTTCCATACCAGTCAGGGTAGTTTTTAGAACATGTTTTTCGTAACGGTAGTACCAAGGGATGCCCTTTCTATCCCTGGCTTACGACACCGTAGGAAAAATTCCCCTTTATTATAGCTGTAGCCATGGACTGAGATTTTTGTTTTATCCTAGTTTGAACGTTAATAAAATTTTCACACAAAAGTCTCTATTCTTCAGTTAGAGCTGGTTATGCATGAATTTGTGTGCGTTCATTTCCGGGGGGCACTGATTTCAATTGTTAATTATATGATATTTGTAAAACTAACGCGTCGCTTGAGTACAATGCGATCATTTCGCTATGAATATTCAGAATTCTTAGAACGATATGGATCACGGTGTCGATCATTTCATTCCTCGATATCGTTTTTCGTTAACCCTCGTATTCCCAATAGCTTCCAATATTATAAAATAGAGTTCATTCCCCGTAAAAATTTACGGAGGGATCCGCGTTTTAGGTCATTATTGCAAATCCGGACTTTCACTTTTTAATTCTAAAACAGTTTTATCACCTGACCGGATATACAGTTTGCATGTTAAACATGTAGGTATGCTTCCCGCACTTTTTCCGCACTTCTGTACTCATTTAATCCATAATTTAATAATTGTTCTATAATTTATTCGCGGTATACGATAGTAAGACCGTTTCAAAAAATCGGCAAATATCTCATTCTATAATTAAGCATCGATATAGGAATCGAGTCAATCGGTTTACTAGACTACAAATTTTGATAATTTATAATCTTCAGGCACTAATGCCATTTGCAACTCCAGGCGAAACATTTCCAAGTAAAAATAAGCGAAACCGATTATAATGGCAAGCATTTTGTTTTTCTTTCTCCGTTTTTTCTTCTTTAAGTTATTATTTCGAATGTCAAAGACCGGACACGATCCCAGCTCCGAATTCGATCAGTTCACTTTTTTTATTTGGTCACAATTATCGGCTTGAAATTATACCTATTTTTTTCTCATATAATTGAATAAAATAAAACAGATTTTACGAGAAAGAGGAAATACCGGCAAATGGCCCTGAGCTATAGAAAGATAGAAGGAACGGAAAAAACTGGACTTGTAACAGCGAGGAGGCTATACACGCAGGGTACGCACTGCACGCGGTCTGGGTACGCACTGAGGCATGGTACTGCCCTCGTGTGTAAACCCGGTGTATATGTATCTGTGAAATGTTCGAATGCGCACAAATACATGTATATGCACGAAGAGTGAAGTACGACAAGCGCAGAACAACGTGGGCCGCAACGCGTGCATTAACAAACACGCAGACCCCCGAGTGGAAATTGCTAGTGCCAATTTAGGCACGCGCTTAGAATCTGTGGGAACTGAAAACCCACCCTATTATTAACCCTTTTCAATTCGTATATTGAATAAAAACGAGGGTCTAGATACTCGAGACTTTCGCGCAGATCGCGATCGATCGTAAACGATCTCTACGAGATAGATCTCTGCCATTTCTTGAGCCCTTTAATTTTTCTTCCGAAAAAAGTGTTAAAAATGGAGACGTGTATACAGAGATTCAAAAATCCGATTTTTATTGAGATTGAAAAACGCTAAGTCTGGGATAAAAAAAAAATCGTTAACGATTTCCTCGCAGCGATTTTCTATATCTTTTTTGTTTCCTCGATTCTTCGGTTCGTGTCTTTTATCTCTTCTTGTTATTTTCGAAACACGCCATTAGTCTTAACGAGCGATAAAATCGGGTGAAGAATTTATATGTTTTTAATCGTGGTTATCCGATTTTTATTGTTTATATTTTTATCCTCGTATCTGATGAATTAGTCACGGCGATTACTGGTCCAAATTCAATCCGTGGATGATGTTGGATGTGAAAAAGAGCGTGTAATAAAAAGGACAAAACGTAGTACTAATACAATCGGTAATTCAGCTTTGTGTGTGTTATATTAAGTGACACACGTGCCCGTACCCGGTGCCCAGTCCACCACACTGCATGAGCTCAACCCAAGAGAATGTTTGTTTCATAGCCCATTGTAAGGCTTACAGGGCCGTAGCTATATACCCTATTCGAAATAACTCTTTTATAAAACGATATCGTGATACTGAGCGTAAGGAAGCGATGATCGGCGCATAACTTTCACGTCTATAAATATGAAAATCAAAAATAATTAGCATTTTGTATAAAATGGTCTACGTGCAATACGATTCGGAGCAGCTTTAATACAGACGAATAAAATCGCTTCAATTATCTACCCGCGGAGTAAAATCTCGTATAATTTTTTTCCACATCAAGAGAAGATGAGAAAAAGGAACGACACAGAGAATACAGTGAATGGAGATGCAACAAATGCGATTAAAAGCACGGCGTGAAAGTTGCACAGTGCATTCGCTTGTTCGAACTTCGGAGTGTAAAAAAAGAGATAAAGAATAGAAAAAAAAAAGGTTGGGGTTGAAAAAACGATAGGAAAGTTAGTCGAGCAGTTTTATACAATTGTGATCTGTTCACTGAAGCTTCTTCGCGGTATATTGGAATCTATATGACTTCAGGGTCATAAATTATACAACAAGTTATTGCACATGGCCTAGTCCTAGTGTATATATAGGATCTTACAAACTACAAACTATCGTGTATAGTCTAGACTTCAGACTGTATAGACTCTATAGCTGAAGTGCATGCGTCATTAGTGCATATGGGTGAACATTCACGTACTGTGTGGGACTTAGAAATTTGAAAAAGGGCCCAAACAACACTTGAGATAAGGAAACTCCGGACAGATCCTTCTGTATAGATTATACCGAGAACCCATTTAGTACACTAAATTAAATTTAAGAAATCGTTAGAAAATCTCCGCAGTAATTTCCTCGTAATAATCCATAGTGAAACTTTTCTAACTCCTTCGCAGTTCTCGATGCGGTGAATAGGAATGCTAATAGTATAAATGACGGTATGAATATGCGTTACACCGTTTCCTAAGGCATAGAAGTACAGGCACAGGTATCCATTGTTTCAATTCTTTGTTCAAGGCGATAGGTTGTCTCAAAGGATTCAGGATTTCCCGAGAAAATTCTGCGATGTTTTACCCGGCCAGCAGTGTCTCTTACTTATTGATCAAAGTACGAATACTTGTAAGTATAATGGAAGTGCGGGCGTGGTTCGAGTCATATGGTGACATCGCGTCGTTATCAAATTCGGATATACGACGTTTACGGAGTTGAACTGAGTAACACGTCTTTCATTATCTACTAAATATAATGACGTAAAAATTATCCTCAAGTTGAGAATCCCTCGTGCAATTAGAAGCAACGATGCATAGATATGCACACATACGGAGGCAAAGCCTCGGAGCCATTGTCTGCGTACAGTTAGCCGATTATATTATCACCCATAGTACAGAAGAATCCCATTTAAATGTCACCAACAAACATTATTTTTGACTAAGCGATAATGTAACTCCAAAGTCTATACACGCCGTAATTAATTCATTGAAAATGAATAATAATAATAATCAAGCTTTCTAATGCATCTCTTCCTCTCTCTCTCTCTCTCTCTCTCTCTCTTCCAATCAATCAATCAATCAATCTTTCTCTATCTTATATATCATTCATTAATCGTATCAAGAACCGAAGTGATAAATAGAAAATAAAAAGAATTTGAATACCATACGCCAAATACCTGTCACGACATACTAGATATCTGTATCTAACCAGTTATGTAACTGTGAAGCTATAATAACGTCGAGATGTATATATATATATATATATATATACTATATATAAAAAAAATGTACATATGCGTGAATGTTATTGACGTGCGGGTGTTTAATCAGGCTCGTCTCGTCCACGACGTATGTCTTCCTTCAACGTATATAGCAGCTAGCATGCAACCCGTCGAATAATTATTAGCTATAACGATATACGTGAACGTATGTGAACTATTGTGGGTATATAAACGACCGAAAGTCGTTTGTCTCTTGAGGAGTGATATAAAGTCATACCTAAATGAACAAACACGTAATAATACGTTTTGTGCAATTAATATTGTCACATACGCATTCATGTAGGCATTAGTATATATCCACATTTATGCATCATGTAGTTCTAACGATTTCAGATATTATACACGCGAATTCTGTTTACCCTACATATATGCGTATGTGGGTATGCGTGTGTGTACAGATATACAGTTTATACAGATTACCCAGTTATCCGTACATTACACTGGCTACTACTTACTACGTGCATAATAACAAGTGTCAGAGGTCGCTGACACGAAAGACTTTACAGTTTATGGTTTGCATGTCTTAGGATCAACCACTCGTCTCTGGATATTTAATTATCGTCTTATGCAGCTACTACCTTCATTCGGTCATATTTGAATTTCAATGCTCCCATGGGTCAGAAAGTCTCCAAATATATGCAAAAAAAATATACTCAAAGCCTCAAGTTCCTATCTCAATTCTAATTACTGCCCCAAAATCTTCGAACTTTCCCATTTAAATAACACCCGATTTTTAGTACTTCGGGATTATTTTTCACTTCCTATCGCATCTTCGCTTCTCTGCATCTAAAACTCCGCACCCTTCTTACCTATAGTAGTAGGTATCCGTGAAAAATTTACAGATTTTTACAGGCAAAATTTTATTCGTCATAATTTTGAGATAAGAAATTTTTTCTCGTGCGCTGTAGCTTCGAAAATTATATCGTTGAAAATCTGTCGAAGTTTCATTAAGTACCTACTACTACAGGCGAGGAGTGTACCAAGTTTGAGATTCTTCGGAGCTACTATATCGCGACCGCAAAATGTGACAAATAATGTTTGTTTCGAATGGGAAAATTCGGAGGCTTTGGATACCTGGGATTTTGGTTACATTTTTGGGTATAAATTTGAAGACCCATGGGAGCATTGCAATTCGAAAACGATAAAATTGAAGACCGCCCTAATCTATATACTTGAAAGATTTTGAGGTAAGTTCTATACAGTCTAGATAAATTGAAAAAAAAAAAAAAAAATTAACAAGTTATCAAAAGATCGATAAGAGTCTCAAGACGAATATCGTTCCTATTATTCATACCGAACAATATTCCTACATATGATATGGAAAGGGCTGTATTTTAATTTAATAAATATTCTATAGACCCGGTGGCCCGCATGCACCTGGACGTTCCCCACTTCGGTTTCCTAATTATGTTCCCCCGCTGAATCGCGTGTGTGTGGACATCATGGAATTATACAAAAGCGTATGAAATGCCGAATAAAAATTTATGAGAATAAATTTTCAAATAATTTTATGATTGATTGGTGTATACCTAGTTGGAGGTAAACCAGATGATAATTTTAGTTTTGTTTTTTAATCTGGAACGGAACTGGTCATCTAATTTCAGTGAATTAAAATTGAATTATGCAGTGACCCCGCGGTATTAACGTTATAATTTATTAGTCTACTACACTAGAATGGTATTAATTCGGTATGACGTCATTAGGCCAAGTGACCCCCATAAAATTTTACAATAGGGCCCTTAAAGTCTTGAGATTATACCACGACAAGAAGTTAAATGTTACTTTTGTCCTATGCCGATTTAGGCTTAATTATTACTTGGAATTGACAATTACAAGGTAAATAAGACCAATTGAATAAAACGACTCGCTCAAAGGATATCTCTCACCATTTTTTTCAGCGACATAAAATTATGAAAATTCATTCATTTTTAATTTCCATTTATAAACGCTAACCAAAGTATTCGAAAGTTCAAGAAAATCGGTTTATGATTTCATAATTTCTTATTCAGAAATATTCATGCATGGATATTTAGATACATCTCATATATGCCTAGAGCTGGACCAGCTAGGGATGCTGCGTTTTCTTTGATAACAAAGTTGTATTTTTTTTTTTTTTCTTTTACTTTACTCTTTCCTCTGTTTTTTTTCTTTTTTTTTTTTATCTCATGGGGCTTGTGGGGCGATAAGGAGGCGTCTGTTGCTCCGTAGAGTTCATTATGTGATTATACTATACAGCACACGCTTATTCACAGACGTCCTCTGTTTCTGGCGCGGGAGATAGCGCGAGGATGACATTCATAACTCTTCTCATCCATCTTCACATTTCTAGTCATAGATTCGACCAGTCGTAGCTTAATGCAGCGATGCATAAAAATGAAATAAAATTATAAGAAACGAAATGAAAATTCTAGGCTTCGTTTAATCATCTCGCCTAATTACATCGTCATTTTAATTTCAATATTTGGTATCACTACCCAAACATCATTATACATATTCATTTAATTCACTCGAATTCATGAAGAGAAAAAAAAAAAAAAAAAATTTACTAATAAAAATAGATAAAAAAAAATAAAAATGATCCTCTATAGCTATCTGATGGACTTGAGCTGATCCGACAAGTGGTATAAGACAATACCGAGAAAATACTATCATGTGTGTAGTATAGGGGTATGGCTCGTATTATTAGATACGCCAGGAGTAGTAAAGCAGCTTTTAAGATTACGAGGACTTAGTTAGTGTATAATGCAGTATAAACTTAACTATTTTACTCTGCCCGAGATCTGTGTAAGACATCATTGCATAGAGATTGTTTCTTGTGGGTGTAAAAATGTTTTCACAAAAAATTTCGATTTTTTTTTTTTTTTAAACTCTTAAAAAATATGATTATCTCACCCTTGGAATCACAGACATCACACAAGACCATCTCCAGGTTTACAGAAGGTGCTTTTTTTTTACCTTGAATAAACTGTCATTATATAAAGGAATAATTTGAACTGACGTGAAGTCGTAGAAACTTTCTTTTTTTTTTAATTAATGAACGAATCCAAGTGCAGCAGGTAAAATCGTGAGAAACGCTACCGCAACTAGTCGAAATGATTACCGCAATACAATACGCGATCGTATGACTGAATGTGTTGATGTGTCACCCGGTTTGTCCGCGCTGTGTTAACGGTTTGACAGCTACGTTTGTACTGTCGAGAACATCAGACATATGGACTATGGTGGGGAGGCATTTCATTGTAACGTTGGATATAGTAGAACTACAGGATGGGGATGAGGCAAAACCCAGATCAATATTAGGGCGTAGACTGAAGGGATGCTGGGTCGTTGAAGCGCAGAGCGGCGTCGAGCGTCGCGTCGTATAGCAGAGCGAGCTTTTACCAGGGTAAGGAAAGGAGCTCCGACTGAAGTGTCGCAACAAAGGAAACCGGAAGTATTAAAGGTCTGGTTTTTGGGGGAAAGTAAATTCTACGGAATAGTCAATTCCGAATAAATAAAAAAATCTCCGCTATAGGTATGGAAAATGATTTATTATCGATGTTTCAATACCGAGTCAACGACGAGTAGAAAATGAGATAGATTTTCATTCAGGAAATGATAACTCCGATTTTTAAACCAGGGGTTCAATTATCAAGTAACGATTACTATAAAAATGATATTCTAATACGATATGAATAATCTCGACAAGGATTGCTACGTGGATTATCATCAGACTCGAGCTTATCTCTCCGGAACTCAAGTCTGAGATTCTTTGCTTATCTGTATTTAGTCTACTTCTATCTGGGAGCGCAGGGCTCTTCTCATCAGCGATAACACACGTTTGCCTGCCTAAAGAAACCGCGATTAAACTCACCACAGCCTCTCGTTCCCGAACACTGCATAGGGTTAAAATATTGAGAAATAATTTCACATGAAAAAATAATTGTTCATAGACCGTTCCGGAAATAGCTTTATTATAGCCGTATAACCATATACCCTAAGAATATTAATTCAAGAATTTTTTATTCAATTAACGCGCGAGAGTATTAATCGCAAATTTGCAACGCTAATTAGAAGTCGCATTATAATTAATTCGCCTTGAAATACGGAGGCTATGAAGATTTCCGAAAGTCCTCATGGTCACGTCGAATTTCTTTATTACTTATACATTTTCCCCAATTTGTTCATATTCATATACAGCTATACGTCGTTTTATTGACGATCATTATATTGCAAAGTTAATTATTACTGACGCAATAATATTCGAAGCAATTTTTTATTCTCTAATAATATTCCTATGTAACGGGTAAACTTGAACTAATTATGCCTAATGACGAAACGCCAGCACGCTACACGGCTATTAGCGCACCTGGAAACTTGCATTATCTAAAGAACTGTACCAGGACTACAGTTAACTATTATATTGTGCACTAAAGTTGTTCGTATAAATCGTTATCCTTGGTTTTATGCAGTTTAAATATCCGAAATTAGACCCCTGCCAACTCTCTGCATATCCACATCCCATCCCCATCCCTATACCTAGACAGCCTGGGGGTAAAAACGGGGAAAAAATATAGCTATACACTCCTGACACTAAGTAAACCCATATGCAGCCACATATGTTAGGGTCTGACACCCTGACCTGGACCATGGCATAACTAAGTGACACAGGGTGCAGGAAGGCCGCTTTAGGGGTAGTTTGACTAAAAATAGGGGGGTTTTCGGATCCCAAACTCATACCTCGCCACGCTACACTATTCATACGAAATCTTCCGATCCTGATCAACACATGTATACATGTACGCCATTGGGAGGGATTGGTGGTTGAATTTGAATTGAATTTCATGAAAATTTTGAAGGAACACGTATTACGAATTTGAAAGCTGAAAATAGGGTGAAATTTAATCATCGAATAATTTACCTTTGTGCTGTTCTTCGTTGTCTGAGTGAAGTTCGACGTCATGAAGCCTCATGGATTGTACCATACCACGCCAGACGCTTCTAGGTCTGCTTCTTCTTGTGGTCATGTCTTGTTGTAAATCTGCAATTTGTTTATCAGATTCTTTGACAAGACCTTCGAGAATATCTGGCCGTTGTAGAGCGACATGACGTTTGGTTAATGCGATGGTTTCGCTCTCCCTTTCTTTGAGAGTTTCCGGTATTTTTTTATTCCGAATTTTGTCGTTGATCAAACTCGGTTCTTCCCGATCGATTCTACCCTGTAAATCCTCGGGCTTAATATCCTTTCGTTTCCGTAGCGGAATCGAAGGAATTTCCGGCTTATTTACTGGCTTAATAACCGACATTTTTCGAGGAATCGATTCCAAACTCTGGTAAGACCTCGGAGCTTGTTTTGGAGGCTTGGAACTCACCACGTTCGTATTTCTCGATTCATTCAACGAGTACTGTCTCTCCTTCGCAAATCTTTCCTCGCAATTAGCTGAGTCTGATATTTTCTGTGAAAAATTTTGACCGCGGTTTAATTCCGGCCTGGATTTTAATCCGCCGAAATCCCTTTTCGCTGGGATATCGGTGTTGCTTTTTAACGAGCGATTATTCGCCGGGCTATTAGCGTTCTCAAACATCTGTTGAATCCTCGAAATATCTGATTGTATCTTGAACTGATCTCGCCTGGCGTTAACATTCGCATTTTTCAAATCAACGGCTGCCATTTTTGACAGCAATTTTATATCCGCTAGCTGACTCGCCCCTCGAGATATTTTTTCATTCCTCTCAGACGGCGGGGTGTTTCTCAGTCTTTCAAGGTCTCGAAGATTCGCCAGCATTGTACTTTGGGGTCGTGAATTTTTCGCGTTTTTTGCCACGTCGATTTCGGACGGTACAGCTATCGAATACGGACGATTATACCTAGCCATACTTGATGGGTGATCGTTTCTGCCGATTAATTCAATCGGGGTCAACGAACGATCGACAAAAACTGTCTCACGTATCTCATTTATGTTCCTAAGTTTTGGAACTCCGATCTTTACACCGCTAGTTCTCGGCGGAGATACTTTTTCCTCCATTCTCCTCGCCTCTTGGACTCCAATAGATCCTGGGGGATGTACTGGTCCTGCGTTTCGCGCCGCTCCAACAACCCGCGAAGATATTCTATGGCCGCTCGAACGAAGGGGTGCCATTCGGACAAGCTTTGGAGCATCCCTTGGATCATCGGTTTGCAGACTTCCTCTGTAGACCATTTTCGGTCGAATTTTGAGTTCGATTAGCTCGTAGAAAAGCTTCTGAGATGAACTTCCTGGCGGTTTTTTTCATTCGCAGGAATATATTCTTCGGCCGGACCTCCAAGGGTTGGTTACTTCTTGTCCATTATTCGAACGCAATCTGCGAAAATATTGAAACAGTTATTGACGTTGTAATGTCGTAATTATTATATCCTATACGACGTTTTAATGAGGTATATTTTTCTAATCGAAAGAAAAAAAAAAGGCAACATTTCCTGTCCTTCGACAATCTGGAAAAGTTTTCATTCTCGTTGACTCGGTGAAAAATCGTGTTTACACGCATGCGGCTGATGTTTGTTTAAACTTTGAGTGAAACGCAATTAAAGAAAACTGCCGAATGGGCTGAAAAAAAAATAAAAAAAAATAACATGAAGGTCGAGTGAAACGCGATCGGAATCGCCTGGCATAAAATAATTTAATCAAAATTTTAATAGAAAGTAGGTAATTTTTTTATTTTTCACAAAATTTCGTTGTATCTTAATTATTATCATTATTACAGGCGGCTTATATGAGATGTTTCGTCCATAGCTTATAGTGTGCAGTCTTACTTAGTAAAAAACAACTTTCGATCGAATAAAATGTTATTTCGTAAGTAATAGTGTGGCTAGATATATTATTCAACACTTCCGAAGATTTTTTAACTGCATTTCCGAAGGCCACTTATGTGGGTGGATATATGTAGGCAGAGCCCCCCACCTCGTATGCCTTATAAGTTATAACGCCCGCGTGTCTGTCCGTCCGGGTGTCTGTCCTTTCGTGTTGCAATCGAGCAAACCTAACGATATGTTAATTTAAACATTTAACAGTAAATATGTGCTATTTCGAGCAGCTGGATTAATTCATTCATTTACTAATTAGCTATACTTTAATTATTGTCTGTATCGAGTGCAGTGAGATGGGGGATAGAGAGAGGAAGAGTAAAAGATGGTAACACAAAAAAAAAAAGAAGAATAAGGAACTGTTTCTAATTGAATGAATTTTATTGTAAGTTTTAAATTGAAATTCTCTTTCTTTCTAAACCTACCGTAAATTACATTTGCGAAACGCGTGTTTTTAGCACTATTTCAAAATCGGTTTATCCTTGTCCATAGAGGTTCACTCTTCTTGCGCAGCACTGAACTATATTCGATCGATCGTTGATGCAGAACTAATAGCGATCTGTTTACTGTTACCATTACGGTAGTCGTATTCAGTTTCTTTTCTTTTCTTTTTTTTTTTTTTTGCGTCTAAAATATTATCTAAAAAAACGATAAAAATAATAAGAAAATTGCGTAATATGATTCAGCACACGTAACTCATATTCCCTCAATGAAGAATTTCTTCATATACTATTCAGCGTATAATAGCAATACTTTTTTTTAACGCTGCGAATTGCGAATGCCATTAAACGTACAAGACACCTGCACGCTTGTACGTATACGTAGTACCTATATACAATACTCAATGCCTATAATTATTACCATATAAAGAAAAGTGAAACTTAGTAAAGGCGGCTTATCAATTTTTATTTTTTCTCTTAATTTGTTTTTGAATTTGAAAAAACGCAATTGAAACTCAATTGACTTCTGAAGTTTAAAAAATGGAAAAATTGAGTATAGAGTGTGTTTTAAATTTAAAAAAAACTTTATTCCACGGGAAAGTGCAGTATATACCATATTCCTATAAACTTCCTCGTGGAATATCCTATAGATGGTTTTATAAATAAATTTTTTTACGTCGTAGCCGCTGGCTTGTATTATACCTATACTATAGTATATATACCTATATATTCACGCAGAAAATAAATCAAGTCGAATGAAACTAACTTCCGTTTTCCCCAAGGTGCTCGGAGCTTCGCGACGCGATAGACACTGAATGACAGAAACGCGTAATCACATTCACGTACCTACACCTCTTCTCTCAGCTCCCTCTCTCTATCTCTGTCTCTCCCTCTCTTCACCATTAGCTCTGTTCCTTTCCACACTTTACGTATTACACATTATTACACATACATATGTATATACATATGCGTATATAATAATCATTTTTGTATACGGATACCGCACGCATTGCGTCCACCGAATATGTTCTCCTACACAAAAATACATCTAGATACACCAACTCATAAATGATAATATAATATCATAAAGATTGTTACATCACATTTAATTACCACAATAGCTATAGAAAATTTTCCATAGTTTTTTTTTTTTTTTTTTTTTTTTTTTTTACACAGAGAAATTCAATCTTCAACCCCTTTACATCATCTAGCACACAAATTTCCAATAATATGGTTATCCTTTAAGGTGTAGAATGGCCCTTTACCCTTCGCCATATATGTCGCCCGTCTTTGACGTGGGCGACAATATATAAAATAATAATCAATCGAAGAACGTAATAAAGTGCGAAGGATAAAAAAATAGGTATTATAAAATTGGGCTGATTGTATTTGTCTGTTTATTTTATTTTCTGGCTGATGTTTGCCCATCTGCACACGTTGTACATATATGTGTGTACAGAAATACGTATATATGTGTGTTTAAATAAATTGTATATTTAGGTTTCTAGGCTGTTACAAACGTACAGGCTTTAATCCAAGTTTCGTATATAGTTTCGTGTATAAAAAAATTGATTCTATTCGTAATTGTTATTATTATTATTTATAACTTATTATTACTTTCACGAAGAAGTTTCGTCCTCTTGATTCACACCGTGTGTATAAAAATATCTGCTTATAACAAAGGCCAAATATTTATGCAGCATGCAACCCATACTATGGGCGAGCCCACGAATGACACAATATCTTCGAACAATGACGATTCCTAGACAACCCGAGAGTCTCGCCTCGGTACCAACGACAATAAATACGAAAATATCCTCACTCATACTCATACAAATACTTCAATGAAACGAATCTATCAATACTTTTAAAAATAATGACCGATTGACCGATTTGAAAAATTGCAACTGAATCGGTCATATGTCATTGCGGAGCGAAATGCGCGGAGCAGAGCGAGGCCGTCAACTTGTTCGCGAGATATATATTTCCGTTGCAAAATATTATATCATACATATATATAAGCATATAATATAATATAAGTATAATATATATATATACCAACAGGCGAAACTCTAGTAGACTTATGTGATGAATTGAATTTCAAATTCGCATACCATAATTAGATTTCGCGGTTGATAATTTGCGAATCACAAATTTCTGTGAAAATTTATGAATTTAGAATTTTTTTTCTTCTCCTTTGCACAGCCGTCTTATATTTAAACACGTAATGCGTATATGTGAGAATGCGGACAAGTTATACGTGGAACTTATGCGGAAGAGAGACTTCTTAATAATTAACGTTCGAGAGCAACAACAGGAGCAGCTCAGCAAGGTGGATATAGCGTTCCAAAAATGTGTTAGGAATTTTGCGTACAGCGATCTTAGCGTAATTATAAAGTGTTATACTCTATACTGGTTGAATTAACTCATATGGTATATATATTTCCCAAGATTTAAACAAGAGATAAAACGTATTGTGAAAGGTGCGATAACTCCTACTAATTTAACTATGTAGGTATATCCTATATATATATATATATAGCTATACCTTATCCTGCTCCAGGTTCAATTGTTTCTTTAAAAAATATTATTTTCCCAGGAATTATAGGATCCAACCAGTCTGCTCACGTCCATATATCGCTACAATTCACCTATACTATCACAACAGGGTAAATAGGTATATGGCTTTGGTACAGAATGGATTTTCGGTCCTTTTTGAACGCGATTCGTTATATCTCATAGTCAAGATCTAAACTCGCGTAGATAGTAGATTTGTCTATCCCACGATTTACCATTATTAAGTCATTATTTTTTACGATCTTACCAAACTGCCTGTACGATTCTTTTTCTTCGATGTACTCGACTTTTAACTCTTATTATTATTATTATTATTATTATTTTTCCCTTATATGTTTCCTGTTTTCTTCTTCTTCTTCTTCTTTTCTCGGGTCGTGAACTCGGGAGGTATATTATGGCTGCTGCAAGATCGTCGGCCGTCAAACGTGTAAGTTTTTCTAATCATACAAAGGTTACTTCCGGTCAAATAAGACCGGAAATTCAACGCGTGCCCATCCATATCCGGTGGTGGTGCAAAGAATTACTGTTATGCTACCTTACCTATTATAGCATATTACACATGCTATGATATACCGTAGGGTTTGTATTACAGTAGAGTTATAAAAAACCGTAGCTAAATTAATATAGGATTAAAAAATTATGCACTTCACGATAGGTACATTATCCACTTAATTTTAAATAATATTTGAAACTCACGGTACAGAGTCAAAAACGTATTAAAAAATTCTGAATTAATTAATCAGCTTTAGATATGATAATAAAAATCGATGAAAATAATTCATTATATCAACACCAAAGGCTGATAAAAATTTTAACAACGGAATAACCAGCTCTTCCTACGTCCGACGTGCGCATGATGCGTATAGTATAGGTATGCGTAAAAAGGAACAAATTTCATTCTGCATAATTTTGAATTGCATAAATTGAACGGTGAAACAGACGAAGAAGTGCAACACATGTGTATGTAGGTATAATATGTACATGTATGTGTAACATCGTACGAGCATATCGTAAAGTGAATGATTCACTTATTGTTAGACTATCTCCGGAGTCTGTGGACGGCATTGTTACTGGACCGTGGACAATTATAGCTAATGTTGAACTTAGCGTGGGATGTCAAGCTGTACTGGCTAGAAATGTCTAAAGGAAGCAAAAGGTTAACGCTGCAAAGAATATATGCTATATGTATATATCGGACGAAAATTTCGTAGTATATGCATAGTACATACTTATACCTATACTATAGGTATTCGTAGTTCTCGATCGAGATAGGCGAGAAACTTTCGACACGATTTTAGATTTTTAATAATACCTGCACATAGCTATATGATGTAAGCTATCCAGGTACTGGATTAACGCGCCTATATAGGTATGTGCATGTGCGCGGAAATATTTTCATACATATAGGTATATGCATGAATCCGCATATATATCTACGTGGGAAAATACCGTGTGCTGTAGTGCAGAGAAGATCGTTATTAAATATCTCCGCAGCAACAAGAATCATTCAATTTTTTAGTTAGCTAATATTTAAACGCGGATGCTTATATGCGATTACAGGCGAAAGAAGGTAACAGCAAAGTGAAAGAACCATGCAAAAAAGGTCAAAAGGACGCGACCGCTGCTTACGGCTGCAGAGGCGTTACATATCGTCTCGTCTTCTTAAGAAGATGATGAATCAAAAGCATGCGAAAAATCGATCGGATGAGTTGAAAAACGGAAGACTGATATAGCGCGAAAAATAAAGTGTTTGAATAATAACCAAATCACCAGAGTCATCGATGTGCGAGGATGTTTTTTTTTTTTTTTTGGTTTTTTTTTTCATTCGGGAATGGATATAAATAAATAGTACAAAATCGAATAGCGTTATTCAACTCGTACCGTAGGCGACGAGATGTTTAATATATTATGTGGGTGTGTGATGCCCAGAGGCTATACCCGGAATATATTTAAATATATGTTATGAACAAGCCAACACTTTGGTAGATCGCGATCTTAGATATAAATCATAAAGATAGACCAATTAAAATGCTACGTCATTTATATCATGAGTCCTGGCAATAACAACGGTGGCCACAATATACAGAGTCGATGATCTTTAGGGAATCGTATAATCCGCCCATACTAACCTGATAGTCGGTTATAAAGTTAATTACATATTTCGTAAAGTTGTTTATATTGATACATCCATGTAGCTGCGTCATTATCAGATACTCCGATACGCGCCTAATGAAAATGATTGGAGAGGTTGTTTCGTTGAATACAAAATTTTTATTTTTTCGTTTCATTTTTTCTTTTCCTTGTTTTTTATATTTTCAATTTTATTTTCCACATAGTAGCGCGAGTTATTTCGAAATATCAAGTAGCCTCGAGGATTTGAAATACATATTGAAATTCGGCTCACTTTACAATAACGAACGAATTATCATTCCAATTTCAGTTACATCCGCATTTTTTAGTTTTTTTTTCTCTCTTTCTTTTTCAACTGCACTATAGGTCTGTTCAGCAAAACTATGAATTAAAATTCCATACAGATATAATCGCGGCTAGGAAATGCATTAGGTGTACACCTCCGTTATGTCTCATCACTATAATAAAAAATATTAACCGTAGCACATTAGGCCAGATATTTATTCAGATACAAAGTGCATCGTGTTCAAAGGCTGCTACGATCTGTTGTTAAGATCGGATTTATAGATCAGCGTCAAATTATCCAAGGTTCGTAACATGAGGGAAAAAAAGGACAACTTCCAAAAGCTCTAATTACTTCTTTTCTCCCTCTTCTCATACACAGATACAAACAAAAAATTGATAAATTATTAAGATCTAGATCGATTCCAGTCAATCAAAGATCAGTTGTGTGCTACAACAGATAGGTATAATCGCTGAGGATTTATTCGCTGATATAATTACAAACCACACTTGAAAACTCCTGCCATATCAACGCCAATCTTTGCCATGTAGAGTGTAAGTATTTGATTAAAATCTTAGGCGTTTTCCGATAATTGAATGACGTTTATTATTCTGATTGAGGGTACCTATTAGGTATGTTTGAGATGACTCGGAAAATTCCCCAAGCTTCCGTATATATTTTTTTTGTTGTGTACTTCAATTTGACCCTCTTATAGATTTATCTCGAGAATTTTATAAACGTTTCATTTTTCGAAATTGTTTTCATCCCTTTTTTTTAATGATAAAAATTCGGCGAGGGTGTCGGATACTTGCTCCGATTACGAAGACGGATTTTTAAAACCTCTTTACCTCTATCAGACTCTAATTTTTTCCACCGATTTTTATCCCTCGTCAATTCTCGTGACTGTTTTGAAAAAAACAAATTCTCCAAGTATAAAATAAAAATAGCCATAATAGCGCCCCCTCCTAAAACAGCTAGGATTGGCAGTACTCCCCACAACGTAACTTCGGTGTGCTTTGATGCTGAAGGATTGCGTCCAAGCATAAACTCGTGCTTTAAACGATATAGTAATCCATGGTCGCGAAATTTCTGTACACTGTAAAAAAAATAAAAAGGAAAAAATTACAGAATTAAATTCACCACAAATTTTTAGTTCATCAAACTGAAACCCGATTTCATTTTATTATACTTACTGGTAATTTATCAATCCATTGTGTGAATTGCCCTTAGATAAAGCCATGGCTAAACTCATGGTTCGCTTCGTACCTACACCGACTACTTTACATGGTACTGAAACCCTGATTGCCTCCTCTAACGCTGCTGCTACGTAGAAAGCAACCTTTTCATTGCATACCTCATGAAAAAGAAAAACAGAATAAAAAGAAATAATTATAAGCTGGTATAGTTCGCGCCTGTCGTCAGGCAACCAGAGATTCGTGCATGTAATCTGAGGTGCAGAATATGAGGCGTATTTAATAAATAAAAGGCCAATAGTGTTACTTTACACGTTTCTGTTTTCTAGGTAGTACCTGGAGAAATCCTTCTTTCAATGTCGTGGGTAATAAATCTCGGTCTTTAATCATTTTCGCCATTTCCCTGAGAGTTACATCTTTCGAGGTCTGTGCGAGTTGAAGGTAATAATTTCTTTAATCAGATACTATGAGTTTTTAGTCGTATATAATCACCTTGCAATTTTGTAGCTATTCGGAAAGAATACCTACCGCAAACATATCGTATTCTGCCCCATCTCTAAATACAATTAACTTGTAAGTTCCATCGTTGACAAATTCTTCTAGAGTATTAAACGGCAATATTGTACTAGTTACTGTTAGGAAACTGATCAGGGCGGCTGCGTAAGCCGCCGAGACTATCAAAGCTGACAAAAATATTGCAAAATAGGCAATTCGAGATGGCGAATCTGTTGGAAACTCTGAAAATCGATATTTATTGATCGTTAAATAGCTTCCACAATTTTTATTCATTTTGTTTGATTTTTTCAAAATGCTATAATTAACAGTAAAATATCGAATCCGAAGCTTTGAAACTTACCAGGTAATCCTTGCTGACAGTATATACCGAATATCAGTAATAAGTAACCGGAAATTACGTGGAGAGTGATTTTACGTCGTCTGACAGCAGTTATCATCGTTAAGATCATAGTTGTGAATAAAATTATCGCCTCTATACCGATCCAAATTTTCATACTGAACGTCTGGGAAGAAGATTTTTGAAATTTTTAATTAAAATTGTTTCTAAACGGGATGAATAAAATTTAATCATAGATTGAAGGAGACAAAACCTCCCAGTATGCAGACCAGCGTATCCCATCGTTTGGTTTTCTAATGTACAATTTGTCGTATGATGAAATTAAGGGAAGAGAAAAATCGACGAATTCTAGCCGTGGAGTTGTGATCGTAAAATCCCCTACAGCGACACTGGCCTTTTTATCCACCAGCATCCGCATCATACCTGTCCATTTCTGTTTATCAGGATCCCAACTTCCGTATGACATTTGATCAGGTGGAATAAACTCAACGGTAAAATTCATCACTCGACTTAACTCCCTAAATATATTTCCGAACAATCCGCCTATCGTATCGTTCAAAAAAGTAGTCATCGGGGGATTCTAAAATTATTTTAACGGCATTAAAAATATCCGATACGAAATTTTTTACCCATTTTTATCAACGTTATCGTAGTTTTGGGATTAAAATCCTCTTCCATATAATTTCGCTGATTAATTATCTTACGTTAAAAGCCGTGACCACGACCGAAGTATTCTCCAAGGTGATTCTTCTCTCGTAGAGACTGTCGACGGTTGTGAGTTTGAATCCACTGTCAATATCCCACACCGCGAGATCATCCATTTTTACTCTATTGTTTAGCCAGTACCAGTCCTGAATCGTTGAATGATTATTACGTACAACGAGCATCTCAGTATCAAATTCAATGTTAAACATATTTTTTCCTGATTTTGTTGGACTTGTTTCGAGATAAACTTTCTCGTCGAATATCAGTAACCAGCAGGCTGAATGCATGTTGAAATAGCTTGTCAGATTTGAAAATTTAACTACTGTTTCGCGATTTCGCAAATTCACAACTATCAACGATCGGACAACACGTTTTGAATAATACGCCATCGCATCTTTGAGACGTTGAAATTCTATCGCAACTGCGAGAATACTTTTCGCAGAAAATTGACGCATCATTTTTTCAATCCTATTAATTTCGTCCAAATCTGGATAGAGAAGAAAGAAAAAAATAACGAAAAAACTCATTAAAATTTAGCGCACCGCTTCGCTTTGCGTATTTTTATAAACCAATGTACGCATATCTATAGACTTACTATCCCGCCTGTTGTGAACCAGGAACACGCATGAAGTAGCAAAGTATTTATGCACATCAGAAATCAAACGAAAATTACCAGCGAAATTAGCCGCAAAATTTGTTGATATAAATGAAAGAAGGAAAATGTTAACGATTACAGTAGCCGTCCACATTTCTTTTCAAAGTTCCATAAACGACTGACAGTACGAATGAATAATTCCATCGATACTGCAACCGCAATACAAGTGAAAGAAAATCGTAATATTTCAGATTTATCCATCATGATAATCTTCACATTTGTTTTCTTTTTTCTGTTTTTTTTTTTTTTTTTTTTCAACTCTTGGTTACTTATTACGGCGATGTCATTTTCCCTCACGTGTTTGCATCAATTATTTATCACCATTAAAGCACGTTTAACCAGGTTTGTACGTCAACATACAATGCACACGATGAATACCCTGTAATGAGACGTAAAATCGATGAAATTATAGATAGATATAATAAGAATATGCTTATCAACTGAAAGTAACAACGTTATGCTTTAATCCGCTAAAACTCATCAACCGATTTTTTATTATTCTTCTTCTTTCCTTTGCTTCTCAAAATTCATTCTTCATTGTCGATCTACTATTGAACAAATTCATATACCAATGAGTACTGCTTGAATTAACTCGAATATTTATTATAAATATGACGTTCAATATAGCAGGGTGAAGAATATAATTTTATCTGCTTTCACCGAGTAACTGTCGTTCATATACATACATATATATGTATATACTATACATATACCATACATAGCTATTTGCGTTTATTATTTGCTAAACGAAATAGAAAAGAAAAGATTAAAGAAACAAAAAACCTGTGTGTGCATAAGACCGTATTCTTGTTTCGCCTTAAACTAGCCTCCGAAGACAAGACACAGGTGATAGTCGAGGCTATATAATTATTAATTCCCACGTAGAAGCTGTGAACTTTGAAGAAAAATTCTATATTCACTATATGCGCAATAAAAAAAAATTGTATTTTCTAACTCTCTCTAATAGTGAAACTGATAATCTCTAAATCTTATATATGCAAAATTCGCTATTGCTGCAGACCCTTGGACAAAGGAAAATAATTGGGAGCTATGGAAAGGAATAAACATATCGGATTTATTTCTCGACGATTTTTAATATTGTGATATTGCTCTAACATAAGTTTCTTTCCCATCTAGAAAATTAATTCTATTGCTTTTTATTTTTATTTACATCCTATTTCTCTATCAACAAATGAAAAAATGAATAGAATAATTGTGTTTACGCAACTGTCTGAAACAATGCGCAACTACGCATAAATAATTGTAATGATGATGAAAAAAAAATGTTCCAGAACTATATGACTAATGAAGAATAATGAATGTTCAATTTTGAACATCAAATTTGCTCCGTAATGCGAGCAGGCACTAGCATGCGTTGGTTAAGCACCGACATGACGCAACGTGTACCGACATGTCGAAACGTGTATAGAATGGCACAGAAACAAATGTCAACGATCTTTATGACGTGCGCCAAGCGGGTACGAAGCTTCGAGACCATTCTGGTAAAAACTCACATGTTAACATTCAAAAGCCTTTCCACGAATAGCCATTTCATGGTATATATCTAAACAATAATAATGACTTAATTGAATATGCCGCGGAGATAATGATAACAATTTTCAGCTGATGTGATTGCATAAATATTTTCGTCGGATTATTCATCTAGGATTTTTGTTGTTTTTATTTACTATTTTTTATTTTGGTCGTCTTGTGCGATAACCCGGGTGATTATCGCAATAGAATGACTCATACCGACAATAATGATTATAATAATAAAGTCACGTGTTTCGCATGGAGAGCTGCAAGTCATACAATATGGAGTCGCGGTTTTCTGACTCTGTATTCAAATATACGGACTCTGAATTTGTGTTATTCATGAATTGCGAATCGTCGGATAAAATCTAACTCATAGAATTTCAGAACTATGAAATGAAATATATTCCTAGAGGCTTACTAGGCCCGATAACTTCTAAACGTCAAGTCACGGTGTTTTTTAAATTCAAATATCGAATGCGTGGCACAGCGCCATTCGCGTTCATCTAGCGCAGGACTCGATGACTAATCGCAACTAATCGATTCCGCAGTATATAACTACCCGCGACGCAACTGCGCATATTATTCAACGAGTATCTCCGAGGCTTAGCGTATCTGTGTTCGTACCAGCGGTTCTTCAATACAAAATATAATTGAATTATTAACGAAGCTTAATATTAAAACGAAGTGAACAGTTGCACGAAATATATAAACCGAGACTTATAACATTCCAAGTTAATTATTCTAAACGCAATCATAATGGCTGACACAGTCAGTTTTAAAGTATTTCTTGACAAGGAAGAGGATTCCGATGACTCCAGACCCGAAGTCAGGAGATTCGGTATCGACAAAGACGTAGTTTCCAATTTTCTATATTTGAACGAAAAACTGCAAACCGTATTCTCCGTACTTCGATCAAGACATTTCACCATCTCGTGGAAAGGTAAGTTCGATTAAAATTAAAATCTCAATCTTCGCAATCTCCAATCGTTCAATCATTCATCACATACTCGCATATATAATCGTCAAATATTATAAGATTCGTAAATCGAAAGTAAATTCTCATCTTCCCCTTGTCGCCTTAACGAAAACGCGACGAATCTCTCATGTCAAACGCTCTTTCGATATTACTTAACCCGCGAAATACGCGAAGAGCACAATCCGGTTATTAGAAATAAATGATGAAACCCTATTAACAAAATGTCGTTCATTTCATTCCAGATGATGACGGTGACAAGATCATAATATCCAGTGACGAGGAGTTGAAGATAGCTCTGTCCGAAACCAGCAATCAAGATATCCGCAAGCTCTATGTAACCCTGCATTCCGAATACCCAGAAAATTACCAAGCTGAAAAAGACCTTCCGCGAACACTCCACGTGGGTGTAACCTGCGACGGATGCGACAAAGACGTCCAGGGATTCCGTTACAAATGCATTCAATGCCCAGACTATGATTTATGTGCGGATTGTGAAGCCAAAGGACTTCATCCTGAGCATTGCATGATTCGTAGCGCGGTCCCACTCCAATGGAGGCCACATTTTGGACGCCGTTTAGCTCACCACATGAACAAGTTCGCTAGAAAGAGCGGGCACTGTCCTGGACAGGACAAGGACGGACCCGAATGCCAGTACAAGAGAGGGAAGTTCCATCACGACGGAGGACCCCATAACGGTGGGCCTCATGGAGGTGGGCACCATGGGGGCAGACACCATGGCGGTGGGCACCACGGTGGTGGACATCACGGGGGCGGCGATCATGGACACCACGGAAGATCCTATGAAAGACCATCATGGCTCGATACCTTAGCGACGTATTTGAATGACTGGGCTCATCTACCCGGGGAAGGAGATTGCCCGATGAAAGATAGTTCTGGAGAAGACTCAAATACCGATAAAGAAAATAGCGGAAGTAGTCAGGAGAAAGGGAAGGCCAATCCCCACGCTGAACTGTTCAAGAATATCGGAGATAATCTTGCCAGTCTTTTGGATCCGCTGGGTATAGACGTTGAAGTTTTACCTGAGAATAAACAGTCCGGTAATAGAAACAGTACCCCTAAGACTCCGCCCCAAAATACCACCCCTAGTACATCAACAAGCAAATTTCCTGGCGAGGGAAAGAAACTCGTGGAAAAGACACCCCCGGTTAGTAATAATACTGGCGCTACAACACCTGCAGTGATTACTACTCCTTCTGCACCTGCCGATAAACCAAGCGCTGAAAACGAGGGATGGACGATACTCAATCAACAGGATACCGCAGTTTCAGTTCCTCCAGTTCCTACCGAAAATCCTAGTATCGGAGCGATACCTAAGCAAGTATGCAGACCTGATTTTATAGAAATGGAAACCCCAGAGGTGATCTATCTGGATTAAAATATTCATAATAAATTTTACGATTTCAGCAGCTACCGAATGTCCCTGCAGCCACTCCGTCAACTTCGGTATTAGCCTCTGCCCCAGCTACACAACCAATTTATCCACAATTACCTCAGCAGACTGATTCACCTGTAATTCATCACCCAGACCCAAACATACAACGTGCAGTTATAGCAATGATGCAAATGGGATTTTCAAACGAAGGTGGATGGCTAACTCATCTATTGGCCTCTAAGAACGGGGATATCAGCAAGGCTTTGGATATTCTTCAACCAGTTCGCCCTGAGGCACGCAAACTGTAGAAATAATGGAGAATAATTCGCATTTGTTAGTTGATGACACGGCTTACTATTATATTACCTATATACATTTATTCCAATGTTATACGTTCCGGAGCGTTTTACTATATTATTATATATGATTATCATCAACAAGTACGGTAATTAACATTCCGTTACTATTCTTTTGTTTTATGACTGGTAAATAATAGTCGTTCCCAGTTGGTGGCTGTATCAATGATAGTTTTATATCTTAATTTTCTTCGATATATTCAAATAAATTGATATGCATATCTATTTTTATTGATGTTATTCTATTCCTCGTCCAACATAGAGAATAGTCTTCCTTGATTTAGAATAGGTTGATTAAGATCAATAAAGACGACATAAACTAAACAACTTTTTATTTCAATCATTGGGGTATATCTTATAAAGGTGCACAGAGGTTCATTAGCTTATAGGCATTGCAGGCGGACAGTAGTTTCAGCTCTTGCAAACCCTCTTCATTAATGTCTCTGACCCATCTTCGGTCTTTGTAGTAATCCATAGCATTTTGGAACTCGGCATCAGTGTACGGGCCCACAGATACGGGTAAAAAGGGATCCAAATGCTCGAAACCTTCCTTTCCAAGTTGATATCTTGGAAGAGTTGACTCCTTTTTATCCTGGATTAAGAAAAGTAAACAAATTAGACAAGCAATGGGGAAAAACAATAATAGAAGAATTGTTTTGCCTCAGTTTAGCAGATGGCCATTACCTTAACAGCCATTTCATCGACAGTAACGACAACAGAACCATTACACCAATCGTAATTAGTTATATCCAAGAAAGCTATGGTGAGTGATACTTTGTCAGGAAGCATCATTACTTTATTGTCATTAAATACTCTTGTAGTGTCTGTAAAAAGTGAATTATAGCCATCGATGATAACTAGTGTATTACATTTTCCAGCTATACTAGCTTCCTTCAGCTCAGACATCAGGGCGATTATGACTTCAGAGGCGTATTTTAATCTGGATATTCCTAGTTCAATCATTTCTATCATCGGAGAGCCACTCTTGGACGTTTCTCGCTTACTCCAGACATAGTCTTTGCCAATTTTCAGCTGAAAAATGATAAATTGACTAGACTTAATCCCCGAGCATATATCGTTCTATAACTTCCTTACATCAAGGTGTGCCAAGAGCTGAGAGTTCTGCGTTTTGAAGTGTACTAGCCAGGCAGCTGCATCTATAGGTAAGTCCACAAATCCCTCTCTAGTTATTGAATTGGCAACTTCTTTAGGGCGTCTGTACCAATTTGGGACTGGAAATTATATGATAAAGAGTTTTATAAGTTGGGCAGAAAGAGTGGTGGATTATTATTAATCAGATGATTAATAACATCTATACACTCACTCCAAGGGGTGTGAATGATGAGTCTCTGCGCCATGTGCCCATAGTGTAAAATATGTGCCAATGTTAGAGTCTTTCCACATCCCAGCGGGCCATCTGATTACTTAGAGTCAAGAATAATAGCGAAATAACTTTGTGAAGGCTTTGAAAATTATTAAAATCTTAGATTCTTAAAATTTCGCCTAAAAGGATACACAACACGTATCTATTAACAGGTTTGCTGTAGTCTGTATTCCGTAAATAGGATATAATCTCTAGGGCTGGTTCTCTGACTAAAATTGAACACTCGTTGAAGGTTTTAACTTGCTTTACATAATCTCCTGCCAAACCACCGTGTGCAAATAATTTCTGATAAATATCACTTGGAATCGTGTAAAATCTCCCCTTATGTTGCGCCGTGTGATTTACTGGGTTGCTTTCGATAGTTCTGAAATGTACCGGAGGTTCTTCTGGCAATTCTAGAGCCTCGCTCACCGTCGAATACTTATTTATACTCAATGCAGATAATCGTCGTAATAACGACTCCGCTTTTACTGAAATATTGAATAATTTTGAATTTATTTCGGGTAAAATTACCAAAAAATAATTGTTGTATATTGTTATTCTTAATACTATTTAAAACTGTTTTAAACGAGCTGATTGTCGAATAATTGCATAGAGGCTTTCGACTTTATAAGCGTAACGTTTGACATAAGTGATTAGAAGAGAATTCTATTCTTACGGGTTTTCAGTGCCATGATATTTTTTCTTGACGAATGAGCTGAAATGCAGTTGATATGAATACGAAATAGTTTTATTTTGATTTTTTTTACAGCAAATTAGTTCGTGTAAATGAAATATTTGGAGGTTATGCCGTATTTCCCATTATTCCACTCTTGCGCAAGTCAAAGCGCAGGCATGCCGTTCTCATAGTTTCCAACTTGTCTGATAGATGGCGATACCATGTTTCACCCTGATGACGAAACACGCTGTACAAAAATGAACACTGACCTAAGACAATATCACCTGTCGCGAGGTCAGTGGCCCGCGTGGCGTCAAAGGATATGGGTGGGGGCTGCGTCAACGAGATTTGATTTTCTTTGAACTGGACGATGACAACAAAAAAAATATCGATAGAGATATTACGAATACGGAGAAGTATCGTAAAATGAACTGTCTAATCATTGACAAAGAAATATTCTTCTTGTCCAGTTTCTGCGTATTTTACTTAAGTGGGCTTTGCGTTGCAAACAGTATCTGTAATGCCAAGTGGAAGTTATAGTTTCACGCAGCTGCGAGCTGACTCGTGGTGTAAATTCAGATTAATAATAGTAGGGAACTTATAGATACTCGCAGCCATAATGTTTTAGCACGCGTATTCTTTCTTCACTTGATCCACATCCACTAGGCGAAAACCTATACCTAGACACCGCAAGTGAATGAAAAGAATCTGATAAGATCGCGAGAGGGAAGATAGAATTTGGCAATTTTTTTAATAACATTTCGTGTCTGAGACACAGGATTTAAGGGGTAGTTCATAATACTATATTTAGGGAATCATTTTTTATATGCCTATTCTCCACTGCCGAAACGTGTTTCAAAAAAATCTAATGAGATCGTAAGAAAGAAATTTAGTCTTTGTGTTTGTTGTTGCCTGTTGTCAGGCTCGCTTGCACTTGGTTCGGTGTTTCTATAGTCTTCTAGTTTTTGAGGGCCTTTGGGGTGATCCCACAGAAAATATCGAATGGGTACCCAGGGTACCTATGTATGTGAGATTCAGTCCTCTACCTGAGAGGCACCTTATTTTCTTAGATTCGTTAATTTTCAGCCATCTCAAATTGTACCAATCTTCGACAATTTACAGTAATATTGTATTAATGCTGCAGTAATAAATTTCTCCATAGACCAATATTCAATGCTGCCTCGTTATTTTCGACTGTCCCGTCCTTCTCTTTTCATTTCAGGAATCGAATAAGCGAGAAGTGAGATCACAACACACAGGTACAGTAGGGAATTACAATTATTATTCTTTCAGATACTCAGAACTTTTTTACCACTTCTTCGGGTTTGATGTTCTCCGGATACTAGGAGGATTTTTTGACCTTACATTTTTCTAACTGAATAATTCAAATTGTTACTTGAAACTCGACTTAGTATCAAGAGGACAGGCATGCTGCTTCATGCACGTCGCTATATGTATAGCTTATCTATACTAGCATTTTTAAGAGTTAGAATAATTTTAAGTCGAAAATTGCTCCTGGTATTAGGAGAACATCTGACCCGAGGAGGTGTTCTGAAATTTTTGGTCGCCTATCGACTTTGGCATGAATACGCTGCTTCATGCAGTCGCTATATAGCTTATCCATACTATCATTTTTAAGAAAATAGAGTGATTTTTCTGGCAGTTGAGACTTTTTTCGGAGTCATATTTCTGGCAGTTGAGACTTTTCCCGGAGTGATATTTCTGGCAGTTGACACCTCAAACTTAACTCCTAAAAATAAGGTGTCAACTGCCAGAAATATCACTCCGGGAAAAGTCTCAACTGCCAGAAAAAATCAATCCATTTTCTGGCAGTTGAGACTTTTTCGGGGTGCTATTTCTGGCAGTTGACACCTCATTTTTCGGAGTTAATTTTGAGGTGTCAACTGCCAGAAATAGCACCCCGAAAAATGAGGTGTCAACTGCCAGAAATAGCACCCCGAAAAAGTCTCAACTGCCAGAAAATGGATTGATTTTTTCTGGCAGTTGAGACTTTTCCCGGAGTGATATTTCTGGCAGTTGACACCTTATTTTTCGGAGTTAAGTTTGAGGTGTCAACTGCCAGAAATATCACTCCGGGAAAAGTCTCAACTGCCAGAAATATGACTCCGAAAAAAAGTCTCAACTGGCAGAAAATTTACTTTGATAATAAGGCATCATCTGTCCGGCATACGCTGCTTCATGCACGTCGCTATATAGCTTATCTATACTAGCATTTTTAAGAGTTGGGATAATTTTAAGTCGAAAATTGCTCCTGGTATCAGGAAAACATCTGACCCGAGGAGGTGTGCTGAAATTTTTGGTGGGAAAGAGGAGTAGTGTCTACATGCATATGAGATCTTATGCACATCGCTGTATATATTTATTAGAAAAATTAACAAATAAAGAGGCGGAGGGAGGGAAAAATGGAAAATAATGACGCAACTAATTATTGGTATGTCTATAAATTTATTGATGCAAAATCGATACATCATCAATTATTGGCAGCGTTAAGTAATAATAATGATAATAATAATAATAATAATAATAATAATAATAATAACAATAATAATAATAGTAATAATATGTAATTGTTTCTGAAAAATAAATATTTACTCATCGCAATACAAGTATTACAATAATATGCATACTATAAATACAACAAATGTTTGCGGGCGAGTTGAATATAATATGCCCGTTCGTCTCAACCGTAACAGAAGGAAGACTGTTTTGATATCACCATTAATCTGTACATTTGCAAAAAAAACTAGAGACGAATCTATTTTTGTCAATAAATACATTGTCAATTATACGATCACTCTTCTGTGGTCGGAGTAATTCTATTCAGATATTCCGTGCGCGTATCACTACTCCCATACGTACTGTTTGACGCCAAAAGGGCCATTGATCCCACGACAAGTGCTCTTACCCTAGGTCAGTGCTCCACATACGGGGTCCGAAATGGTATCGCCATCTCGCGGTTGAACGGCCGAACTACTTTTGCAGCGAACATCAGTGCGCCTTGTTAATCGGCAACCTTAACTACAATACTGATAGGCGGGTAGCGTTCCATAAGCGCACTAGTTTTTGCGGCAAAACTAGTTCAACCATTTGACCGCGAGATGGCAATACCATTTCGCACCCCGTTGACCGTGTAAACGTAATGTAGCAAACGCGTATTATTTGAATACTCACGCGGGCCTTCGGTATAGAAAAAATATTTAATAATGATATTGACACAAAATTATAATTGAGTATATCTTCCATATTTGGTACATACTGCATACATACATATAATGATCTACTTATATCAACGAATATAATTACTTAACACATTCTACTAGCGCAGTAGTAGGGAAACTGTATACCCTGCAGTAAAATCCCCGCAAATTCCTGTAAAAGATTTTCAAAAATATTTCATCAATGATTTTTCCTGATCATATAAGCTTCGAGTAGTATATAAAGTCAGGAATTCTTAGTTTTGAGATATGGAAGAGTTTTGGAAGAGTTTTCTAGACATCTTATCTGATAAAAGTACTAATTTTCACTCAATCATTCTGTCATATTCACTATTATACATAATTTGGTATTCGCCTTTCTGCAATTGCTTCATATTGTTAGAAATAAATGTATAAACGGCAATGGGCAATAGATTGTATAATTATGTATACTTACGCTGCAAGGGGAGATCCATGCGCTACAGCAGTAAATAAGTATATACCAAAACGCGCAAAAAGTAGCGACAAAGAAGGATATGAAAATTAATACAAGGCCCCAGAACAGAAACGCAAACGGATTGCATGCCATTATAGATTAAGATTTCTCTCAGCTGTTTGGAATTCGCTTTATTTCCTTCTCAGAATAACTCGAATAATTATTTGGCGTATTTTGACCGTTGTGTTATAGACAAAAATGGCAAATATAATAAATAATTGAACAGTTGAAAGGAAACAAAAAAAGGCGATCAATATTTCAATGCTGTTGCGATATTCGTCAGATGAGAATTAATATAAGTTCATTTTTATACAGTGTACCTGATTTGGTAACAATAATAGACCACTGAATCTCTACTCTCACAGTATTCTCTCTTTTTTTTCCTTTCTTTTTTTTAAAGGAAAAATAATATTAAACACGTATTAAATTTTTTCTCAATACCTTCAATGAATGTTGTATTAAAAATACTTTCTTCTTTTTTTTTTTTAATTATAATTTTCTCGGTAGGAATAAACAATAAGATATCATTTTGATAAGCATTTTAATATAATAATAATTATTATTATTATAATAACTAATAATGTTATTAAATATTTTTTATACATGTATATAATATTGTATTTATAATAATGGTTTGTAGTTCGTTATTAGGTATTTTATTATTAGTATTCTTTTTTTTTTCCTCTTTTGGTTTTTTTTTTGTTTTTTTTCTTTATCGGGGCAAAGACTTTATGTAAGTAGACAATCCTAGGTTTTTTTTTTTTGAATTTTGTTTATTTTTTTTTTGTTTTTTTTTCTGTTTCTCTCCTTCCTTTTCTTCTTACCTATACAGCGGTTAACAGCACTCAATATATATAAAGTTTATATATATATATATATGTATGTATAAGTCGGTCGGGTAAATTCGCGGTGCTGTTAAATATATCTCTATTTATTGTATCTATTCATTTATTTATTTATTTATTTATTTATTTATTTATTAATGTATGTACGAAAGACCGATTGCAGTTCTAACGCGCGCGCGCGCGAAATGAATAATTGGTTGTATAAATACTTCACACCGTCCATTAACATCGACTAACAGAATGAAGTTATTGGAAGAAAAAAAGTAAAAATAAAAAGTTTTTTGCGATTCACGTGATTTTGTTCTTATCTTTTTTACTTTCTTTTTTTTAAATTTATTTCGTTTTTTTTTTTTTTGAATGTCTAGTAATCTATTTGCATAAAATCTTTGGTAAGAGGCGTTACTGAAGTTACTTAGAGACCCGTGATTTTCTGTAAAATAATAATATTTAATCTAAGATTGTTTTGCATTCGATAAACAGCCGCATATAAGCCATTTGTCATAGTTTTGTTGTTGGTTTGTTTTTTTTTTTTTGTTTTTGTTTTATTATTTTTACATAATTTTGATTTCCTTCTGTACTGAGCCACCTAAAGATTTTCTTGAGTTGCTCTCAAAGTGCACCAGATTAACTTTGACTCTCACGAGATATTCCTCAGTCCTTTCAACCCACGCTATCTCCAACTTCGTTCGGGCTCTCTTCAACGTCTACCTCTTCTAGTCCTAGTATCGCTGTTCGTACCGGCTCTACTTCGGGCTCTGGTTCACCAAAGGCATCAACAAATTCCTGTATAAAAGTATTATAATAATTTTATAAAACAAAATAACGCAAGTAGATACGAAAAATGTTGAAAAAAATTAATTAGATATTTATAAAAAGACTTGAATAGATTTTCATATTCAGTTAATTAAATTTCAAGTAAATTACTTAACAATCAAATTATATATCCACAGTTTACTCACGTCTAAATTAAGTTCTACGAATCCCTCGCCGTTCAAAGATTCACCTGATGATAAAATCACGATAAATTATCTGACAATTGATTGAAGAATATTTCTTCATCTTCTATCAAATTGCAATAAAAAGAAAAGTAAAAGGAAAAAGAAAACCAAACCACTCATAATACTAACTGGGATCTGTTTGTGTTTGGGTAGAGGTAATTGTATTTTGCATGACGCCACGTCTTTGAACGTCTGCATCTACGGCGTGAAGACGTTCTCTGCTCCTTCTTAATTCGCGTCGCATTCTCTCGCGCTCTTCTTCCCTATCTTTAACTATTTCCTGTAATGATAATTAAATATAAGATGATAAGATGTTTAATTATCAACTATTTACTCTCGAGTATGGCAAATAATTAATCATCGTATTAATTTCACTTACCAATAGCTGCGAGAGCTGAGAAGTCAATGAATGACAAACTGGCAGCAAACTAGCAGCTGGTATGGATGGGTGATGAGATAGTGCATGAGGACGAGGGGCAGGACAACCTGGAGCTTCACAACTTCCTACAGCTGATACAGAAGCTCCACGAGAGGCAAGCACGGTCTCAGTTTCGCTAACGTTCAACGAAGCATTTAGCATTTCCATTAATTGATTGGCTGAAAAATAGAAAATAATGTTAAATGTTAGATGAGGAATGCAGAAGAGTAAATAAATGTTTAGCTGATGAGCTGTGTGAAATTGGGCAGGATAATTGGTAAAGTTAATTTAAAATAGCAGCACCAAGCAGGGAAAGACGTATTTTCTATGTTTGCTTTTTTAAATCCTTGAAAAAAAACCTCAAGGATATGATAAATAGTTTTAATATAAAATAATACCTTTGCTAACTGCAGCGAGCATTAACTCGGCAGGTTCCTTTTCGATTCCTGATGGTTCGGAAGCCATGTCTGCAAGATGTTCAAAGTCTTCTCTTGGAACGTTTAAAATGTCTGCTACCAAAGCTTGTTTTTCAGTCAAGGCTTGTTTTATCAACGCATCCTTACGCCGGAGACGTTCTATAACAATTATTGCAATGTCAGTAACAAAGAATGAAGAGAAAATAGTTGAATAAGTTTTCACAGTTTCTGCACATCGAATACAAGAGAAAACAGTTTTCTCTCAGAAAAGTTTAAGCCACATGGTATTCAAGTATGAAAATATTAGACTAATGCAAAACTTTCTCTTCTATACTCGAAATCAAACCCAAAGACTTATTCTTATCCAACCTTCTGCAAGATCAAATATCATTCGTATTACCGATAGGTGTGAGAACAGGTTCTGCCAGATGTATGGGACGCACTTCGACTCGTACTTCATCAGGTTCGATGAGTGATGACTGAGTGCAGGTAACTAATCGCAAGGGATCTCCACAAGCTAAAAAGAATAATAATAAATCATGATTTCAAATAACAAAACCAGTTGGAACAAATAAACAAGAAATTTAAACCTTACCGCTAGTTATCACGCTCTGTGGTTCGACTTGCTGAGGTTGTTGAGGTTGTTGAGGTTGTTCAGGCTGCTGAGGTTGCTCAGAAGGTTCCTCACTGGCTTGAGGTGGTTCAATTTCGGTCGGTATAGTCCCAGGTAGATTAGAATTTTCTTCTTCATCCCTATGTTCGACGTTAGCGTTATTTGTTTCCTCCGTGGTGTTATTTTCCTCAGTTCGAGTTTCTTCCTGAATTGGTTTATCGCTATTAGATTCACTTTCAGGTACGGTAGGTGCAGTTTCTTCGACCAGAGGCGTGGGTTCTTCTACAGGAACAACCGGATGTGGAGGCCTTCTGCCCTCTCTGTCTCGTACTTTGTAGGCCTCGGCAGCTTCGGTGATGTGTTTGAACCAAATTTTTCTTTCTGCAGGTGAATTGGCTACTAGATCATATATCTGCGCTCCACTCTGCGACGTGTTTACCAAATACAAAGAATTCTTATCAACGGCATTGTGCCTCACAAGTACAGTCGAAACTTTAACTACTGGACTAAGCACGGCGTTCACCTGATTGGTGCTTATAAATTTAAGCAAATACTTTTCATCCTGTCTATGAAGCAGGAGTATCAGGTCATCAAGGAGCACAACATGTAGGTCGACCGGTTTGACACGATTAACAATTCGCCATTGAAGAGGTCCCTCAAATACGAGTTTTCGCTTAGTTATATCAAGATTTTTGAACTCGTTAACGGTAGAGTGATCAAATTTCTCAAAAGCCGATCTATCCATGGTCCTCTGTATTTCGGCAAGGCGATGGTGGTCTTCTGCCTCTTTCACAGCCTGATTAACTCTGTTTAAAACCTCTTTGCTTCGCTCTAAGCTCCTCAGTACTCCTGCTTTCTCCTTTTCGTTACTTGCCGGTGTGTATTTGGCAAGGTTTTCGAATAGGAGAGGGTATTTTGTGAGCCTCAACATCCCGGTGAGGATGTGATCCTTGAGTTGAAGTCTACGACAGAGCGGACTGGCCTCTACTTCGTTTAGGAACGCGTGGAGCTTAGGATCTTTTTTACGCCTGTCTCTAAGCGCGTCTAACGCAACCTGCTGTTTTGCACAGTAGGTCGATGCGGCCTGCTCAAAGGTCTCTCCAGCTGGACCGTCGAACATACCGAGAAGGAGTTCTCCCACGTCACCGACACACGGATTTTCCTTTTTCTTACTTTTCATTACAGAATTGAACCCGGAATGAATCTCTAGCATTTCATCCAGGTTCGAAAATAACAGCTGAATCTGATCTGGCGGTAAAACCTGAGATTCAACCATCGGCTTGTGGAAAACTTGCGAAAGGACTCTCAGAGCTCTTACGTGCGACCGCTCTGTGTGAAATAGTTCTAAAAAAAGAAAGAGAAAGCATTATATACTCGATTGATTCATTCATATAACAGTGAAACAAAATCTCAGAGCTTAGGTTCACAATAAAACGATTAGGGCAAGGATTTAGATGAATGAAGAGGGCAAACAAACCGTTGATAACTTCTTGTCTCTTCTTTTCTGAGTTTGTAAGCCGTGCAAGAACTTCTTCTGCGACACCCTGGCTCCAGTCAGGAGGATCTGCTTCGACATCGACGTCGCTATCCCAGGAGGTGGTTGTGTTGGCGGATGCAGTAACAGGGTGAACATGTTCCAAGCTTGTACTTGGGCTGTCCAAACTCCTAGTAGACAAGCTGCTATTGGATGAGCTGCCCGCTGAATTTCCAGGGAAAGTTCCTGAGGCGTCGCAGTCACTGAAACCAGCCCTACGGTCAAATGTTAGCAGATCTTGTCTCGCACGTTGAGCTACTACCCCAGTTTCCCAATATAATTTTTCAACAAATAAATAAAACGATAACTGAATGAAGAAATTCGCGATGTAAAAAAATTCGGAGGAAATAAATGAACAGTATCGCGGATCTAATTACCATAAATTAATTTTTCGAAAGATAATTAATTTTTTATTTTATTTCAGTTCCTTATAGAGCAGATCTTTGTGTAATTATTCAACGACCCTCCGAAAACTTTTCGTACTTCGATCCACCCTCCCCAGTTTAAATAAAATACATATAATCGTATATACGTAAAGTTATTTTACGAAATATTAAGATTCTTTGATAATCCTGATGAATTTATAAATTCTCAAAATTATCCTGTGGTTAAAAGAATTGATTAAGATATTAAATAAAAGGAAACGAAAAATAAGTCTTTAGTCCACGTTCGATAACACCCCGGAATATCTAATCATGTCTTTCAACCAGGATAGGAGTTATTCGAAATTGTGATTAGACTAGTTTCAGATGAGAAAAACGGATTGATATAAAAACAAAAAATAAATATTTCTAATCTACACCAGAATGACATACATCGACATAATTAAAGAAGACCCTTCCAAGGTACGATATATCGTTGCGACTAAAATTAAGCTAAAAAATTTGGGTCAATTTTATAGGTCGATGTAATTTTTCTCAACTACAGAGACCAAACTTCGATCTAACTAGTTCTAACTAGTAGTAAAATTAATAATATGTACACTATATAATTATTTTTTTTCAACGATACACGGTGAAAAACGAAAATAATTTCATTCCCTATATAATATATAAATTTCGGAAAAAGCTAGTCGTCCAAATCTTTCCCCCATATAATGGAGGCATAGAACGACCGTAGAATTTGTGTTATAGTACCTAGGTCTGGCAGTAAATTACACAACTACATATATATATGTATTCGTATATATGTGCATGTATATGAGCTTATAGGTCTATGTCATAGCAGCGTCTGATAAATTGCTCGTAGAGACGGCGAGGTAAAGAGAGAGAAAAGAACAGTCTAGGTCGACATTTAGATACCATCCCCAACGTTTCCATCCCCTTCTACCGTGGTCTGACGTAAAGCATCACCTTTATCAATTCCTTATACACCGATTCTCTCCGTGAGTAAGAGTTTTACTACCCACTAAGAAGAGATTGAAATTTTTTTTTCTTACTTTTGCTGCGTCTATATAATCGGCGGGGGAGTGAAGAAAAAGAGAATATAAATAAAAGGAAAGAAAAAAATCGTCGGTCTAAATCTAGACGAACGATTTATGTGGTCGTAGTAAAAATAGAAAGTTGGACTTTCGTTTTTCGGTTTTTTTGGTTTTTCAATTTTAACTACCTTTCCGATCTGCTCCGACGCTCGATGACATTAAGGGATTGAGTAGTCGGAGGTAGAGTGTGCGATGTCGTGCGATCTATTTCTTTAACATTTTTAAACTTTTTCGTCAAATCAGTTGCCCCTTCGCCGCTGCATGGTGACGTTGATAATTTATTACTTTCATCAGTTTCCGGCTGAGGCGGTATTTGGGTCTGATTTTGTGACTGACGTTGCGAACGTACGCGTTTAGAGCCACGTTGTCTCATTCCTTACCTTCAGGATCGATATTACAAGTTAGTAAAATTGCAGAAAAGAAAAAGAAAAGAAAAAAGAAATTAAAAAAAAAAAAAAAAACCGAAAGCATAGTAAAGTTTCTTCTTCTCTTTCCTATATTCCGGCCAACCTTTAAAACCAACTATACTATAACTATACTCTGGGTATACTCTAAAACTCGTATCACCCCCAAGTCTGCAGCTACCCCGAAGTACTCGTAAAATACAAAAATAACACGACAACATAAAGTTACTAAAGATCGCGAACCGGTATCGAGAAAATTCCTTTGCCTATTTTGCCTTTTTTGAAATTTACAAGACGTAAAATCTCGAGCTATTTCTCTTCGGTTTTGGTCTTCACTAGACAGCCAAAGCAAAGTTAACTATTCCGTTTCGTAGACGGGAATGAGAAAAGAAAAAAAAAAAAAGGGAAGCGATAAGAAATGATAATAATAATAATAATAATAATAATAATAATGAGAAAACATTTCGATGGATCGCCTTGGAGCTTTTGAACTGTACGTCAATAGCTTTAAATAGAATATATATAGATACGTATAAATAGACGAAAGAAGACTAGAACCTATTTTTCGCGCAAGTATAAGTAACAACTTTGCCATATTTATATATATATATAGTCCGAAGATAAAAGTTATAATAATTTCAAAGGAGGAAAAAAAAAAATCTTAAATTCATCTCATTTAGAGTTTTAGAAACTTCTATTATCTGAATCTGCGAGTCTGACTCTCGAGGTTTTATCCCCGAGAAGGCCGCTCCTATAAGTTTTGCCACTTTAATCAACCCTTATACCATACATCGAAGGGTTCTCCTCTCTCCTCGACATACATAAAGAGCCGAGTATGTGTTGTAGATAAATATGTATGCGTATGTGTATGTGGTCTATGTGTGTATAAATGTACGAGGAGAAGCGGAGGCTGGGCCTATATCCGACTATTGATTTCAAGGGATCGATTGGTTCAAAAATAAAGGCGAAACGCAAAGACATTTCCAAGTCTCACGGATCATCTCTGCATTTACCTATAGGTATATATATATACCATATGAACCTAAACTATTCAAGTATAACTATACGTAACGATATAGTAAGGTATAAGAGCCAAGAACTTCGACGATTGGTATAAGTATTGTTGCGTATAGTTGGAAAGGGTATTTCTATAGCCGTAAGATGAGATCCAAAAATCAATAATTTTTTTTTTTTGCGTTATAATAAATAATCTATATACTTATTACGTCATTTTTAATCGAACTATGCCTATAATAAATATTATTTCGCGTAAAAAAAAAAAAAAAAAAAAAAAGAAAAAAAAATAGGAATAAAACTTATAAAGGTATATATAATATGATTGATAGATCGAATAATTCGTCGGTAAAAGATTGAAGAATTTTCTACGTTTTTCTTTTTTTTTTTTTTTTTGTTTGGAAAATTAAAAGAGAAATAATTAATATTATTTAATCAAAAGAGGAATGAGTTTGATAACTGATTTGAAAATAAGGCCGGAATATAGGTTTATATATGTATAATACAAACGAGTGATAACTGAAGAAGCGCGGGTTGTCACCGCACACAAAAAAAAAAAAGAAGAAGATAATTATTATTACCCTACAATGCAGCAATATGAATATCATGCGGTTTTTTTTTTGTCTTTTTTTGCTTTAAATTTATTTATACCTTTCCTTGTATTGGCAATAATATTTGTTTCGATTCATTTATTTAATAACTAATAAACGGTTTCACGTCGTTTCGAACATAGAAGGTAATAAGAAAAAATAAAAATAAATGAATAATGAAATAAAGACAAGAATCAATTTATCCTACGCTTTAATAAATATTATTCTATAAGCCGATGTATACGATAATAAAATGTTTACAGGTAGGTATACATGTATACACGCGTTATAAATCAATAATATCGATAAAATTTAACTATTTAACTTTTTATCATTAAAATGATAATATATTCATTTTAATATTTGAATAATAAAATTGTATTAGTTTATAACATAACGGTATGTATATGTTGTGTCAATGGTGAAACGTATTTAAATGAAAAGTCAAAAGAAAGGAAGAGTGCAGCAAAAATTATGAAGAAAAAAAGAAAAAAAGAGAAAAAGAAAGAAAGAAGGAAAACAAAACCACGAGTAACGTGGGCGACGCGACGCGCGCGTATAGTCTCGTTGGTTTGAGTTTGACAAGCGCGTCGTGTCGTGTCGCGATGTATTGCGGTCGAGTAACGCAGAAGGAATAAGCGTTTTGTGTATATAGTATATTCAAAGAGACAACCCCCGATCTCGCGTATAAGAGACGCAACGTCGTACTGAGGGTAAAAACAGCTCACCTATCCAACAGTTTTTCCCCCCTTTTAGACCCCTTTCCACTCAATACATATAACGCCCACGCGATTCTGCGCGGTTAGATGATACTGCAGCTTGCGGCGGCTTGCGGCGCGGCGGCAATTCTCGCTTCTCGCTTTTCGCTTTTCGTTTCTCTCCTCTATATACTCTCTATACTCTGTACTATATACTATATATGTGTATATATATATATATATATATAAGCGAGAGGTTGTCGAAAAATCTATACCTACCTATCCCACATACTCTATATTATACCACCTACATATTATCCTTGTATACAGAAAAATCTCATTCTGTATTAGTTGGCATTAAAAATGACAAAATATATTGTATACCTAAGATACGTGAGTTATACAGAAATTCCTTGGCAAATCTTGACGAAATCTAATGCAATGCCAAGTTTTCTGATTAGTGAATAGATACGCCATATTATATGTATACCTAATATTAGTGTGGTCCTTAATTCGATCATTTGCGAATTCTGATGCTCCCATGGGCCAGGACGTCTCCGAATATATAAAAAAATAAATACAGCCAAAACCCCAGGTTCCTATCTCAATTCTAAGTACCGTTCTAAAGCTTTCGAATTTTCCCATATAAATAAAACACGATTTGTCGCATTTCGCTGTTCATTTTTGTCTTCCTATTGCAGTATATCTCCGAAAAATCTGAAACTTGGTAGACTCCTTACCCGTAGTGGTAAATATTTCATAAAAATTCGACAAACTATCAACGATATAATTTTCGAAGCTATAACGCACCAAAAAAATGTCTTATTTTAAAATAGTGATGAATAAAGTTTTGTCTTTAAAAAATTTGTACATTTTTCACGGATACCTACTACTATAGGTAAGAAGGGTGCGGAGTGTTTTAGATTCAGAGAAGCTCTAATGCGATAAAGGAAGTAAAAAATAACACCGACGTATTAAAAATCGTGTGTTATTTAAATGGTAAAGTTCGAAGACTTTGGGGCAGTACTTAGAATTGAGATAGAAACCTGGGATTTTGACTACATTTTTTTGTACATATTTAGAAGACGTTCTGACCAATGGGAGCATTCAGATTCGAATATGACCGAATTAAGAACTACCCTAATATATATGAATTCTGTGAGTGTGTAAAGCGATGCGAAACAAGAGTATATCAAGAAGAAAAAAAAAAAATTGAAATCTCTTCTATTTTTGTTTTTATTTCAGAGAGAGGGAGGGAGACTTTTGGGAGCAACGAACCAGAAATATGAAACCTAGAGTAGCACAAATTCTTGCATGCAATTTTCAGACTGAACTGCATCAATTGACGTTAATTGCATCTAATTATACGCACATATGGTGTATACGTATGTATATAATGCGAGTACCGTCTCTCTGTCTCTATCTGTCTGTCCGTACGTACGTATACGTCAGAAATAATGACTTTATAGACATATTTTCTTCTTATTTTATATATTTTTTTTTTTTTCAACCGTGTATTATTTTAGAAGCCTGATAAATACCTAGTCGCGGAAAAAAAAAATAATAAATAATAATTCAATTATATAGTATGAGTAGCCACTGCACAGAGCCATTATAGCACAATGGATGTATTCACGAGTAGAACTAACGCACTTCAGGACTATAATTTACTAATATTTTTTGTATTTAAACAAATTGACTTTAATTGCATAGATCATTCCAGATCTATCGAATCATATTGATACGATGATAAATTTCATGTGAAAATAAATATAAACGACTAAATAATGATCAGAGTAGAAAATTTCAAAAAGAAAAAAAAAAACAAAACTCACTTGGTTTTCGAGAGATTCGGGTCGCTGGTTTTTCGCTTTTCACGCAACTGTCGCTGAAAGAAAATAAAAGAACAGATTTTTGTTATACATCCCGAAAAATGAAGACGTATCTCTTATTTTTTATTTTTTTGCAATTTTTGTTCCTCTTTCTTTCTTAAATATACCATAAAAATGAAACAAGGATTATATAATGTGTAATATGAGGGTTCGACAGGTGATCGGCGGGATCTAGTCTCCCCTGATCGTTATTCGCTAATTAGATAACTATAAAGACCGTAGGGGAGGGAACCAATCCAATCAACCACCTGTTGCTGAAACGTTTATGAAAATACAATCTGAAGCTAGAAATAAGCCCCTCGATTTTTGCACTTGGTTGAATATAGTGTCGATTTTAATGACGAGTATTCGAATTTATTTAGAATTATAATATCTACGTTTACCTAATTTATTATTAAAAAATATTATTTAAAAATATTATACGATAGACCGCGTAAATTATTTTCATCGTTATCTTACCTTGTGGTGTATCCGCTCCTTGTAACTTTCAGACCTGTTTATGTTTGATGTCTTTGGCTTACTGGAAATATTTTGCTGCACCCTAAGTAATCGTAATACCAAAAAGCGTAAATTAATATAACACACTATGTGAGGTCAATGAAAGAAAAAAATTTTAAACAAAAATTGAAATAGGAAAAAAATATATATATATATATGTACGTATAGAAATGATGGAAAAAATGTCCGGAATATTGTACATATTTTTTTTTTTCTCGATAATTGCGAATCAAGATGCAGGCGTAATGAAAAAAAATATATCTAAAAATGATATGGATGGTGTATGTATTTAATAATATTATGTCTTCATACATGTCCGCGATATCTTCCCTCGAGGAAGGATCGTCCATACTCTCGTTGTGTTCCGCCCCCGTACCGTAACCGGAAGTACGTCCTCTTTCGCTGTTACCACGCGCACTTCCGGTCCCCGCACCACCGCGATGATCTCCTAGATATACGAGAAAAAGATTTGAAAAAACAATTGAACAAAAAATCAACCATTAGTCTCTATTTTTTGAAGAGAGGAAGAAATGAAGAAAGGACTTCAATTTTTTCTTTTTTTCGTTCTATGAAATTCAAAATTCTTTACATAATTATAGAAGTGCAGCGTTCTACTTTACATACAACAATTCATTGCGATTTTATACGAAATATAAATAAAATTCAGAACAGAACAACAAGGTCGAACAAGGGGATCTCGAGTTTAAACTGTAACCCTCGATAGAGAAAAGCTTGTTACCCGACAAGCCAAGAGGTTGACGCGTGATAATTAAAACAAGGGAGATGTTAAAATGAGGGGTGATTTTTTTCTCCCCTGTAGACAGTTTTGGGGTGACTCAGAATACTAAAAGCATATACTATGTATGTATGTACAAGCGCATCCCCAAATATAACTAACGTCGCGTAGTTTTCTTATCTCGATGATTTAGACCCGTATAATGATTTCGGACAGAAAATATACAGCTATTCTTTTATGCAGAACCTATACCTACGGTGTCCTTAAAAAGTGAATATTCCTACCTCGTCATATACGTATGGACGAAAAATTTCATAGTTTAGAATTCAGCCTTCGTAACTCGCGATTCTTTTTTTTTTTGTTTTTTTTTTATGCACTTCGATGTACTCAATAAAAAAAAAAAAAAAAAGAAAAAGAAAAAAGAAATTGGAAAACAATTCACAGAAATAAAATAAGGGATGTAAGATAAGAAGGTAACTGAATATATTATCAAATTTATGGAATTATACGAGTCCCGCGTATACCTAGCAATTCTTGTCGGGGGCGTATAGTATAGAAGTCGTGTCGCGTTGGGGCGCCTAGCTGTCGACATACATTCTATCTCGCGCGCGCGCCCGCTTCTTCTAAATATAGAGAGCAATATTACCGTGGAATCGGTAGGTACGAACTATACGAAATACGAAGCTTAGCGCTTAGCTTAGCTTAGCTTTGCGGCGTCCGCATACCTATCTCTACCAACAAATGTATGCATGTTGGATTCTGAGTTAAAGCTACGCGTGGTGGTGCAGCCGCCTCCGTTTCCTGTCGGAAATCGGTAGGATAATAGAAGAACGAGATGAACTTATGAAGAGGAAGGACCAGCTGAACGAACTTAAACTAGCGGGAGGTTTACGAAGGGTAAAAATATCGTGGTTTAAAAATGTTCTTATTTTTTTTTTTTTTTTTCATCCTTTACAGAATGTAGATTTTCATTAATAAATATAAATATGTTATAGAAAAATTGTTAATGATAATAGCTACGAAGAAAAACGCGATTTGTTATCTACCGCAGACTTATGCAGACCTTGGATTGAAAATAGGAGTTCATAAATGATATATATAAAGGACAAAGATCGAGGATTATGAGAAGAAGTTATAACGTTATATGAAATGAGATATAAACTGTAAAAAATTACCGTTTAAAATAGCGTTATAATTTCTTATTCGAACTCGTAGACCGAATAAGAGAAATTCAATGCGAGAAATTATCGAGCAACGATCCGCAATTGCTGAATTATTAATGAATTCCGATGATTATTGACGGTTTAAACGGTTCAATGAGCCTTAAATCGTGCGAAATAAATACGATCCTTGAACCGTTAGTGTAATGTCTACGCCGTATACTCGTTCAACTCCGTTTCGTATATTTTATAAGTGCATATATGTATGTCGAACATATGCTATAATGTAATATAATATAATATAATGTACGATGTACGGAAAAATCTAATCTCGCTTCCTTCCTGCACCAGACTATACTTTCAACTTCTGCACTCGAGTATATTCCGCGTATTCCGATCCCCGCGACGTTACTATTTAATTAAATCAGGTCTTAGATCTTCGAATCACACATAGATCTTTTAATTCGTCAAAATAATTAGAGAGAAACTTATATACAAATATCAATTTATTTCTTTCTTCTTTTAGTGTTACGTTCTTATATCACCTATATCTACATAAATAGATAAATATACATATATATATATATATATATATATATATCTATACCGTCTATATAGAAAGATATGTATATAATTAATAATTATAGGGCAACGTTTCTCTCTATTCAACCTGCAGAATCAGCTTTTCATTCATCGGCTGAGCTTATTCCTGGCTTGTTGACGTTCGAAAATAGAATAGTGTTTACATTTAACACGTGAATTAAACATCCCCTCAGCTATTATATAGGTATCGATTATTTATTTTTTACCATCATTTTTATCATTCATTACTTTATTTCGCTGCTTTATTTCATTCATCATTTTCGTAATACGTTTCTCAGTTTGTAATATCGTTATTCGTTCGAATCTGCGTAGCTACTATATTTAAAATTTATAAAAAAAAAAAAAAAACTACAGATTTAATAAAATTACGAAAATTCGAGAATTTTGAAATCCTGATAATCCTAAAACCTAATTTATTATACAGCCACGTTTTTCTTTTTTTTTTCTTAGCACATGACCCACGCCTACGTAAAAATCTCGCGGTATGAGCATAAAACCGCGAAAATCGTCAGCTGCTAAAATAATCAGGTATTTTATAAGCCGAATTATTCGGGTCTGTGGATTATGAAAATTCTATTTTTTTCATTTCTATAGTTTTCAAACAATCGAATCTATCATTCGTCAAAGTTTCAATGAAGTAAAGTGAGTAGAAAAAAGTTCTGTTCGGGATGATGGAGTTAATTGATATACGTGTACGTGTATAGATATATGGGGAATTTTTTTTAATTTTTTTTTTTTTTTAACCTGTTGTCAATTCTTCCTGAGGCAATAGGGGTGAATCCAATCCTAGGATTTTCTTAGCTGTTGAATTAGCGGAGGGTGGTATTTTGTCAAAGCAAATTAGGATCTCTGTACTTCCGGCAATGTCACCAGCACTACGTGTTTTTCTAACAGAACCTAATCTCTCCCAAACTTTACCAGCAATTGAATTCTTGCTGTGGGTTGATCTCGACTTCAGAGATTTCGACTTTGATATTTTCGCTACTTTATTGTCTCTGGTTAACAATTTGTCCGGTACTCCGTTCACCTGCACTTGTCCAACTCCCTGAATTCCTGTATTATACATTTCACAATAATTGATCCATACGTAGGTACATGCCCACTGCGGTATAACAGCATATAATTCGCGATATAATTATAGGCATGACCGACACTTATATTGTTATTATTATCTTTTATAAACAACGCTTTGCGCGCTAATTAACTTTCCCGCATCATCATATCAATCCACGATATAAGAACTTTCATATTTCATATATATTTATCATTTTATTGTGAATAAATATAACGTACGCAGATAAAGTTCATTTTTATATAAAAATTTCAAAAAATTTGTGCAAAAAATAAAAAAAAAATAAGAATTTCAATTAATTTCACGAAAATTTATTTCCTTTTCTTCGTCAGTTTTTTTTTTTTTTTTTTTTTCTTTGTTAATCATTGAATGAGAGGCATAATCAAATACGGGAACGAGCGATTAGCGTCAAAGCGTCGTAGGTACCTAATAGTTTTATTTAATGATTATTATTTTATTCTTTTTTTCTACCATCGATTTTTCGCGATTTCCGTGAAAACTTTCTCCTGTAGTTCTCCGAGGAGATTCTGAACTGACTGAATCCGCTAATCAGGGGTGAAGAATTTCGGGGGTGGGGAGAGATCTCTAAGGTCTTTCCCTCTCCCAATGAACTCTCTTCTCCTCTTCCTCCTCCTCCTCCTCGTAATTCTATCTCCAACATCTGTGCGACTCGTTTCTCTTTCTCTATCTCTTCCTCTAATTTCTCCTCTCCTCTTTTCCAGCAGCAATTATAAATCGTGTTTTTTTTTATTTTATTTATTTTATTTAATTTTAATTTTATGTATAATATTATAATTAATATGCGGCTACTTTTTTCTCCTTTATATATATATTATATCCGTCCTCACTTTCTTCAACTCCGAAATTTTACCCTCGCGATAATAATACGAAGGAGTGTGTAAATAATGCGAATATTTTTTCATCACAGAAATACATATATTTTATGTATAGGTATATGATCCAATTCAACGCGGTACTACTTAATCGAAATTTCTATAAAATAAGAAACAAATAAATTTTCGATCGAAAGAAAATGAGAATATAATCATATGTTATATTGTAAAAAAAAAAACCTCAGAGTTTTTATTAAATTTTATTTATATGTATGATTTATCGTTATTGGTACTACATCGGCCAAGCTCGTCGACGTGATCTCACTTTCGTATAATTATCATGAATTACGTTGAATGTCGTTATTCTCTCACTCAAGTGTTCAATTTCATTATATCGTTTCACTTTTATCGTAAATGACAAATATTACACGCGATCTAATTTTTAATTAACTAATTATTTAATTAATTGTTTAAAGAAAAGATAAAATATCATTCTCTCTCTTCTGTACTTCTATTTGTTAGAATTATATCCGATATTACAAAGAAAATATAGGTTTGAGATATGAACATCTGGAGTTTGCCACAAATTACTTAAAATTCGCGAAACTGAATGGAATATGGTTTGAATTTTTTTTTTGTTTTTTCTTTTTTTTTCTTTTTTTAAGCTCGTACTATTCCTTATTTACGAAATATTTATAACGATAATATATAATAACGATGACGATGAGGACTACTCGCGACTACCAACTCGCGACTGTTAGCTCGCGGTAGTAACTAACTAACTAACTAAGAAGAGAAGCGGTTTCCCTCTCGGAGATAACTAAACCACGACAGAAACGATAGGCCAACGACAACGCTTTGCCGTCCCTTCCTCGACGCTACCCGAGTCATTCCTAGATAGAACAGACAGGAAGCCAAAGCCTAATGTGTTTCAAACGACGAAAAAAATTAAATAAAAAAAAAAAAAAGGAAAATGTGAATACGATATAAAAAATGTAGGAGTCTTTTTTTATTTTTACTTATAAGAAAATTGAAATCAAAGATCGAAAAAAAAAATTGAAAAATTGAAAAATTGAGGATAAAGCAAATACAAGAAGAAAAAAAAAAGGAATAATTTTTTTTTCTTTTCTCTTTTACCAAATTTCGAAAATTTTCGAAATTCATTTAAGAACGTTTTAGACGGCACGTGCGTGTTATAGATATTTTCTATCGCGGGTTCAAACTTCGGCTTTGAATTCCTGTGACTAATCCTATTTTAAACAGTTAGCAGTTTCCCTTCGGGAAGTTAGTCTGGTATAGTGCAGTTGTACTGCAGACAGTATAATAAGACAGACGTAGGAATTAAAAATAAGCAGTGTTTATATATAGTATTCCCTCGGTCGGTTGTGAGACTAGGTATAGAAGTTATATAGGTATATGTATATATACACTGCACTATACGACAAGTGTAACACACGCTTTAAAAATTCATCCCGATGTATCGCATTCGTACGCATATTGGTATATAATACATGTAAAACGCGTAATTCGTTGCTGTTGATTAATTTTGTAATCAATTTTTATTTTTTTTCATTTTATTCCACCATTCTAATCGTATATGCTAATCAAACGAGCATGTGAAGCAAATCGTACTTTTATCTTGTTATACCAGGATGTGGTTTTTCGACTTTCTGATACTTCTTCCTTCAACTATAATATACCGGCCTGGGAATATCATTTCTTTTTATTCCCTTGTTTGATTCAAGCTCTTATACCGTATAATATAATAAATGTAGAGAGAAATTATTGTCCATACACATTCCGCATAAGAACGCTAAACAATAATTAAGAATTCAACGAAGGAGGAATTAACTTGAACGGCGTAAAATTTATCGGAGAATATTCACAGCTTATTCAAAATGTCTATATGTTGTAATTATTTTTTACGAAAAATAATTAATAGATACGAAAATTATTAAATAATATCGATATCAATCCGAGCTAAATAAATATATTTTATTTAATCGACTGTTCTTCTTTTTTCAAAGTCATATGTTTCATAGTTTTAGGAAGAGGAAATCAGATGCCTGTTAAAATTTCAGGCCCTAATATCAATATTTAGGGGTTCCTGAACGCAATTATCAATTTTCCATTTGATTAACATGGGAATTTTTTTTTTTTTAGTTATTTCTGAATTTTGTAGCTCAAACGATTTTTTGAAATTTTTTTTTAACAGACGTGTAAGTATAATATATTTAACGAATGTGTTACATTCAATTAATTGAAACGTTACTCCGCAAGTTTACTTTAAACGGGGTCAAGACCCTTCAGGATATATGAAAAATAAAAAAATAACAGTAAGCTGACTAAAAGTTAGTAAATTCAAACGATAATAATTAAACTCTGTAATGTTTGAGTTTTAATTTTTACGCGTAGGATTATATTTATAAATTCATAAAGCTTTTAAAATTCTAATTATAAACGATGGTGTAATTGTTATTGTATACGAAGTTAATTAACGATACAATATACAACCTCGTTATTTCCTTTCTAACATTTATTTTAGCCGCTTTTCTTTTTTTACTTCTAGTTTTATCATCATAAGCATGATTTTTTTTTTTTTTTTTTTTTTCAATCACGTCGGAGTTTGTTCCTACTTTATTTTATTTTATTTTAATTTATTTTTACTTCTTCCTTTTTCAACGATTCATACACACACACACGCACACACACACCCGCACAGCTGTTCATACTGCTGCAGCAGCAGTACTTCGAGAATATATTAATTTTGAAGCAGGTCTCGAATTTCTGCGCAACGAAAACGTTGGCATATGACCAAAACTGTTTCCTTCCCTATTGCGTGCACTGTATAACACTATTACACACCTATACCGCGATGTAAACGTGTTGTAAGCAAAAACATGATTTACGAAAAATGTAAACATAAGGTAAATATGAAGTGATCCCAAGCGAGTATAAATATTACAAGATTTGAATGAGTGTTTTTTTTTTTTTTCTCAATTATTGAATATAATATTATGTATATCTTTTCAAATTGAATTTATTTTCCAAAATCATCGATAAAATTAAAAAAAATCATATTATTATAAAAAAAATACCGACTCGTATAATGATCAGGAATTATAGGTATCCAATAATCATGCCGAATGATTATGAGAATTGAAGCTTTCGAAGAAAATGAAAGAGAAATTTTTTTTTCTCAATAAACACAGCCCGAAGTGATAATAAATTATTCGTAATCGTAAAGCTCGTTAGAAATAGCTGTTTTCTTGATTGAAAGATAATGAAAATAATTTGTGATCGAACTGGGTAGATAGATAGGTGAATTTCCAATGTAGACATGTATGTATGTACGCATATTTTCAAGTCAAAGTATAATACTGACCTTCGAGGTAAACGAACCATTTCACTTTCTCGATGTATTTACGTGATATTCTACCGTACTTTGGTAAGTTTTGTTTGGAAGGCGATGGCACAAAATGCCGCATATTATTCTTTGACGTCATTAAATATGAACTTACAAATATAATGGCCAACAATGTACGACGAGGAATACGTACACTGGCAGAATAATACTGTTGTTATTATTACCATTATCGGTTAAATGATGACTACGACTACGATGACGATAGCTTATCTCTTCATACATTGGCACAGATAATGTCTTAAGCAAATCAAACGAAAGACAAGACAATTCAAAGCGAAACTAAACTAAACAAAACTAAATGTACTGACAACGGGTTTGATAAATTTCGGGAAATTTTTATCTCGAACTTTACAAATTTTACATATATACATATATAGAATTACTGATTTGCACATTAACTGCGATTCTGTACTTGGAAAACTGCCGAATGTATATTTATCTACGAATTTACGACGAATATCAAGATATTGACGTTTGCAAATCGTAAATTTTCCGGGTTCTTTAAAACAGTATAATATCATAGAAAAGAAATAAATCTTTATGATCATTCGTAGGGTAAAGATTCGTTGAAGAAATATAGATATTAAATAAAAACGCTGCAGTTCATTCAGTGAGATATTATGGTAAAGAAAAAGAAAAGAAACTCACCGTTCTCTCCGTCTGTCAAAGCCCCGCTATCGTCTTCGGATTTTTTGACTCGATCGACTGAAATACGGAGAAATATAGTCTCTTATTTCCATATTTTTGTTGTAATATAAATGAAAGAGAAAAATTGAAATAGAAAAATTGTTAAACTCATCCTTCTTACGATTGTGTAAAAAATGCTGCGAGTGGTGATGATGAGACGACGGTGGCTTACGCTCTGGTCTAATTCGTTCCATAAGTTTACTTATACGATCTGGTTTTTCTTTTCTAACAACCAATGGACCCGGACAACTTTCGTCCACTATACGAACACACTGGCGATGTACGTTCAATGAACAATCTATAATCATATATGAAAAAGAAAACAGTCAATATTATAATCTAATCATTCAAGTTGTTCAAAACTTTCCAATAATAAATAAAGTTCTTCTGAAATTTAGAGGAGATTTTATTTAGCATTATTGATAATTAAATTGTTGAGAAATCGGATTATGAATTATGTATATAAAAAGTACGTGTATAGAAGTGGCCCTGCTTACCGCTGCACTGATATCCCTGAGGACCAACGCCCCAAATAATTAATTGACAATGATTGCAGTAAGTGACAGTAAAGTATTGATGAGCTACGAAGTGGTGTCCTCGAACAGTCATTTTCCTAGTTTTTCCGGTCAGCAGTCGTGCTTTTATGTTCGATTTATCTTTTGAAACGAAAGTTGGAATTCGGTCTAAAGTAACCACTCGTACTTGGAATATTTTGGTGAGTATTGTCGCGAGGCCAGCTGCTGTTGTAAATTCGCGAAAATCGACTCTCTCCTTTTCTATGTCTTCCCTGAAAGTTTTATTAAATTATTATAAAAACGAAAGAGAACATTTTGTAATTAGAATTTTTTGAAAATTTCGTATTCGCTACTCCGAAAATGAAAATAAATTAGATTGTTGAAACCAGCTTACAAATAAGGCTCCATTTTTGGTAGGAGAAAAGTGTCGATGACATGTGCCTCCCGAGCTTTATCGTTCGTACTTTCGTCAAGCTGAGCGTCACACGGTCCGAACAAAGTCCCCAAACCTGCTGTTCGCTTTTGTTGAAAATCTGCAAGCTGTTCATTCAGTTCTTCTTTTGCTCTAGCTCTCGCCTTCCAGAAAATCTGTGAAAATAGGAAAGAAGAATAAGATATAAACATCATCAACACCATTTTCGTAATTGCAATAATTTTCCGAATTTTTTTTTGTCAAGATTTTCAAATACGCAATAAATTGGGCAAAATACACACGATTACCTTTCTCAAAATTTCCTCTTTGTCGGATTCCTTTAATAAAACTTCATCTATCTCTCTAGCGACGTTTTCGTCTACGTTGTTTAGTCTTAGGGGCTAAAAAAAGAGATAAAGAGATTTTTAGCTGAAATTAAATGTATTATATACAAACAAGGTATGATAAGCGGTAAACTTTCAAGTAACTTACAGCACCAGGCACCAGGAAGCTCGAATGTATTTCGTAGGCCCATTTCCTCATCTCTTTGGCATTTCCCTCCTTGTATAAATCCGTTATCAGGTAAAACAACTGAAAAATAATGGCAATTTTTTTTGTTAACTAAAAATATTGTCTGTATTGATGATTTTCTTGGAAAATAGAGAATGAACAATGAAAAAAATACCAATAATCGATCGTACGTATCATCTATTGTTCTAAGACGAGGCATAAATAAAAAAACGATGGAGAATTCCAAAAATTGAGAACAATTATTTGGAATAAAATCTAAAACGGAATGAAATGGAGTCTGAAATGGGTAGAAACGACGAAATATCGACGATTCAAGTCGCTCAAAACATAGATACGATAAAAACAACCTAAATAAAAGAAATATTGAGAGTCTAACCAGGCTGGAAGGATCGCTATTGGATAGAACATAGTTGATGAAAACAGCGAGGTGTGCATGATGCTCCCAAAGTCTGGAAAGAGACTTGAATGGTCCGTGATCTTCAAGCTGACCCTGAAAAGAATAATAATAAATGAATGAATGAATGAATAGGAATTAAAAATATGTTATGTACCTCAATAGCTGGCAATAACAAATATACGCCCACACTTTGAAAGTCAGAATGAATAATAATTTACAATAAATGCCTCCGATTCAGACTATGATTATTAATTATGATCACAATATACAGATACTCACGACTTCTTGATCGCTCATGTCGTCATCTTCCATCGACATGATTGGCTGTTGCAGCGGCGGTAAACCAGGACTACTCTCATTTAGTGGACCTTGTCGGACCGGCGATACTGTGACAAAACTCTCTCCCGTACTCTGTTTGAAAAAAAATTCGAAATAAATGTAATGGTAGAGAAAAGTAGGAGAAGTTATAGAAATACTTGATAGTATTAGAGTCTTTTCCTGTACGCAAAGACTTTCTAGGAATAGAAAATGGAATTTCAAAATTTGGGCATAGAAATAAACGAGTTTTAGATCTAGTTTTTGTTTCTCAACTCACATCGTTGATTGTGGAAGAAGAGAGCTGATCCGACGCCAAACAAGAAGATTGAGGATATGGAGGTGGTGGAGTTCCAGGAGGTGTGACATGAGAAGGATCATCTAGATCAATGCCACTATGTCGTCCTGATTTTGATCTAGAAAGATCATTCATGGATTCCGAAGCAATGAGACGTCTGCTTGCCTCGGCAGGTGAAATAGCCGGAAGATTTGTCGTCCCCAATTGTTCAGGGCTTGATTTTGTTCGTTGATGTTTGTTCAGGGTTGAAATAGAGCTTAGGTTTGCTCCCTGTGAAAACTGCATTGGAGAGGCATAATGATTAATAGTTAATAAAACTTGCCTTTTGTCACATAGTAAATTATATTAGATATAATAAACACCAGATGCGATAGGCGCATGATTTATTCTAATTACATGATTGCAGAATAATAAGATGAGAGTTAAACGTTTGTTTCTTTGCTTCGAATTGAAGATTTCTGAATAATTGATAGAACTTTAAAAGACGAAGAGGAAGGAAGTTGGTCTGATTCGAACTGAAAATAATTTGCTACATTTATCGACAGGTATTGGATTGGAGTTAGTCTTTATTATTCACAAGACGATCGAGAAGTATGTGTATTCAAAGATGTTTTGCCTGATCCTCGTGATGTGAGGAAACTAAGCAACCCTTGAAGCAGCAAATTTCAGCGTTTTGTAATGAAATTCAATTTCTAGTGTGAAAATAAATAAATTGATAAATCTGTAATGGAATAAGATGTACGAAAAAGCTTGAATCGAAGATTTCATCAGTTCAAGGGCTGCTATCTGTTCAGCGACACTCAGCAGTGGATTTCCTTTAATTTTAAGCATGTGATTCAACCCGCCCATAGCTCCCTGAAGTTAGGTCATATACATCAGCGTTAATAGATAATAGTATATATAATATGTCATGTGTGAGTATATACATGTATATAAATGATCATTTTCACCATACACATCCTTATACCTTGAAAATGAAAAGCTGATCAGTGTATAATGAACGTATTCAAATAAAAGAAGAAATACTAAGTGAAATGATTAATTTCTCATTGTTTTTTAATATCAAATCCGTAACTCAGCCCTCGTAATAAGTAAATTTGTACGAAAGATGTCCGTAGAGTTTATATTTTCGATTGATTAGGTGATTAGGTGATTAGGTGGCTACTTACAGAGATAGGTATACCGTGACTGTTGGCAGGGGGCGTTAAATGGGTCAGCTGATGTCGCTCCAGGTCCGACTGGACAGTGTTGTGGGTGTTTGATATTGGTGTAGGTCTAGGAGGCAGCGGCGGAGGAGCTAGACTTTGCATTGATAAGGATTTACGGGATGGTAATGGTGGCGGTACGTCGCTTGGAGGTGAGTAACGACTCGGGGAAGGTGGAGTGTTTGTTACCAACGAGCAAAGCTGTAAGAGAGACACAACAAAAGCTGTTAGGCGAGGTTAGCCAAAGCCTAGCTACGTGTAGAGACGCTCACACCCTTTAGTTACCATTTAATTTATAACATAAATGCAATAATTATTATATTTTAATCGAGGATAAAATAAAATGAAAAAAAAAAAAGGAATTAAAAAATTAAAAAAAAAAAAAGATTTCATTAAGTTAAATTGAATGAAATTAATTTAACAAAAAACATTTGCATTAAAAAAATTTTTTCTTTTTTCTTTCTTCTTCCTTCCTTCCTTTCTTTCTTTCTTTCTTCTGTGATACATGAAACTTACGGAAACCTACGAAGCTCTAGCCAAAAGCTAGTTTCGTTAATTCCGATCAATAAACAAATCCCGAGAAGTTAGTCTAAATTTATAAATCCACGAAATAAACTGATTTACGAATCGTTGTGTGAGTAGAGTCTTATTTAAAGTTTTTACTGCCTCAAGGGAAATCTGCGAAATATACATCTTTTTTTTTCTTTCTAATATCGTATTCTGTAATTAAATTCCACATAATATATCATACAATATACCACCTATAAATATTAATGTGTATAATTTTGCACTGCATCTGTTAGAAAAAGCAATTTTTTTTTTTTTTCAATTATTCTATAATATGTATACCTATATGAAATCGAGGAGTGTGTTTTTTTGCAAGCTGAATTTTTCAAATATTCATTATTTATATATACAACGAAAACAATGAATAGTATATAATAGGTGATACCTAATTTTGTTTAATTTCTTAAATTTTTATTTTCCACATATATAAATATATATAGATGTGCGCGAGCGAGAGCATATAAAGCAATTTCGATAATTAAATAAATGAAGAAAAAAAAAGAAATAAATGTTAAAGTTTGATTAAAATAACACACCTGATCGTTGGTAGTTATAGCTGTAAGCTGGTCTTGCAGGGTGCGTATCCGCCTCTCGGCGCCCGCAAGTTCGGTTTGTAAAGTCGCGACGCTGTTACCTCCGCCACCGTTGGCTCCAGCTTTAGCCAAATCGCTACGCAATGTATCAACCCATCGTTGTTCTGCTTCTAACATCTGTTGAAAGGTGTGAACTCGCTGTGTTTCTAATTGTCGTAGTTTTTCGTGCTGTAGAAATTATATGTGTACATAATTATAATTATTTCTTCATATATTTTGAATAGGTATATTTAAATAGTTAGTGATATCAGAGTGATACATATGTTCGGAAATTTTGTTGTCGTTTTTGTCATAGACACTCGAGTTGAAGACGAAAAAAAAAAAAGGAAAAAAGAAACGGGAAAATTAAATCGAGAGAAACAAAAACGGAATAAAAAATTAAAAAATTGATAAAAGATAGTAGAAAGCATGTATTATAGAATGAGGTAAAAACAGAAGAAAAAAAAAGTATAAGAAAGAAGAAAATAGAGGTATAGAAATCACAGCTGAAAAAATGAGAAAAAAAATCAAAAGCTATAAAAATTGTTGCGGACTCTATTTATGAATATTATAAAAAAAAGTTTTTTTCTTTCATACGAAAATATAAGAGAGGCACAATCATCGTTGTATTCGTTAAAAGATTTAATAGTTTGTAAAAAAAAAAAAAATGGTAATTTTTTTTATATCCATTTTTTCTCAAGTCTGCAACAATAGTATGTATAAAAAAAAAAAAAAAAAAAAAAAAAAAGATGATGTAAAATAGTAGGAAAAAAAAAAAGAAAAAAAGGATAAAATAATAAATGTATTATAATAAATAGTCTTACGTTTCGTTGTAACAGCGGTGAGCTAGAAGCGTTCGGTGATCGTTGTGTTAGTGAAAGATACGATATAGAATCAAAAACGGAAGACGTAGTAGATGATAGAGTAGTAGTAGTAGTATTGATAGTGGTAGTAGTAGTAGTGGTAGTAGTAGTTTGTTGAAGAAGGTGCAGTCCGTTGCCAGTGCAGATAGTAGACGGAGATATTGACTGACCGTAGAATTGAGGGTTGATGGACGATTTTGGACTTACGTCGACGGGCTGAGGGCCGGTTATACGAGCACTGCACGGAGCGCCTCCGGCCGGTGCTGTCGAAGCCCTGTGAAGGGACGTTGTTGACGTTGGTGAAGATACCATAGCCGTACTACCGCCCGTCAAACTTGCCGGACGTTGAATTTGGTGACCCGTTAGTCCCCCCTGCAAACCTGTTGCAGGTTTTTGCTGTACCGTCAAAACCACCTGCGTCGATGCTACGGGGACAGAAGAGAAAAAGAAAAAAGTGAAAAATTTTCGGGGGTGTTTTCAGGCATTTTTTTTTTTCATTTTGATTCATTTTCATTTTTACATCGGCTTAAAAGAAATCGACGGAATTTACTCATTTATTTTTCTTCGCTTGATCTTTGCGGATTTTTTTTTTTTTTTTTTTATTAATAAAGAAAAAAAAATAGGTAAAAATTAGGCAATATTTTCGTGCGTGACTGGTTTAGATTCCGAGAATAGCTCTAAGCAAAGACGCTATGCATGCAACTTGACCTGGCGACAGTGGGGCGGCGTAATTTTGAATTTCTGACTCAGACGGTATATTATTTACTTGTATGTCATACACATATATTCATGCGTAAGAATTGTAATCGAAGAATATTTGGGAACAGAATTTTTAATTTCCTGCATGAATTTTTTTTTTTTTTTTATAAATAATTGTATTTCTGTGCAGTAAGAGAATCATCAATATATTTTTACTAAACCGCTGAATGACGTTATACCGAGTAATATGCATATATAAGTGCAAATAAAATTTAAAAAAAAAAAAAAAAAAAAAAATAGGAAACGCATAGAGTAGAAGAAGGAAATACCAAACGATTTAATTTCTGTAAATAAACGTACAGTCACACACATAGGTTGAATCATATTGTCATATAAACGCTCGCATATACGACGGTAATAAATTGTCGTAAATCATATAATATAATCGTCGATTCGTTGAAAGTCAAAAATCAAAATGACGTCAAAAAATTTGCGTTAAACTATAAAATATGAATAAAACTAGTAGGTACCGCAGTAAAGTTCGACGGGGTTCTGGTCCCAGGCACGTTTTAAATCGTATGTAGTTGGCGTTCTCATTAGGATCATGTAATGTATATCTCCGTAAAGAGATATACACAGATATATACTATATGTACGATTATATTTCGGAGCGATAAGATTACTTGTCAATTAGAAAGGAAAAAGAAAAAAGTAAAAAAATTCAAATTTTTTAGGCACTATATAATTTCTCTCTATTTTTTATTAATTTTCTGTAACGTATATAATCTATTTTCGTTTTTATATAACATTAATAATTCGAATTAATTGCACGTGAGGGTGGGTTTCGGATACGTATATGGTTCGATCGATCGATCTAATGAATAATATAATTCGCTGTTTAGGTGTACATGGAATATATATATAGTTAAAAACCGCGAAGAAGAGACGAACTACAACTGAACTGCGTAAAAAGCTCACTGCCTATAAACTAAGATATCCTACCGCACACATATATTACATATAGGTAGGTATAGTACACATGAGCGAATATGTGATCATGGACGCGTTAAGAAGAGAATTTTCTCAAGAAATAGTAACAGTGCGAGCTGGTGGCGCGCGCGCGTTTTAGACGACGAATGCCGACGACGTTTTACCCAGCGGGGAAGACCCGGAGGAACCTGGGGCATTCTTAAGAAGATTGAGGAGAGTAAAGAGGGAAGGGGGTTCTAAAGAGTGACGCAGGTATATACCCATTCGTTCACACATCTACCTATATTATACGATGTATTAATATAAATGGGGGGATCGGATTCAAAATATTAATGAATTTTAGTATAGTAGGTATATTAGTGTATTTAACTGACCGAAAAAAAAAAAAAATCGTCAAAGTTCACTTTTATTTTTCTTCAGATTTTCCGAATACGTTTTTATTAACACGGAGTACTGAGAAGCAAGTATTTTCACCAGTATATAATGTATTTGAGAAATTATAGAATAACTAGTTTCCAAGATTCTTTTCTTTTCTCATTCCTATGCACGGGTCAAGGGTTTATTATTTCTGTACACTTGCGTACATGTAACATATTTACGTAATTTATTATTTCTTTATCTTTTTCTCGTTCCTTTTTTTTTTTTTTTTTCCTTTTCTTTTCCTTCTTTCTTTCTAGCGGTCAATTCCCCGTCAGGGAAAATCTAAAATTATCCCGAAGGACGTGACCACATACAGTAGTATGTGTCTAGCGGTGAAAAAAAAAAAAAAAAGAAAAACTTTAATTTTAATATTTCTCAGAACAAGATAGACGATGTGTGACGATCAGATAGACTAACTAACATAAGACGAGAAACAGAAACGTACTGGCTCGTCCTAGAATCTCGAAGGTTATATACACATACATATTATTATAGTATATACCTATAAGTATATATATATAATATACCTAGTATATCAAAGTATACGTATAGAAACGACGGACTAATATAAGGTAAAATACGAGTATATATGATATATATGATAAAATCATTCGGTAATACATAATAATATAATTGATACGACGTTATAGAAATATATAAATAGAAATGAACGATTAGTAAATGTATATTTATACGAAAATATGAACACAGTTAATTATATTTCATCTTTAGCTATATGGCAAATCTTATACGAGAATATTGCATCTTAAACACCTCGATAATAAATAACATCGTAAATAAAATCTACGATGTACATATTGAATAATATGTGCACATGAGTTAGATTAATAATAATAATAATAATAATAATAATGATAATGATAATGATACTTTCATCTAACGCGATTGAACTCAATCGAATCTGTATAATTATTATGATATAATATATTCACGCGGTGTATGTAGGTATTATAGTATGTATAAGTGCAGAGACTGTAGTTATAATGCGTAAACGCAATAGTAGTATGTATAATACTATAATCGAAACTGGGATCAGTGGGTATATGGTATATACCTATGTGAGGTATATAATAGGTAGAGAGGATGAAAAAAAGATAGCCAGAGAGAGAGAGAGAGAGAGAGAGAGAGAGAGCGGGGGAGAGAAAGAGATCTGTATAACTAAACGTTTTGAAGAGAGATCGGGCGAGTATGGTGAATACTGAATAATAAAGGCCACAGCCATGCAGCGGGGCCCGTGATCCATACCGCAAAGAGACCAAAGCAGCATATATAAGCGAGAAACGGATTGTCTGACGGACGGCAGTCACCGCTATAAACTTACGCGCTTACGTCAGTCATATGCTCTTCTCGTGGCCCCGAAGATATGTACCCTATGTATCTATGTGTACGTATATGTAATACACATGCCTATATATTATGTATGTATTACACGTCGGGTATGACGTTATTATAATAATAATAATAATAATAATAATAATAATAATAATAACATAAATAATACGACAACAATGATAATAACAAAAACAACAACACCGATAATGATCATAATAATGATAATAATAATAAATTAATAATAATTCACGACGGAGGAGAACCTCGTTTATGCTCGACATATACTATAGTATATACTTTTTCTTTAATTGTACAATTTTATAATGTATACTTGTGCGTAAATAAACTTTATCACATACATTACATCGGTGTTATTTTTGTTACATTCGTCTATATCCATGTATAGGACAAGAGGTAAAGTAGCGCGAAATGGATTTTCCATTTTTTTTTTTTTTTGTAAATAGGTGTATAACGATGATTTTCAATAATTTAATTGGTTCGATAAAGTATATAAGAAAAATAGGTAAATTATAAAATAATACTCACATTTGATCAGCTGGACAACGTCAGTGTGGGTCGACTGCATCACGTTCACACCGTTCACCTAAGAAAATAAAATAATGCACATAGTATGTATGCATCTAAATAAAGTCTCGGAGACTTTGCGGCGTCGAGATGTACCTACTACACGTATATACAAGTATACATAGAGGTTAAAAAAAAAAAAAAAAAAAAAGTATATAAGGACCAACGATAAGAACAAAACTGTCGCGGTAGGAGAATCATAAAATAATAATATATCCGCTGGTGCAGCACTGACTTTTATGTTGACATTACGTCGAGATATAGTATATATATATATGCTGATATGCAGTATATATACGTGTGGGATATTATGTGTAGCCGGAATTCTCGGTATATACATTATTACGATGGGTATAAGGTACATATACAAGTATTGCCTCTCCCTACATGCGGGGCAGACTTGGGTATGGTAAAAATAATAGATTCTGTACAAATAATAGTCGAACGAGAAATTTTAAGATTCCAAGAAGGGAATATTCGGTATATTTGTACATAATATATTCGAATCTACACTTCAGGTTTAATAAGCTAAGTTGCTGCAGCAGCAGCATTTGACGAAAAAATATTAACACTATAACATACGGAATGAAATATTAATTTTTTTTTTTTTTTAATAGTAAATTACCTTTATTATTTTGTCACCAGAGTGAAGTCCCGCTCTGGCTGCAGCACCACCTGTAATCAATTATTGTTTTTTTGTTTTTGTTTTTTTTTTCTTTTTGTTTCGTTTATTATTTATTGTTTCACACGACGGCGAATAATGTAAATACATATAACTATACCGCGATCGAATTTCGCGTATTTATAAAACATCGAACATAGGAATGTAACGTATAGGCATGTATATGCAGGGTTAAAGATTCTCGATCATGATAATCTCGATATGTATGTACGTTATTCATTCCTTATACTACGACCTTGTCGTATTATCTTTTGCGCGTATACCGCACGCGATGTTTAAATCTGCGATTTGACAAAACATTAAACGTAAGGTGAGATTTTCGCGATTATCTATAATATATTATGTACTATGTATAATGAAATGTATTTTTCTTTTTTCTTTTTTCTTTATTGTAATCTGTAACATGATTCGATTTCCTTGAAATACAATTTCCCTTCTTTCTATCTCTTCAGCTAATTATAGTTAGCTATAATTAGTTGGTTTATTACGACGACGTAGACGGACGTACCTTCTTTCACAGATTGAACGTACACCGGGTTATCCCCGGATACTTTCATTCCATATCCGGCATCGTCCTTATATACAACTAGGGTTGCGATCGGCGGGGGTTCACCAACCCCGCTACCATTTCCACCGGAGGCGGCGCCGCCACCGGCACCACTACGACGCAGACCAGCGCTCCCATTCATCCCTTGTATCAGCTTCGCACCTCAAACGCGGGCTCACCTCTGCCTGTTTAACCGATGAACTGATTCACCTGTTTTAATATTATACAAATTTATTCTCATCATTTTTGTCATTTCATTTATATCAAGTATTATGGTATAATATTGAATTTTCGATCAGTGACATGTCCTTAATAAAAGAGAAAAGACTAGAAAAATGAAAAAAATATCTAAAATATATCGCTCGTTCCTTTCTATTACAATGTTCAAACCTAGACTGCTGCTGCTGTATAAGGTGCTGTAAATATCTGCGGTATCTCTCGTTATACTCTACTACACCAGTTATCGCAAGGCAGGTGTTTCCTGCAACACCTCATCCGGTATCGTGTATTATAATATAATCATTGAGAAAGAAAGAAAGAAAGAAAGAAAGAAGTAAAAAAATATTCTGACAACGATTTCCTTTATTATTATAATAAATTATTATTTCCGCATCTAATTATCTGAAAGCCGAGAGTAAATACATAACGTAATATGTTCCGATTAATGAGAGAGATTCTGCTGGTGCCCCAGGTACTTGGTAATCGTTAATCTTTTATTCGCGCTGTGCTTTTTTACAGGCTGTAAATCTAGTCGAGTTTAGTTTATAGTTATACGTTATTGTGCGTATATAGTACCCGAGGTGTAATAGTATGGGTATTGTATAGGGTAAGTAGAAGTGAGTTAAAGTCACGTGGACGCGTGTTGCACCGTTGAACACCGCGAGATTCAAAGCGAAACGAATAATATGTAGACCGAGGAGCTGACAGGCTGCATATACCTATATGCGGCTTGCTTGTGCTCCTCCTAGTGTTGGACTAACGCTGTTTTAAATTTCTACGTACGTTGTACTTACTACGATATACCTATAAAGATATACATTGTTTAAGCCGTCGTTAATCCCCAATCCATAATTATGATGATTCGAAGTAAGACGCATGTGTATATCATGATGTACGTGCAGAGACACATATATGTATACATGTATAGATCTGAGAAGAGTGGATTAGATATTACTTAACGCAAACTTAAAGAACAAAAATTAGGGAACGTCAAGGACACTGAGTGTCAAATCGCGTTTTACAAAATACAAGATCGATTTATCGTCTGCGCGAATGAGTCACAATTTTTTTTGTTTGTTTTTGTTCCTCTCTTTATGATATTATAGTGTATGTATATATTTTTCTTTTTTTTCCCCTAAAATATTCTCTTCTTGTTTTTTCACACAATTTCAATAACTCAATTCATCATCAGTTTTACATAACAATATATTTATGTATGAATAATATTGGAGTGAAAAATATGTCTTCAACTACGCCTATCATTATAAGTTTCCGGATCTCAAGAGGCAGCGATGAATTATCCATTACCAGTGGTTTATCTTCTGGTGGCACTCGGTTATTTATACATAATATAGCAAAGAAAAAAAAAAAGAAGAAGAAGAAAGAAAAATTATCACATAAAATACAATATGATACTGTTAGAGCTATAAGTTTCCGTCATATATTATTGTTCAAAGAAAATAAAAGGAAAAAAGAGAAAAATAATTTCAGCAAATTTGATAAATAAACTACTTGAAATTACATACGTATAAGCGTATACATATATATATATAGTATACATACATGTGCGGAATGTATGATGTTACGCAGGAAAGCGTCCCGCAAGGAAGAGCCTCCGCATAGTCGTACGTGTTTGTACCGCCCATAAAGACGACGTGCATACGTAGATACATACAAGATACCACACATGCATCGTTACGTACGTAACGCGGTGCCTATGTCATAGGCAAAAGGATATTTTTTATAGTTATTTGTACTACGTACGGTTAATACGTGGATCATACATAGAGCGTTTTGAATAACCGGAATCTATATTAGTTATCGTTGAAAGTTTTCTTCCAAACTGTAGATGAGTTTAAAAAGAAAACACCATAAATGTAAAAAGAAAAGGTAAGGAAAAAAAAATGAAGAAAATAATCGACGTAGATTTACTGAGAAAAACTAGGTGGAAAATGACGCGGGGTTTGTAGATGCGAACGCGGAGCGATTGACAGACGGTCTTCTAGTCTGACAGGCTAAAACTATCGTCGTTCAGTTCTGTTACCACGCTAATTAAAATCGCGTATTTCGAGGCCAACCGATCTATGTATAAACGAGGAATAATCATTAAATTAAGAATTCTCGTTGAACGTGTAGAGTATAAGAAAAAAAGGTAACGATTATTCGTCTTAAAAAGAAGAGAATTTTTCTTCAATTTATGCCGAATAAAGTGAGGCTGCAGGGAGTTGTTGTAAAGGTGGGTGATGATGTTCTGCTTACCTTTCATTTAATCCAGCGCGTATATGATGTGTCTAATAAATTCCGATTTAATATTGGAATCACCACGTTGATAACGATGATCACTATTTATTAGATACAACTATTTTTAAACAATAATTATATCACAATGCCATAACAAAAGAATACAACACAACACATGAACATGGCTGGGTGACGAATAATTATTATCCCCTTTTTAGTATACACTTTCACAGCCACATCGCGTTTAGATTAGGCGTTTTTTATTGTAAAAGTTAAAAAATATTTTTAAAAAAACTCCTTATTACTTATATACTAGTTGTATAAATTCACTCGTAACATACGCCACTATAAAGGCACTGATTTTTTTTATTATAAAATGCACTTTGAATCGAACAAAAATACACTACTAACAAGTGTCAGCCATCTTGTATCTGCCCGAAGCACAACCCATCGTCCCGTCGTGCATTGCGGCTGAGAGTGGTAAGTGGGTACGACGGGAGAATGCGAGAGCAAACATTTAAATCGCCGTCTTCTGCTCGGTCGATAACAACTCGAGAAAAATATTCATATTATTCTGAACTCCTTTCTTTTTTATCGACGCTGTCGCTATTATGATTCTTAGAAATGTATTATACTATGTATTATTTTTCACAGATACGAAATTCCTTTTTACAATGACGATTTTATTTCATTTATATACTCATCGCTTATACCTATACAGTTATAGTTACTCATTCTTTAGTTCATTACATGTTTTGTCATCAGTCACATATGTTATAGAAATGACTGAGGACTGAGTCAACTTGAGGTCAGCAATCGCAATATATGCATATGTTTGTCGAATATTTATCTATAGACTTAGGCTCGTGTAGTACATTTCAATCTGCCGATTGTCCATAGTGCGTAACGATGGTGGGTGTTTCAGAACGTAATATATAGCTTTGAATCATTTGGAAGAAAAAGAAAATAAATAAATCAACGGTAAGTTTTACAAATAATAAAATATATAATTGTACCATCCCGCTTTATATAAAACGTGAAAACAGGTGGTATAAAAATTATGAAGATTCATAATTATGATAGTTTTTTCGATTGTAGTTGTATAAATATACCGATGATAAATAACAAGGTTTATAAGCTATTCATTTGTTCGTGAAGACCTCAATCTACTAGCGACGTTTAGATATGTCATATATCATCACTTTCATATTGTCTGTGATATAATAGATAATAAAGAATATATAGTTTTCAATTTGCATATACGACCGATCTTTGGATATCATAAACCGCAGCTTTGTTTTGCAGCTCAATGTATTATTTATTAATCGATGATAAATAGTATTATATGTATACTGTATAGTATACTAACATGAAAAATTATCGTCAATTATTAATATTATCACTTAAAATCTCAAGACCAGCGTTTTATATTCGATTCGTCTTTCAATACACAACGAAAGAAGGAGACATTTGAAGATTAAAAAATAAAGAAAACACTACCACTTACCAGCACGTACGTGGTGTCATAAAGCGCGTGCGCAAGATTGTCTGATCAAAGCGGCTGTAATGTCATCACGCGGAAAACTCTGTTGATAAAAAAATAAGATAAAATAAAAAGATGGCCGCTGTGCGGCGGAGCTGCATACGTCATAGCTTTAGCACAATTTTCAATTGTTTTTATTTCATTGACAGCTGTCAGTTTGCCGATTAAAACACCTTGGTTAAAGATCGAGATGCGGCGGGGGTTCAAAAAGCAAGATATAAATTAGCGTAAACGACTAGACTAGACATCCTCACGTCTTCATATTTCATTCATCATATCATAATCATGAATTAACTAACCTAACCTAACCTAAAAAAAATACGTACGAATCACATGGCAGATGAAAAAGAGAAAAATGTAGAAATCTCTTTTCTTTTTCATTCACAGAAAAATTTCATAATTTAAAAAATAAATTGGGTAAAATCAATGTCGACACACGCAATGGAGGGTTCGACAAATTCCATAACAAACGACTACACTGAGATAGTGAGGAGACTCCCTTGCAAATTGCGGATAGCCTACGGCGTTGGACACGTATTAAATGATGTATGCGCTTCTATGTGGTTCACTTACCTCATAGTATTCTTTCACTATGTACTTGGATTCAGCGCTTCATTGTCGGGGATATTATTTCTCGTTGGTCAAGTCGCCGACGCATTAGCTACACCTTTTGTCGGTTTACATTCTGACAGAAGTGACGATTTCTGGTTGTGTAGATACGGAAAAAGAAAAACTTGGCACTTGTTGGGTGAGAAAATAATAATGAGGTCATTTTTTTTTTTTTTATGACATTTTTTTACTCATTTAATAATTTTTTTCTTTAAATTTGCAGGAACTATCGCCGTGCTATTTTCATTTCCTTTCATATTTTCACCCTGTATAAACTGCGAGAGATCTCATCAGTGGGCTCAGTTGGTTTATTACTCTGGATTTGTTGTTATATTTCAATTTGGATGGGCATCTGTACAGATATCACATCTTTCTTTGATTCCTGATTTAACACCGACCGAACACGAGAGAACAGAACTCACTGCTATCAGGTATATTGGATATCATCATATATTTTCATACATATTATTATTATTTCACAGATTATTGCCCTGGTTTTATTGAAGGATATCAAAATCCCGGAAGTAGTATCAGATTTTATAGAAAAAAAAAGAAACTATCTCGATACTTATACGCTGCGGATGAAAGGATCGATGGATTTAAATTTTGTCAAGATATTTGTGTAATTTTATAAAACATTTTCAACTCTGTTTGATGTAATGGTGCAGCAAAAAATCAAGAGAAACGATTATTGAGTCTGAATTTTCTGCAGAGTTGAAGATAAAATACTTCTGTGTAATAGATCGAACCAAGATTAATGAATTCAAGATTTGTTCGATAGCATAAGCTCTAAGAATGCCAGAAAATGCTTTTAAAATTATGATATTAAAATTTTCAAGATACCCTGTAGTAAAATTGTTTAAATTTCGTTCACAGATACAGTTTTACCGTCTTTTCGAACGTTCTTATCTACTGCATCACTTGGGCTGTGCTTCACATAACAAGTGATGATCCTTCAGAGTCCCAGATCGGGCCTAAAGACGTTTACCATTTTCGAACAGTAGTCTTGATTGGATTGGCAATTGGTATTGTTGCGTCGATAATATTCCACGTATTTGTTAAAGAGGGTGCCTCCAGCGATACAACTGGTATTTAAACCAAATCCCTAGACTTTTCTATTGAATATTTTGAAAAATGGAAGAAAAAAAAAAATAAAATTTGATAAATATATTGATTACAGGGCCTTTATTACGCAGGAGAAGATCTGTAGCTACTTTACTGAAAGATATTCAGCTTTACCAAGTAGCAGCAGTCTACATGCCTACTAGACTGTTTGTTAATATATCACAAATTTATATCCCGTTATATTTACACCAATATCTAAAGATGGCAGCCACCTCTCTGGCCATCATACCCTTAACAATGTTTGTCAGTAGCTTTGTGGCTTCCTTAGTCATTGAAAGTTTGAACACTAGACTAGGAAGAAAAGTGTCTTATTTTATCGGAGTATTACTTGGCGTGGGTGCCTGTCTATGGATCAGGCTTGGCGAAGGAAATGCTTATGTAACATACGGAATTTATCCGGTTTCTCTGCTGCTAGGTGAATCAGACTCAAGATCTAAATCTTTTCGAACAGTTCTGCGATATAATTGAATCCTCAACGATAACTATATCATGTTTTCAGGCGCAAGTGGATCTGTTATGTTAGTCACGAGTCTTGGTATAACAGCTGACTTAATTGGTCAGAGTACCGAGAGTGGAGCTTTTGTCTACGGAGCTATGAGCTTCACTGATAAACTTAGCAACGGCTTGGCCGTCGCGATCATTCAACACATGCAAGTTTGAATTCTCTAATAAACGGAAAAATTATCCAGATTACTAGTTTTTACATATTTTATTCTAAAATTCTAGGTGCCCAGGCAGTTGCCCAACTTATTATAGAGACGTTCTTGCGTATGTTTGCGGTGGAGCAGCAGTCTTTGGGTTACTTATGCTGATTTTCATAAGGCCGTTCAGCCATAATGAAGGTAATCAATGAGTTTTGAAGAAAGATTTGTGTACAGGACTAAAAGTTCTACAATTCCGATTAAATTTCATCGATTCTCGTCCAATATATCTACAATCTTGATGTTGTTCGAAGAAATTTGGTAACTTTTGTTGAATTAGATAATTTCTCATTGCAGTACTACAAAGTTTTAAGTTTTGTGATTTTCAATTCAGGTATTCGAAAGCTGTTTAAAAAGAAATTTGCAATTTCATTTTTTTAGATTACAGAACTTTGACTGTACCTGTGCCCGTGGATCCGGATGTGAGGGAAGATTGAAGCAGGAACTAATATACTGATAGTTTATATCTGAATAGTGATATATTTTTTCTACTATTTCTGTTATCCGAGATATCGAAGTACGCACTCCGAAATCTCGCGATTTATCCTTTTTACTGAGTTGCATTCGGCATGCTAGGTGATCCTACGACATCAATTATATCAGCTTTTACTTCCGGTTCAACTTTGGGTAGAAGGGATGGTGGGATGGTCAAAGTCTATAGAAAATAAGAAATAAAATGATATTAGTATTGGTAATAGTTAAAACTCTTAATCTTAATATTAGTATTTAATATTCAAATTTCATTTTCACCTTGCCAGGGGCTAAAGCTTCATACTGATGTCGCAAGGACTGAAGTTCGTAGTCGCAAGTAGCTAAAGCTCCCCTGAGTTCATAGTGTAGGACAATATCGCTGCGCAGTTCATTGAATTGTTGGCAAATCTGTTCCGTTGGCGGTGGGTTCAGTTCTGTAAAAACAAAGAATATTTATTTCATGTAAATAACAATATAAATCTTATATTTGTAAATTCCTTTCTCACCTAAATGAAGTTCTGTCAGCATTTGTTCAATGCTTTTCATTTTCTTCTGACCGAGACTGCTGGGCAATTTAATTCTCTGCGAGCGTAGACTAACTCCGCTGTTTTTAAAATCTGGAAATTTTATTCCCGCAGATTCGACCACCTGAAAATTAACAGAGTTTGTTTATTAGCTGAGAAAAATACTTGGCCAGTTATTAAAGCAATAAAAGAGAAAAACAATAAAAATAATTCTATTTTACTGAGTTTTTCCCGAAAATTTCTTTCTAATGTAACTAAGACTGAAAAATAAATCTAATTAAATTCTATGAAACCTAATAGAAACCCACGTGAGAAGAGTCGACTTTTGTGGGTCTATTTCTATTAGAGCTATTATTTTTCTTTGTAGATTTTCTATCGGTCTTTCTAGGATCGACTTGATGATCAGCGGCGGTGATAAGTTTCTGTAAATCCTGGGTTTTACGGTCTCGCTCTTTTTTCCTCTGTTCAATTTTCCGCAATTCGGAAAGCAGAGTCTGTTCCTCTTCCACTTGCTCCGGGGTTCTATCGAACAATTTTTTCAGCTGTTCTTTTCTCCGCTTTTCATGCTCCGCGTCAAAAGTGTAAATCTTATCGTTGTGAGATTTGGCCCTAGTCAGAGCACCGCATACCTGATAATACCTGGAAATGGAAAAAAAAAAAAACCAAAGTGGAAAATCCCTGGACATAAAAAATCCAGCTACATTTTCTCATCCTCTACGCACCGTTCTTTAAGATCTTCGACGGACCGATCAGAAAATTTGTTACGGTCCCATCGGTCTTTTATGATGATAAATCTGAGATCAAATCTTCTGCATAAATCAAATAAGTGATCAGTTTCTGACCGCGTCCATCCACTGGTTACTAAATGCTGGACGTATTCGCCGTCCGTATAGGATGGGGTCGGAACCTTTTTGTTAAACTTAGCGAATGGATATTCTTTACCAGCGTCGGCTACTCGTCGCCAATGGTGAAATACTGCGCCGTCAGTTCTAGCCGGGTTTGTAAACGGAGTCCACTTCCATGGTCTCACTTTGCGCATTCCTAGCTTTGCTTTTGTTTGTTTATAACCTTTACCAGTGTCAGTTGGAAAGAGGGGCGGTACTTCGTTGTTGTCCTTGCAGAGGAGGGCGAATACCTCGCGATGCATACCTTCGGGTCTTTTTGGCACTTTGTATTCATATTTTTTCTTGTTCTTTTTGTCTACACCAAATATTGCCTCTTTTGTTACCTCAGACGCGGACGGTACCTCGATATCGAGTATATCGCGGACGTCGGACATTTCTCTTCTTTAAATAAGTAAAGAATTTAAAAAAAAACTTAGAACACTTGTTAAGATTCGTTTATGCGTTAGGAGAAGTAAGGTTAACTTTCACGAATCACACTACATGTTGCACCTTTTCATTTTTTGGGTTAAAATCAGAGTAGGGTATATATTTGAGGGAGTTAGTTTAGATAGAAGGATTTATTACTCCGAAGTTGAGGGTTTTATTTCAGTGCATTTATTTAGACAGTATTAATCAAACTTTTGACAAATCTAGCGACAGAATTCGCCATTCAATTAGTCTTTAATAAACGCAATGGTAGGCGATTCACATCCACGAGTATTTCCGAACTATTTCGAACCTTGTCGAAGCAGCGCTCGGATAGCCGGCGGCCATCTTGCATGCGAATTCGAATAGATCATTGTAATAATTATTCGAATAATTTTTGTCTATTTTCTTATCTCTGAACCGTTTCAGCCCATTCTATAGATGAATAAACTAACGCGCATGATTCTGAAGCGCTTATTCTCAAATTTCGTTCACTGGTATTTAAATTATGGGCATACATTTGACGCGCGGACTTGATACCCTTAGATACTAAGATAAATCTGACACCGTTAGTTCTTCAATCCTTCGTAAATATCGTGGTCAATAACCATGAACCACGAAACATTACGAAGAAATGACTAAATAGTAGTGTAATCTGCCCACGGTACGACACAAAAGTGTGGTAGAGTTGCGTAGAGGCGATTTGTGTCCGTGCCTTGGTATTAAAAGATACAGCTGATCGCAAGGGTTAAAATATTTTCGGAAATGTTTTGGGGCTATAAATTCGTCTAAATCTAACTAAAAAAACTCTTCAACCTTACTCTCAGCCTAAATAAAAACTCGTATATAAATATCGCCGTGTTCTTAGTTAGGCGTAAGTGAAGCAAGAGAGATCTTATCGCCGGTGATATTACATTATCGTGCTGTTTCAGTCCAACTATTAATATTGACAGTTGTGTGTGTCGTGTCAAGGAAAGACGACGCTGCAGCCATGATGGTAGGTGGTACCTGTTATCACTCATATTATTCTACTCTCATTCCCGGCGTTTATCTATAGCCGCAAATAGAACTGAACAATTGAACCCACAGCTTGTTGAAATAATAAACAATGAAACTACAAGCCACAATTTATTTCACACAATTTTCACAACCCGCTCATTATCACAGTTACAATATTTTACAGGACGGAATATGCGACGCCAACGATATACTGAACAGTACACCGCCAAAAAAGGTAAAAAAAAAATTCCAAATCGATAGAACATCTCGTAATTTTCCCCCTTTTATTTTCACTAAATTTCACTAAATTCCTGATTCTTATCGCAACCATAAATTTCCTTCATCAGACGGTTCACGCGGACACTATCGACCTGTCCGACAAATCTCTGCAAGTCGATATATCCGACGCTCTAAGCGAGAAGGATAAAGTGAAATTCACAGTTCACACCAAAACTACACTCCCGGAATTTCAGAAGCCTGATTTCATGGTAGTTAGACAACACGAGGAATTTGTCTGGCTGCACGATCGGTTTGAAGAAAAGGAAGAGTATGCTGGTTACATCGTGAGTTTATTTAGTTAATTCTTGTCTATTGTAAGGTAAATACGTGAGTTTGACTCCGTTGGTAATTCTCAAAAAATTTCTGATTTGTTCTTCATCAAAATTCCACTTATCAGATGATGATTAATCAGGTTTATCAAATTTCTCACTCATTATTCACTTGATTTATTGTTTTGGCATCGATAGATTCCGCCCGTACCACCAAGGCCAGATTTTGATGCTTCGAGAGAGAAATTACAGAAACTTGGAGAAGGAGAGGGAACCATGACCAGGGAAGAGTTCACTAAAATGAAGCAGGAGCTAGAGGCGTGAGTTATCTGTTTTTGAACAGATGAAAAATATGTTTGGAGCCAATTCAAAGCTCCAAAAGACCTTCAAGTATTTTTAAAGATTGATAGGATAAGCAGAAAGCTCTCCAAAACAGCAAACACATGTTTTTCTGTTCACGTTCTTCGCCATATTTCATTCATCTCATCTAAACAAACGCATTTGCTTCTTTCATGAATTTTAATTACCTAATAACTGGATGTTATTCCACAGAGAATACTTGGCTACGTTTAAAAAGACCGTCGCAATGCACGAAATGTTCCTCACTCGTCTGGCTCATCATCCTGTATTTCGAAACGACCATAATCTTAGAGTATTTCTTGAATACGACCAAGACCTGTGTGTGAGAGGTAAATATTTGTCCAAGATTGATTAATCCGTGTTATAATTAGCGAGGGACATTTCTTATCTACAGATGAAAACTTTGGGTCTGATTATTACTTTTTTTTTTTACAGGTAAAAATAAAATGGAGATGTTCGGTGGTCTGGTTAAATCTTTCTCTAAAACAACCGATGAATACTACCTATCTGCTACTGTTAAAGATGTTAACGATTTCTTTGATCAGGAAATGACTTTCTTGCAACAGTATCATCAAAATTTAAAAGAATCTACCGGCAGGTCCGATCGCCAGACGTCAAAGCACAAGGACGTTGCCGATTCTTACATTAAAATATCAACCAATCTTCTCCAGCTGGCTACAACTGATAACGGAAAGCTTGAGAGGTTTCTTACAAAGATTGCAGAAACTCTTGAAAAGCTTAGGGTACAAAAACTCCATTTTCTTCAATGACTTGCAACTATTTTGTCCCTTTATCCCTTGAACAAGTTCTAAAGTGGATTTTTTTCAACTCGTACAGAAAGTTGAAGGAAGAGTTGCGTCCGATGAGGATTTAAAGTTATCAGACACGCTTAGATACTACATGAGAGATACAGCGGCTGCTAAACGGCTACTTTTTAGAAGATTGAAGGCACTTCACGCTTACGAAACAGCTAATAGAACGTTGGAGAAAGCTCGTGCTAAAAATAAAGATGTTCACGCAGTGAGTTAAAAAGCCTTTTATAGATATTCCCTAATTTATTTGCTCGTAAATTTCGCAGGCTCGATTCCGTTAGCAAACTATGCTGGTTTTATAAATTTGCAGCTATGCCAGACTTGGGATAGATCAAATTTCATCCCACAATATAATAATGAACAGTAATATTGATAAGACCTGATAAAATCCTTCAGTATGCGTGAGAGCTATTTTTATCCTATTCTACTAAAGCGTTTTAGCGATCAAATTTTAATTATAATTCATCTCAGAATTACCATCATTTGCATTTTCACAAACAGTAGTGTGAAAATTATTTAAAATTGAACTTTATATACATATGTTGAATTTGATTTGTTCCTGCTCCGAAAAGGCACTGGAAGTTGCAGAGGTGTGTCCCTTTCTATACATACATTTAATATACCTACTTATACGCATACCTTGAAACTAGTTACTCCCATTTTTTAAGTCTTTCGAATCCAAGTACTGAATGAAGTCGATTCGTTTTATAACTCAAACTATGATCTCGCAAGTCGATTGTCTTCTGTATTGTTAATCTACCGACTATAAGCCACAATCCTCTATTCTTTTGGCTGATTAGCCTCGCTAATTTTATCATATCATCCCTAAATAAAAGTAAATACATTTAGACTAACGGCGACGATAGAGACATTATATTATAGCCCGATATTCATTTCTATCAAAATAATGACGTCTATTATTAATCCCATGTCCGAAGAGCGGTTTGTGACCAATATCCCAACGCATGTTAATATGCGATCGTAGCTGCATGCTGATAGAAGAAAAAAAATAATTCAACATTTAAATGCAAATGTATAAAGAACATTAGCACCGTCATTCCAAATAGAGAAAAAAAAATAATTGTTTCAGAATAAAATTGAAACTGAAAGTACAAAAAATCAAACAGTATTTACTCCCTTTGGAAATTTTTGTCTAATTCGCCCGCAGTTGTTTAGGAATTGTTTCCATAACAAGATCTTGTTTATTTTCATAAAGGCTGAGCAGTCTCAGACGGAGGCTTGCGAAAAGTTTGAACAGATGTCTGAGAAGGGAAAAGAAGGTACGAACCATATTAACTGTATAAAGTTTCAGGAGTTTATAATTATTGAAATGAACTAATATTACCGTTTCAGAATTAACGGATTTCAAGACCAGACGAGTCGCTGCCTTTAGGAAGAATCTTATCGAGCTAACAGAGTTGGAAATAAAACATGCAAAAGTGGGTAGAAACTAATCAATGTTTTGTCTTTTAAATGGTTGAATTAAATAACGATTTATTTCATCGTTAAATGACATTTTTTTCTGTCTAGGCTCATGCGGAACTGCTTAAGAAGTGTTTGTCAAATCTGCGAGAAGAGTGACGCAGTGGGTAGCAAACGCTCAAAAGAAATTTAGGGATAGATATGAGATACCTACATTCTACACATAATACAATATAAAGAAAAACGAAAGAAAAAAAAAGAAAAAAAATTATTATAATATAATAATGATTAATAGTTATGTAAAATATATTTTTTGTTATCACTAAAATAGAGCTTAAGCAGGATACATATACCTAATAAACGTCAAACGTTGTATCAAAAAGCTGCGAAGGGTCTTGGATTTTGGCGCACTATATTTCCTATAAATTTGCTTTAAGGATAAAAATTATTAAAACAAAAAAAAAAAGGATTCAATCGTTATTCAATCGGTGATGATAGTATACGTATAAATCTGATCTTAGGGAGTTTATTAGTTCATTTTAATTTTTTTTTTCACTTTTTTATTTTTCTGTCTTATAATTATAAAATTTAGGTCCGCCTCTGTGATTCAAAGTTTGCTCAGTTTTGAAACAAAAAAAAAAAAAAAAACAACTTATTGATTGAGGTTTTCATATACGTATATTATATATAATATCGGACAGTTGATTATAATCAATAGATCGAACAAAAAAAGAAAAATAAGAATGAAAGAAAAAGAAAAAAAAAATGAAAAAGCGCATGCTATGCAATGAAATTTAACAAAAATCTCTAAATTAGTGTCTGTCTGTTGATAATTTTAAGCAAATGATTATGCGTTTTTTTTTTTTGCGTCTTTTTCTGCACACATGCATACATAATAGTTATAATAATAATAATAATAATAATAATATTGAGGTAAAACTGTTCTTTAATTAATATAGAAAAAAAAAGGATTTTTTTTTTTTCAAATCGTCACAATTACGCCGTTGAATTTACGATATATATATACTAATATATGCTTCTTCTCATATTAACTATTTAGGGATATTATAATAATAGATATACACATAATTAACGCGTTATTCGTCGCGACGATCAGAAACCTGGTAGCGGTTTGTTTCTCTCTCAGTGCCAATCTTAACTAGAGGTTTTGACTGTTATTATAAATAAACTAGTTATTATAAATTTAGCTATTCATATATTCATCCTTCGCTAATTTCAGGTGATATTTGTATTATTATTATTATAATTTTGTTTTTCTTTTCGATTCTGCATATTATATACCTACATAGTCTGTCACATCTCTGTAGAAGTTATACAGTATAAGTACATATAGATCTAATATATCGGCTGCAAATTCATTCATTTAATTGTAATATGAAGTGTTAGTTATTATTCTATTATATGTATACCTTGAACGCGCGGGTTATATATAAGAGTTTATAGAGAAATAAAAAAAAAAAAGAAATCAAATTGAAAATAACTTCAATATTGACCACAGCGTTGTTTAATATATTATCAAAATTTTTTATATGATATAAATGATTGATAGCTATTTATCATGTACTATATTACAAAAACTCGTCGTTTAGACCCTGTCGCAGTTTGAATCAATATATATGTTATGTTTTATATATTAAGGCCCTTTATATTGTATATTATTATACATAAATATATTATATATTATACACAGAGATAATCAGAGCGTTTTATTCTTTCATTTACATATTCATATTTCCCATTATAGTTAATATTACACAGGAAAAAATCTACCACTTATCTCTTGAAAAATAAGAAAATATTTTATTAATTTGACTAATATAGAGAGGGTTTATAGGGACGAAGTATAATAAATAATAAGGTGCAATTATATATATTCCACTATTTTCCATATTTTTATTGAATTTAATCAATCCTTCTATAATACATGATTGCAGACATATATGTATTGAGAAATGTTCGAGTTGCAAGTATCATTATTAGATAGTTTTTTTGTTGTTTTTTTTTTTTTCTTCTGTTAGAATTAATTCGAAATTACATTATATTATTAATTATATATATATATATATATATATATATATGTATACACATATATATATATATGTGATATATATGTATACACATATATATATATCATAATATAATATTATCTTAATTTACTATTAACCGGGCCTAGACATATTAATAATAATAATAATAATAATAATAGTAATGATAATAAGAATAATAATCATAATCTCTCATATATATATATATGTATATATATTGATAATTAGTTTACAATAATTAATTACAGTCATTATTATGATTACATAAAATAATAAAAAGTTCTTATTTTTAAAAAATTTCTGTTGTTTTTTTCTTTATTTATTTCGTTATTTTTTTTTTTAGTTTTCATATATTTGCAATTGAAATTATTCTCGGTATATTATAGTATATATAATATGTATAATTATTACGTCATCATATAATATACATACTATAGAGATTATTAATTTTTTTTTTTTTTTATTTCTTCATTTGTTGTCTTGTTCTTGTTGTTGTTGTTATTGTTTTCTTTTTCTTCTTCTATTTTTTCAAAATTCTTTTTACTTTGTTCTTCTCAAGTATTTAGAGCAATATATTATACATATATCGCTGCAGCGCAGTTATAATAGTATTGTATACCTATAGACGCGAATTATTTGTATAATTATAAATTCAAAATGCGATAAGGTCGCCAAATCTATATATATATTTATATATATATACATATATATAAATATATATAATAATTCATACATAATATTATAAACTAACGATAAATTTAACAATAATTATTGTTAATCGCGTCGATTCGTGCGATGGAGTGCGATCCATTTATTGATTTATTTTATTTTATTTGGTTTTTCTTCTTCGCTTTTTTTTCTTTCTTTATTTTTTATTTTTTACCTTTTATTTCTCTCTTCTGAAAACAACACTCAAATATCCTCTCGACGATGTAGCTCGCATACGATATATCGGTGTTGAATGTAGCATATATTTATATCTTTTCTGTTTGTTTTTTTTTTTTTTTAACACAACGATAAAACAAACTTCTTTTTCATTTTCCTATATGCAATACCTAATATAGTTTTATAATTATAGTATATAATAGCCTTCCAAAAACTAATTATTATTGCTTTACCTCGGTATAGTATACGTATGTCGTACTTTATCTCAATACCTAATCGTTTGATGTTTGAGTTGCCTGCATGCAGGCGTTTCACGAAAATATACGCTATACCTATTTCGTCTCGCTCATAGCCAGTATATTAGATATTTATTAATATATTTGAATTATGCAATATCACGTTTCAGTTTTTTCAGAAGAATAAATTTTGAAAAACTTGTCAATTATTAATAACTGCAGGCCTACGATATAATATCTATAATTAATGCGCAGCAAGTTTCATCGAAGTGGTCCCCTTATCGTTTGGTATTTTTTTTTTTTTTCATCAGAAAAGAAAAGGAAAAAGTAAGGTAAAAAAGAAAAACAAATCCAATGCCTTTGTTGAATCATGAAACAAAGTGTGCTGCAGGCCTGCATAATAATTTTCTTGCATATGGCGTGAACGTTATTATTAATTCGTGATTCGCGTGTGTATAGTATTAAGAATATAGTATGAGAGAATGAAGAGAAATCGCGATTGTATATTAATTTTCTCCATTTTTCCTTGTTCTCGTCCTCCGCGTCGTCGTACTCAATTATTATTATTATTTTTAATATATTATGTAGTATATCAGTTAATTAGACAAGACTTGATAACTAAACGCGGTTTAATCATTATTTTATACGCGGCTCATTTGCGAGCTACATCGCGCATATATATATATATCTAGATTGTTGAAGAGTATTTTCTGACCCTTAATATCCCCTTCGTATTTTATTTCATATATGATCCCTAACGCTTAAACTTTCAACTATATAACGTGTTTTTTTTTCACCTCAATTTTGAGTCTTGGCCTTTCACCTATATCTGTACTTATCATGCAATCCTATTCTACATACTTGGGTACGACCCTTCATCATCATTTTAAATACCTTTTTCAGGGTAATTTTTTTGTTCCATTGTTTTTTTTGTTGTTCTTCATTGTTTTTTTTTAACACTTTTACTTCGTATTTTCACACTTTTCTATAACTTCAATATCACTATTACGATCTCCTTTTATTTATTAACAAATAATTACAATGAGAATGACGTTGATTGGATTATTAGCTAATTGATACAATAATATACAGTATACCGCAGATTCACTCATCAGGCTTTAGATTTTTTCAGGGCATGCATAGGGTATATCTCTATAATACTCCTCTAATTCATTCCAAATTCTTCATCCTCTCTTTGTTATTAACTCTTTATTATTTATTTTTTGTATTTTTTTTTGTGTTTTTTTTTTTTTTTTTCTTACTCTTTACTTCTTTACTTTTTTATAACTTTACTTACGTCAATAATAAATCTCTGCACGATGCTGCCGACGACGCTAACGAGATACGTAATTAATAATTAATAATATATGTAATACCTACGATAATGATTATTCAATAATTAATTGAGGGTATAATAAGGTATCCTCTCTCTGCACTAAGTCTTAAAATTTCTTTCATCTTTCAACAATTACTCGGGTTTTAAAACGCGTAACAAAAAATCGTTCCTTGCTTCTTTTTTTTTTTTTTTTTTTTTTTCTCAAATCGTTATAACTTTTCAAATCGCAAAAATTGGAAATTATTGTATGTACATGTATACTAGCTCACGCTGTCGTAAACTTGAATTATTCATTTGGTGATAAACGGATCGCACGCGAATTGACGGGGGAAAAAAAAATATATATTAAATTATCACAGAATCATAAATTTCGAAAATTAACTCCGCGGATTATAAGACGAAAATTATTCATCATCGATCGATCCCTCGTCGGTTACAAAATCATCTCTTCTCTTCTCGCACCTCGTACCTGCACCGAATTTACCGCTTTTATTTACCGGTGGTATAATTTTATCATTTACACCCGTTAACAATTTACCTGTTTTTTGTCACGCTTCGCGGTGGTGCGAACACCCTTCTATACGCGACCTGATCTATAGGTACTGGTATACATACACGGAGCGATTCTGTGGAAAGTAACGCGCGTAAAAGGTAGGCAAACGGGAAATGCCTGCATTGAGCAGATCAAACATCGACGATTGGGTTTTATTTCCCACGTAATAAATCGCTCTGTATACACATATAGGTATATATCTAACTCGGAACAATTTTTTTTTCAATTTCCCTTCGCTTCATAAGTGACCGCGCCCCACAGAATCAAAGGAAGTTTAATTGATCGCGCACGGTTTCCGTCGTATTCTTCAAAGAAACAATAGATACCCTTATTCGGTACCAGCGACAAAATTTTGGGCTTTGATCGGGGATCCGTAGAGTTAGGTAGGTAAATAGGTGAGTGGGTATCATACATACGTATAGGTACTACGACAGCGTAAGATTGTTTCGCAATTAATTTCGAATCAATATAATTTTATGAATGACGATTGGATGTTTTATTTTTATATTTTTTACAAATTATGAAATTTTTGTCGTTTCCTTTTTTTTTTTCTTTCATTTTTTTATTTTTCATTTTTTGACGCTGTAGATCTGCGAACAAAATCACTATACCTATAGGTAAAGCTTTGAGAATATTAGATGAGGAATTGTCTTAATTCATAATCAGCTGTGTTCTCTCTTTAATTTATTCCTTCTTCGATTCTTATTATCTTTTTTACATTTTTTTTTTTTTATTAATTTTTTGTTTTTTTTTTAGAAAATCGTTTCACTCAACGAACGATACAACAGATATAGGTATATATTATGTATAGAGAGATAGATGCGATGATATAAACTATTAATGAATAATTTATCGTTTATAATAATTATATATATATGTATATATAATATGAAAGAATTATTAGTCGAAAGGCAATTAATGGAATGGAGCAAGTTATCTCCTATGGGCGTTTTTACTTTTATTTTTTTCTATATATATATAGTTTTTTTTTTTTTTTTTCATTTATTTATTTATTTTTTTTTCATTTTGATTTTTGGATAGAATATACATGATAGACGGAATAATTATATTTGACTCACAATTATTCATGCCAGTTAATATAATATATATTATTTATTACTCGACGCGCCCCGCGCGCCGATCGCACGCGTCGATCGCGATTACGTTAGAAGATAATAATGTTAAATTAGCACAAAAAGAGATGAAAAAAATTAAAAAAAAAATAATTTATCTGAAAATGAATTTTTTTTTTTTGAATGAATTTATTTAAAAATGAATTTTTTTTTTTGTCCATAAGTCAGACGCTGTACTTGTTCCTTCTTTGATTTTCAATTCATTTCTTTCTTTTTTCTTTCTTTAATCCTTATCCCTCTTTCTCTCCTTTTTTTTTTATTTTATTCATTTCTTCATTATCGTAACATGTCATCTGACCGCGAAACACGAAAAAAATAAAAACTAATGTTATTAAATACGTCGACCCTTTAACTCTATAAAATATATAGCTCTTATTTTTCTCTCGTTAAATAAATTAGAAAGAGAGAAAAGAAAATTACAAAAATAAAGAAAGACTCGTGTAGTTTTTTTTTTTTTTTTTTACTTCAAAATTGAAGTCTTACAATTTTCGTTTTAGAAAATGATCCACGAAATTACAAAACGAGATGTGGTACATAAATCCTCATCACTGATTAATGCAATCATCGTAAGAGAGCACAGGTTCCTTTTTCTATTTTTATTCTCCCTTCTATTTATCACTTGGTATATAACCCCGGGTATAGACTTATACCGCTATACTTATACTCTTATCTAGCAATTGCTAGGTCTTACTTTTCCAAAGATGAAGGGTCGACGAAGATATCTAATTGTTAATGAAAAATGAGTAATGGTAGTAGGTACTGAGACTGCAGCAGACGATATTGTTACGAATAGAACTTGATGGTGAAGGAAGGCCGCCCCGACACGCGATTTTAGTTTGATGTATAGTAGGGCGGTTAAAAAAAATACAAAATAAAAATAATTAAACAAACAAAAAACAACAGAACTTTCCAAGTATAGATAGACAGATATTCGTCCCCTCATCGATTTTTTGGTATACCGTTACACCCCCAAATTATGACTCACCCGAAAAAGCTCGCGTTTTTTTTTTTTTCACATTCATTCGCGAAAATGTTGAAATTTTTATTTTATTTTTTTCGCTATTTTCTTTCTTGAAAATATTGACGAAATGCGCGATTAATTAAATAGAAAATTAATAAAGAACAATTGGCGACCTTCCCCGCTTGATCTCTTCATCGTACATTACTCTCCGTATTATATAAGATAGTATAGATTAATACGTTAAAAGTTGTAAAAACAATTATACGTATATACATATGCATATTATATATATATAATATATAACCACAATTGTTATTTTCTATTCCACGTGCAAGTGACCGAATTATTCTTCTACCTTTCAAGAATTAATGATTTCAAAGTATGGGTAAATATCTATATACCATGATCGTTTAATCTGTTTTTTGGTTTTTGCTTTTCTGTTTTCTGTTTCCACAAAAATTATCACTCATGCATACACGGGCGTATTCAAGTATACGGTATAGTATATGTATAATATACGTATAGTTATACATTATAGTATTTCATAGTATAATATATTCGCACTATACATATATAGTATATAAATGATGTATATATATATAATTATATATACTATATTGTGTAGTGAACATATATAATATATCTATATGAAATGCAGTTTAACGCGAGATATAACACCCGAGAGTATAATAGATCGTAAACAATTTTCATCTATATAATTATACACGTAAATACATATACTGTATATATAGGTATATACATATATGTATAGTATATATTATAACATACGCGTAAGTTAAATGAACAACAATAATATGACAGTAATCATAATAACAATAATAATAATAATAATAATAATAATAATAATAAACAATAATAATAATGATAATGGACAATTCGCGAATAAAGTCATATTATTTATCGGACTAGTACGGTGATAACCGCGATGAATATTATAACGAAGGCTAAATTTCCAATGTTCTTTTTCGTTCCTGATGTCTTGCGCCGTTGTATGGCGGCCATCTTGTCACCTGTAAAATAAATTTGGAATAAATTATTGATAATAATAATAATAATAATGTATATATGTATGTATGTATATAGAATTCAGAGAAAAAAGGAAGATAAAAAAGAAGAAAAAAAAAAGAAAATAGCAGAACAATGATAGATAAATTTTATAGTCGTTTTAATGAACTTTATATAGTATACATATCTAAGAAGTAGCTGAGCTTCTGGTTTTATATGAAAATATGTATATGTATGTATAGGTATATGTATATATGAATGTATCTATAAGGACGATGAAATAATAGGTATTATCTATACCTACACACGTGGGTATTACACCTTTATTATAATTATACGTACGTATATACATATATCTATAACTATATATACCTAACTATACATATTGTATTATATGTACTGTACGTGAGAAAGTCGAGAAGTGTTATACATATAGAGGGACAAATAATATATATGCATGTAATATATGGGTGCATACACATATATTACATGCATATATATATATATATATATATATATATACACATGGTATATAGGTTGCCGCATGTATACATAGCAATATTCTACCTATATAACCCATACAGGTATACCTGTACGGTATAAAAGGTTTCGAGGAAAGTAAAGTCTGGAATACAAAGTGGTGAGTTTATTCAAGATTGCTGTAATTATTCATCGAGCAGCGAACCACCCCGCTCATAGGTAGGCAGGGGTAGATACATGTACCTACTTTTCTTTGGCACAGGATACATATACATACAATATACACACATATATTTTTTTTTGTTCTTCACCCAAATGTACGATTTTTTCATATTCACTCGTTTTCTAGATATATACTGTGCGCATCTTACCATCCACTCATTTCCCTAATGTCTTATGCACTTTAATTTTTAGAGTACATATAGGTATATATCGACAATATACCCAGAATACACAAACCCACCAATTTGTTCTCTGCCGTTCCACTACGACATAATAAATTGTTCGAAAAGAAGAATCGTGGAAAATTATCTACACTAACATGTTTTTTTAGAAAAAAAAAAAAAAAACCAAGACATGAGTGTCGATGGTTGGTTGAGTTGAGCGGGAATACCCCATATATATCGACCGTATACATGCGTATCTTCTATTACGCGCCTTTTCAACAAAATGTAAATGAAAGCTCATGAAAGGCAGAGAAGGGGGTTGAAGCAGTTCGCATTCGCGTCAGAAGCGATACAACCCGCGAGCTTCACGTTTAACGTAGGTAAAGGTTACTCAAGAGTAGCTGCCGGCTTTCCGTATAATATATAAAAAAAAAAAAAAAAAGAAAAAGGCCCAGAAACGAGTCTCAAAGATGATAAAACTGGGAACAGCGAACCCAGCGCGAAGAATTAACGGCTCTCAGAAACACCTATAGGCCTTTGGAGTGATCAGACAGAAAATATCGTGTGGGTATAACCAACGCACTTACGCACCATGGCGTAGAAATCCGCATCCCGCGAACTTTCCGCAAAATTCAGAGATATCGTGGAACTATAGAAATTACGGTTTACGTGTTCCTACTCAAGTCAGGGGATCATACATTTTCCTGAAAAAAGGAAAACAAGAAAAAACAAAACAGCTTTCCATCGAACTTCTCGGCTCCGTCTACGATTTTGAGAAAGAATTTTTTCAGTAGCAGAAGAGAATCAAAAAACAAAATTACGAACTTGAAACTATAAGCCTAATGAATTTTGCATCGGGTGAAATAAAGACGATTAGTAGATTTGTCCACGATGTAATTAATTCAATTGCGTGATATTTAATCCTATGTTATAACGACGCACGTACAAATTGAATTTTCCTATTCGTAAATTTTTCATACATTGCGTTGGTATACATACATAAATAATTAAATATTATATATATATATATATGTATAAAGTACGAAACGTATCCGGAGCTGTTTTACCCAGAAAGTTTTTTATTCTTTTATGTGAGTAAAGAGTAAATCATTATGTTTGCTTTTACACAATTTCGTGCGTTTGAAATTTTTTTTTGCTCTTTTTTTCTTATTTTTTTCTGTTTGTTTTCCCTCTTGTTAAATTTTTTTCTTTTCGCTCCGCGCTCCTAAACTCGTAGACATCCAATTTTTTCTTTCTCTTTTTTTAACCCCACAATGGTCCTCTCCTACGATTCAAGAAACTTTATACCTGTATAACAAGTTCCAGCATAGGTATAGGTCACGCATTTCCAATGATCGATTTATCCCCACTTGTACTAATATTCGTACTCTTCAACATTCGTTAGACACTCAATTATTCCATATATGGTATGTTAATTATACAGCAGGTATGCAGAAAATACCGCAATCAATAAGCGCAAACTTAACAAAGGGAAATAAATAATTATACTAATTATAAAACTGAAGCTGCATAGATATCGCGAATTAGGTATTTTAATCCGTTATTTATATTAAATTAATTAATTTTCGTAGATATTTGAGTATGTACCTGCAGTATATAGGCATATGTATTATATACGAACAAATGAATCGAATTTTTGCGCGATGAAGAGAAATAGAGGCAGAGAACCGAGAGATAAAAGAAGAAAGAAAAGGGCTGCGTCAGCTCTCTGCGAGCCAATGATAATGGGGTATTGTTGTTTTTTATATATTTTTTTATTTTTATTTTTTCACTTTAATTTTACACCCGATTCTTCGACTGAACTTCACTTTGGTAAATCCATGAAAAGAAGTAAAGAACAAACGGGAAAACGAGCTTGTTATTTTTTTAATTACTTAATCCTCGCGAACAACGTTGACGATCAGTTGGATCGACGCTCATTAGCGCTCTTGTTCCATATACTCAATACAAAGACAATAAAAGAAAAAAAAAAAAAAAAAAAAGGAAAAAAAAAAGTATTTGGATACATAAATATGATATAGGTAAGCTCAGAATTTCCTCACAGTATGATTTAGGACACAATACATGAACTGCCCCATAAATTAGAAAAATCTCTCACCCTCCTAGCAAGCTCTTCGTTAATTTATTTCGTATATGAAAAATGAAAAGTAAAAACTTGTACGGCAAGTATATTAATAATTATATTCCCCGAAAGTTATACATCATATAAAGTTTCGAATTTATCTTCTATCTCTCTCTCTCTCTCTCTCTCTCTCGCGGGGTTGAAAACAATTTCAACATAACCACACGGTACACGCGTCCTTTACTTTCAACCCTCCTAAACCACCCTCACAAACATCAAGTTTGTATTACATTATTATTTAATACACGTTCACCTCCGGTGTATAGATATTTCCGCTTGTCAAATTCGCTTCCGAAAATCTTCTTTAACGAGGTGTAGTATGTGGATAACGGGGAAATCAATATCTCGGATAAAGCATGGTAAACGCGTATTATACATCGATGTACCCCTAGGAGATTGATTTAGACGTAAAATAAGAAAAATAGTAAATTACAGTTTCCTTGTTTTTAGTTCATTTCGATGGATTCAGGGATAACATTTAGTTTATGAATGAACAAAAAATAAATAAAAATGAAATAAAATGACAGAAAAATAATTATTAGGGGTAGGTACAGATATACTTGCCTTCGGTGACGAAAACGAAGATTGAAGCTGGCTCCGTGTTCGAAGCGCTACAGGTATAATTTCCCGTGTCCTTTTCGACGGCATGGCGGATGGTTAGACGACTCTGCGTACGCGGTCCCTGGTCCGTTTCCACGGTGACACCCCCGCGGGCGTTGTCGTAGTTTATCATACGATCGTTGTGGTACCAGAACACGTACTGCGGCGGAGACGGACTCTGCAACACACCGTACTTTGCTCAACAGTCATTACGCACCGATTACACTCGCTCGGTGAACAATAATTATATACCCAGTCTAGCGTAGTATATACATATGGTATAACATCGCTGTGTCAATTACCTCAAATAACAGAATTCGTTTTTAATCATATCATATAGATATAGAAATTGTCAATTTATTGTACTTAATGGTTGAATAAAAGGCTAAATGAGTGAATTGAACGACTAATAAAAGTCGTGATTGAATTTGAGAAGAAGAAAAAAAAAAAAAGAAGAAAAAATTATACAGATAGTTGGTATCGAACAAAATGTTGAAAAAAAGTACTTTCGTCCCGATTCGTATACTACTTTTGTGCACCACTTAGTCGCGTAATGAATTCGTATAGCTTCTAAGAGCTTTCGTTTCAACGAACGAAATGAAAAGAGCAGAAAAATAAATAAAATGAAAAACGAGAAAAGCCACAACCAACCAACGAGCAAAGTGACAACGTCGGGTTGGTTCCTGGTTGACGTGGAAGAACCTGATGAAGTCAGGAGCGAGGACGAGGTATACTGATACAGGCTTCCCCATCAATAATTCAAACCCAATCAGCTTAAATCCTCTCATGTCTTTGAGATATAAAAGCGATCGGTTCGAGCTCATTTTATTCCTGGATTTTCTAGCCGCGTGAAGTATACATGCATGTGTAGGTACATACAATCATTTGATTAGACGTATATTTCCACAGCAGGAAGTAAACGCTTTAAAAGTTTATATAAGTAATCTATAGTTATATTTCACCGTTGAGTACCTATGGTTTAACTGATTTTCGTTATCGCGTTGAATTTCAACAGTGCAGTTGATGTATGCAGGAAACTGATGTCCGGTGATTGACAGGTTCGTTATTTAGTAATACCGCAGTGATGGAACTACATGTGCAGCGTATAATTGAACAGAACATGTGTTTAAGTACCCATTGCAATGAGAGATTGAAAATTCAATGTACACCGTAGGAATGATTACGTCGTCGTCCGTCGACGACAGCTTCTCATAGAGAATTTATTTATTTAAATGTTAGCTCAAATTTAATAACCCGCTGTTAAAATCTGATTATTATATCAAGTACGTACCTACTTAGAATTAAATATACCATAACGGAACCTCTTACATTAGATACATAGGTATGCTTTTAAATTTTTACAAGTGTATTAAAGCCCCTATTATTTAAGGGTGATACTGAGACGAAAATGAAATCACTTTAACGCGAGTTCGTCGTAGACGAGATTTTTTTTGTTTCAGCATTTTTTTTTAACAATTTTTTTAGATTTTTTTTTTTCTCACCATGTCTGACCTTAAACCGAGCGCTACTACTGTACTGCTACTACAGCAGGGCGCGGCAACGTTTAAATGAATCATTTTAACCCACTGCAAGCTCACTTTGGGTAGTCTCGGTATATTTTTACCGTGTACACTATACATATGTATATCGTATGTACTACATATACGATGTCAAAGTCTGAACCTATATTGTATACCTATTTACGCTTGGGTAATATAAAGAAAATGAATAAATGAATTAAAATATAAGCGAAATACATATAGTATAGTATCTACTTAACCGAGATTTCACCAGCGACCTGGATAACATTGCGGGTAAAGGTAGGTGTATAGGCATTTAAAAATATCATCAAAACGGAATAACAGCGATATTCGTAAATCCGATCGATATACAGCTATTAACAAGCCGATTTTTAATTATACCTACTATTTACATATGGATATATATATATATTTTCGTACTATAGGGATATGTATATACCAATTATTTCACGGACCAGGTATTCATACCTATAATTAGGCGGGTCAATTAACCACGTCTATATTATAGAGTATAACTGTTCGAATAGTGTGTGAAAAAGCAAAAACTAAATTGGATATTTATTGCGTTGATGATTACGTGTCTATTTATTTAATTATTTAATAATTAATTTATGTATTTGTTAACTTTTATATCGTAATAAAATGTTATACGAGGGAAAGGAAGTATAATCGTCGTTTCGGTATATGAAAGAGTAGGCGGTCGCGCACGTTCCTCGTTTATTATACGTGTATACAGAAGGGCTTTGAAATATTTCACAAGCTGTATACCTACCTTAGCCGCGGAGTTACGGCAATAATTTCACTCAGAGGCAGCGATTTCGTAGGCAATTGTCGAGGACGTAATTTCCATTGCTATACACAGAGCACCTTGCACCCCATACATATCTACCTACCCTACCTCTACCCTACCTCTACCCCACAGTCAAACCGACCAACTTGATAAGCGTCTTGAAAATTTAATAAGATCCCAGTCGTTGCGGTATTTGCTTAGCTTATTTACCAGCAAGGAAAGACCACCGCCAACTTAACGACACCTTATACTGCAAATTTCCTTTCGTTAAACACACGCGCGAAAATTTGTCACTTATATACGTTGGGGTGGTCCTTGATTTGATTATTTTCAAATTTCAATGCTCCCATGGGCCAGGACGTCTCCAAATATAATATAAAAAAATGTAGCCAAAACCCCAGGTTCCCATATCAATTCTAAGTACCGCCGCAAAGCCTTAGAATTTTTCCATTTTAATAACACACGGTTTGTCACATCTCGAGGTCCATTTTTTTTTTTTTCTTCCTGTTTCAGTGTAGCTCAGAAAAATCTGAAACCTTGTACACTCCTTACCTGTAGTAGTGGGTACTTCAAGAAAATTCGACAGATTTTTAACGATATAATTTTCGAAGCTACAGGCAATTTCGAGGCTTTGGGGCAATACTCAAAATCAAAATAGGAACCTAGGGGTTTAACTACATTTTTTTTTTATATATTTGGAGACTATCTGGCCCTTGGGAGCATCGAAATTCGAATATAACCGAATTAAGGACCACTCTAACGAAACTTCTAGTTTCTTTCGAAGATCGAAGAGTATAAAATCCGGAGAAAAACCTATCAGCTAATGTCAAACGATGAAATAGAAGACGTTTCTTGCTGTCTTGACCATCTGCCGACTTGCCTAACCCGAATCATTCGATTCTAGTATCTCGTAGCTTGGTTTTCTGTAACGTCTAGCTGTCCCTAATTCCGTCAAGCCTCAGGACCCACGATGTTTGGATGTTAGTCCATCCCCGCAGATGTTTCTCGCGATGAAATAGGGTGCAAGAGCAAAGGGCTGTGCCTTTGAACAGGTCCCTAATTAGATGAAACATGAAAGATGGCGCGAGGACGACGGTCCGGTCTCGTAGTGTATGACCAGCTCGCAGGACCTACTCTGCGGTGGTATTAACGATCTGACGAAACTGTAATCACTGTGTAAATGTGCGGGACGCCTATTCGCGGTCGAATGATTTATGGGATTGATATATACGGGCGTTTAAACATTATATAGTGGATTTATATGCTATACCTAAACATATATTATATATATACGTAAGAAGTCATATGTGCTGGCCAATTTCGCTCCATGAAGTATCATAAGACATGACTGCAGACTACTATTCAGATTCTCGTTTTATTCCGTAATCGGATTTCCCTACCAGACGGAGGGATTCCACTCCTAATTTTGGGGCCAGACTAAGGCAGTACGTATACGGTAATCCTGAAACGTGATTGTTGCGGTAACTGTCAACCCGCGCACCCCCGTATCACCGTTTCGACTATAAGGGACAAAAGAGAAACTTGAAACGTTATACAGCTCGGGGTTTTGCCGTTATGATTTATGGCTCGTACTCCCTGCATGTATGCATAGGTAGGTTTATCATTTTTTTTTTTTGGTCTCATACTGCTTGCAAGAAAAATCGCCTGAATAAATTCCTCCCTTAAATTCTAATAGCGTGTTGAGCTACAAGATTCGATAAAATTTTATTTATACTTATGGGATAATATTGAGTCGGAAAAACCCCGGCGATTACAATAACCGGGTATACCTGATATTCGATTATCATTAAAACGCTTGAGCAGTCATTGAAAGGAATAAAAATCGTCAAAGAGTCGAACGAGGGAGGATCGGAGTTGCGATATGCGAACTGTGAGGGTAAAGAAAAATCCAACGAGTTGCAAAAATTTTTGCCAAAAAAAATCAAGCTCAGGGATCAAAGCTGTGCCGATTGTTGATTAAACGTTTTTTTTCTCCTTTTCGCGATTATAGAAAGAAAAAAAAAAAAAATTCAAGGAAAGAAGAAATTTGTTTTTCTTATTCATTTCTTTCTCCCTGTTCTTGCAGCGGGAAATTAGTTTTATACTCCCTTATATAATATTTCGTTCCCAAGTCACGATCAGCATACCTAGAATTTCGTTATTTCCCATCCGTCTCTCGGCGCAAATTGCAATCAGCGATAATTCCCTGTATCTAACCGATGCGCTCTGTAATTTTACTTGAATTTAAAAACTCCTTTAACCCCGCGTACGATCGAGCTATTCCAGGGCTTATTATCTAGACGAGACGGGTATTCCAATTTATAAATCCCCACGTCTACCTGGGGTAAATAGGTTATAGTACAAAGCTCATCGCTGATCATCGAGGCAGACGGTAGCTTAGCAGCACCACCAGCACTGGGTGCTAGGGGGTGCAAGGGCGCAGTGTTTCCTGAAGCCGTAAAAATTTGTCTCGGTGAAAACAAACGTGAGTGATCGAGCGCGATTAATGACTATAGTACGGATTAGAACCTTGAAAGGGATTCCCTGGACTTAACAACACGCACACATGTTGAAGCGATAATTTTTGTAGAAAAGAAAGAAAGGAGAGGAAGAGAGAAAAAAAACAAAAAAAACAAACTAAAAATTAACAAACCGCATAAAGAAGAAGAAGAAGAAAAAAAAAAGAAAACTCACCCCAACGAACGATCTTATCGGCTTTCGCGGCCTTCGTGACTTTCCACTTGCAGGGCGAAACAGATTTCACCAACTTTTGTTACGGGTATATGTATGTCTGTACGTGTCGTGGTATATACTTATGAAACGCCATATGTATGAGGGAACTATACCTAGTCCGATACGATATGAGCTAGTGAAAGTTTTCAAAGGCTTCCGTACAATCCGTAAACCAGGTATATTCGCAGGTATATGTGTGTGCGTACTTATGTACGTGTATATGCGTAAACTGAGATCATCTATCGAATCACAGTTCGTATAAAAAATCCCCTATAGCTGTCGCTGATATTGAATTAGTTTTCCCTCTTTTTTTTTTACTCATTCATTAAAAAAAGAAGTGACTCGTTATATGAGTCATTGAATACGTTATTACCTCGTCAACCTAAAGTCGCGATGTCATATATTGGACGTTTTGAAATTCGGTTTATTTTCTTCTTTCCAGAAAATTAGAATCTTCATTGAATGGGCTTCAAAGGATTTCTCGTACATAATATGTATATAGCTTAATTTTAAAAATGTCACATCAATTTTTGCCTTTATTTATTCCTCAACAAATTTTCCATCCGGTAAAAATATCTCTCTCTCTCTCTCTCTCTTTCTCTCTCTGTACATCAATTTGCTGATATCTCTTCTTTGCGGAGTTTAATTTGTCAAAGTAGATAAGAAGAAGCACTGCAGTACGTTTTACGTTATTTGTAAGAGCGAGACTCGACTCTTGAAGATTGATTTTTTTACCCGGCACTTGGCACTCGAGTCTCAGCTATCCTTCTAACCTTTTAACCTTACTAACTTCTTTCGCTGATTCTCACAGGGATCCGAAGGATATAGGTATACTATCTATCTGTCCGTCTATCTATCTATCTATCCTACACCCTGCAGCGGGGGATGAATTGTGAAAAATGAAACTGTAGCTTCTTCGGCAGGATTCGCGTGCCCAGTTTATGCTCGATAAAGTCTACCCTGCGTTAAATGTAATGGGATCGGCTATTATCGAGGGCAAATGTTATACCAAAGGTTTGGGTCAGCTGCGTCAGCTTGTAGATTCTCATTCCTATAGTAGGTATACACGCCATGTTATACCTCGGGATTTTCGGGCTGACAGTAGTGATGGATTTGGTCAAGCACGCGGAGCCAGAACCGGAGCCATGGAGCTGGAGCCTTCCTCCGGTTTGCAATCACAGGATTTAGATTTTGAGGGACCGGAAGTGGGCTTCGGGCTTCGTTCATCCGTGATGGTATAGGCTAAGGTATTCGCACAGATCCCTTAAAACCTCGAGGCGCGAAATGCCGAAAGGATTAATCAGGGTTTCAACGGTCCGGTCGGTTCGTTTTAACCGAGAAGAAAATCCGTTCCGTATTAATCACGAGAACCTTTTTTTGCCGGTTAATTAATTCTTTCGATTATTTTCAAACAGGAGAACTTCTCCTTCTTTTACTCTTTCATAGAATGCAGAAAACTGAATTTTCACGCTCGAGGATAGCGCACACCTCGATTTGATTTAGCTACCTTTACCTTAAGGCATGAAAATTGTACGGATGGATTTCTTACCACTTCCTATTCGGCCAGTAAATTACAGAGAATGTAGGGCGATGTAACGGGAGCGATAGCAATTAATTTTTCGAGCTATAAACAAGGAATTATGCAAATTGCCTATTTCACTCTTTTATCAATTCATCGTTAGATGGAAAGTGGTGGGTAGAAGTATCGATCATTTTACGACGACAAACCAGTCCACAACGACCATTCCACTTCTCGTTACGACCTGTACTACGTATAAAGGAGTTATACTGTTATACGTAAATAATAGAATCGTGGTGGGATTTTATTTTCCAAAAAACCAATCCATACACACACACGTGTGACACGTAGGTAAAGTTTTCGATTGATTTACAATCTCCGCATGCAGTTGTATAGGGGTGAAAAAAAAAAAAAAAAAAACGAAAAACAAAATTGAAAAAATTTTAAAAATTGGAAAGAAAAAAAAAAAAAAAATCAGTCCCGTATATATTGGTACAAAGAGTGAAATACTACTACATATTTTCCATCGTTATTCTAGTGACGTAAAATTTCTCGGACGTTTTCTTTTTGAAAACGCGAAATGCCAGCTGCCGCAGGTGACGGGCCTTCAGAGTTATTCCCTATGGAGTTTTGTGCGATTTTAAAAGCACCGAATAAAGTTACTCTCGCTACGGTTCAGGCGGCGTGGGAATCCCCGAAGAAAAAGTGCTTAAAAGTAGGAACTCGACACCGGATACCCGATCAGTCAAACTTTGACCTTTGAACCCTGAATACTTCGTCTACCGAAAAATCCCAACGCTTATTACGTATGGGAATCACGATTTTCTTTCTTTTTTTTTTTTACCATTTTTTTTTTGTTTTTTTCATTTCTTATTTTCTATTTATAATATTATAGAAAATTTTTCCTATACCTATACCTATAAAGGCATGAAATAATAAATATTTCAATATGACATTAGTGAGATAAGAAATAGGTATAATAAAGTATGAAACTGTTTCTTATTCCTAAAACGTAAACCTATCCTGCCATGCCTATCTACAACGTTGTGATTACTTATAGAAATAGTACAGATAGTCTAGTCGATTTCCGAGTTCATTTCATTCCGGAACACCCAGCGTGAATGATTTATGTTATACCGATACGCTAGTAGCCAATTTACTTGATAGTTCAGAGGTATAAAGACCGAGGTAAAAAATATCTATATATATATATATAAAAAAAAAAAAAGTGATTTCAGAAAGAAAAACGTTTTCTCTTCCTCGTTGTCCACTTATCTGCTATAAAAGCTACAATATCGTTTTTATATTCGCAACTGACTAATTCCGGGAACGAAAAAGTTTCAAACTGCTTTTAAAACTCTTTTTCTATGTTACTTATTTATTTATTTATTTATTTATTCATTTATTTATTCATTTATCAGGTTTCATCATTCTGTTGACCCGGATATATACTTTTTTCTTTCCCCCATACTATATATACTTCTGCGGTTTATGAATATATCTATATACACATTTCTATATCTACACGCGAGGTATCGCGTAATTGTGTAATTTTGTAATTCCACTTCTGAACAAAACTGCAGAGTAGGTATACTATATGTACATATTCAGGACTCCCACGCCAGACCCCTCTTTTTTTTCTTGGTTTTTTTTTTTTTTTTTTTTTTTTAGCATTAAGCTTGCGAATTTTAAGAAAGAGCGTATCGACCGCTCCACTCTCCCAGTTGCGTTGATTCTGCAGGGACGGCGCACCGCGACCACGCAGGGCGTTTGCTCGTCCAAGCCGGGGAATCCGCGCGATAGATCTGACGATTTTACCTTTTGCCTTATGCCTTATGCCTTCTTATGCCTTCTGTATCTATATTCCTACCCAAAACTCGATCTCGATCAGTTTCTTATCATTTCTCAAACAACAATAGCTGACGTGGTTCTGTACCCGGGTGATCATCAATAAAGTCTACAGACTGAGGGGCACCTCTTTCCTTTTTTCAAACAATAATTCAGCCCATAAAATATTATACCCGCCAACGTGTATATATATATATCATTGCCTAATTTTGAGGGATGCGAAACACCGCGTATATTTTAGATATTGAAAAATTTATATTCACGCGGCCTGATTTCTCGAGGGGAATATTTTTCCCGCATTAAAAAGGGAAAGGGAAAACAACAAAAAACGAACAAACAACCCCGAAACCCGATCAGTTCACAGAGATTTCCTTCTTTTTTCTCTTCTCTTCTCTTCTCTTCTCTTCACTTTGGAAAAGAAAATGAATAAAAAAAAAAATACGTGTATTATATACGAGAACGGTCGAGCTATAGGGATGTAACGCGAAAACTCGAAAAGCAGCACTTGCCTGTGCGCGGGACCCTCGAGGTTGCATTCGGGGAAACTGCAAGCAAAGATGATACTCGAAGTAAACAAGGTAAAGATGGGAAAGGAGAGGCTCGGTAAGCCGGAACTACGAAGCACCACTCTACTCGAAGGGATTTTACCTACTGGTTTTTCCCTTACCCAAGCTCATGCATATATGCGTGATAATATTATTATTATTAAGGATAGAGTCGGCTAACCATGAGATCCGTAACGTTGTACTATAGTTTTGAAAAATTATTTCCAGTCTCTTCTAGCTAAAAAATATAAAACCATGACATGTTTTTTTTTTTTTTTTTTCCGTTTCGGCTTTCTCTATCCTTCTCATCTACTTCCTAGGTGAGGTAATTCTTCAGCTTTCGATAATCGGTCGATTTTATTTCGGCTCTGCGCTATTTCATATCACGAAATTGGTATAAGAGGATGAATATTATTGCTTGACGGTGCAGCGTCGAAAATATATCGACACATAGATACTAATATATCACGTTATATAGAATATATGAAATATATAAACTTGAAAATTTGGCATTTAGAATTACACGCGAGGCTGAAGATGCGCGATAAATGGAGTGAGTAAGAAAGAGAGAGAGAGAGAGAGAGGGAGAAGAAAAAATAAAAAATAAAAAATTGCGGAAAAGCAAAAAAGAAAAATGGCGCCGGAGGGAGCTCTGAGGGGGCGAGTCAATCACTTACCGAGGAAGTCATCCGGCCAGTGAACACCTCGGCCTCGGGGTACCGGGGGTGTCTCGTGGGAACTTTTAACGACTCGATTTCGCGACGCGACGACAAGACGCCAAATTTCACCGAGTAAATCGCTTTAAGCTTTAGAAAATTGCCGTTCCTTCCCGATCGTGTGCCATCTCTGTCGTCTCACACCTATTTTTCTTCTTTCTTTCTTTTCCTTTTTATTCTCTCTCTCTCTCGCTCTCTCGTTAATTATCATTATTATTATTTTTTTTTTCCATACTCTAGTTCAGCTGAGGCTTTACAAAATTTAAGTTAATTGAATAATGTTAAAACAGATGGAAAAAAAAAAACAAAGAAAATAAAAATTGAAACAATTTATGGATTTTATAAAAATTTTAAAGTCTGACCTATGATGCCACTAGCCGGTTTAATTAACGGAAAGTGTATAGTTGTTAAAGCTCTGTACAGTATCATATACATTATACATAGGTATAGTATGGTATCGACCTTTGAAGTTAGATATAGCCGTCCCTTCACGCGATGCAATGTAACGTATCACCCCCAACGTGACTTGACATGACGTGACGTAACTCTAACTATAAGGTTAATTTGTAATTATTATTTACTCGGAAACTTCGAGATCAGAATCTGTATATAGTATATGTACTATAAATATATAGATATATACCCATACCTAACGTTTCAAGTATTTTACTCCTATAGCTATTGCGTTGTCCTAGACCTACAGCTGCCACCGTTACGTGACTAACGATTCGAAGCCTCGAATATATCGATTATCAAACTGTCAAATTTCATAACCGTATAACTATTTCTTTTTATGACATACTATTTTTTTTTCTAAAATTGGCTAGAACTTTTATAAGATTTTCTCGTCAACTTTGAACGATGCCGGACTCACATTATCGATGAAAATTTGGTTACGCACCGGGTCGAACTCCCGCGACCATCCTTCTCCCTCGTAATACGATGATGATGTTATCATCAACACTGGTAATTAATGGTAATTACAATTATTATGAAAATAATATGACGAAGTTCGATATTCGTTTGATCTACGGACCGATGGTTAGGTCATAAAATCATGGTGCACAGGTCACGCGCGCAAACTATCTAAATTGTTGAATACTCTTGAAGGTAGTGAAGCTCCGTTACGTTTGAGGTCTCGTAGTAGAAAGCGGGACGGTAGAGAAAGTCACGTAAGGCTTATACAAGTTAAGTTGGGTTTCGAGTTGGGGTTGGGTTACTGTAGGTCAGGTCAGGTCAGGTCAGGCTAGGGTTAGAGTTAGATTTAGGTAAGGTTAGTATCTGAAGAAGCGCGGTCCTCTTTGCCTGCAAAGGATATGGAAAGACTTGAGGAGGGTGAAGAAGGGCTGTAAGGCTGGAGGGTTGGAGGGTTGGAGTCGTGAGTTGCTTTGGAATTTCAGTTTCACCGTAGACGTAATTGGCCGCTCTCTGGACGGTGCTTTCTTTCGATTCCTCCCACTCGTTTGTCGCTCGGCTTACCTGGATCGGAGGCTTAGCTTGGTTTTTATAATTGGGGTACTCCCGGGGCCAACCTTTGACCCAACCCCAGAGATATTCTACTCATCCTCAAAGATTTCGCACGCTGAATCTTCCGGACATAAAACCTACCGCATATTTTAGTAACATCGAAAAGCGATCTTCATCTTCTACTCCTTTTAGTCCTCGATACGAGGTATGCCTAGTATGCTATATGTACTTACCATTAAACTATGCGAACTTATGTATCGTGTAGGCTGAAACTAGATACCAAGTATTTCTCAGTTAATAAGGTACTCGCTAATTAGTTCGGGGTTAATTGCGCGAATTGGTGTTACTGTCTGGGCTACCCACTCCCTACACCCCAAACCCGACACCCTAAACCCGACACCCCTACACCCGAAGACTTGATGGTTTACCGCTGCGCGTGTCGTACCGCGTTTCGGTACGATGGTCGTTAGACTCGCATTGTCTCCGGTTAAACATGAGCATGCAAACACCGCAGGACCAGGGTTTGTTTACCTTCATTTTGCATCTTTTCAAAGTTTTTTTTTTCCCCTCTTACCTCATTTAGACTTTATTTTAGACGGAGTTCTGAAAGCACGATTATCGTTGAAATCATATAGGCGAAATATTTGTCACCGAAATAAATGAACGGTCTCATTTTTTAGATCGAAAAAATTAAAGGGGTTGATAAACGATAGCGAAAAGGTACGGTAATGTTCATCGATGGCGACCCGTGGCTCACTATTTTTCATAGCCTATTTTTGAACCGAGTTTCCAAATTAGAAATATTTTATTTACCCGATTTAAAAAAATGGGTAGCAAAAAATAGTGAGCCACGGGGACAGCATCGATGAACATTACCGAATTTTTTCGTGATTTGAAGTAAAAGAGAAAAAAGAATTGTAGTTTTTGTGAAAAGAAATAAAAGCTCGTCGATTTTCGAAATATATTTGTTAGACTACGCGTTAATTATTTCCTACGTAATAAATAAAACCCAATCGTCGATGTTTGAGCTCCTTAATGCAGGCAATGCGTATCGCGTTTGCCTACCTTTTAGGCGCGTTACTCTCCAGAGAATCGCTCTGTATATCTGAACCGTTGTCAATACTGAGGATTTAACTGGTAGGAAGTATCAGCTGTGGTTACAACGTGGGTAGCACTGGGTATTGTTAGGTGCAATCACATCTACTTACGTGCTACGATCCTGAAATATCAATCATTCTAGTTGTATAATTGGTGGTGAGCCGAGAAACACTATAGGTGTGATAATTTCCTGTCTTAGAATAAGCCCCAGTGGTATATATGCCAATATGCCATTCGTTGAATGTATACGAATTCACGAACACCTCAAATACTCTGGGATAATTAATTATCAATCTGTGCTGTTCGACGAGCTGGCGTTATTCGTTCTACATCTAGATATATATGGGGTATTCCATACCGGATCGACCTGGGGCTGATCCTCGACCTCTTGGATTCCGTTCACGATTTTTCATGTTATCGCCGCGACTCTAAAAGGGACTAGGATTTTTTCCTTCAAATTTTTCATAAACTGTCTGATTTACTTATGATTTTTAAAAATGAACACATCGTTGGCCAAAATTCTAGAATTTGGCAGAATTATGAAAAATCCTGTTTCGAATATCAACATTCTTTAGCCTTAGACCCAGAGCGAATTTTTATTTTTATTTTTTTTTCAAATTTGAAAAATAATCTTAGTCATTTTTAGAGTTGAGACAACAACATTAAAAATTGTGGCAGGTCCAGGTCGATTCACTATGAAATGCCCCATATAATATCGTACCAACCCGTTTGGTCTGGAACGTATTTCGCACCGTCTATTAATAACACATAATTTTTTCTTTTCAAAATGTAAAAGATTTCACCTAACGCAGACTGGTAACGTAAGAAACCGACGCGACGTCGAATGTCGAACCTCAACCGTTCAGCGTCGCGTCGCGTCGCGTCGCAGATGCCAGCTGCTTTCTGGCTGATTAGACCAAAGCGGGGTGACGTCTAAGGCAATAACTTTATTTTTTGGACACCTGTGTACCTACTGCTACACGGTATCTTTTTTCTTTTTTTTTCTTTTTTTTTTACATCCTTTTTGTCTTTTTTTTTTTCTGCCCCTAAACGCGGGGCACTTTTCATCCCTGAACTTGTCGACCTGATCACCCTTAAAACTCTGTCGTACAAGGAAATTCTACGATATGTATAGGTACAACATATACGTATAGTTGTCGAGCCATTCGCGTTTTCAACTTCATAAATATTCCTGCCGTAAAACGGACCCCTGATATTTTTCAAATTTCGAGCAATAACTGAAAAAAAAAACGAAGAAAAAATTGATAAAATTGATAAAATCATAAAATTGTTCAATACCTTCGCTCTTTCTAATTGTCGGATTTAGTGAGGAAAAAATTGATTCAGATAAAGGGGAAGAAAAAAAGGAAGAAAATGAGATATATGTATAGTCGAGTTGCGACAGCTGGAAGAAAGAGCCTGGGGTATAGAGTATCTCCTATAGTATAAAGTAGCAGAGTACATCCGACAGGATAATGTAAGACAGGGTCGTTTTGCTGGGATAAAAAGTTGAAGAGCTGCTCTTGAGGAAATAGCCCTGCGGTAGATATAAGGTCCTGATACTTTTCGGCAGGGATATTCCGGGGCATTTTATCAAGGATATATAGGTTCTCAAGTTCATATATTACCCCGTAAAATGAACAGGCTGAAATTCATATCAGGAAATATTAATTGGAATTTTATTCATTTTGATTTTCATTCTCTAATTTTTGTTTCTTTTTTTTTTTTACGTTGTTTTTACGGATTTTAAAATATGAGAGGAGTACCGCTCTATGCGTTTTCACTTCCGCTTTGACACCTGGGTTATATTATATGTAGTACTATACGCGTGGGTATATAAGCTGATCAACTTACCTTCTCGATAATGCATACGAGATTAATTATAGATCCGACGTCGACGTGATGTTCACCGCTACCCAATATGAACGCCTCTGGTATGACGATTTTCAGATTTACGAAGTGTGATAGGATACCGGTACTCGTTGACACCTGAGGGAGATAAACGTTTAGAATTATAAAATCTTTTAATAAAATCTGATTCACCAACCCTCGTTGTTAATCGGGGCTTGAAATTAGGTGAAAGGTATTTAAGACGTGAGTTCAAACATCTTTATATCCATATCTAGGTATAATCACATCCTTTATAAAGATGTTGCAAAGTTTGTCAAGGCAAATCAATTTTACAATACACCTTCCCTAGCTGTTTGAAAGAGAAGAAATGATCCATTCAAAATGACACATAATGAAACAAGGGAGTGGAGAAGAGGTAGAAAAAGTTATGAAAGAGAAAAAATATTGCGTGTAGAGAATAAGGGAGAAAAAAAAAGAGAATAAAATCAAGGGAACTTCTGTATTATAACCTTTTTTCGATGGGGCTCTCAAACTCCGGTAGATTTCACTGAAAGCTCATTTTATCTCTCACCTGCCCGAGTGGCAATACCTTTCTTGTCATATAGGAGGTTTAAAAGCAATATCCGATCGTGGAGCTGGGTTGCCGGTGATACAAAAGTCAGAGGGGGAGCGCACAGGCTGTGTATTATTTAATCTGTTCCCCGTGTATTAATCTCAGTGGAAAAAAGGTTGGGGAAATTGTGAAATTGTGAAATTGTGAAATTGTAAAATCGTTGAGAACTGCAGAAGCAGCAGCAGCAGCAGCAGCAGCAGCAGCAGCAAAAAAAGAAAAGAGGAAAAAAAGACAACAAAAAAAAAAAGCCAAAACTATGTCAAGTGGAAGGAGCGTTTTTAATCGAGCAGCCCTTATTCTGATTTGAATAGTAACTCCCGTGCTAACTGGGGTTCGCACACTCATATTACGGCCTCCTATGTATAATAGGCTCTTGTTTCTTCAATATTTTGCTTAGAACGAAAAGCCACGGTAAAGTATTCACGCGGTAAGCCCCCACAATTATACTTTAGATCGTTTTTCACCCCGCAGTCAAGATTTAAAGCTACGATGACAATTCGCTAATTACAGCCCCGGAATGATCCTTGCTTTACCGAGGCAGACAATGGTAACTGCTAATTACCCACGCGTTACTCTAGAACTCAGAACTCGATAAAATATGAAATACACTTTCCGCTAAATCTCAGCCTTCCCTAATCGTTGTGAAATTCAAACTCTCGGGTCCCTTTTTATTTGTTTGTTAATTAATTAACGAATATACTTTAGGGAAACCCTGCGAAACGTTTCAACCTCTACAGGTGTATAAATAAATCTCTCAAACTCGGTCGACTTTCAATTTCAGTATTTTGATTTTTTTTTTTAAATATTTTATACCCAAAACTTGAGCAGCTGATTCGCAAGATTGATTTTCTTCCGATAAAATGAAAATATTTACCGATGAATCGAGCGATCTGATGAAAATCGGTTTTTATATCGGGTGCAGAAACTCGACTGACGTATAAATAATGATTGCAGTTTGATATTGCGAAAGTTTAGGTTACGAGGTTTGGTTTTGGCTTTCGGTATCGTATTTTAATCTGCATTGTTTGAATTGTGGCGTTTCTACCTTTGCCTAAGGTGTTTTTTGGTGGCGGTGGTTTACCGTTACATGAAAACCTGCAAGGTCGTGGTTTGGCTTGCGGATCGAATGTCTATTCACGTCACGCATAAAGGTAAGCCGACTCAACGTTGAAAAGCTGGCCTCAAGTACGCCGATCGCTCAAAAGACAAAACTTACTTAGCGAGTCGTTGAAGAAGGATCATAAGAGACCCGTGGCGTGATGGCGAGACCAAAAGATAGTAGTGTGAGAAATAGAAAGAGAAAGAGCGAGTTAGTTCCAGAGAAGAGAAGAGAAGAGAAGAGAAGAGAAGAGAAGAAGCTGTGCAGGAGAATAGAATAGGCGAAAGGGAGCACAAATTTCTTTTCACAATGGTTACAAAACAATGAAGCTACCATTCCGCAGTTTGAACCTTAGCACTTCAGGCAGAATCCACTCCAATACCTCGGTCTACGGTCCTCCAGACTCATTATACTCTCTCCAATTATTATATATATCTTCGCTTTCTACTCTGTCATATTTCAAGGGATCTTTCGCCCTCGAGAGACCGGGTGGTTATAGAAATTATGAGAAAGAAAAATAATCTCGCGATTAGGGTAGGTTGTGCCCAGAAGAGAAGGCTACAGAAGGTTTTCGAACAAGACAAAAAAAAAAAAAAAATCCTTCGTCAAACCGAGAATAATTCGTATCTTAATCTGGTCTTAATTCAGCCGATTAGTAATCGCGATTTACAGCCCTCTCCACCGACCCTAATTGCGTGACAACGGGAAGACCTTTATAAAGACTAAGTAAAGTAGCGAAAAAAAAAGAACAGAGAGACGGGGGGATTTAGTCGGCTGCAATAGCTCAGTCTATTTATGCAGTAATATGTCGGAGCCCGATTCCTAAATCGTAAAAATTGAAGCCCTAAAAAAAAAAAAAAAAGATCCCCGATTTCTCTGACATCTGCTTTGTGGGTTTCACTATGGGTGCAGAACGTAGCTACACACTATATGGCTTATTATATTCTCTAGTTTTTATTCACTGGTACAGGATAGTTATTGATATTCTATTACTCCTATGGGAAACGGTGATATTTCTTATACATACCTATACACATGCATAGGCATAGGCATAGGCATACACACACGTACACCTATTTGTGCGATACCTATCCCAGCCACTAAAATACTTTGGTAATATAATCCGCTAAAGCGTCTTCGAATATCTCTTCGCGCGGAAAACAACCCATAAATCCGTGAAAGATGTAAAGGAGCTTTTTGACGACTTCGTAAAACATCGCGACGACTACCGCGTGCTATATTTCTATATGCGATATCCACCTTGGATGTAGGTACATGCATTATAGATTTATCTTAACGTCTCAAAAGTATTTCCTCTCCAACGTTTCCAAATCTCAGTTTATTCTCTCTGGTATTATGATATGATCGACAGTCCGAACAACTCGACTGCAGTATAGAATCTCTCTCTTCAGAGATCCAAAGATCAATACCATTCGATGATCTTTGCGGCTTCTTTGACGATGCCGTTTACTTTCCAACTTGGTCATGACTCATGATCGTGCACATGATTTTTTGGTACATCACTTTTTTTTTCACTTTCTCTCATTTTTCTACTACAATATCCACGTTACCCCCTGTACGTAGCAAACAAGCTTCTTCGCTCTGTTTAGCATAATCCGTTTAAGGGAATTATCCGCTTATTATGTCTTCTGTTACACCACTTAAACACGCAAGTGGGGTTCTGCGACGGTTGCCGCGACTCGCTACCAGCCCAATGCTTCAAGATCTCAGTCTCAAATTTTAATCCTCTATTGTATTTTGACTTGGTTCAAAATTGGCAATATATTAAATAAATGGGATTGACAGTGATTCCCACGTCTTTAATTATCCGTTAATTAATAGTTATTAAAACGCGGATAAACATGCGGTATAGGTATACAGAACTGATTACCTACGTATAACGAAGTATGACGGATAATGAAGAAAAACAAGAATAGAGCGGGTGGGGTGCGCTCCATCAGATAAATTTTCCGCCAGGATATTCTTGCAGTAATTTTCCTGCTAGCCTGTGAGCAGTGCCCAAAAGGATTATTAATATTTTAATCATCCTAGCTAGGGGGTAAGGGTGAAAAGGGTATAAGGTAACGGTAACGGTAACTGTTACTACGCGTCTCGTCCCGTCATACTAATGAGTTATAGGTGGTACGAAATACCTTTGTATATACACGGACGTAGTTGGGAATGAGGATGATGAGAGACATCAGGACTCCTCCAGGCAAGCCACGAGGCTAAGAGACGAGGATAGAGGATAGAGAATAAGGCGAGGGGTTGAGCCTACAAATTAACATCTTGGGTATATATTTCAACCCCTCTTCCTAATTCTCTCTCTTTTGCTGAGTACTCGTAGTAGGTAGTAGGTAGTAGGTGCCTACCTACGTCCAGCCTCATATTTACCTACCCTCAGGTTTCCGTAGGCAACCAGGGGTAGTACCACCTTCGGTATGGTTAGTTCCTAGAAGATATATGCCTACGGTATACGTCTAGGCCAACGTGCCTACTCCTAGTTCCAAGCCTATGAATTCTCCCCAAGTCCGAGTGTTGGTGCACAGGACGAGCTCGTTAAGGGTGCTGGCTGGTTAAGGCGTTAGTATAAATAGGGGTAGAAAATAGAAAACAGAGAACTCGAGGTCGGGCTTTTGAGACCAGCACATTCATTGTCTTCCTTCTCGGTATCTACTCCATTCCCCTTTATACATTGCAGTAGACCGCGAACCGTATATATATATATACTATACATATTATACACCTATAGGTATAACGCAAGCTCTATACATCTTCTTGCAAACTTTAAGACTAACAATACGGCCGCATAAGACCTATGCATTATTCCAACCACGGTCAAAAGGGGAATAAAGAAAAGCTCATCTGACATCGAGACGGTTCTTTGGTACGCCTTCGTTTGACAAATGGCACCCGCAGCTATTCGTTTTGTTCAGATCAAAGTATATATATTCTGTATATACTGACTTTGCCGAATCTAATAGATTGTTTAACATTTTTGACGAGTCAAATTTGGTTCGTTATATGGACAAAATATGAGAGGAATATCTTGAATAATGAGTAAACATTCAGATTGAATAAATTCAATTTCTTTGTACCAATTTCTTTTTTTTTTTCATATTTTATTCATTTTTTGCTAGGTAAGAACCGAGTTTTGGTATATTTATACCCATACAGGGATTAATATACAGGATTTTTATAACATATAGAAAAAAAAAAAAAAAAATGGCTTGTAGTATAGAGAGGGCGAACGTTCGCATGCCTGAAAGACTTTGAAGTACTGGGCAGCATAAGTATAACGTTATATTAAATATTGAAGAAATATTATTTTTCTCTTCTGATTTTTTTCAACAAACAAAATATACAATTTTCATTTTTGTTCCTCTATTTTTTTTTTGACACAACAGCTCCACCTCTTTCTATCTCTTCATTTCTCTATTTTTCTCCACTTCTATGACCACACCTTTTCGATTATTCTTCTATTCTATATCTGATACACACTATTTTCAAATTTTCTTTTTTTTTGTAAATAATCTTGCTCAAATAAAAAATAAAAAGAATCACAATATTATCCCTCGCTCCACTCATCTCACACATATCCTTTATCGCGGCCAGTCCGCACGCGGTATAAGCGCATATATTTATACCAAGCAAAATTTAGGGGAGAAAAAAGAAAAATGAAAAAAAAAAAAAAAAAAAATTCCTCACTCAACTTTATCAATACCACAATAATCGTAACTCCTATATTATTCACAATACAAAACAAAAACGATAATAATAATAATGATGATAATAATTTGGAATTAAATTTCGAGTACCTACCTACCCGGAGGGCTAAAACTGACTTTTGGACAAACACGGTAAAATATACTTCGCAATTTTTCCCTCTGATGTAAAATTACAAGGGCGTCTCTGTGCCCGAGACTTTTATTTTTAATTCTATTTTTTTTTTTTTTATTATTCACACCCTTCATCGTTGTTTCTCTCTTAATTTTATTTCACATTTTTACGAGTCGTTGTTTAATGCTTGACGCAAGCAAAGGCACAGATTAATGCATTCCATCCAAAGTTATTAAACTTCTAGCCGTATACGCCCCTTGTATTTATGATAATATAGTAATTTTGAGTATGAGTAGCGCCCTTAGTCGCCCTTACGAAACTTGACTAGGGAAGATTTTGCAGAGTATCGGGTGTACACGCGTGTGTAAAATCGGGCGAGGCCAAGGGTGTGCGGGGGCACGTTTCTCGACGTCGGGACATCTAATATACTCGTACAAGTTGGCTCATCAAAGTGTTATCTATATTAATGAGAAAGCACCCTTCGCGCTTCCTTCCTTCCTTCGACGCTGTACCTACCTACCTACTGTACGGAGCAACGCGGGCGTCTTCTGCATTAGTATAGATATACTTACTGACACAGCCGAGAAGACAGTATATCTGGTTCGCAGGATAGCGAAGGAGCGCGAGCGCGGGAAAGGCCGCGACGCGACGCGACGACGACGTCCGCGTCGAGACGCTTATTATTATTTCGAGAGAAATTTTCCTACTTTTTTCTCTCTCCCTCGCGATTTTTTTTTATTTTTTTTAAACTTTTTTCGCCCTTATTTTCGCCTTTATTTTCGCCCTTTCTCTTTTTCTCTTTCGGTTCGAGGAACGGTTTTCTCAAAATTCATGAAACCCGCTTGTGAAAAGTTTCCCGAGTACCTTACGCCACAACCCCTGCATCTCGAAAAAGGCTTGAAAGTATATTTTCTACGGTGCCGATTTCCGCACGATTAAAATCTCTCGAACCGGCACCCCTGCACGAATCACCGCATCGGGACCCAGGGAATGATAAATACGTAATTGACCACCATGGCGTTCATCCGAAGATCCGTAATTCTCTCCGTATTGGGACTCGCCGATATTATACCTCTTGGGAAATTTCAATCATCCGGATTTACTGATTCGTCACGAAGCGATGCCTTCAATACGATATTGCAGTAGCTGTTATAATTAAAATCGATTTCGAGAAATACAAACGATATTTTTCCAATTTATTACTAAATAATAATCACGACCTTAGTTCGATTAGAAAATTTATGAAAGAAAATTATTCACAGTATCTATTTGACCGAGGAATTGGTGGAAATATTTTTTTATTTCAGGTAATTAACGAGAGTGTTGCTTTCAACTAAGGAAGACGTCCCTTCACGAGGTGAGCAGGAAGCTTTTGATTCCAGTTAATGTGTTGCTCTCTAATAATTGTCTTATACGAATAGATCGTTTAATTATTTCAAAATATAGGATAAAGGAGGGTGTATTTTTCACCCCAAAGTTACTCTGAGAGTTCATGATCTACACGAGAACGTTTTTGTCAGTATAAAAGTTTTAAATTTCGTTTTCCTTCTACCCTACTTCGTCCTTCACTTGTTCGAAATAAAAATTTTATTGCATATATTTTTTGCAATTTAAATGTAAAAATAATGTTGATATTTAATTTCAATCTATACATATACATAATACGCGACCATATTTTCTTGCTTATTCTCATTTCTCAGAGTCAATCTCGATTCTGAAGTAAGAAATGTAGGTACCTTTAAGGCTGTAAGAAGCACTCGCAGTCGTATAGCAATACCAATAATAGAAAAGATTGAAGTCAAGCAAAGAAGACATAGTGTATACATGTATATAATGTATATATGTGTATAGTACCTAAGTTATATACGTTTTACAAGAGTATAAGGTGGGTAGGATACCTACTATGTGCAGATGAGAAGGAAATATTAAAAATGCAAGACGTTTTACTATTGGAGTGCCAAGGTATGCTGAGGGGTTGAGGGTTGCGCTCGTATAGTTGAGGAAATTTACGGGGAGACACTTGAAGCGATACGCGTGTCATACATTCATAATTTCCCGGGGGTACGTTCACAGAAAAACAAAAATAAAAATAAAAAAAAAAAAAAAAAAAAATAACCAAAGTAGTAATAATAATAAAAACCAAAAGACAAAAATATACGAAAGAAACGAGCATAATAACTCTCATAATGGAGACATATTTTTCACCCACTTTCACACAAGGGGCACAATCTCGCTTTTTCAGGGAAAAAAAAAGGAAAATGAAAAACAAAGAAAACAGGTGAATAACCTGCAGGCTACGTTCAAATATCCTCAAAGTGTGTAGAAAATGTTGAAAATTAAAACAAGGAAATTAAATGAGTAAAAGAAACTTGTAAAAATGATTGAAGAAATTTTAGGGGATGAAAAAACAGAATTATTTTTATGAGCACTAGATTTTTGGTCCACATTTTTTTCGTCTTACTTTTCCTTTTTCACTTTCAGATGGGCACATGCCTTCATCCCTATTTCCCACCCCCAGATCTATCTCACGATTTTATATATTAGTTTCGAGGGAGGTGGGATCGATGGGGGTGAAAAGATAGCGTAGAAATTGAGCTGCCAACGTTTTCGTATAGGAACAAGAATAAAGTAAGAATCGAGCAGGGATCAGTCTGTCGTTGGCATTATCCCTTTACGCAAGGATCCTAGTTTTTGCTTTAAGGCCTGAGGCAGAGTAGGAGCTGCCTTCGCAGGTTGGATATCCTTCGTGAGGATGGAATTATTTCCATTAGGGTGTAAATCGAGAGGATCAAATTTTTATTTATCAAATTTCTTCATCCATTTTTCCAACGCTTTGTCATAATAGAATATTATTTCCACCTAAAATTCACGTCGCATATTACCGTAAGAAAGATATAAAACGCTGCAAAGAAAGGACTCACTTTTTTGACGCGGAATCACGGACATTCGAAATTCTACCGAATAACATATTACACATTATACTCAAACGACACGAGAAAAAAAGAGCAAGAGAGAATAGCACGATTGAAAATGAAGATGAGAATAAAAAACGGTATTGAAACAGCTGCGCACCGGTTGTCAAATATATAAATAAGAGAGAGAATGACAGGCAGAAAATTTCCAGCCCCATAAATCGAGGGTAAATTTTATTTTTGTATTTTTCAATTAGCGGAAATGACAGAATTTAATCTCCCATGTGGCGGGAAAGTCGGACCACCGCAGATGTATCAATCGTGTATATTAATCCAGGGGAGCAATCGTGGATCACGAGGATCACCGCGGAAGGATCGCAAGCATATTTACTTCTAGCGCGGCGCTGCGTTGGTATTCGTCAATATTTTTCCTTCAAAATAAATTTCTTTTTCCGTTACTTTTCCGGTTTCCTGTTTTTTACCGTATCGTCGCCCCGTGTCTGTTTTTTTTTTTTCTTTTATTTTTCTTCTTCTCCCCTTTTGTTGTACTCCTCCTTCTTATTCTTCGGGTTTTCTTTGAAAAACGAGCAGGACTATCTCAGATCTCAGCCCCGTCCAGTTATCTATCGCGTATCTCTCCTCTCTTCTCCGGTCCCAGAGAATACCAGCTACCTAGGTCCGAGCTTTTTCAACTTCTAACTTGTTTCGGTTTTTCGTACTACTACGCGATGTCTCCCTCGGCGATGATAAAATCGATCCTCAAGCGAAACAACGTGTGTGTTGTCTTTATTCTTTTACCTCTTTCCATTCCTTTCACTCTTGTATTCGTACGTGTATATCTATACATGGATACCTACCCCCTTATAATATACAAGTATACACTATCCCAGGACTTTCCACCAGGTAAATTGGCTACTAAAATTACCTACCGTTCCAACCCGGCATACTGATACATACATTATACCGATACATTTATATCTAGTTTAGTTTCGGATGAAGAGAATCGATGTAGGTAATCAAAATCTCATAATATACAATCATTTTTATCGTCGTATAAAAAGTGATAAAAAATATTATCATATCCCGTGTACTATAATATTCGTAAAAAATTCTCCCTATACTTTCCCATTGAGAGGTGATTTCCTCAAGTGATTTTTAGACCCTATTTCCTGTCCTTTTCCCGTTTTTCTTTCTTTTCTTTTTTTGTATTTTCTGCTTTTTTTTTTTTCTCTCGTATCCTTTCTCTTCAGAAATAAATGTGCTTGAAGGCAATCGATTGAAGTGACAAGTAAATCCAACGGATCGGTAGTAGAGACGGATACGGGGGGTATAAATAAAAATGAAATGTAGAAACCGTTATAGGTATGTGTAAAAAAATATTGAAATAAAGGGAGGTTGGGGGCTTACCTGACACTCGTAAGTCCCGTTGTCCCGCTTCTGGACGTATTTTATCTGTAGTGTCCAGTCGTCCGATCCTTCGGGATGCAGTACTTGAAAACGCTCGTCGTTTGTGTAGGTAAACATTGAGCTGGTCAATATGTGCCAGTCCCGACGTCGGATCCATGATATCTGCAAATATGGATTACAATAAATATCACGTTACCATACACTCCGGGGTACAGACTGATTGCTAGTAATTTCATTCCACGTTACGGCTATGGCTTGCTGCAGTATCGCAATTTATTAATTCACTTGATTTTCAGTTGGAATTAAATTACCTCATTAAAAATTGTTATCATCACATCGTTATATCCATTCGGAGGATAAAGGTTCCTGTCGATTTTTACAGACGCGGAATGAATCCTGACTAAAATACGTTGCGAGGTAAATGGATTCCAGATTTTCGCGGTATCAATAATTTTGGAAAGATGTTGATTTTTTCTATTTATTTTTATTTATTTTTTTTTTTCATTTTTGCTTCAATATTACATACGCGTATTTATCTGCGTATATCTACAGATACCTGGATAATATACCATTTATTCGTGGGAAAAAAAAAAGATGAAGAGAAAAAAAAAAAATCTTGGTCCTTTTATTATCTTATAAATCAGCGGTCCTATGGCAGAAAAATAGCAATAAATCTGTTCAAACTTTGAGTTATTTAAAAATATATATGTTTTATCAAGTCTTGTGTCGCCTTTCCTTCGTATACGATAATATAGAGCAGTCTATGTGTATATACCACGTCCTGGATATGTAGTCTGCCTCGGACTATTTGGCAAGAGAAATAGGGATTTTTGTGTTGAAATTTATAGCCAGCCTATGTCCGCCGCGGGCCGCGTTGCGTTGCGTTGCCTTTCGTTTCGTTTCGTTTCGTCATCGCGTGTATGGTATATTTATTTACCGTGAGGTTATTTTTTTTATTCTATTTTACAACATATTTTCTCACAGTTCAATCAATTTACAAAAAAAAAAAAATCTCCATAAATTTTGTAACCGCAAAACTCATTGCTACTATACTACTTGAATGATTATTATATATATGTAGAAAACAGAAGAATGTAAAGAAAAAAAAAAAATAAAAAAAATACCCTCGTCTTTATCAAAAATTCAAATCCCACGTTTTACCTACATAACTACCACAAGACCAATTTACAAAAAATAATACACCCATATCTATGTACACACACGAGCTGCAAGGGACGATCGAAAACGACGACGCAAGACCAAAGTGTGTCGCCCTACAGATGCCCGAGTTTCGCTGAACTTTTCTTCAAAATTGGCTGGCCGTGGTTTTCCTCTTTTTCTTTCTTTTTTTTTTTTTCATTCGCTTTTTCTTTTCTTTCCTTTTTTTTTCTGATCCTTTTTTCTTGTTTAGCTCCCCGTTATCGTTCTGCACCCTATTTCCCAACGTTCATCTTCTATATAGATGTATACTATATACGCGTATATGTATATTATACAATATTGATGTACCAATATTGCATATACGAATATATATATATATATATATATATTATACGTATATACGTATGTATTACATAATAGTATACGCGTATAGGTATAGAATAGGCACATCGAGGGATCAAGAGGGACGTCGTATGTACTTCGACAAAGGTTTCTCGGGACTTTGGGCTTTTGTGCTGTTAGATCATTTGATCGAGGTCAAAGGTCGAGGGTCACGAGTGCGTCACGTTGTATTAATACACGTCTTTACCGATATATTATTTTTATATATATATATATTATATATATATATATATGCCAGGTACTTCTAGCAGGTGATCCAGAATTGATATGTAGTGTTATACAAAGGGGCTCAGAAGAGCGAAGAACGTCAATCAGAGTCGAAAGGCTAAAGCTTTTATTGGAACAGGAGTGGAGCACAAGCGAAGTATTATAGTATATGTATAGCTATAGAGTAGTAGGCGGGTATACGTCCATACAATAAATACATTCTATTGATTACCTACCTCAGGTTAAAAATTTGTCAAAAACCAGCTTCGTTTTTTATACCTACATAATATACATCAGGGTGGTCCTTATTTAGGGCTGAGACAAATTTTTTAGCCTCAAGCCCGCCTAAAATTTTTTAGTCACAGATTTTTTTTCTAAATTATAATACAGCCGAAACACGTGTATTTTTAATGGGGAAATCCACCCTCTTGGTGGGAGGGTTTAGAGCCAAAATAGAAACCTGAAAAAATTAGGGAATTGTTTTATAATTATTTGGAGCTGATTTGGAAGACGCCTGCTAAAAAATTCGTCTAAGCCCTACATAAGGACCACCCTAATATGCATAGTACCTATATGTACATGAATTTCATCTTTCCTTTTCCTTTTATTTTTCTTTATATAATTGTTACGCAGAGCGTGCATTCTGAAGAATGAGAATATGAAGACGAAGAAGAAGAAGAAGAAGAAGAGTGGAAGAAATAAAAAATTCGTTTCATTATTTCATTCGTTCTTTTCTTCCCGTATTAATATAGTATATACATTTTTTTGTCTCCTTTTTCATTTTTTTTTTTTTTTTTTTTCATTACTGTTATTAAATATAATTTAACTCGACTGAAAAATTGTGAGAGAAGAAAAGAATAAGAGATGTCTTTAGTTATTAAAGTTCCCACCTTAAGATAACACCGCGCATCTATATACCTGCCCTCGCCCTTCTCAAAATTGATAAAAAAAAATATTATTTTTATATTTATCTGGCTCACCTCTGCTCCGGAAACAGTGCGTTCTGCAAGATTCCGTACTTTGCAATGAAGGAAAGCGTTGCCACCCAACTGCACGGTTACATTTGATATCGTGTTGTTGTCGTTCGCGTCGTTGACCCTCTGCAGTTCGTCCAAATTGCTGTACCAAAGTGCTCTCCATTCTGGTGCCATGCTGTAAGGAACTCGCCGACCTATATTAACAAAAAACCAAAATCAATAATGAAAGGAAATGAAAAAACCATAAACAAAAAAAAATTAAAAAAATGAAAAATTAGGTTCTACCTATATGTACATGTATTATAAAATATGAAAGAATTAATTAACCCGCTACGTGAAATGATTGAAGGATCAATTAACTTCTGGAACGAAATATAATATACATGTGTATGTATGTATATATATATATATATATATATACATTTTATATATAGGTAAAAGGGGGAAAACGCGATTGTTTTTCAGTTAAATGAAAATATCCGAAGAGGAGAGAATATTATTTTGAAATTCAATATACACCATCCATGTATATAATATATAGGTATATATGTATCTAAATTGTATATAGATAGAAAAATTCTTCGCCCGCACATTTCGCACGGTACAGTTCAATCGCAATTTGGCCAACTGTGTGGGACTAATTGGCCCGCCGTGAAGCCGCTCGTTGTCGCGTAATAATTAGACAATTACAACCCAAACGCAAGAGGGCTAGAGGATGGGTTCTTCGAACGATACCTATACCATAGCCGAAAAGTTTCATTGCGAAATCCATATCTCAGAGTTTGAAAAGAGGGGAAGTATAGCCGAAGTAGCTGCTGCTGCTGGTGCTGTATGGGAACGGAAATGGGAATGGGAATGGGAATGGGAATGGGAATGCGATATGGAATTCATTATTATTCTTTAGGCCGTATAACCAGCGCCTCGTACGTACACTATGCTATCGCGATGTCATTTTATTAGGCATTCGTGTGTTTGAATAAAACTTTGTCACAAAGGTAAACGTCATTGAAAAAGAAATAAGAAGAAGAAGAAGAAGAAGAAGAAGAAGAAGAAGAAGAAGAAGAAGAAGAAGAAGACTAAATAAGGAGCCAGAGAAGAAAAATAAAATAAAATACTTTAACGAGTATGAATATCACGTTATACGTATATGCGAGAAGGACGTATATAAATATTTATAAATGCAGAATCAGGCTTTGATTTTTTGATATTGAGAAAAAAAAAAAAAGAAAAAATTATGAGAAAGGAATGATTCAAATTTTCAACAATTTAGAATATCGTGACTCTTACGTCAAAAAGGCATATAATTTTCTAAAAATTTTCCTACTACTTTGAAAACATTAAAATAGCAATAGCGAAGGAAAAAAAAATATTTTATCATCCCTTTTTGGCTTTTAATGTAGATCTATAATGTGGACCCATTTCTTATTTAGTTTTGGCATTACACCGTGCGATAATTAGCGTATGGGTTTAATTGAGATTGGCTTGTATAGTCTGTAGCCCTGAATGAATCCTACACTAGATTGTCGTACAATAAACTGGTACCTGGCTCGCCTGGGTAGTTTGAATCTTATAAAACCACTTACAGGTGAATAGGGACCGTCACCTATCACCAGGTGGAAATTCGCGCTCACTTGGTTACAGTTAACGATCCGAGTCTCGTCGCTTGACAAATGGTTTCTCTTAAGTCTCGTAAAACGAGGAGACAACCCGGTGTGAATATTTCGTTATGAGAATACCACCCTGACACCCCTCCACACCCGAAATCCCCCGCTCACAGAACCTTCTCCAGATTTTCAGCCCGCGAACTTCCGAGTTATATATTTAAATCACTTTATTCCATTTCTCTTAGAAATCTGGGGATTACGTCCACATCTAATTTTCACAGTTATACCCATATAGGCTACGTACCTGGATTATTGTTTCCGAATTGTGAACGATACGAATTTTTTTCTTTTCTTCATCATCAATTTTCGGGAAAATATAATAAAATCCTATCGATCTTTTCCTTTTCTCTTCAGTTTTTATTTCGCATTAGCTATCTTTGGTATATTTGCCAATGATGAATCTCCGTTTATAAATAGTGCAGATATTGCAATATATATGTATGTATAAAAAAACAGGAAAAAAAAAAAAAAAACAGAAAGGCATAAAAGAGGCGAGGCCATCGCTGTCGCTGCAGAAAACTAAGAAAGACTTATAAGAGCGCGCGAAGATACTTTAAGTAGAAAAGGGGCGCTTTGGTCAGACGCCGAGTGATATTGAGAATACGAATGATTCGGAGTGTTATAATAAAGAAGACGAAATGCGAAGCGAGATGTACCGCGGCTTTGCATAATTCTATACATATATATAAATATATTATATACATATATATTCGCAATCTACCTTCACGCTGTTGAACAGCTTGTCGTGTCGCCACACCGTACCGCGGCGTGTTGAATTAAATAGTAATTAGGGAAGGGCGTAATAGCTCTTCAACCACCAAGGACGCTGTTGCCAGGTGAAACGATGCTTTTTGTCAAATTTGTTTGCCTCTTAACCTCAAGTGGTCGTTTCGAGGCTTGACCTTACGAAAAAAGAGAGAAATAATAATGAATAAAAAAAAAAAAATAAAAAAAAATGAAATACAAACGAAAGAGTACATAGAACAAATAAGTGATGACATTTTCTTTCATCCTCTTGTACAATTGTATTAAAATAATGCTTGAAGGGGTTTCAACGGTTTGTTTGATATACCTATACCAACTATTATTAAAGAACCGAATCGTTTTCTCGTTCTTTTTCGGATTTTTTTTTCTCTCTTTTTTTTTTTTTTTTTGTTTTTCACTGGTCAGAAAGAGAGGGGTGGATTATTCTTAAGGTGTAATAAAATTCACCCGTCTGGCGACTTGACCCACTTAACTTTTTACCTTTTTTTATTCTATAACACCGCGTGGGGTCAAACCGGAAAGAAAAACTTCAATCCCTTATTGGTCCGGCTCTAATTAACTCTCCGTTATATAGATATAAGGCAGGTATACTTTATATATTCTATATGTATACTGCTACGGGGGTGAGGTAGGGAATGGGTAAAATAAATGTTGTAGGACGTCGTCCTACTTAGATTGGATCATAAATTTTAGAGTAATTCGATAAGTCGACCTCTTTGATTAAGTTAAAAGTTTTCGAAACGCGAATCGTATCTTGGTACGAACAACTTAATTAACTTCCCTATCGTTCGACGGTTCATCTCGGACGAAAATCGTGCCCTAACGATTCTCTACCACCCTCTCTACCTCTATACCTTATCCACCTTGCCAACAAAACTCCGTTATCCCTTCATAGGTACATACACACACACACACACACATCTTATCTATATATATATATATAATAAACAACGGGATAAGCAGCTCGATTTACTCGCCTGGAAAATTACCCTTCGAGATTTGAAATGTATGGGAAAATATTTCCAGAATTTTATATAAATATATATATATATGGACCAATCTGTTTTCTCTGCGGGGTATGGAGTAGCTACTCAAACTTTTCTTCCCTTATGCTTTTCTTTCACGAGTTCATCATCTGTTATTTTAATTTATATATATTTATTTTCTTTGCATCATTCTTCTTCATGATTGAATAAATTTAACGAAATTAGTAAGTCAAAGATGATTATATACAGCATAACAAGCTCAGGAGTGAACTAAATCTTCTGTTATACATTTTCCTCGTATATTATACGTATATATATATATATATACACAGGTATATGAAATTCGCTGTCACATGTTGAGCGATGCGGTTTAAACCACCGTTGGTATTCACTGCCTCGTGGCTTTGCTCTGTTCTATACGCTCGTTGTGGCCACAGTATTTTGGCTAATAGAAAACCCGAACGTTTGCTGGTGGATATAAAGCAGAGAAAACGCCACCTCCACAATCCACGACTAGACAAGATAATAGAAACTTCGTGTAGGTACAGTATACACCTGGCCCGGAAAAAAACTCGGGAAAAAAATTCGCGATTTCTGTATTTCCACGTCACTTTCGGAATGATAAAATTCACCTGTGAATGAATCGCCTCTCAACGCGTCGTCGCATCGTGTGCAGACGTTTTCAAGATTATAGAATTCCGCAAAATAATATAAAGTCTCGGTGCTGGGAAATTGGTTTTTTTCCTTTTATTTTCTAAGATTTAAGGTAGCCGTATTCCCGATGAAAAAAAAAAAAATCGAATAGAACTAATCAACCCTCTCGGATAGTAGATCGAACAAAAAATTTTCATTATAGAAAATTTGATGGCACGTTTATTATTTCATCATAAAACGATCGGAGTAGTAGATGCTGCAGTGAAAAAAGTACTGCTTCTTATTTTTCGATCAGTATATACATGTGAGACGAAAAACGAACGAAAAGCCTTGGAAAACGCAGTCCGGGTTCGAGTCGAAAAATGAGAAGAATAAGCGAAAACTGAAACTGAAACTAAAACTAAAACGTAAACGAAAATGATAATGAAAGAAAAAACAAGAATTGAGACAAAGACAAAGAGATTAGCGGGAAATCGGGGAGTAGAGCCAGGGAAATGTACGTGACAAAACTTGAACGTTGGTTTTCTCGGTCCCAACGGAAAACGCACAGACCTAGACCGCGGCCATACCGGAGAGGTGAACACTTCAGACTGAACTCCGACCTCTCTAGCTTTCGCCCGCAGAATATATCTGCTCCTCTTTTGTTTCCATGGGACAATAGGTTCTTGCCTTTTGCGTTGTCCACAAGCTCAACAACTTCCTCGGTCGCTAGGTAGCCTCCACAGACTTCCTTCTCAAGAAAATAAGGAAGAAAAACTATAAGACGAAGGGTGTAGAAGGAGACGAAGAAGCGTAAGAATAAAAGGAGCGAGGCCTTCTTTTATGGTCGACTATGTTTCTATACGTGGTGCCAAATTTCTTCGTAGAAGAATCCGGCTAGCTCCTTTTTTATATTCCGTGCTGATGTCTTCCACGTGGCAGATGGCGAGAAACTATGTGGATTGAATCCAGGCGCTTTCTATTCCATGACATCTACTCTGGAAAGGATGCGAGTCCTTTTTATATCTAGACATCTTCCACGTGGCCTTAGAGCACTTTTTATACCGCGTCGTCGACGCAGCTTCTACGTATACCTATACCATTTTTTAGTTCTTTTTCCTCTTCTCCTGTTTCTTCTTCTTATTTTTTGACTCTCCTCCGGGTGGACATCGAATCCCGGGGCTCCCGTCTGCGCGGAAGATCTTTTGGCATCTTTCGGCATTCCCTCGGGAAATTCGAGACCCGTAGCTCGAGGGAAACGGTCGAATTTTATACGATTCTCCAACCTTTTGTCTCCAAGTAGAGCGAGGTACCGTGTATACAATACACCCCCGCATATTTTTAATTAAATAATTACCGGGGTTAGTATTACCTACGGGATACCCATACCGTGATACTTTATTTTACCCCAGATTATCGTATTAAGTATTAAATAAATTTTTGGTCAAAACAGAATTGTCATATATAGCTATATTCCCCGTTGAAATTAAAACCTCATGATATACACACCGTGCGAGGCGATTAACCGTATAAAACGGCAGAATTTTCATTCACAAAAAAAAAAAAAGAAAATGAAAAAAAAGTCTTCTTCCTTTCTTTGGTTTTTCCTCTACGCCGCAGTTGTAGGTACTACCTACCATTGAAATTTAGTTTTTTTGCTTTCAAATTATCCACTTTAACTCTCGTCGGTCTGAGAAATGTACAGAGGACGAGAAGAAGGAGGAGGAGGAGGAGGAGGAGGACTCTCGTGAGACGGAACAAAAATAAAATAGAAAGGACGGATAGTCTACACCGCTCGGTATCGGGCAAGGTTTAGATGCTGAGGAGGAGGTATACTGCCTTTTTCTTTTTCATCCAACACTAACACTTTGCTATTTATTACACGGACGTACCTCCCACGCGTCAGGCGTATAGTTGACAAGTTTATCAGGGCGGCTTATGAGGTCTTTTTTTTAGTTTTTATTTTTTTATATTTTTTTTTTTTTTTCGGAGGGATGTTACGAACGGGCGAAAGGACATAAGCGGGAAAGGTAAGGCCGTTGGCCTTCTACGAAGGGACACACTTAAGATGAGATCTCTGATTTATATTTTATACCCATATATATATATATATATACCTACTTATTATAGAGTATGGAGTACATAGTACACCGACGTTGTAGCGTAGTGGTAGCTTCTGATGTTGGAATCGTAAAAGTATAGCGAAGGGTACGAAATAGAACCGGGTTTTTCCTTAGCTCGCAGAGGATTTATACGGGAGGATCCTTTGTTTTTATCCAATCGTAAAGCTCAAGCGTGCAGCACAGTGTACGAGATGGGGGAGAATCGAACGAAGAAAATTTTCTTCTGCCAGACCGAGTTTTCCAGTTCATTTTCTTTCTGTCTTCTTCTCTCCTTCTGCGTCTTCGCATTTTACTTCTTTTACTTTGATATTTATTTATTTTTTTTATTTTCCTTTACATCTTTTTCATCTTGCTTTATTTATTTTCATTTTCTCTCATCTTCAAGATTCTTGTTTTCGTTCGATACACATGTATGCCTATACCTACGTATACCCACATACCTATAGTATACGTTGGATCGTTTGTTTTACTCCAGTTTGAAGAAAAGAAAAAAAATCATCCCTCTATCATCTGAATTCTCGTGTCACGGTGTATGAATCTCGATAAAAAATATCACCGGAATTTTTCTTTTTTTATTTTCCATTTTGTCACAACATTTTTTCGAATACCATATCAATACGTAAACGAATCTCTTGAAATAACATCAACAGCATCTAACCCAACCCGCCCACCCACCCATCCATCCCCGCATAAGGAAAAAAATAAATAAAAAATTGTCCATCACACCTGATTTCCGGGTTCAAAACCAACAGCAAAATACCTTGTCGCTGCATAGCCGGGCTTGCTTCGGTTGGATTAAATAAGCCTGCCAGATTTGCAAAACCCTCAATTTCCATGTATCGTTTTTCTTCTCCTCCTTCTTCTTTTCTGTATTTTTCTTTTCTTTTTTATTCGTCTTTCCATGTTTTGTTTCGCACTTTTTACAAGGTTCGATCAATTCCTCTACCCTTTTGATCGTTATATCGGTACCAGAGAGATGATGTGAGAGAGAGAGAGAGAGAGTGTTTTCTCAGTTGCCAGCGTGTTGCCATTGAATAATAAATATTCAATCTCTGCAACATTCGTTGAGCGAAGCCTGCAGCCTCGAAAAACGAGAAAAAATAAAAATAAAAAAAAATGAAAATGAAAAATACCGGGAAAGGTTCTGACATGCGAGCCGATTCATTCGTGAAATCGATCCGGCAAACAAACTGTAGACGTATAGGTACGCATCAGGAAGCGGCCAGAAAGTAAAGCTTACTATGGCAGAATAAAGTAAAGTGAAGTAAAGTAAAGTAATGCAAGCGAGCTAAAATGCCTACGGGTGTAAATGGTCTCTGGCCATGCTTAGGGGCGGAAATAAAATTTGAAAATTAAAGAACTTTGAATAAATTTTATCTCTTATATATTTCCAGATTAGCTGTTAACTATATACGAAGCGTGTTGACCAACAGTTTTGAACGAAACTTTCCTGGCCTTTGTACATCTATCTAAAATACCTACAATCTACATCCTATTACTTATATATATATCTAACTAAGCGTATATATTCACGGAGCTTTTGGTCTGTCAGAAATAGAATATACATTAGGGTGGTTATTGATTTCATCATTTTCGAATTTCAATGCTCCCATGGGCCAGGATGTTTCCAAATATATATAAAAAAAAAATAAAAAATGCAGCCAAACCCCCAGGTTGCTATTTCAATTCTAAGTACCGCTTCGAAGCCTTCGAATTTTCCCATTTTGATAAAACACGATTTCTCACATTTCGCGGTTGATTTCTTTTATTCCTATTACAGCATAGCTCCGAAAAATCTGAAACATGGTACCTGTAGTAGTAGGTATTCCATAAAAATTCTCCTGATTTTCAATGATATAATTTTCGAAGCTACAGCGCCCCCAAAGAAAAACAAAAACAAAAAAAAAAAAAATGTCTTATTTCCAAATTGTGATGAATAAAAATGTTGTCTTAAAAAATCTGTAAATTTTTCACGGATACCTGCTACTATAGATAAAAAAAAGTGTGCGGAGTTTCAGATTCAGAGAAGCGATAATGTGACAGGAAGTAAAAGATAACCACGAAGTACTAAAAATCGTGTCTTATTTAAATGGAAAAGTTCGAAGGCTTTGAGGCAGTCGTTAGAATTGAGATAGGAACCTGAAGAGTTGACTAAATTTTTTTTTTTTTTTCTTTGTTTTTATTTGGAGACGTTCTGATCCATGGAAGCATTACAATTTGAATATGACCAAATTAAGGACCACCCTAATATACACATACATCGTATAACTGATTGTCAGTAAAAAATGATCAGCTCCTCCTGTACTGTTAGGATACCTATACAGATATCTGGTCTTGCCCTGGGGTATTGATTGATCAGGTGGTATTATATTAGTATAATAATTACATCAATGATAACGTTGACCCATTTTTTTTTTTTTTTTTTTTTTTCATCATTCGGAAAAATAATCTAGGATTTCTGTGTCACGTTCATTTTTGGGTATATATATATAGGTGTAATATAATTTTGGTGGATAATATATCTCTCTTTTATCGCACGTAGTACGTGTACTGCTGCATGCAGTACTTTGGTATTATTATACAAGATTTATTCATACACATACGTATATGTAGATAAAATATATATATTTTATGCAAAAAGGACCGATCCTGGATACACGCACCTATACTATGCACGTATGAACATACGCGGTTTGTAACTACCTATATATATGTATATATATATATATATATATTATATGGACATGTATGTATATCTATGTATGTATGCTTTTAAAAAATGAATCGATGCTAACGCGGTTTCGAATTGATTAACCATCCGTTCACCCGTTTGACCTATAGTCATAAATATTCTCATTGAAAGCTTTACGTACGTATACGTATACGTATACGTATACATTGATATGATTTATTTACTAACTCGAGGTTTACCCCACGCGAATTCTCACTCATTTATTTATTTATCAATTTATTGATATTTATATAGATATGGTAGGTATATAGGATCGGACCGGAATTCACACCATAATACGCGGTAACGTCGAATCTACGTATGGTATAACATAAATGAATATCTGATCGAATGAAGGAGGCAAAAAAAAAAAAAAAGAAAGAAAAACGAAAATGATCAATTTTCTATAATATCAACACTCAGCCACGTGTATATATCTAGTCGATATACATGCCTACATACATGTATTACATGTTAAAGCACACGGTCGTAAGTCCCCGTGGAGATAGGGGATCTTAGACGGTAAGGGAAAGGAGATGGGAGGACCAGCGTATGGTTTCCAATAACGTTATATCTCGGAAGCTGGGGAAGAGTGATCCGAAAAACGGTCGAGCGACTTATCTCGTGGACACACACGGGGGCTGCTACACTCGAGGGTAATATCCTGGGGATTGTGCGCGTAGGTTGGTCGACGGAGTATAAGGTATAGCTGAAAGTACTTGCGCCGATGAATATTCGAACTTGCAGAAAATGATGGGACCCGATAGCCGGAAGCGATTTATTATTTCTCGGCTCCAGTTTTTCTTCCCTATTTTATCATCCCGAATCCTTTTTCTTACCTTTCTCTTTCCCTCTCTTTGCCGCAGATTTTCCGAGCTAATTCTTTCGGCCATCGAATTACACGCGAAATAGAAGAAAGAAAGAAAAACTCGAGAGGGATATTCGACTTCTGTATATTATACCAACATTATATATGAAAGATTTGGTCCCGTTCAGGGGCGGCGGGGACAGGGAGAATATGCCATATGCCGAGTACCATGCCAGCCACCCTACACCCACTTCTTTATATACGCTGTGCAGCCGCACGGGCGATTCCCACGAAGCCATTCTTTGCGAGAGAAGGGTGGTAAGGGAAGAAGGGCGGCTTCTTTTACGAGGAGATTATTAAAAACGGTGAAAAAGATAAGGGCGAGAGGTATAAACGTAGGGATGAGAGAGATATCTCACCGTCTAGTAGCTCACAAATTGACGCAGTGATATATCGCACCTGGGATTACACCAGCGCACAAAATTTATAGAACAAAGAAAAAATCTGTGCGTTTATTCAATCAAAGGTTGCTATTGATTTAGGGTTGTTTCGTTTCGTTTCGTTTCGTTTCATTTCTCTTTCTTTTATTTTGTTTATTCTCTTTATAAACCGGCGACGATAGATCAAATGAAAATTTGCCAGTTCAACGGGGAAATCTAAGATCGTGAAATATGACCCATATACTGGTGCTGCAAGTACCTACAGTATAATAAACTTGAGATTAATTAATCGGAGAAGCGCGAGCCCGCAGCTGGGGGTGAAGAATTCGAAGAGCTGAAGGGATCGCCGGTTAAAGCAAGTACAGAAATTGGATTCCCGAACCCTTGTTTCGCTTTTTCTCTCTCCTTTCACCCCTTTCTTATTTACCTTTGTCGAGCGACGTGGCGAGCAGAATCGTCGGTAGGAATAGAAAGACCATGTACCACGAGAGCCGGTCCTGCATCCTCAGGGTGTTCCGAATCCTCCTGTAAAACAAAAGAAGAAAGATTCTTTTCAGACCCTTTTTTTCAACTCGAATGAAGCCCATTCTTATTGTTACACATAGTCGCCTTTTGCCGTATGTTTAACTCCTGAATGACCGTTAAACCCGATTATGCGGGATCCTCCTCCTCCTCCTCCTCCTCCTCGAATCGTCAACCTCGAGTTTAAACCTACTTCAAGATAAGATCCCTTTCGGATCTCGACGATTTACCTACCCTTCGCCTTTACCTACTTTGCCTTAATTAAGGACGCCTCTAGTCACGCCCCGTACGTGGCTGTTTACCACTTTGCCGTTTCCTTGTCCGCGTACCTACCCACCTATTCTACTCCTTCGAGTCAGTAAGGCGAAAATCGTTTAGGGGCTACTAAATAACGAGGAACTTTTGTTCTCCTCTTCTTGGTATACTCAATTAATTAACCCTCCTTATTATCCATAGACCTGTATCTATAATATGTATTTGGTAAATATAAACCTTACCTACAGAAAACTTTTCTCAATATTATACTACCCTTTGTTTAGGGTACAAAAGGTTGCAGAAATCCTTTAGCTCGCTGCAGCCCTTTTTATTTCATATACCTATGTATAGTATATATACCTATATAATTCACTAAGCACAAAGTACACGAAACCGTTCATTTCTCAGGAAAGTGGGCAAAGATAATCGAGTGAAAATTCTTTCGCTGTTATTCCTTCGTCTTTTACTTTTTACTTTATTTTTTTTTTAGTTCTTGCAATTTTTTTTTGTTCTTGCAATTTTTTTAATTAAACCAATCGTTTTCAGGTTAAAGAGGGATGTAGTCGCCGTCAGGAAATTGGCACCCTGCTTTCTTATTAATTGGATTTCACGTGGTTCATTAAACCGACTAACTGAAATAAGACGAAGCGCTTTTTCCCCAAATGATCGTAAAATTAGGAATTTTTTTTTTTTTTGCTCCGTCTCTCTCTCGCTCTCCCTCTCTCGCTCTTCTTTCTTCTACTTCCTTTTTCCCTCTATACATGTAGGTATTTAATTTTTAAACAGCTGAAACTTTCAAAACTTTTCAATATTGCACGAGGTGTATTTAGTTGCCTTTCTTACTTCCCTCGTCTTCGTACTTTCGTTTTCTCTTCGTAAATCTCACTTTGATCTCTGCTCCTCAAATTTTCCTTTTCACCTGAGGCTATTTTTAATTAAACGCGAAGGGGCAGCAGGGTTTGTCATTTTTTTTATGTTAAACGGTTTCTCTACAGTACGTAAAATATATACCTACTCTTCTTGTTCATTCCTGCACCGTAAACCAACGGGACAGAGGAGAAAACGAAAAAACAAAAAAAGAAAAAAAAAAAAAATTAAGGAGAGCAAAGAAAAAACCAACACGCTAATTTCTCTTTCTCATTTCTTTTCTGTCAACCCAATTACCACTAACGAGCTTACTGGGACCTTATTCTTATTTTCCGGCTTGTAATTAGTATTACCGTTTCTGAGTGTATATTTAGCGTGAATTGTCTCGTTATCTACTAATTACTTGCCGTGTCCGTCTTACCTCTATCACCCCGAAGTACCCACTGCAAGTGGGGTATCCCTTGGGATCGGGGAGCGCTACTCCCAAAGTGAGAAATAAGTCATTAAATCAATTCTAATTTTACAGTTCATGTATTTTATCCGCAACCCTTTTTTACCCCTTTTATCGCAATTTAATTCAGGGATGAATCATACTTTTCAGAGTTCAAGATAATTGTGATATAGCTGTTATCGAAGAATTATATGCGAAAAAAATTGAAAGAGATATAAAAATATATAAAGCTAACTTTTTTTTCTCATATTTTTTTTTTTTTTTTTTCTATATATTTTGGTCCGTGCTGCAGGAAAGAAAAAATAAAATAAGAAAGAAGAAGAAAAAAAGAAGAAGAAGTTGTGTGGTGAGATGAGCTTTTGGAAAAGTAGGGTAGTCGACCAGAGTCTGGGATAAGAGAGAGAGAGAGAGGGAAAGAGTGAAAAAGAAAGAGAAAGACAGAGAGAGGAGAGCGGGAGTAATCTTATCCCAACTTTAATTCCAGTCAGGATTGCGTCTAATTATCCTAATTCTTGAAACGACGACTAAAATGAGGACCGGACGAAAATGAGAACGAGAGACCGTAGCAGATTTCTACGCTTTAACTCACCCGAATAATAAAGTAAAAGAGAGAAAAAAAAAGGAACTAAAGGGAGAATCTAAAAGAAAAAAATAGCGAAAAAAAAAAAAAAACAAAAAAAAAAAAAGAGTGAAAAGGGTAGATTCTATGCAGCCAGATGTAGTAGGTACTACTTCGTGTTTTAAAAGTCTTTTGCATCCTTTCGAAACAAAAGCCTCTCCCAGCCTCGCGGTTTTTTTTTTTTCCGAAAAACAGAGGACAAAAAAAAGAAAAAAGAACAAACAAAGAAGCGAATGAACAAAAAATATTCTCCTTCTACAATATAACGTAAAAATAATTTTGTTATTTAATTTTTTGTTTTTTTTTTTTCTCTTTTTTTTTTCAATTTTTTCAATTTTTTAATTTTTCAAATTTAAAAAATTTGTTTTTTTTTTTTTCGTTACTTTCAACCCTTGAAAAAATAATCCTCGGTACTTCTGGCACGTCAAGTGACTATCCATTGTTATAGTGAAGCCCTACCCCGCGAGGTGACGTAGGCAGAAAAATTTTCGCTTAGGGATAAAATGACGAAATAAAAAAAAAAAAAATTAAAATGACAAAAAATTGTAAAAAAAAAAAATTGTAAATTGTCTATAATTATCGCGCGTAGGCGTGTGCCAATTATTGTTAATTTGTGAAATTCTCTTTCTCTCATCTATATACCTACAGTACATACAACCATCGCCTGATAATTCAATGGATAATTCTCTCGAGACACTCTCTCACTCGGCAAGGCGCACTTTAGCCACGTTCAAAAGGGCGCTGTGTTGCAGGGTTGGTTGGTATTCGCAGTGGCTGCGAAAGGGTGCGAGAAGGGAGATATAGGGGATGGGGGTGTTGAATCGATCGATGGGATAGGTAGGTACGACTAAAAAACGTTGACAACGCTACAGAGAAAAATGCTTCGCAACCAGTCAGTCTGAAGGGGTGGGTTTGCCTATATACTATACCTATATCTATATATATACATATATATCTATATTATCCACACATACAGACATAAATATATACACGAACTATGTATTAAATATTTATACATATAAGTGTATACATACACATTTATATATAGATATATACGTATATGTATATGGTAACATCGAATTGCACTCGTCGTTTCAGTGAAATATTAGTACATACTTTTATAGAGCAGCAGGTTCTGCTCTATAAAGCTTCCCGTTAAGCAATAAATAACCCGTGAACAATCGGCGATCGTTTTCGGGAACGAATTCATCGATTTGAATGATTTAAATCGAATCCTGATTTTGTGATTTTTTTTTCTTTTTCTTTTTCTTTTTTTTCATCCACCACTTATCATACCTCCGTCGCAAGTTCAATATCGTTTCTTTGGCGCGGATGAAATAAGATGAAAGAAGAAAAAGAAAAAAAAAATTTTTAAATAAAAAAAAAAAAACAAGAAACCAGATAACTAAATCGCGCATAGTCTGGCCTCGAGCACCATCAATCAAATAAACGTTGTCCCACTCGGCGACAAAACTTAGATGAAAATGCTTGAATAAAATTCTATAGAAGCAACTTTTGCCCTAAACTTTTTTTTTTTGTTTTTCACCCCTTATGTATACATTTATATTTATTTTATTGTTATAGCCAGGTCGTTTATAACCGTATAGAAAATTTATATGAATAACGAACTACAGACTTTGGTATTATTACAAATTAACTTAGTTTTTGATTTCTCGAATAAACTCTCTTATAATAGTACATAATTCCCAAAAATTTGATGTTAGAATCGTAGGATTATTTGAGGGATGTAGAAATAAGGGACATAAAAGAGGAACGGTTGGTGCGAAAGCACCACCGTTTAATCATTGAAATGGTTGAGTCCCGGGAGTTTCGGCTTAGTTTTTATTTACCCAAAGGGTTTTAAAAATTGATCAATCGTAAAAAAAAAAAAAAAAAAATGAAAAAAAGACGCTCTAATTAAAATCGACCCGGCGAAAGTTAAAATTAACTCCTGCATTTTATATTACCTTCTGCACCAGTAAGTTCTATAGGTAATGTTTTACGACGCCGCGATGTAACGAACCGGGGTATGTGAATAAAAGAAATTTCGTCTTTTTTTTTTTTTAGGACCTACGGTTTCACCGTTTCGTTTCTGTAGTTTTTTCTAATTTCTCTTTTTTTTTTTCTCTTCTTTGATTCTTTTACAACGATATTTCGTTTCTCGGCTACCTTGTTTCGTTTCTTTTTTTTTTTTTTTTTTTTTTTTCTGTTTTATCATACTATTCTACACGTAGGTACTGCAAATATTCTGATTTCTCTTGCGTTAATTTTCACCCGGGTGGAAGAGAACTTGATTAAACGAAATGGTTTTTTTTTTTTTTTCATATATATATATTTCTTTTATTTATTCTTTTCATCTCTCCTCTACATCCGTCGACGGAGTGAAAAGCATACAGTGCCTCAAAAATGAGAATAATTACAAATTTTTTACTTCGCAATTTTGTTCTCACAGACGAAAAAAAAAAAAAATTTAAAAAAAAAGAAGGAAAAAAAAATTTACCATCGCTTCCAGATTTTTGATCGCTATACTATATATACATTAGTCTTTCGTGTGTTTCTATTCAATTTTATCAAAGCATGAATTCATATTTTTTTTCAGAAAAAAAAAAATCACCGCTCTTGGGTACCTATGCAGTTATCATAACGAGAAAACAGGAGCAATACAATAATTCATTTTTTTTCTCAAACTTCTTTACAGAGGTTCCACAGTCCGAATGGTGTTGCTATGAACTTTATCTCTGTGCAGATTTTTAGGCGTATTGAAAAGAATAGGATTTTTTTTCTTTCTCTTTTTCGTTTCACCGTTAATGATTCTCCGAGAATTCCGATTGGTCTATTTTAACTACTCTTGAACCGCATCAGGTAAAGGATCTATATGATTCAGGTTTAGGTATACTGCAGAGTCAGCTGCCCACGTGACCCAGGGCATGGGATGAATTATAAATTAGTTAATTTAAAAATGAACTGCGATATTTCCGATGTACACCGTCCTTAAAATAAGGATATGAGTAATAAATAAATGAAAAGTTATAAATTATGAAAATGGCATTGGTTCATTGAGCTAAGAGGCAATAAAATTTTTGGATTTTCTTTCAGCGAAATTCTTGTTTATTATTATTTTTTTCATTTAGTATTTGAGTAAAAGCTTTGCCTTGTAATAATTAAGCGTTTTGCCCTGCAGCAGTACCACCATCACCAGCAGTAGCACCGGCGTGGATATCGTAATCGTTTAGCAGTACCTACCTACCTACCTAAGCGGATGCCGCGCAGTGAAGCTGAAGCTTTCAGCTATAAAGCTCTTCCCTGCAAATGTCGATATACCTATATATAACTATATATATTACCTGACTATGTGTTTGAAGCCAGTTGTAAGGCAGGTCGTAAAAGAAAGGCTTATACTCAATTCTGCTTTGACGCGATAGGGATTCACTATGAGAAACCCATTAGTCGAATACTTATATCCTGGGAGAAAAAAAAAAAAGTGTTAGGTACGATAAAATGCGATGATAATCTTCGTCGAACGCCTAGTTGAAAATTTTCGTCGCGATTCGATAAATAAAAAGCGAATATCGACTGTGTATGTGTATGTGTATGTGGGAGATCGAACTTGATGTAATCAGAGTTGGGTACTAGATATTTTCTAGCTCTTGGGTAAAATCTAAACAGAGGTCGAGTGGGTGTATTCGATGAGAGCGTAAGACAAGATTATTATTCCTGAATTTACTCTCGAACCTTGAGGAGGTCTTCTTCTCTCTCAGCTTTAGCGGCGAGATCCTTTCTATCGAATTCGTTGCTCTATCTTCGGTAGGGGTTCCCTCGCCGCCTCATGGATTGGACTTTCATTGATCGTCGAATTCCGGAATGGGGTAAAAGGGGTGGCGTGTGAGAGAAACAGAGAGAGAAATGGGGAGCAAAAAGTGAGGGAAAGAGGGAGGGACGGGGGTTGAAAAATTATACTCGTTTAACGGTAATGAGTCGTGCAAAGGACTGGAACGAAAGTCAGTCAAGGTGAGAGGAGAGAATTCAACGGTAGTGGTTGGGAAAGATTCAAAGCTTTGCCGAAAACATTCTATCAAGGCAGCCCCCCACGCGAGGGAACCGCGATGATCGTCTAACAAACCGAACCTACGCCACGCCACGGCGATGCTTCCCATTTATTTAATTAATTCTACTTGATTCGCGGGATAACTGAAGAGAAAAGGGGAATTATATGAGAAATGAAAGACGGACGGTTGAATTAAACCCACATTTATCAGATACCTACCTACTTTCTTCGATTGATATATACCCTCACGCCAGATAGAAGGTTCTCTTCTATATAGAACATTTATTGTATCATATACTACAAGGTAGAAACAAGTTCGAAGTTTTTTATTCGGATCGATTTTTTATGCGAAAATAACTCGTGCGATGAAATAATTGTTAGTTAAAAAGGGTACGTACCGCTACTCCCCTGTAGAAATGAAATCGTTTTTGGAACCAGCCCAATCAGCGAGAATAATGAAAAGCAAAAGCATTTTTCCGCATGCCACTTCGTCAGGACTTTAATTTGAAATTAATTGTCATACGTGAAATGGAATTTTTACTATTGAGAGATTAATTAATTTCCGAGTATCTCGTTCCTACGGTAACCCGAATCTCATATATCGGCTCCAACGGTGGCTAAATGAATTCAGTGGATATAATAAAAAGTATCGTTGATTTTTTCTTGTCTTTATTTATTCACTTATTTTGTCTTTTTTTTTTTTTTTTCAAACGTAATACGGAACTAAAATTTTCCCCATTTATTTCGTCTCGTTATCAATTCGATCTAGGCGTGATTAAACAGAATTTCAATTGCAGATTTATATCGTAAACTCTATAGTGGCTGGTTTTTACTTCCTTGATAGGGCAGAGAGAGCTATGGGGCAAAGTGTACGCAAAGTTAGGCAACGAAACGAACCAGAGCTAGTTGAATGCGATTCAGTAAGTCTATAATTACTATTCGCTTCTTTACCTCGGGGTACAATGGAGCTTGGCGCTTCACAATGCTTCGGGTAAACCCAATAAAAGCCGTCTGTAATGAGACGCCTCGCCCCGCTTTGCGTCGCCTCGCCTCAGCCAAGCCCATTTTTCTTTCACTTTTCTTTCACTCTTCTTGAATTTTTTTTTTCTTTTTTTTTACTTTTTTCCACTTGCCTTTTCACATCCCTTCCTCTATCAGAACTATTCGTATAATACTTATTCTATACTTCGTTTCCTCGCCCTGTAGGGATAGACGAATCAAACTTTTAGGTTTCCGTTCATACAGATACTTTTATATATACATATAGGTATATGTATAGATTCCTCTTCGAAACTTCGACTCGCGGTAGAAGTTTTTTTTTTTTGCAAAAATACTTTACCACTCAAAGATTCTCAACGGCAAGAAATTCCCGTATATGCCGAATGGCTTCCTTTTGTCAGAGGGGGTAGAGAAACTCGAATTCCCCATTCCCATTCCCATTCAATTATTTTTCTGCCCCAGATTTCCCTTCCAGGGATATACCCGAAGAAAAACGAGAAAATGTTTGTATTCAAAAAATTTGACACCACCATTCGCGCCACCTTAATAATTCTAATAGCAGCTATATTATATTATCCACCCGTCGATTGTATATGACACTCGAGATGTAATTAATCGCAGTTTAAGTAAGGGCACTGTGACGAGGGTTAATCGCATCTGATTCATTTTCACTGGACAGAGAAGAATTTCGCGTGATTAACGTATCGGCGTCGGTGAAAGGCGGCAGCCTCGTTCCCTAACTTCGATAATTAGCCTCTGGAGGAGGCCGATTAATTATCAATGGAGATTATTAATTTCAATTTATACACGCTGACGGTTGCGGCAAGTCGAGTCTTTACTCCTCCTGCCGTAACAAAGATGTCATCTCTTTCCCACCCCCGATAATTATTATTCCATCACCGATATAGTAGATCGAAGTCTAGATTTAATTATCAGAAGATAATCAGTTTCTTTTTTCAATAAAAAAAAAAAAAATAATTTTTATACGGGTTAAATAAATTTGCATTTTACATTTTCGGATCCCCACAAACGTCCCAATTAATCCAACCCGTTGTTATACCTATATACGTATATGTATATATTTTAACCGATCAACTGGCCCCCAGGCTTTTCATCAAGCCTGGGTGTAAAGTTGTTCAAACATCAACGCGGGTCGATTGTTTTCACAAATAATTACAACTGAATATGAACAAAAAATAAAAAAAATGTTTACCAATCCGCATACTGCAATAGCTGCTATACATACTTATATTATATAATACGGTTATAAATTTATCAAGAAAATTTCTTCTCGGTTTATACCTATTATAATACCTAAGGCTGTTTTACATGCTTTAAAAGATGTCAGCTGCCCTTGTTCTCGACGTCATTTTCAGACCCTTTGATAACTTTATATATATTTCGCAAGCCTCGGGAGTTACTTTAGCACAAAAGTTATCCCTACCACGTACGTATACGCCGTGCAGAATTCTTTGAGTAAAAGTAAAAAAGAAAAAATTATTTCCATGGTCAGCTAATATTTTTAAAATCATAACGAATATATTTCTTTCTTATACTTTCTTATACGGGGTACAAAAATTTGAAAAAAAATGTCGAGTTCCTTAAAAAAAAAACGTACTTTTTTTCAACGAGATAAAAACCTTTTATTAGTATACATAGCTATAGGTATATTCAGAGATTTTTCATCAATTTTTCACTGCGAATATCCTTACGCAAATTTGTTTTTCTTGAGATAGTATATAGGTATAGATATGTATGCGTATATATCCGATGGGTATTACCGGATACGAGTTTAACAGAATTTATATAGAGAAAGTGGGAGAGGAAGAGAGAGAAGTAGAAAAGCCTAGGAAAATTATCTTCTGAAGAGTATATATATATATATGTATATATGTATATATATACAGTGGAAAAGTGAGTCCCTCGACGGAAAAGCGTTGAAAAATATTTTTATATAATATATATATATATATATATAATAAAGAATGTATCCATTCTTAAAATTCTTTTTCAGAAGCTATTCACACCAGGCTTGCGGCTCTTCCGAGCGGATAGAAAAATCCTCATCAATATCTTCGAGATGCTTTCAGCATCGTTCTTCGTCGGAGTGTAAAATACAGTAGTGTATACCGCACACACGTGTAGATACTGGGATATAAATATAAAGGCATATAAGGTAAGTTTTAGCGAAATATTTTACGCCCTGTTAATATATTTGTTATTATTATACCTACCCCTTCGAGAACGGAAAGTCGTCCGGATCAAGGACCCGCACGGTTTCATATCAGCGCAATATGTACGGTTCCATATGGAAAAGTCTTTATGCTTGAATAGATATTTTCAATTTCGTCGTGTCGAGAAGATTCACGTCGTTAGTGACACGCATCACCGGCGTCCCCATTACGGTGGATAAAATTTCAACAAATCACTACTATTTCCAACATTTCCAACATCGGTATAACGATCGATAAACCACCTCCAACCCGACACAATACAATCCTTCTTCACTTATCAACGACGCAGTCCTGTTCGAATGTAACATCAAGATTTTGTTTCCAATTTAAAGGAAAGACTTTCACTTTCTCAATCATTTAATAAATTCAATAAATTTTCGTATGCAGACGTTCGCTACGTCATCGCCTCATATACATGTCAGTCTATATGTCTAATGCCAGCTCGGTTCTGTAACACAAAGTTTATATTCGGGATCAAAATCATCCTATCGTCCAGGACCACGTCCAGTCTCCATTGTCCCATACCAAGTAACGTCAAGTACAGGCGCGCCGATCTTTCCCTTAAGGGATCATGACAAGATTTCTACCCCCAAGGGTGGGCTGGCTTCAGGCACTGCAGGATTTCCTCGTTTTCTCTTATACCGCATACGTCAGCTCGCTAAGTCGTTTCCCACTACATACATGAGAAACTGATAAAAATAAATGTAACATCGATCCTGCGGTGGCTTCTGTTGTATAAATATATCCGAATTACTATCTACGTATACCGTTTTCGTTTTCGTTTTCGTTTTCGATTTCGATTTCGAGTTCGCCTTATTCCTGCAGTTCCTGCAAGCTCCTCGCTTCTGGTTCCTCGAGCTCGAACCTTTCTTGTAAATTGTTGCCTCCGTATAATACATGCTTATACACACATATATATATATATATATACGTTATGTACAAGAAACTCGTATTTATTAGAGCTGGTACAAGCTGCTCCACTGCAAAGCCGCTTCTTTTATACGTGTCTTGGTATCTCGGGAGGTTGAATTTAGCTCGGCAACATTTTTTGGCACCAGGTGTAACGGATTATCACAGTATTTTTCGCTATACCTATACACATACGTTATACCCACACACAACCATCCAGCGAGGATAGGTATTGATGACGTTATATTAACGGTGACAGTCTGCAGCACAAGATACCTTATTTCCCAACCCTTTTAGAGAGGAGATAAGAAATTGATCTGAAGAGGTGATAAAACGTTCCAAAAGCTCCGAAATATTGATCCCAACGATTTTTCTGCTTCTTTTATTTTTTTTTTTTTTTTTTTTTTTTTTTTTAACGTTGAAAGAATATTTCTGCTTCTTACTCTTCTCCTTTTGCGTATAAGACGTCGGCTGTCTTATAAGGGTGGAAAATAATGCGAGGTAGATATAAGCCGTATATATATATATATATGCATATTTAATTGCGATGTTTAAAAGGCGTCTAGGGATTGGAGTTGAAGCGAAGAAGAAGAAGAAGAGCATGCGGAGAAGAGAAGTAAAGAAGAGTAACGAGGGCTTGGAGCTTTGTCCTTTGGTACCTACCTTCCTATCTACCTATACTACGTATATACCTTATATTATATATATATACCTATACCAGGGAATCAAGAATATGGCAGCGCTTGCGCGCCTGTATCGACTTTACGCCGAGGAACCCGAAACTCTGAGTCTGACGGTATACGCGATCTTAACGCTCTTGGAGCCCCTTTGCAGGCCCTTTTGTCGCTTCTACCTGCTCGACCCTCCTCAGCACCGGCACAGCAGCTAGCGCATTATTATTAATATCTCTGTTAATAATACAGAAGTTTGGTAGAAGCCTGGCGCTAACCCAAACCATCCGGCACCGTCTCCCGACTTTAGCCCTCGGCTTCCTCGCGCCCCACCGGTATACGTGTTTATTGTACCATCCTATTTCCGTGATCTATCTACTCGCCCGTATCCTCATTTTTTGTCTTTCTTTTTTCCTCTCTTTTTTACACGAAAGATAAAATTTTTCAAACAAAAAACAAAAAAAAAAGAAAAGAAAAAAATATGAAGAATAGATTATCCGTGAATTTAAATTCGTTTCTTTTTTTTATTGTTTTTCTTTTGTTCCTTCTCATTTTTTCTTTTCTTTACATCTCGTTTTACGATCGTAAAATTGTCGTAAAAAAAAAAAAAAATAGACGATGGAATAATCGGTATGAGCGGGGCAACAATTTTTTGGACTTGATATAATATACATATATGAAGAAAAAAAACAGTCTAACGTCAAGCATACATTCTTGTTGAGCAAGGTCGGGTAGTAAAATATTTACGATTTTTAAATGACAGTGAAAATATTTTCATATGCCTCAATATAATATGTATACAGGAGGAATCTCTTATAATAAATATATTACCCTACGCTACGCTTACGATTTATAAAAACACGAATAAGGCATGTAACGTAAGCGAATATGAATTAATTTCGAGAAATTTTATCGCTCAATAATATAAGTAAATTGGGGTTTTGTAACGAACGATTCATAAAAAAGAATACCTATACTATACGTATATTTTTTAATAAATAAGATAAACTAAGTAAATGATATGATAATAATAATAATAATAATTAAAATATTCAACGACGTAGTCCGTAACGGGAAATGGTCTGACGGGTAGTCGACGATCCGGAATATCCGAGCTCAACGGGGTTAAGAATGACAGATCGAAGGCTTCGGCGGTTTGACACTCATCCAGCTCCGTGCTGCATCTCTCGATATTAAAATATGTAGTACAATAATCCTCGGGGGAAGATATAACTATCAATAGAAATCGTACTGTAGTTTATTGAAATCGTTTGGTTTTCCTTTTTCCTTTTTTTGTTTTTGTTTTTTATTTTCATAACTGCAGAAAGAGAATATCGGTTTTGATGATTATAATAATCATGAAAGTTTCGACTTTCTGTAACTCGCTACACAGTCCTTCCTTGTGTTTCCTTCCTTCCTTCCTTCAATCTTCACCTTCGATCCCATTTGGCCACAAACCAATGCTAGTTACTAAACTACATATACATCTATAAATAAATTTATATACGCGTGGGATAAGCAGCCGTGTTACAGTAAGTTTCCAAATCGTGGAACACCTGACAGACAAACTAACTGACGGGTATAATCCGAGCGATTCCATCGCGTTACGGTTGGAAATTTGCCACGATTCGAAAACTTGATCCGTAGTTTGGGGTAGTAGTATAGGTAACACGTCTAACAACGGGTAACTAATTTAACATCGTATAAGATATTGGTAGATAGTGTTGGTGAGTTACAATTAGTAAGAAATATTAGGGCAGATGAAACCGTAGTAGTATACTATAACGATCAATTAAATAGAGAAAATTTACAAAACCGTGTATTTAGTTCAACGAACTATGTATACCTATGTATACTACTATTATGTACGACAACCCTTTCGTAATATATCCGGTGTTCACGTATACGTGTATACAAACAATTGTTGTATCAATTTAACCGTAGTTTTATTATGCTAAACAACAAAGTTTCGACTTAATTCTTAACTAAGCCGCATACTTAAGTTTCGTGTAAAATATCCCCGTGGGAATTTTAGGGGTACGAGAGATGGGGAACGACTGTTATACACTTATATCCATAAAAGTATGAATGTGTGGGTACAGGGTAGAAATGTAGAGTGTTACTCTGTAGTGGGGTAAAGTTGCCTCGAGAAATCAGGTCGAAGAGAGACGACGCTTGTAGAACCTGAGTGCGGAGAGTGCAGCCTTGCATCTTCCGTTATACCTATAGATTATACCTGCAGTATATAGGGTCACACATATGTATTTATTCTCACACTCACATATATGTGGGAAAATTGTGTGTGCAGATATGCCGAGCGTGACATTGTAAGTTCAAGCGGCCTTAAAGGCTTCCCTATCCGCTTTAGTACAGTAAAACCTCCGGCACTGTCGTTTAGGTACCCTCGCCGTACCCCTGTAGCAGTACCGCATCTACTGACTACCGTAGCGCCTTAGGGCCGCCCGTGTATGTTACGAAACCTCGGGTGCTATCAGGTTAATTTTACAGCCCTGTACGTGGTTCCGATTGATCGGTGAAAAGTAAGCCAATACGCGACAGTGCCGGAGGTTTTACTGCAGTAAGTAGGTACCGAGCAGCAAAAAGGTATACACCAGTATGCGAAATAGAAGCGAATTTTCTATCTCGCAAAGCGTGAGAAATTTTAAAGATGCATCGGAGCACTGCGGTATTAAGATAAATGAACTAGTGGAAAAAGGAAGTAAAATAGAGAGTATGGTTTTTGAGACGCAGAAAATTTTCAAGAGATATTACGAGGGGAGAAAAAAATGAGGGAAAAGGCAATTCCTGGATCGTTCAATTGTTACGATTTTTAAATACTAACGCGTTTAAATACCCTCGTGCCTATTTAAAACGCGAGCGAGAGTCATAGGTGCGTTTGATCGACATTATTCGGAATGGAATATATTATAAAGTATGAAATTCCGACGTTTATTTGATGAAATTATTCTTTATCATACATTCGGACGTTTGTGTCACCGATGGCGAATCAATGCCCTGTGGCGATATGGACAGGTGAGAACGAAGGCCGAACGTGGCAAATATCGATTCAATTCTATCATTCGCGTTTGGCCGATAGAATCGCGCGAGTTGTTAGATATGCCGGAATGGATGTTTGAGCGTTTTTAACCGTTTCCCCTTTCCTTCCTTTTTTTTTTTTTTATCTTTTTATCTTTTTTCTTTTCCATTCATTTTCACAGAGTTTTAAAGCTCTACTTTAACGCGTCTGTGAACAGTGAAAATATTTTTAAACCACGAACGAAGGTCGATTTGAAATAGCAATGAATATCCCCGCGCCATTAATTGCAAACTCTAATATACACACACGCTTTTGGAAAAGAAATGATAAAAACGTGGAAAAATTTAACGCTAGGTATAATTGGTTTTCATCGAGAAGAAAAACAGAGTTTAACAATTTCCTTTCGCAAATTTGACTTCGGAAATAACTACCCCATGTTGTTTTATGGTATTTTACTAATATGAAAGCTCCTAGGGCTTACAAAGCTTACAGGGCTTCGAAGTGGTAATATTTAAACTCCTCTGTAAATATTTACTGTCTTTAAGGCTTCACACCTGTCGAGAGAATTAACGGTTTCGAAGACAGATAATGAATTGCAATATCCTAATCACCTGTCTGTTGTACTCGACACCATGAAAAACACCCTTCGCTGTTATATCTCACCCTTGCGTGGTTAAATTTTGTCCCTTTTCCTTGGGTTTACCCTCTATTCGTGACTCGGGGCAATCTGTTACGAGCCAATAATGATCGAGGAAAGTTTTGATAATTTCTTCCGTTTTTTTTTTTTTTTTTCTTCTTCTCGCTCGACAAAACTATGAGGACTATATATTCAACGAAGGAAAATTTGAAGGGATTATTAATTACTTGTTGTACCATATAACGTATGTTATAGGTATATATTATACCTATATATGTATATACAAACGCGTGCGGGAGTAACTTAGAAATAGTTGTTTCTAAGCCGTGACTTAACGTTTGTGCTCCTGCTTATCGCACGGCGAGGATCTTCTATCGGAGAAGAACAAGTTTTCCCAAAGTACCGGATAGCTTATCCCGCGGCGAAAGGCGAAGCAAAGGATTAGGCTGAAAGATAATACCTTGGTTGGTCGGCTGATGACTCGGAGCATTAGAGAATCTTCTTCAGATAACTTATCATGCTACCAGCCCCTCGCGCTCTTCGTCCTTTTTTTCTTGTCTCTCTTCATTCCTTCGTCCTTCGTTCTTCTTCTATTCGAACTCGGAGGTAGCTAAACTCTCTAGCTCGCTATTTCTTGTTGAAAAAGCGAAAGAGATCCAACCGTCTTACCTATATTGATTTTCATTTCCAGGGATGTTGAATGTCCTCGTATATATTTCCACAGCTTTTATATTTCCTATTTTATACGGGTATATGTCCGTACCTATGTACGTATGTGTATGTACCTACATTTTAAATTTTCTATTTACTCTTCCTATACGAACGTCTATCGCGTTCTTTTTGCACCTCCACCAAAAGGTCCTCCCTTATATATACCTCTTCAAAGCTCTTCTATTTATGGTCAGGTTACTTACACGTACCTATATGAATTTTGGATATCACAACATGCGCTGAACTGTGCTGCTGCTCTCTCATGTGGAAGTTGATAGGGACCGCGGAGCACAGGTAGCTATATAATTCTGAGAAAATCACGATAGACCTTACCCCTCGTATAATATATACCTATATATAGTTTAACTGTAAAATTGTTAATTAACTAATCGTTCTCTCTTCTCCTCTAAATTTTTTTTTTTTTTTTTTTCTTTCTCCTTTTGTTTTTCTCTTATCCTTTTTGTCCGGGACTTTTTTTTTAAATAGAATTATCCTCCAGCAAGGGTGAAAGCTGGTTGTTCATCAATCAACGTCTGGCTGCATACGTTCACGTTGAAATGGTAAATAATAGAAACGCGAAAAACTGACGTGTCGAAAATATCGCTGCGGGGTGGTAAACCCCGTTACACTCTACCTGCAAACTTTATGTAGCAATAGTATCTACCTACTTTTATACACCTATATAAATACACGTATATACATACATCTGGAAGAGAGTATATAGTATCGTCAAGTTGATTCGTTGCCCGATCAAAGTTTAACGCGAACCGAATGGCCCCTCGCGCAGTAGTAGCCAAACCTCAAGAGAAATAAACTTCTTCTCTGAAAGAGAGATTTTTCGATTCCCGTGCGGAAATCCTTACCCAGGATTCGAGATATCTGTATCCTTCGCGTTTCGACTTCGTCTCTAAATCTAGTTCTTCCCTCATTCTGCGCTTGCAACAGTAACAGCAGCAGCGCCAGAGCTGAAGCTAATCCGTTACATAAAGTCTGAAATTTTTTATTTCCAACACTAGTTTGTTCAAACGAATTTAGGATAGGATCGTATACAATCTACTACCTTATTCTGATTGAATAAGTGTGATTAGAATCGGGCATCGTATACCTAGTATATATAGTACACAATAATCTTCGAAACTGTGATCATATTTTTCACTCAACCTATTAGTTAGGAAAAAGCTGTTTAGCCGCTAAGCGAAACTCGGCGAGGCTATTAATTAGAATTTTTTAAAGGTGAAATATCGTACGGTAAAAATCTGATCTTAATTTTACAAAAGTAACCTGAAGAGTAAGAGGCTTTAGGAATACCTGCTGCAGGGGGTTCAGCGCGGGTAACCAAGTCGAACGAATCACTAATCTGTTTCATCTTTTTCGTCAAGTTTTATTTTTTCATTTTCTCTTTCCATTTCCCTTACGTTTTCTCTTCGTACACGTATGCATATATGTAAATACTCGCGCGCATACACACATGATGCGATAATATGAATCGCGTATTTTATCGGCTGGAAAACCAAAGCATAAAAATCTACCGAGGGACTCTCTTTTTTATTTTCATTTTTATTTTTTCCCACTGTTTGTATACCCTGATTCTTAACTGTGTTATATTTTCCTCAACTTAAATCAAACCGTTCATTTAAAATCTAATATTTTTTGGATAGGAGCTACCGGGTGTTATCTAATCTCTATACTTCGGGCGAGATGTTGCTCTTAAATTAGCTCCCGATGTCTCCGTAATAGGGAATCGTAAGGACTACAGGCTACGAAGGGGGGTATTAATTAATTTATATTAATTAGTCACTTTAATTAGATAATTAATTTTAATTAATCAATTAACCACATCCACACTTTCCAAGCCTACCGTAGTAGTAGGTACGACGCCATATCTAACGACTATATCAAACCTACTGAGTACCAGTCCATCGAATCAAATGCTAGTGTCAATCACAACCTTTGATCTGTACTGAGGTGTCGTAATGCAACGTCCTTCTCAAGTTTCACCTTTATTACGAAGAAAATTTATAAAAAAAATTTCATAATTTCTATAAAATTTTGGCTGGTCTTTATTCGGGGATGGAATGAATTTTTTAGCAGGCGCCCCCCGAATCGGCTCCGAATAATTAAAAAAAAAGTTCCCTTATTTTTTTTCAGATTTTTGCCTCGCAACTCTAACCCCCTACCAATAAGAGAGTGGGATTCCCCATATTGCAGTATATGTGTGTAAAAAATAAAATAAAATTGGATATATGAAGTAGATTTTCTCGATGAATGCTCCATGTATATCCATAAATAATATATGAGATATACTAGATATAGGTGCTCGCAAGTACATACCTATATAATATGTGTATAGATGGATGTATATAGTGCATTGGGAAAGTTGTGGAGGGAATTTGAGTTCGGATTAGATCGCAGCTCGGTGAGAGAGAAGAAAGTGGATCGCGTTCGTTCCTCATATATCTTTTGAGGTAGTGACGTCACAGGAAACAAGGAACCCCACTTACAACCTCCTTCCTGCATTCGTAGCAACCCCTGAAGAAAACCTGCCACAATCCCTTAGCCCGTCTATACCTCGTTTATGATTGGTAGCAAGCGCTACGTGCGCGAGTGGATATACCTATAAGTACGGTTATACTTGTGCTATATACGTATATAACATACATCGAAACTGTGGAAAACCGGAAGTATACAGGGTTGGGTCTGCGCCGATTGCCAATAGAAATTGGTCAGAAAAATATTGTTTCGTTATCGCGTAAGGAACTGAACCGATAAAGACCGACCGGAAGCATGGGGCTCGCCGGAATCGCCCAACTTTTATACTTCTATGGATACATGTATACATATATATTTGATATATAGGTACTTACACCTATATACCACGAGTTTCTGGCAATCAGACAAAGAACTGGGCCGTCTATAGGCCAAAAAGTTTAAAAACCGTAGTGGTCAGAATTTAGGAATGAAGAAGTCCAAAAAAAAAAAAACAGAAAAAGCGAATAGAGAAGGAGAACGAGCTTTTTCTATTATTTGACAAAATTTCAATATTTCAATACTTTTTCTTCTTCTTTATTTCCTCACTTCTCCCTATATTGAGAAACGATTCGATATTTTTATTATATGATTTCATGACTATATATAAAGCAATTACGCTGAGCTTTCGCCGTTTTAATTTAGAGAAGTTGTACTGGCCACCTGAGACCCATCGGTTAATACTACTTTGCCAAATGAATTTTATTGATATTACAGCTTTTCGATAAAATTATTCCTTATTATTATTATTATTGTTATTATTATTATCATTATTGTATACAAACTTTTCGTATATTATAATACTGTCTCGATTGAATGGTGCGGGATTGTCTAAACGATCGAATTCTATACAACTGACTCGTAGAATTTGATGTTAAAATACGATGAATAAATGAATAATAAACGATCCAATATCGTTATCAATTACCGGGAATATTCGTGGAAACGGTTCATAGTGAAGTGAAAACGCCTGCATACTGGCAACTCAGAAGTCAAGCGATTATGTTTTGTTTCGGATATTGCGTGTCTATTGGCTACGTGGGAACACAACCTAATCGCTTTACTGTCAAGTTGCCTGTATGCAGGCGTTTTCACTTCACTATAAAGCGTTTCCACGAATATTCGCGGTATATAAATATGTAATACCTATATGTGTATGTGTGTGGCTGTGGCTGTCATTATTTCGGCAAGGAGGCAGGCTGTTCGTCGTATATATCAACGAGTATATATACCTATATACATTCTTCATTGAATTTATATGTAGGCGGAAGTCGACAAACGAGTTTATAGTTATATGGGTATATAATACAGGTAAATGTAGGTACGGTATATAGCATATATACGTGCGTATATAGGTATATATATATTTAGGTAGGGTAGCGGCTTACCGAATTTTATGGTAATTCCATTTCGGTTAAATTGAATTATTGGTGCTTTGCCGTGAATATTTTGGTCTTTAGAACCAAAAAACAAAACAAAAAAAGAAAATAATACATAATAAAAAAAAATTCGTAAGTAGATTCGATGATGGAATAATAATCAAAAGGGTGTGAGAAGAGAAGAGAATTAAATGAATTAAAATAAATTAAAAATAAAAAATCAAAAACGGAGTGGAAAAAAACAATTTTGATAAATATAAATAAAAATAATTATTCAACATAATACGTATTCAAAATATCGAGAACCTACCCTACAGTTCGGGACATAAACGGTTATAACGGTACATACCTATGTATTAATTAATAAAATCATACTTGCAGCTTTATTATATATATAACTGTATTTAATTACCGCATGATACACATGTATATATATATAAAACTGTCGCTCACTCGTTAACGTGGCTAACTAACTAACTAACTAACTAACTAACAAACTATAACTAGTTTACTAATTTATTAACTTGTCAGTACCTCAGCCATTTTAAATCCCAGGTGTTTCATTGCACTTAACCCTTGATGTGTATAGAATTTGTTCAAAAAAAAGAAAAAAAAAAAAAAAAATATGAAAAAAAATAAATCTCATATTTCATACATAATTTTTTTACGAGCCAGTCGAGTTTATCGAACGATCAAGAGTATACATATACGTTTGTAAAGTCGCGGTTTTCAGATTTGATCGGTATATATATAATTATATATACATATATATATGGAGTAAATGTATGGAAAAGGGAAATAAATACAGAAAATGAGAGAGAAAAGTCAGGGGTTAATTTTAGCTTTTTACTCTCAACTGTATGTGTACAGGTAGAGGTATACTATATACATAGAAAGATAAAGTCTCGGAGTGAGAATTTGAGATATGAACCCCAAAAATCTCTGTGAACGATCTCAACGAGTTGCCGTTTCTCGGCCGAGAGTCGTTGCAGGGTGAGAAAATAAAAAACGAAAAAAAAAAAAAAAAGCAGAATGAAATATCTTCAAAACGCGGGTAAGTAGATAGGTTTACCTTTGTATATATGTATAATATGTATACGTATACAATATACTATAGACCATTGTGAACACGTCTTTTTTTTCCAGAGAACTTTACTTCTACATTGTCGAATTTTCGCCCGTCGTAAAAAAAAAAAGGAAGAAAAGAAAGAACGAAAAAGTTATCGATAAATAGAAGGAAGAAGGAAAGGGGAAAATCTGCTTTCGTATAGACGAGATGATAATGAGCGAAACTACTACATGAGATCCGTGTATAAATTTTCACCCGCACGCGGAGCAAGAGGAAAAAAATGAAAAAAAAAAGTCACTCGCGTTAACTCGTCGTCAATATTTCAATTTTCACTCTCTTTTCGTCGTTTTCATTCCTCGGTCTCTCCTCCCTCGTAATTCCCATCGCTCTCCTCGCTCTCGTCGGCCTCTTTAAGCCCGTCACAGCGAAAGCTCTTAAACAGTGATTCAACACCGACCATAAGATCAGAGGAAAATGAAGAAAAAAAAAAAATGAAAAAATGAAAAAATGAAAAAATATGAACGGTCGACTGTCGACGGTGACGGTGGTGTCGCGCGTATCTCGTTAGCCCTGAGGTAGGTACCTACGTATAGTTGGTATAGGTACCACCACGCAGCTTGACGATGAAGATCTTGCTGCTATGAAGCCAGTAACGATCCTCTTACCACCTCAAGGCCTTACTACCCCTCTTCTCACCATCTATACCGGTTACAACCATCCCTGCGTATATTTCGGCTTGGCTTCCCGCGAATCACGATATAAAAAAGGAGAAAAAAAAAAAAAAAATGGTAAAAAACAAAAAGAAAAACTCGCTTTCGAGAGACCGTTAGGTAAAGAGCCGCAGGTAGGTACATGATATGGGCCGTCGGCGTCGTTCGTTCACGTCGGGAATTACGGTGATAATTAAGATTTCCGGAGGTGAGTTGGGGGGGTAAGGGAGGGGGTCGGGTAGGGTAGGTGGGAAAACGAAATTCTAAGATCTCCTCGAAAGATCGGAGAGGGCGGCTCGAGTACCCTAGGAAAAAAGATGAAATGAAATAAAATAAAAATAATAATCGCGAAGCAGAAGAAGGAAATGCCATAAAACTAAATTGGCGTTATTGAACTCTCGACTCGTTAGATATTACAAGATTTTTTTTTCTTTCATTCTCTTTTATCTTTTATCTTTTTTTTTCCCCCCCTTTTAATTTCCAGATATTCAATGAATAAATCTTTTTTTTTCTTATCCATAAAATTTATAGTCTATAAAATATACGGTAGATGATGAAAAAAAAAAAAAAAAAGAGGGCAAAAAGAAAACATCCTTTAATTGTCAAGCTCCTGCGGAATCTTCCCCTTTACCATACTCGAGGGTTTCGAAACACTTCAACGTTTACTCTTAGCAGACAGAGTTTGGAATGGAGTAAGCTCGCGACTCGGAGGGCTCGGTAACTCGGTAACCAAATAATTGCCGAACGTGCACAAGAAAGGATTTCATATTCTCATGGATATATATATGTATATGTATATATATATATAATTATTATAAATTTGCTTGCGGTATACATGGTATAAGCTTATCTGAGCATATGTAAATAATTACATACGGTAGTATATGTACAGTACTTATAAAGATCGGAGAGAGCTGTCGGTTGGTTAAAAATCTCTCGTGTTTCCCTTACCAACTAGCATACAACTATATATATATATATATATATATATATATATGTACAATAGAAAAAGCTCCGCAATGCTATGCCCCACCCCACCCCACCCCCCACGCCCCTCCCTCCGTCATGCTTTGAAAAACTTTTAAGTATACAGAGAGAGAAAGATAAACTTTTTAATTTTTTTTTTTTTTTTAATTTTTTTCTCTTTCCCCCATCAAAATTAGACGCAACTTTTTTTTTCTCAAGTACATATAGGTGGGTATATAGTATACCTATACTTTTCACCTACGTTATGTATAGGGACAACATAGCAATTATTATTACAAAAGTTCGACGAGAGCTTAACAGGTCAAACTATATACCTACCCTATAGCCTTGGAAACACGATGTGCAGGTTAATTGAAGTCGAGGTATGAGGGGTAGAAGTATACGTTACGTATAAATAGATATATATATATATATATATATATATACCTGAATAGATATACAGAGACGGAAATGGAAGGGCTTTCAACCTGTGTAACGAATCAAATTAGAAAAACCAGTCTGGGCAAATGGAAATTCTCTCTGATTAACTATATTACAACCTTTGTAGCGTTACGAAACACGGCCACCGCGCCACGGCGAGTAGGCGGGAATTGACTTCTCCTCTACTATATGTATACAACGATTAATTTTCTGCACCAATGCTTTCTCTGACGGACTACAGAAAAAAAAAAAAAAAAAAAAACACACACACACACACAAAACAAAAAAAAATAAAATAACACGAAAATGAACAAATTAAATTAAATAAATAATTTTCATGATTGTTGGAAACATTTTTTTTTCTTTTTTTTCTAAATTTATTTATTTATTCTCATTCCTTCTCTATATACCCATATTATTACTTCAACGATATCCTGTATGTACGTACTTATACTATATACTATATATATAGTACCTATATACAGGGTAACTTTATACGCGGTTTAAAAGTCCCCAAAAATATATACTATATGTATAGGAATAAAATATAATACAAACTCGATAACTTCACTGTAGCTTTTGTTCTTGTTCAACCAACTACAGCTATTACTACTATTGGGTGGGAAGTTTCGGTGCTAAATTGATCGAAGACCCTTTTACGAAGCGTTAACGGTGTGAGACCGATCCCACAGCGCAGATGTGATCAAAACGGTAAAGTCGCTGTTGTGAAATAGCCAAAATTGGTTTTTTTTTTTTTTTGTCCTATTTTCTCGCGAAAATATCAAATTCGTTGAAAAAATTTTCAAGGGTTGAAAAATTGAGGGGATTTTTTTTTTTTTTTTTCTGTTTATTTTCTGCCATATTTTTTTTTTTCTGTCATTGACAGTTTATTTCTTTTTTTTTTTTTTTCTACCCCCCACGGTTATAAACGGTAAATTTTTATTAATTGATACTTTCGCATATAACGTGGATTATTCAGAACGAAGAACGACAAATCTATATCGATCGGGTGGGCGTGTGACGGCGGGGTACAATGTCTCTGATACGTAGCCATTTTTCACTCCCGTCACGCCGTCACCGATGGGACTTCCCCTCGCTTCAGGGTATCCTGTTGGCCACCGGAACTAACGACTCGCGAATACCCGAGAGTCGACGGCGCTTAAAACTCACTTATCGTCCAAACCCTTTCCTGTCCAGCTGTAATAACCAGAGAAAAAAAAAAAAACGAAGGACGCTCATCGTCAGAAAAACAAGTTTAAAAAAATGGGAAAATACTGAAAAAATCAATCCGTGGATTTCAGCCCAGGGAACGTATAGGAGCTCAGCCTCGGATTTTATGAATTTTACATGAAATGCATATGAAAACGTTTATTTCTCTGTTTTCTCCGATTTTCGGGATTTTTCTTCTTCTTCTTCTTCTTCTTTTTCATTTTTACCGATAACTCGATGCAGTCGTGCGTCGGGAGGGTGGTTCTATAGTTTTTTTTGGAATAGGTTTAAGAGACACCTGTTTTGAAAGCGTTGCGGTTGCGGTTGCGTCGGTTGAGTTGGTGCTCAATGTTCCGATATCGAGGCGTTATTGCCGAAAAAAAAAAAAAGAAAAAAAAAAAAAAATCGAAATGTTTATTTCTCAGCCATTAAACCGCTTAGAAATTGTGTAGCAAGAAAAGTGGTAGAAAAAATCGAACAAGCTTTCGTCGAAGCTGTCTCCGTCGTACCCTTGTCTCTTTAGATTTCTCTTTCATTTGTTTACGATCTATTTCGCATCTCCCGTCCCCGGGACCGTCAACGCTTTCAAAAGTCGAGGATATACGTTCCGGAACGTGCACGAGAGTTTCCGAAACTCTGGGCCGGGGAGCAAGGAGGGTGAAAAAAGCTCGCGTCCCGGCGCTCCAATATCAACGAAAACTTAAACCTTGTTGAAAATAAATTTAGCGAAAATTTTCCCACATATATAGGTATGATATGATACATTACAGATCTCTATAGCCATACGTTTCTTTTTGTTTAATCAAATTTTCTAGAAAAAAAAAATAAAATAAAAGAAAAGAAAAAAAAAAAGACCAAGAAAAAGGAAGAGGAAAAAAACTCGTCATTATTTATATAAAAATAGCTTTATTCTTTCCTGATATACTATACGCTTATAGTCCCGCAGCTGTTATCGATGTTCAAATATTTGTTTCTACTTATATTTACTGTTCGCACGAGACACACGATATTAGTTGATCGAAGATATTTATTTCTCTGGCTCAGCACCAGCTGGGAAGAAAAGTAAATAGAAAATTGGCATTATGTGATGTTCGGAGGAGACTTACAGGTTTCATATAGGTACGTCGTGGGCGACATATCCGTCAAATTGTTCGAAAAAGAAAAAAAAGAAAAAAAAAAAAAATTGCTCAAAATTTATATAAAAAAAATATTCTCCTCGCGTCAGACGCACTTGTGAAACAATTTTCATACGCGATATTAAATTTCGAGAAAATTGAACGAGGGGCTGCGTCGACTATATAAGAAAAGGGATGTTGTTGGATATTTTCTTATACCTCCCCCATTATATACGTATGATCGACGAATGAATACCATTGCCGCGGGTCTATTCGATAAAAATAATTATCAGATGTTCAATAAGCGTTTAGTTTTTCTATCATTTATATCAAATATCGTTGATTAATACGTTGGAAAATATTCTGAGTGACGGGGGATGATTTAGCCCTAAAAATATTGATCATATAGGTATAGCACAAGCGATAGATGTTATACCTATATATATTGAAGAATAACGCCTTTTCCTTTCCGAAGGGAATTATTGTATATACATAAGTACCCATGTATGTAATATGACGGTATATCTCACAGCCAGTCAAATTCTGAACAATAAAACCCATGAGGCTGTTGTAGACGCGAGAGAATTGGGAATAAAAAGAGAAAGAAAAAGAAAAAAAAGTAAAGAATTACTTTTGAGCGTAAAAAATATTACTTTCCGTGAGTTATCGTCTCCCCTAAGAAGGCATTATCATATTTATTGATCGTCGATTGTCAAACACGATTTGACGAGGGCGCAAACGGCACCTTGCTGAAAGTAAGGAAAGGCGGGAAAAGGGCGCGGGGTTTTGGAGGTGGTAGAGGGACGGAGAGAAGGAGAGAAAGACGGATATATAGGGGTGGGCCGAGTGAGAACTAAACCAATAAATATGTAATTTATCAAGAAATATAATAACGAAGAGGCGTCTCGCGTCGAACTCGCTACTTCGCTAAGGGATGCGGAGAACTCCCGAGTCGCGTGGTGGCACGGGGAGTAGGTACGGCGTATCTTTTAAATCTGTATAGTGAGCGTATTGCGAGGACCGTAGCTCGCGCGTCGTCGTATTTCCTTAGGGGAAGTATAAAAAAAGAAAAAAGAAAAAAAAAAAAAAAAAATTTTCTTCTTATTTTCGTCCTTTGCAGCCGGTTACTTTACTTATTTGAAAGAGGGCTCGTCATGGGACAGAGAGCGTGTCTCAGCATAATAAAAAAGGAGAAGAAAAAAAAAAAACATAATATAATATTCAATTTACGTTCAATTTCGTCGAGTGATAAACTTGTTATAAATAACTTGCCCATTCATTGGTTTTGATAATATCTATCTCTTCCCTTCAATTTCCCGTCCCCTGTCCCTATCCCTGTACCTGTCTCTCGGCCTTTTCCCTCTGTACAGAACCCGAACCAGTAATGAGCTTGCATTTCAAGGCTCGACACACACCCGTATAAAATATACACCCCAATTCATTTCTATGTTGAAAACTTTTTATTATACCTAACCCATACCCAACTACACCCTCTAGTTGATGCTATAAAATGATTCCATCAAAGCTCGAATATTATAACATCAAAGAAACGTGCAATAAACTTATTTCCACTAGGGAAAGAGAGAGAGAGAGAGAGAGAGAAAAAAAAAGAGAAAGAGAACTGCTCGCGTATATTAGGTATACTATAAACAATATTAAAATTAAATTAAAAGAAATGAGAAGAACGAGGGAGAGAGAGAGATATGGCGAAATTTTGTTTTCCTACAATAAACCGGAGTAAAACTAGACTTTTGTATATAGACGCGAGATTTATTTGTCCATCATAAATTAACCGTGATAAATATACCGTGTGTAGTAGTAGTAGTATAGAAAATAGGTTGCGTGGAAAAGGCCAGCTTGTTAAGCGACCGTGGGATTTTTCCGATGTACCCTTTTTTTTTTTTTTTTTGTTTCATTATAAAAGAAAAAAAGAATTGGGCGCGTGACGTTTGAACAAGGCATTAGGTATGGTACGCGAGCGGATTTGAAAACCGGTGCTTTTCATTTTCGATGAAAACGCAAAGAAAAAATGAGACAGATAAAAAGGAAGATGAACGAAAGAAAATAGGGAGAGAAAAGAAAAAAGAAAATGAGTCGGGAAAGGGAAAGGAAAAGAAAAAGGAAAAGGAAAAGGAAAATCGCAAAGGAAATAACACAAAAGAATTCTCTTCGATACATATACCTATGTATAAGGTACGCGACGTAACACGCGTTCCTCGTTTGCGAATGTATATGTATATGTATATGTATATCTATGTATATGCATACGTATGTAGGTATATATAAGAGTGAAAGGCGGGAATAGTCGAGAAAATAACCACCCGCGTAGAGGAAACTGACAGCTTCGAAGCCAATTTCGAATACTTCGAAATGGCTACGCAACCGGCGCAAGAGCGGTTCTTGGACGTCGTTCCCTCTTTATTCTCCTTGGCTGCAAAGGGGCTATTCTAGCGGAAGTTATAATACTGGATGTACGCTACGCTACGCACAGGAAGGAAACGAGCAGATATGTATCGTATGAATGGAGTAGAAAAAATAAAAATAAATATAAATATAAATAAAAAGAAAATCAATGGAAAATTTAGAGAACCTACACCTAGTATACGACACCCTGACTACGGGGTGACATACGTTTTTTATCCAATAATATCATCATTATTATTATGATTATTGTCAAAGAAAAGGAAGAAAAAATGAACTGATCGTGCGAAAAAAGCTTGCTTTCATTTTTAACACCCCTTTTAACGTTCCGTTATCAGCTACGGGTCTGGCTTTTATCGGGATATACGTACCACCTCTATACGTATGAATATGTACGTATAGCCAGGTATCGGATGGAAACGATTAACGCTTTCCGTTTATGGGTTCTCGATAATATCGGTAACGTAAATAACCGCATAAGGATCATATGTGTAGATGTAGTAGTTGATGTTGGTATAAGGGTGCATTCATGGCGTAGCTTAGCTGAGCTGAGCTAAGCTAAGCCGAGCTAAGGGTGGAATTATTTCTAAGCAAAATAACTAACGGAGGTTAAAAGGTTGAGGGGAAACGCCTAGTCTTCGGTACCCGACGTCCGCGTAGCGTAGCGTCGCGTCGCGTCGCCCAGTTATCGGATTCCGCTCAACCCGTTCGCTCGACCGTCACTTTACCCCCGGGTTTCAGAGAGCCACGGGATGCTGAGGAAGGGGTTTGTTATAATACGGGAATTCTTTCCATCCGGTTAAGTCTAAACAATGAAAACAATGCCTGGGGGCTAACGAGTCGAAAGAGATACTTATTTTTTCTATAGATACCCGAACAGCCATTTCACAACCAATTAGGACTCCCTCTGTACGTCTCTACGATATTCTCTAATACCTCGGGCGACTAAACTCCGAGAGTTACTTTTACCGATGGAATTCAAAACCATATTCATTTTTCTTTTTTCTTTTTTTTTTCGAAATAATAATTTATAATAATAAACGAGAGAATACGTATATGTATATGCGGGAATGCGTCAAGAGGGAAATCGCGGGTTTTAATTTTTCAAAACCCTCTTTTCTGCTCCCTGGTGGTCGTCGTGCTGCATGGTAGGTGCCTAGTCCCACGGTATTGAAATTCCAAGGGAATTCCGAGTCAGTTAGCGAACAGAGAATTGGGGAATCCTTCCTTGACTGCAACCCCAAATCGACCGCTGATTTACGCGATGCATGCCTGGTCTAGTATGCATATATATACTATATTTATATACGCGTATGTGTATGTGTGTTAGGTAGTAAGGTACTAACGATAATTTAATGGCGACGTACTACACCCAGGCGCGACACAGCGGCTCGTTTTTCCACGATTTTACACAGCCTATATAGCCGCAGGGGGTTGCTTTCCTCTTTCTACTGGATATGAAGGTTTTTTTTTTTCTCTCCTCTTTCCCCGCGTATATATCTATCGCAGAATTCGTGAGATTCATCATTTCACTCAAAAACACCTTACCGTTTTTATACTTTATACGTACTTTTCAGAAATACAATTTATTTTGATCCTTGAACGAGGAAAAGTATAAACGTTGCGTGTCTCATACTTTCTAAAACGGGATAAAAACTCCGAAACATCGGTGCGAGATTCAGATTTTCAATTCTTATGTAATACGTATACCGTCAGAGAACATATTTTTATAATCATAAAAATGGTATAGTTTATAAAATTCTAGAAAATAATAATAATAATAATAAATATAACATCATATACGAAAAACGGAAGTAACGGCGTTGAATAAAGTTTCAAAGAAGAATAATATGAGAAACTAATTTTACTGAAAGACATTTAATTCCCGATTATACAAGGTGGGTAATTTATTCACCCGCGTAGGGTTCATCAAGGATAAAATCACGCGACGTCTATCCGTTAAATTAAACGATGGAGTTTAAAAACCGTAAGGGAAGGTGCAGACTAAGGGTGGCGTCTCGTGCTGGTATTTTGCTTACTTCTGGAGGAGTACGGTATACCTGAAGGAGTTCGTCACTGACGTATATATAGGGTCCTTGTTTAATTTTTTTTTTTTTTGCTTTTCGTTTTTTTTTTTTTTGCTTTTGCTTTTGCTTTTGCTTTCCCTGCGAGTGTGTGGTTTATGTCGCGTGATACGTAAAACAGGTGCGGGAAACGCTGCAGACTTCCGAGAAACGAAACAGCCCTGTTTCCAGGGCAACCCTCGTTATTCTGTTTAACGTATGTCCCGCACGAGGTAGGGTGGTGCCCTGCAGAACTCCCCCACATATACATACCTATGTATGAATGTGTGTGCAGGGTATAGGGTCCACAGGGTTGATGTAGGTATGTATGTACATACGTACAGGGTGAACAATTTAAATTTTTCAACCAATTATCTTTTCAACGCAAACGCCACCGCCAACGCTACTGCCACCGCACACCGTTTCGCTTACTATCATATATACCTATATACACGCTCAGAGAGATACGCGAAAATTGTTCAGACTATTTTTGCATGTTTCAGTAGCAGGGCAAAATATCATGACCTCGGCAGATTTAAATAAAAAACATCTCGTTTCCGCGTTATTAACTACCCAATTTTTTCTTCTCTTGTTTTTTTTTTCTTTTTTTTTTTTTTTTCATTTTTTCTCTCTTCTTTTTATCTCGTTACTTTATGCTGCTGTTTTTTTTTTTTTTTCTTTTTTCTTTTTTTTTCGTCCTTATAGTAACTTGCGGTACTTTTAAATTCTACCGGAAATTAGAACAGCTACATGAATTCGTTCCTTACATAGTATAGCATACGCGTATACTTGTGTTTATATATGTGATACTACGTGTTTATTTAAGCTAGATATTTTATCATCTTCATTCCGTTGAATCTTCCCTAAATGTTCATTAAAATTTAGTCATTTTCATCATTTTTATCTGAATAATTAAGAAATGAATAAAATTTCTTTTCTTCTTCACCTCCAAACCCTTTTTCTTTTTTCTACCCTATATCATATCATATCGTACGCATATTATAATGCAGCGTATACGTATGTGGTAAACGTAGGTACTGCGTTTACGTATACGTATATATAGGTATGTGAATACGTTACGCCTAGTTCCTTTACCGCGTATATAATTCAAACGCGCTACCGGTTTTCCTCAGTAATCTCACGTTTACCAGGCCTTCCTCGTTAATATTAAGCCACGGTGCAAGAAGTGCGGAAGTTTTTTACTCGACTACTTCAAGTGGTCCGGAATTCACCGGTATGCAAGCAGTAGTATAATACGTGTGTATGTGTGTGCTGGAACGAGCTGTAAGCTGTGAGCTGTGAGCTAGGAAACTTGGAAGCCTGGAAGCCCGGAAAGCTGGAAGGAAAAGGAGATGATATTCCTGGAGGAAATTTAGACACGGATACCTACTGGTATGCTAGTACTGCAGTTTTTCAGTTTTCAGTATAGAAAGAAAGAGAAAAAAGGAAAAAAAAAAAAGTGATATCGGATCTAGGAATAGACTCATGGTGCACCAGGGTTTGAGAAAAAAAAGCTAATACAGGGGTTGGAAATTGGCTGACTATGGAAGAGTATAGCGGCGAGTTGGCGAGTATATGTATGTATATCGGTATTATTATAGTTGCGTGCGAGGCCTTATTGATTCGCAAATTTCACGCACCGCAACCCACGCGTTTGCCTCAACTGAGGTTCAGCCAACCTCCTCCTCGTCCTCGTCCTCTTCTTCCTTCTGCTCGTTCTCCTCCTCCTCCTACTACTCGACCTCGGCGACCTCGGCGACCTCGGCGACCTCGCGCGACCTCCGCTTATATGTACTACCTTCCCCCCCAAAAACAAGTTGTTTGCAAAACCGTCGCAGGGTAACCTGCTGCAGAAACACGCGAGAAATGAGACGCGGTTTCCGTTTAAAAAAAAAAAAAAAAAAAAAACTAAAAAAAAAAAAACACCATACAAACCCCTTAATTAAATCAACTATTTTAACCTCTATGGTAATACCTACTACGGAATCAAACCGATCTACGATCTCATAGCTGTATATGACCGGAGGAGTTAGGTAGTAGAAAAATTTGTCACGTGGTATCGTCTTCTTGCAGTTTTCTATAGTTAGTTAATGTTCCCTTTATTTATTTCTGCGAGAGTTAGACATAGTTTATTTCTGTACATACGTATGTACAGTATATACATGGGTGTATATATTTTTTATAGAAATTAATTTCTCTCCCGTTTCATTACGTATAGTAGGTACACTGCGTAATTAAACACCGCAGCTATCCAGCTCTTATACTCTACGTCGTATAATGACTGGGGGGTAGTTTTTACGAGGGGGTAATGCTCGGTGTATGTCTGGCATGGCTGAATATCGAGTGGCAAGAAATTTGATCTGATGAAAAAAAAAAGAAAGAAGGGAAGTTCGTGTGTATGGTACACCTACCTACCCCTATACCCACCCGCTTCAGTATCCAACCGCTCATTGCTATACTTACGAGATTACCCTCTACCTGCACTAACACTTCTGCTCTTGCTATTCCTAGTGGTGATCATGGCGGGAGCGCCGTTGTTGTGAGGGTGAAAGTAACAATAGGAAAAACGCGAAGGGGAGAAGAGGAATAAAAAATTGAGAAGAGGTGGAGGTGGAGGTGGAGGTGGAGGTGGAGGTGGAGGTGGAGGTGGAAGTAGATGTAGAAGTAGAAGTGGAAGTGGATGTGGAAGTGGAAGTGGAAGAAGACGCTTTGAAGCTCGTTAGCAGTGCAGCGCACTTCGCCTGATGAAATATGAAGTGATATACGTAGAGGCATGTATACGAACCTACCAGCAACGGCGCACAGTGTCGTCGTACATTCCGACACTCGCAATGCCTGCCTGGTTGTTTGCTTGCCTTCAATTACGCTGAGAGTCGTTTTCTCTCTCGCCCTCCTCTGCTTCGTGAATTTTTTTTTTCTTATTTAAAAAACAATTTTTTTCTACATTTTTCGATTTGTTTTTTCCTTTTTTTTTTTTCGTTTTTCCAAAAGCAAGCATCGCAATGTGACGGACTGATTCATTTAAAATGATGATGAATGAAAAAGGATGAAATTAAATTGAATTAAATTAAAAAACAAGAAAATTTCATCAAATTAATTAACACACGTTTTTCGTTTTTCGTTTTTTTTTTTCTTTTCTATTCTCATTTCGCTATTAACACGAGGGTGCTGCTAATACTGCTGCAGCTAGAGATAGGCGTTCGTAATAAGCGGGTATCTATTCGATTATCTTTCTGCCACCTATAACCACCCTCAATACCGAATATGATTTATCGAGGCTGGGTTATATTAGTCGGTCAGCAAAACGAGCCAGTAGTACGAGTAAATGAGTCAGCCGACTCTCAGTGGTAGACAGTCGAGTCAGGTCAACCGCAAAAGTGTTCCACACGCTCGCTATTGCTCCTCTAGAACGAAGCTTGGTATTTCAAGCCTCTCTATTATTAGGCTAAAGTCTGGTTTTAGGGGAATTCAAAGCTGACAGAATCGACTCTCGGTTTGGTATTAGCCATCGTTTATAACCGTCGAGGTATATACACCAAGAAACAGGGTGAAATTCGGGAAAACCAAAACCCATTGATTTTTTATTTTCTTCAAATTTACAAATAAATATTATCCAAAGAAGGAAACGAAAAGCAGACTTTCATAGTCTCAAAGGATAACGTTCTCGGCGACAGTTTGTATCTCCGTTTGCGAACGAAGCTGCACGGAGCTGGAGGTACCATTTCCGGGCACCGGATACATCCCCAGTTTGCTTGAAACGCGTACCTACCTATCTAGGTATACCTACCTACTTCTCACCGAATAGTTTCAAGGACATAAAAGACCCGGGTTTTCACAAGTACTGTCATTTATATTCAAGGTACTTTCGGAGAAAATTTTTACACACATTTTTCAAAGCCAATCGACGAAGCGAATAAGAGAGAAACTATAGACGACGAAGTAGTAGAGATCGGCGTATGGTCAGCCGCTTCGTTTCTTATTCCGTGTCCATTTATCCTCCTTTTCCATATTTATTTATTTATTTATTTATTTGTTTGTTCGTTCAGTAATTGCAGACAATTTTACTAACCACACAGATGCATATATATATAAGACGTTCTGGAGAGAACAAAAAAAAAGAAAAACTTATACTTACGCGATATTTACCGAAAAGACTATCCGCTTAGCTTAACTAGCTTTACCACTCTGCGGACCCTTATAACAGTGCAAATATTTCCATCGTTGAGACAAAAAGTTTTCCAATTAAGATGGCGGTAAAAACATTCGGGGGTAGGCTTCAAATGACTTTGTATATTTGATCGCGTAAAGGATCTTCAATCAGCTGGGTGGCTGGGTTTCATAGTGAAAATTTTCGCTTTATTTATATCTGATGGAGGCAGGTGATGGAAATATTGTTTAACGAAACGAAACTAATTCTTAAGCTCGTGGAAATAATTAATAGAATATATATACTATATATATATATATATATTTACATAAATTTTGACCACCCTCTTGCTGCAGTGTCCAGACTGGGTAGATATAGGAATACGATGTTTAATCCTGAAAACGTGGCGAAAATTGACACCAGTTCGTTTCCTGTTTTAATTACGATTCTCGACAGAGATACGATACGATACGGTGCTAATTCATTGATTATATACACTTTCAAATATTGCTCGACCGCGTGAAGCCGCGTATATCGTTTCTGTCACGAATCACATATGATATATTATATACACGTTTCGGTATATACGCTATACGCGCTAGTAAAATTTATCCGTAATAATCTGCGACGAGTACTGAATTCGAAACATTCGTTTGCAAATATACAATTAAAAAGCCTGTTTGCCGATTCGACAAATTTGTATGAGGTTTTTTTTGTTTTTTTGTTTTTTTTTTCTCTATTTTTTGGTCAAAAATATGACTGATATTCGCAGGTAATGTATTCCCCATTTTATCATGTTCTTTAACGCTTCAAATTCCAAACTTTTCATTAGGTTTTCTTTTTCTGAATTCGTCGAACTGCGATGAAACTTGGGGAACATCATACGACCGAGTGAAAATGGAATAGCTGGTATGATTCGGTTCTTGTAGTATAGGTATGTACATATACCTATACCTATATACAGTACAATAACATTTCTCTACGCGGCGGATGTATTGGAAATCCGTTTTCACTTGGAAACAAACGAACGTACGGTCGATCGCTTCCCGAACAATGGTGCTTTAGACTATAGACCCCATAATCTATAGATATACTCAGAACTTGGCATCGAGAATAAGCTATTTCACCGCCGAGACACTACGGCTATATACTATAATACATCCTTGCCTTTCACGCAATCAAAAGCACCGTGGTAACTATCTCAAGATATATACAAAGGAATATCAATGCCACGTATAAACCGACGTCAAACCTGGCTCCCCCATGCAATATTACATAATATGGTGGAAATTAGTGTCCCCATTACTTGTTGGTTCATATTTTTGAAAAAAAAAAAACAAAAAAAAAAAAAATAAACTAAACTAATTATTCCGTTTGATCGCGAAAGCTCGTTTGCGATTTGTGGTAAATATGTAGATTGGTAGAACATGATAGGTCATTTTTGACTAAACGATCGAAATGTCGCGTCGTTTTTGATTGGGAATAAATTTCAGTGACACCCTGTGCCTTTACCTAAAGTCTAAATATTCATCTAGGGCCGGCTAAAGCTCTTGTCAATCCGTTTCCCTTGATTACATCCCCACCGTTTATGAACGTGCCGCATGGTACGGGGAAGATCTACAAATCCGTCTTAGAATCGGGGTGGTAAATTAGTTACAATCCGCTTCCCGCGGTTCTATATAACCCGAGCCTTAAACAATAACAATATTATCCCTTTCGGGGGACGGCAATTATTGTATACATAAATATACACGCAAATGTGTTATACAGACGCAAGAAAAAGTGTATAGGTATAGTGCAGTAAGTAATATTTCGAGAATGGTGTAATTCCTAATTAAATAAGTAAATTCAATTAATGATACTCACCAGACAAGGAGTAAAAACACGTAAACCTATTAGCAGACTGTTTGGTTGCTTTTTTCTTCTCTCTCTCTCTCTCTCTCTCTCTGCCTCTTTTTTCTTTTTCATTTTTTTCTCTCGTTTACCCGAAAACCCGATTCATTCATCCCGCGAAGTTCTAAATCGCACCTTCTAGCTACAGCGATGAATGCTTAGCGGGGGTGGTAAACGAGCGAATCTGGGCACGCGTATCGGTTTCAGTTTGTTGGCCAGATTGATCGACCAGTATTCTGTGACGGTGCGTCGGCCCGTGAAACTGGTGCGGTTTTGAGATAGGCTTAACGCGTGTATACCCTAAAACTGTGATTTTTTTTTGCCCCAGTCTACTACCACATCCAGACGTTAGACGTCAGTCGCTTCTCTCCCTTTCGTACTTTTTCGTATAAGGTGTAGGTGTATAATAAATATAGAAAATACTCGAGACGTGTAGATCCCGGGTATTTCTTTTCCCACTTAGTTAGACAGCTTTGCTGTATTCTGTTGGGGGAAAGAAAAAAATGAAAAGGATAAAAAAAAGAGAGGAAGAGGCGGGAAATCTGACCAGATTATCGACGCTTTTATAACATGCTTTCCGAACTAAAACGGCGCCGTTAGACGTCGAAGTTTAGAGCTTAGAGTAGGAAAGCTGCAGCTGCAGCATCCATCTGTCGTCAAAGTTCTGCTTCCCAATCCTTCGAAACAGGGTCCAAGTCTAAAGTCCTTACCTTGCCTCGCTTCGGCTCGTTCCTATAGTACCTTTATACCAAAGACGTAGAACTCCTCCTCGAGGCACTTTAGCCGATCGAATGACGATATAGCGCGGTAGTATAGTCCTAGGACCTAGAGTATCCAAGGCTTTGAGGACACCTAGGCCAACGGTCGCCTTATACCTACTTAAGGGATTTTTATATCACCGGAGTAACACGCCAACTCAGTTTTTTTTCCGCAACCCACTGCAGATTTTTCATGCACCTTTCACCATATACAACGGGGAGAAAATACCTGATTCATATTTTAAGATCAGGAATAGGTGAATGTACCTATATGTGGAAGTTATGGATGGACGAGATGCATATCGGTCTATAAAACTGAAAAAAATCTGTTACCACTAGTATATCTAGACATAATCCCGGATCCCAACATTCGTGAATGTAATCCAACTGGTATCTGAACTTTTATCAGAAACTGGAGTTTATTAGCACGAATAGCAGTCGTGTGGATAGCTTAAAGGGACACACGGAATGATTGTCGAGCTGTTTTAGCAGCTCGTAAATTTTTAATTTCGATCAAATAGGATCGGGGATCCGGATGACTATCCGGAAATAAATCGGTCGATTATCATCAGAGTAGGTAATAAAAATTGAATCATTTTCTAATTGGATGATTAGATTTTTTCGATAAGGGTGTTACAGCCGGTCAGGGTTGGGGTTAGGTTGTTTAATACCTGAATGACAAAGGGGTAAGGCAATCAATTGTTTTTTTTCTTCCGATTTATTTTTTATTTTTCTCTGATTTCCGACTGTTTCCCGTCCCGTAGGAATGAATGGTTTTTTATCTTTTCCCTTTTTTTCTTTCTTCCTTTCCTCCCTTGTGTGTTTTCACTCGATGAGCGCCGGTATTATCGCGGTTTTTCTCAACGGGGGTTCCCGGAGGCGATAATCGTGCCGCGTGACGTAACGCCCCCGTATCCCCCCCCGATCCTCTTTACGCCCGAATGCCAAACTCCATATACGTAGTACAGTCGAATAACAGTCGTATTCGAGCACAGTCTTCCTCTAAACGATAAACCCCTTGAACGCTCCTCAGGGAAATAAAGACTCAACGCCATATATACTGTATATATAAGTATAGCTGTATATACGTATATGGATACCCATATGCTATACCATACAGCTGACTCTGAGTCGAGACAGGACTCACGACGAGGGGCTAGTCCCACCCCATACGAGGAGTGCGAATCTCTTTGTTTCGCGTTTATTGCACAGGTAGAAATTGTGCTAAACCCTTAGTCCGACCCTCCGAACATATATAGGCCTTAGATACAGGTATATACGTAGGTATAGTATATACAAGGCCGTAAAATACGCGTTTGGAAATCCGGCTTCTCTGATTTTCCCGAATCGTTGAAAACCCCTTTTTCCCTTTTCTTTCAGATTTCATCCCTCGCGGGATACAATAAAACTGTAATTATAGATTTATCTCCATTTTCATAAAATACTATCAGGTACGCAATGGCTATTAGACTAATACGCAACAGAACCTAATAGTTGACCCCTCGACTACGGACTATAACGACGGTAAAAGTTTACGGCTAGTTAGTAGTTAGCAACACGCGAGTATAAGCATTTAGTACAGCCAGTATAGTAGCTCGAGGTTGGTTATCGTCAAAGTAGCTAAGTACAACGTAGAATTTTATTTTTCAACCCCAGCCAGAGATTAGTCCTGGCGTTAATATACACACGGTATTATATATTCTCGCATACGCAGAGAGATAATATTACCGGCAGATCAAGATTCGCGGCTCCAAGTACGAAGAAGAAGAAAAAGAAAAAAAAAAAGAAGAAGAATTCATTTTTTTCTATGTTTATAGATTTCCGCTAGATATATGTTTCAACTAGTAACGTGAAATGAAATTTCGGCAACCACCTAGCGACAAATGAGCTCGCTATACCTACCAGGTCCATCGTAGAGTTACGTTAATTTCGAATAGGGTTAATTATTGAAATAATATCTGTCGTAACTTTACCAAAGGATTACGTCCTGCACCGGAAGGTGCTATAATTCTATTAGGCCTTGTTTATTTTAACCCTGTTACCTGGATTCAGTCTTAATTAAGGTACGGACTTCAATTTGTTTTGGATCTTTCACCCCCAGACAGAATACACGTTCCATAGTCAACAAGCAAAATATACATAGATAAACGGCCGATGTTTAATTTCAAATAAGTATAAAATTCAAATAACGTATTATTAAATATTATCAAATTTTTAATCAAATCGTAGTAAATATATCTTCCTTATTGTTTCCGAAAGAAAATAATAAGAACGTTATAGAAGAATAAAAAAGTCACGTCGTCTTGTTAGTATTCGATAGCTGTATATAAAACAATAAATTGGTAAAACATCGTTAACGCGGTATCAGATAGACGCTTGGCGTCGAGACGTCGGGAACTCGGTGGGTGGAAGGTAGGAAAATTTTCTCTAGCTCGCTAAATCCGGAAGAAAATTTCCCAGAAGTCTTCTGGCTTGGCCGTAGTAGACTAGGATAACGGAAGGCGGATATGCGGTGGCTTTGCATGAGGATGTCACTGCAATTTCAAACCTGATTTTCTGCATTATATTCGATTCCTGTCCTAAACTGTATTACGCCGTTACTTTATTTTTACTCTGCATTTTACCTACTGTTTCCTATTATATAGAACCCACATACACGCGGTTAGACACTAACATGGCTTTGCTCTACTCGGATATCTCGTTAGCTGTGACGATACCCGAAAACTAAAACCACTGGAACCCATACCTATATAATTCGTGTGAAAAATGAAAAAAATAAAAAACAAAAAAACAGTCATAGGGGGAGTTTTTTTTTTCTTTTCGAAACTCGGACGTAACGTCGATTTTCTGCGTACAGAGAATGAAATTCTGATTGAGTTAGGCCGAAATGTACCGAAGGTGAAGAAAGGAAAATAAAAGGGAGAGGAAAAAGAAAAAGAGAAAAAAGTGAATAAGAAACAATTTGGTGAAAATTTATTATTCAGAATTGTTTATTCCTATCGCGTAAGGGTAGTTTTATTATATTGAATTGGGTGTAGAAGTCTAACGATAAATAAGTACGTATATACCGTGGAGCTGGTATCTAAGATAAACTGTATAAACTACATTTGTATGTACATATATATTCGGTAATAATTGGCATTGCCCAGAAAAGCCACGATCTGTGTCGTGTCGAGGAGATATAACAATTTAAGAAACGTCGTTCGCGATATCAGATAGACGGTTGGCGTCGCGACGTCGGCATCGAATAAGAGCCGAAGGCAGAACTAAATCCCTCTTGAATTTCAACAGACAGCGACTTGCTGCTCGAAACTAGGTATGTAGCTTTCTATATACCTATGCATGTATAAATACATCTACGTAGGTATATATACTTTATAGTTACAGGTACGCGTGAGGAACAAAACCTACAAGCTTAACCCTAGTAGGTAGAGTAGGACGCCATTGTGGAACGCCTGAGTTGTCAATTGCCAACATACAACAGCTTTCAGGCCATGTTTACCGCGCCTTTGATCTTTTACCCACAAATTACACCTGCCGTATTCTATGTTCAACTAAAACCACAACGTGATACCCTTACCTCACTTTATAGTCGTCCATTTATCAGCCGACTTTGTGCCTCATTAGAAACCATTAATAAATTGTTTTTACCTCAACCCTCTTTTTTTCCTTTCTTTTTTTCCTCCACAATCATATTTTTCGACCCCATAGGTAAGGGTGAAGCTTTTTCGTCACTCCATGAAAAATTGAACCCAATGTTTAAATTCCGTGCGTTGATGCGTGCGATTTGCGGCTCGCCAAACGCGAGTTTGCACATTCTTGTTTCGTTCTTTTTACCCCTGTCTCTATTTTTTTTTTCTTTTTTTTTTTCGACTTTTACAACTGTTTCGGCAAACAGACTGCCGCGCTCGGTGTTATTCATGAAACTAACGAGCGAGCATATCGCTTAACGTATTCTCTTTCATTTCTATTCCCACAATCCCTTCTCTCATCTCTCCACACCACACACGTCTTTACTTTGTTTTTTTTTTAAACACACACATTGCGCCTATATTATACCTCTTTTCATTAACTTCTTTATTCTTACCTAGCCAAATGAAGTGGGTGGCCGTTTTTTCTATTTTTTACTTTCTCTTTTTTTTTTGTGGAATCAGTAATAAAAGAAATTCAGTCTTTATCCCAGTTCTTAAGTCTCTTATATCATATTATCTCGCATTAGATAAACGACTGTAAGAATCAGGTAAATAAATCTATAGTTACCTCGATCCTTCTTAACCCATTCGTATCGATTATTCAGGGGCGAGTAAACGATCGAATAGATAAACGGGGCGTTTTACGATTAGTCAAAATAGCCATTACGGACTCTACACGCGATCTATTAATTTCATATACATGTAGTATAATATACGTGCAGTTAAAGTTGCAGATGACGTCGTTCTCTAATTTATTATAACTATATATATATATATATATATATACAGGTGTAAAATTCTATTTCGAAAATAAACGCGTTTTTCATTCATTTTCTCTTCACATTTTTTTTTTGTTTTTTGTTTTTTGTTTTCCCATCGACATAGGGAAAAAAAATGTTAAGTCATGGAAAAAGCTCTCCAATATTACAGCGGTGTATGGTTATCGGCGATTCATTTTCCACCCGAGATAGTTTATTCTTAGTATTCTTGATCACAACCCTCAAGGTTTTAATAAGCTATCCGTTGAGGTTGAAAGCCCCGAAGCCACAAAGCCTGTACATGTATAATATGAGAAAGCCAGGAAGCCCGCTCGGTCAAACATTTGCAGACAGCCACAGTCCGCTTTGATTTCACCACGATTTCACTCGGGGTTATCCAGACTGCGTCATACGACGACGACCAACTAGTAACTACGAACATACTTCGCGTATGCAGTTTAAATTTTTCAAGAAAATTATTATGTTCTCAATACATTCGATTGATGAAATTTTTATCGTATCAAATCTTCGAACCTATAATCTCACATCTACTGATCGTTGGATTGTACAGAATAAAATGAAAGAAAAGATCAACCACTTAGCTCGTCAGTACCTAATTTATAATAATTATCATCCTTGGAAATTGGACTAGTAGGATTATACTACAGTAGACAGAAAACGAACGATAAAATAGCCGAGTGATCGCGGAGTATATTTAATTGCTCATAAGTCATAAAATATTAATTGCAATTAGCAGAAGGACTAATGGTCATCCCACTACACATCCACCCACTAGATGGATGTAGAGCAAATTGATAATGAAATTAGTTATAAATTCGATGTGTGAAATTGAAGTTAGACGTCGTATGTATCTTTAGGAAGATATATAGTCAAATCGTAATGTATTTAAACCCTGCAAGTACAGCTGTAAAGATCAGGATCACCCTTGTATATATAATACAAACAGGTATCCCGAAATCGGTGTAGATATTTACACGGTGATCTGTCCCTTGGTGATACCGATGCGTGACGTGGCATGCGGTCTTTCTTACCGGGTTTATTTCAGGCGACTAAAGTCTCGCCGAGCTTTAACCCTTTCGAAAGTTTGAAATATTAAAGAACTTTCCACGCAAACCCACCACCGTATATGGTTCGGGAAACGATCGCACCACGTAGCTGTATTATGAACATACATATAAATACTCGCACATATGTACGTATTATGTATACATGGGTGAGTATATACTGCAGCATAAACTCTTATTTACTTGGCTTTGTATACTGTGCTAGAATGTCGCGATTGTGCCCCGCGACGACTTTCGAAGATGATGATTTTTCGCCACACTCCTGCAGATATTTTTCAACGAAAATTCTTACCAACTTTTACCAAGACCTTATACTCCCGACAAAGGGTTTACACGAACGGTATTAGAGTGAAGCAATATTTTCCAAAGGCAGGTACACACACACATATTTAATTTAATACACATAACATATCCCAGACGTGTTTTATACCCAATCCAAAGTTAAAACTACACTGAAAAGAACAGATATAGAAATGTTTACGCCAGAAGCCGAAACGTGATTCATAAAATTGATCACCGTCGAAATATCGGGGTTCAATTGCTTGTGCAGCCTCGTTACTTTCTTCGTTAACGTATAATGTGAGTTCTTATTCGAAAGTGTAGACACGGGTGTGTATGTGTATATCTATAAAGAGAATGAATGATTTTCTTGGCAACGAGTATAAGGAGAATGGTATATGCTATATGGTATACGTAGACAGAACTTTTCAGTCTAGTTTATAGTTCATAAGGACTCTGCATTCTCCGTATAATACTTTGATTTTCTCTTCATGCAATAATATGTTCCCTACTATACGTTTTTTCAACATCGTGTAGAATTCATCGATTTACGCACTATGTATTATAGAGATATAAGTATATGATTTTTCGGCAATGCCAATTCCACTTTGTTAATTGACTGATAAAACAACCCGATTACCTTCGATAGAAGAAGAAAAAATCTGATCGATTATACCTACCGGTGATTGGTGAATTTTTTTTTTTTTTTTTTTCCAGACTTCGCAACACTTGCTATTAATCAACAAAGTAAGAAATTAGGTATAGACCGCACAGAAGTTATACCATCAGGCACAGTTCACCGAGAACTTGTCATAATCTTCAATTGCAGTTGGATATATGATCACTCTTACTCAGCTATCAATCTTTTTGTTCCTGACACATGACCCGCTGCTGTGATAACCTTTTTATCTTGTTTTTCGTCGTCCCGGTTAAATTCGAGCTTTGCCCGATGGTTTTATGTACACTTGGTGTCGAATGAACGTCGCATACGTCAACCAGAGTATTTATAAAAGATTTGCACAGCTTCGTACATACAGTTACTTAAATTGATAATATCATACGCCGAGGATCGGTGTGCCAGTATTTATTTCGTCCCAGAGAAAATCCTCTCCAAAAAAACAACAAAAAAATAAAAGAACTAGGGAGAAAGACGTATATACCTACAAACGTAAGACGAGTTCTGTTCCTAACGAGCACAGCTCCTGCCGATATATTATACATATATCTGGGGGGTAAGCTACCCCTAGTAGAAATATCCACTTTCGTAAAATAACGGAGGATCACCACTGCACGGAATATGTATGGATCAGAGGAATCTTATTCTTACCATACTCGCAGGGGCTCTTTGTATCGTCTCATGCTTTGCTAGTGCCTTTTCGTGCTTACTAACAGTCATTTCTGATCGGGATATTCCACATATACATACCTACCTACCTGAATAGAAGAGGCAGCTATTCAAGCTGTATCGATTTCACGTACTTTATACTTATAGTCAAGCTACAGCTTTTTTTTTTCCGGCACGTCTCTCTACAGCACCCAGCGCGAGCGCGAGCGTGAGCGAAGGGAGGATGGGGATGATGGAAAGGAGGAAAAAAAGGATCTCTCGTAACTTAATCTCGACGATTTTTAAGATGATAATATACATACTTTCTTAGGATTTTTCTTATCCACCTCCCCTCTTGTCCTTCCTATCCTTTTTTTTTTTTATAATACGTATCAAGCTTTCCCAGGACGTCTTGGTATCGCGAAATCTCAATGTTTAGGTTTCTGTATAAAATGGATTATACGGCCTGCAGCCATTCCTCAAAAGCTCCGCGACCTCTATTCATTGTCGAAATGAAACTGGGGGCACGTAAGTTACGTGGCACAAAAGTAGTAGGAATTTTAAAATCCTCGTGACGTTTCGGTCCTTATTTCTTTCTGACGTCAATTTCCGACACTTTTCATTACCCCAGCTCTGATTTCTTTTTTTTTCTTTTTTTCCTACCCCCCGCTGTTGAAGTACGCCTGCCGCGCTTTGACGCTCTAAATCTGTTTCATTCAAATCTGAATCCATCAGGGTTTTATATTTTCAATCATTCCTGGAAATCCTGTTATTCATTCCGTAATCGTTAGAAAAATTGGTATCGTTGTATTATAACGGATCTTTGAAAGTGAAAACGATTAACGATCGATGCGTCAATTGAAATTTCTCGAGTAACTTAATCCCCGCATTTTCTTTAATCGATATGAAATGAAAAAAAAAAAATCTAAGATAAGAAATGAACTACATTTCAGATGTAACATCGACAAAGTTTAACTATGTCAAGGGTGTAATATAGCGAGATAATTTCTAGAGCAATTAGCGTTAATTGTTGGCTGAGAATTAAGTGTTAATCACTGGTTTTACTGCATCCGGGTATAATTATTTCATAGAATCGTCGAGGGCGATCTTTTGATCACATTTCCCATTTCCCTTCTCCCATCTCTCTCTCTCTCTCTCTCTCTCTTAAAGAAGATTCTTCGATAATTTCTAAACGAATTGCTAATTGGTTTAAAAAGGCAACCAGCGATAGTCGAATTACACGACGGTACCCTGCCATCCGGGCTACCCCTAATTGGTGTTCCTTTAAAGTTCAGGCCAACTCTCCCATCTCACGCCTCTTATTGCCTTGCTTCTCTCCTCTCCTATTCTATTCTCTTCTCTTTTTCTCTTCCCTGTGCACCATCGAGTAGGTACCTACTCTGGCCCAAGATCGCGGGTGTGCTCAATCTTTCATCGAAATATATCGAGGGAAAGAAGGGTCGACCATGTGACGTCGACCGAAATAGAAACTCAGATCCGTTACAACCCCCATGCCGGTATTCTCCCTGTTATTTATGCCCTTTTTCCTTCTTTTTTTTTTCATCTTCTATCACCCCCGCAGCAGTTTTTGGCTTCTAAAAACGATAAAGAATAAATAGACAAAAGGACGAAAGTTCAAACTTGGTTTTTTTTTTTTTTTTATTCTGTTATTATTATTGTTTTTTTTGCACCCTTGTTCATGGCTATACATAATAATGGCTATAGATTTTTGCCGGGTAAGGCATATAGGTTGTGATACATAAACTTGGGCAAAGCGATTATATATTTCTACCCCATATCTCTTCGTCGCCGGTAATAATAATGATTAATCTGACGGTTCGAGGTTTGCTTTTAGCAGTACCGTTTCTAACTTACCACTCATGGTTTATGGTAAACGTAGGTAGGGTACGTATAAGGTATAAGGTATAAGGTATAAGGTATAAGGTATAAGGGTAGGTACTACCTACCCGCGTTCGTTGAAAAGCATTTGTTGGCCTAAGCTAAAGTTTGCGTGACCCAAGCACGTTGAATAGACCCTCTCGAACCCAGGCATCGCTTGTAGAGCAAATACTTTTAACAAGACGGTATTCTATTTAACAAAATAACCCACCTATTTATATACCATACCCACATACATATGTACAAGGATCAAGGATAATTCCACTTCAATACACCTATAGTACAGTTATAGGTGATTTATCTCATCTTATCAGCTGATTATTCGATAATTATTATGGGTATAAGATGATTTCATTTTTCCCTGCGCCTGCAGATCATCAATATTATACTATTGAGTTGGTTTTTGGCGGGTAAAAAACGAAAAAAAAAAAAAAAATTCTCATTCTTTGAGGGTATTCCGACAAAGTAATAAAACGAACGTGTCCTCGGGGTCGTGTGGTGAACAGAAAAAACTTATATCAGGCCTGAATATGTCTCGTCTCGTCTCTTTGAAAGTTTGAAATAAAAGTTTTCGCCCGATCATCTCTCCCCTCAGTTTCACCTCTCCATGTATCTTTTCTTCGGTTTTTTTATTCCTTATTTTGTTTTTTTGTTTTTTCGTTTTTTTTTTATCTTCTTTGTCGCAGCTTTGTTCATCGCTGGTTTGTGCAGGCATCGAGCCAGCTCCGCGTTTGTAACGTTGAACACTTTGAGCCTCCTTTTTTTCTATTTCATTTTTATTTTTATTTTTATTTTTTTTCAATAATAATAACGATAGCAATAAAGAGAAAAATGAGAATAAAAATGAAGAAAAAAAAGGAACACGAAACCGGGGAGAAAAAGAATTTTTAGTTTCAAACGGATCGATCCATCAACTTTCTACCTAAGTGGGCTGCCCGGGGCGTCGTATTAAAACGACGTTAACTCAAGCCAGCGCAAATACCGCGGTAGGTGGGCTCGGTTCCAGATCCTTTTCAAATTTTCTTTAATTCCCCCGTCATAATTTTACTCCACAGCTCCGAAATTATGAACTCTGTTTCGCATTCATAATTTCATACCCCACCATCCCCCCACACACACACGCACACACGTGTAGAATATATACCTATACGTAAAGCTTAACTTTATTTCCGTTCGCTGTATAAATACCGAACGCAAACTGCGGTAAAAGTTTCAAAATCTGGGCATAGGTCACGTATGTAATATCGAAACTAAACCGGAAACCTACGTGAGACCCGATTGGGGTGGCGTGTATTCAGGTTGAAAAATATTCTCGTTGATCCTAAACGCTCACTTATCCCTACTCGGGAATCGTTGCTTAAGAAAATCGTGTACTTCCTGAGCAAACTGTGGTATATATAAGTATATATATATATATGGGTGAATGGCGGATAGCAGAAACCCACACGGGATAAAAAGAAGAAAAAGAAAAGGGTCAGAAATATTTATCCTCAAAAAGAAAAAAAAAATATATATATATAGCATATAACTTGGCGAGTTTTTTTTTTTTTTTTTTTTGTTTATAAATCGAAAATAACCCCCGAGGACTTTCCATCATCGTCCATAAACTCGATTTACCCATCGAATCAAGGCCTGAGCTCCATAGCTTGAGCTATAAACGCTGACAATTTATCAACCGGACAAACTCCAGTCTCTCTCTCTCTCTCTCTCTCTCTCTCCTCTGCTCGCGCGCACTTAGCCCCACACAAAGTGTTGGTCAATAAACGGGACTGCTATCCGCGTTCTACGTTATCCCCATACCAAAATACTCGAAATGAGTATTGCACAGGGTAGGTAGTAGAGTATAAGGTAGTTTCTGATTATCACCCTTGCCCATTTATAATGTAACGTATATACCTACCAGTTACCACGCATACGTATATCCCATTTGGAAAAGTCGTTCGTTTCGATTTTATAGTCGAGAGAAAGAGAGATGTAGAGAGAGAGAGAGAGAGAGAGAGAGAGAGAGAGAGAGAGAGAGAGAGAGAGAGAGTGAGTGAGTGAAAAAAGAAGAAAAAAAGATTGGGAAAGTTTGCCAAGTTATGATCGGTGTAGATTTTCACGAGTCGTTTATAAATCTGTTTAAAATCAGGAAACACCCCTGAATCTGTCACCCTGTACACCCGGACTGGGGGTAGCAATCCTATCTCGACGCGGAGATTACGATCGTTATATCATTCTGGTGTTTTTGTTTGTTTTATCTTAGATTATTATTACAGTGTCGCGTATATATAATAGGCGTAAGAGAGAGGAAGAGAGAGAGAGAGAGAGAGAGGGAGATATTGTCTTGATAAAATAATAGTGATTGTGAGGTTTGTCTTGTGCAAAGCATGGCTATTATAAGAACAACAATACACAGCTAGTCTTCAGTGAGTCGTTATAAATGAGAAATGAGCGAAGGGTGAAACTTGCCAGGGTGGTATGGCAGTAGGAAACGGGATAGCATAAAACTCACTGTATCTGGGGCGGGTAAGGTGGTACACGGTCGTCCGGAGGCTGAAGTCTCGGTTGTGGAAGACTCTCAGCGGGCGCTAACCCTCTACGGGTAGAATTTTCCGGGGGTGCGTCATTCCTCCAGGACTTTGACAGTCCGTGACCCAGTCCTATATCTTCGATATTGAATCTATATGTATATATATATATATATATATATATATATATATGTATATTTATTTTTATTTACCGTATTCAGAAGAAATTTATCAAAGTTATATTTATTACGAAACTAAATGAAATTGTATATCTGCACACTTTCACGCACAGCACCCTTCACTTTTTTTTCTTTTTTTTTTTTCCCTATAATATATAATTATATCCTTCGTATTATTTCAAAAACAAAATTTACTATAGCTTTATCGTCGCAGTATTTTGACGATAAAGAATTCTAGAAGAAAAGTATTAGCATCCGCACCGATAACACTTCTCTTATCAACAAGTTTTTTTTCTTTTTTTTTTTTTTACCTTTTTACTCTTTCACTTTTTATCCCTCTTATTCTTATTCTTATTCTTATTCTTATTCTTATTCTTATTCTTATTCTTATTCTTCCTTTTTCTAAAACACTTTATTTCTCCTCACTCTCGTTTCACTACGCTTTAAAAACAACCCCGCTTTCAACGATTCTCAATCATTTACGTCTCATCCCTTCGAAGATAAGGTCCCAGGCACGTAGACAGCATCCGCCGAACTGTCGAATCGGGGGATTATACTCAACACGTAACGTTCACTTCATATTAAGTTTTAGGGGTAGTTAGGTACTCGTGGATTACCATTGTATATCTGCATATTCTTTTTATTAATAATATTATTATTATTATTATTATTATTTATTAATATTGTTATTATTATTATTGCTGTAATTTCATTAGTCTCTTAAAAATTGTTTGTTTTCTTTCCTCCCTCTTTTGCCCCTTGTTTTTTTTTTTTCTTTTTTTGTTCTTCGGATCAAAAGGGCTTCAAGGAATCCCTAATTATTATTTTTCTATTCAATCAGTTTTAAGGGATTATTATCATCCATATATACATAGATATAATTATTATTATATTTTTTTTTTGTTGTTGTTTTTTCTCCCCGCAAAATCGCGATAGATAACGAAAGTTTAGCCACACGTAAACCTTGGCCGGCACCCTTCACCAAGATACACAGGTTCCTGTCCTCGCGAAGGCTTAGCTTCGTTTCTTCGCTCTACCTTAGTCCTCTCTCTCGCACAGGCGCGGGCGTCCCGATGTACAGATGTAGTGGGGGTGGAGGTGGCGCAAGCGTTCCGGCGCACCCCCGACGCATTGATTCCTGAAATCCGCGCAGACCAGCCTCCATCGAGAACGGTACGCTGCTGCCGCTGCTAGCGGCAAGCCCCAGGTCCTATTTGTCCCGTCCCGGACTTTGACACCCGGAAAATTCTCCCTTTACAGAATCATGAGGAGATACGATATGTCCTTCTTACGTGATCTGCATGTATATCTATATGTATATTTATTTTTATATATGTATACATATACATATCCATTATATACCTATATATGCGTATTTATGACCTAAGGACAAACGTAGTATGATTTTTTTTTTTTTTCTTCTAATTAATAGCATCGATATGAGGATCGTTCCGCGGTTGATTGATCATCGTTTTATTAATTTTCATTATGTATTGTTTTTTTTTTCTTCATTTTTCATTTTTCATATTAATTTAAAAAATTTTTTTTTCTTCTTGTTTGTTTTATTTTTTGTCTTTGTCGAGGAATTTCAACGTTTGCCACATTTTTTCACCCCATCAACGTCACCACCACCACCACCACTACCACCACCCCATGTACCCCTACCCCAACCCTCTTTTTAATTACTGTAAAGTATTTTCACAAGTAAATTAGATTTCCCAGGCTTATATATAGGCATATATATATATATATATATATATATATATATACACATACTATATTCGAATGTATTTATTTATATATATCTACTACTATATGTCGGTATATGGAGTCAGGCGTGGCGTAGAATTTTCCGCATCGTACTACTGTTATACATGGTGGTAAACGCGCGTTAGCAAAATATATTATTCTATATATATATATATATATATATATATATATATATCTATCTAAACGGAAGAAAATTCAATTAGATTTTCTACCAAGGGATGAGAAATGGGCGTGATTGCTCTACGGAATTGAATTACATTTTATTCCTCCTTTTTTTTTTCTAGATATCTATATATGGTATATAATATATACTATATATATGCTAAGAAAAAGGGAAATAAAATAATAATAATAATAATAATAATAATAATTCATAACTATACAGAAAGAATTGTAACATATTTTGCGATTTTAGTATAATAATCCTTAAAACACCTTATATTTTAATTTTTGCCAATATTATACCTATAATATAGGTATATAACTTGTAGTAAATAATATACGTATATAGGATTGTTTTTTCTGTTATTTATACAAACAGTTCGAGACTTATACCTATATAGTAAACAGGAATACGGAAAAATGTGTATTTTTATTAATTTTCTTTTTTTTTTTTTTTTTTTTTCTCAAATTTTTTGACCATCTGATTAATATCGGAGACTGCCCAATTTCACGAAAGCTTTATAGTGTCCGAAGCTATGATACACAGATTTTTATACCCATATCCAGTCGATTCAGCTGACTGAGTAAATGAGTTTCAGAATTGTCGGCAGAAATAAAAATGAATAAAAAGCAAAAATAAAAAACAAAAAAAACGTAATAAGTAAATTGGAAAAAGTCGAATAACGCCCACCTCAACAATCCGCATATACGTATAGATAGAGGTATATATGGTATAAGGTACTAATATTCATTGCGGGTTTTAAATTGAAAATATAAATTGTGGAGAGAAAAAAAAAAAAAAAAAAAAAGAAAAGAAAAAAAAAAACTGTTCCCTGTAAAGATCGTGAAGTATGTGTAATAATTGACAAAGGTAGGAGAAAAATAAAGCAAAAAAAAAAAACAGAAACAGGAAAAAAAAAAAGAAGAACGAAAAAAACAACTCCTGTTCATTTTGGTTTAGATTTATAAAAATAATAATAAACTGTCCCTTTGAGGATAAAAATCAGCGGTTCAAATAACCGCGCACGAGGTAATTAAAAACGGTCAATTATGGGGTACATAAAAAGAGAAAGAAAAAAAGAAAAAATAAAAAAAAAAACTAGATGGGGTACCGATTCGTCGAATTTTAAACGAACTTTAGTGTCGAACTACGAGCGCCATCGATCGCCCGGGTAACTTTGACGCAGAATTGTTGTTATCCAGGAGGGTGTTGTGCCGATGGGGATCGTAATTTGGTAGTTACGGGTTAATTACCTCATATATTTTCGCCATATATACTCGAAACGATAACTGTATCTACGTCAGTGGTAGCTATAAACGTATTGCGTTAACGTGGCTATGTATACTCTACATGAATATATACATATGTATATAATGTCGATATGTACTACATTTTATTACCTAATTACTTTCATTTTCCCACATATATCCCATTTCTTTAAATACATTTAATTAATTATACATTTTTCATTTTTTCATTATTATTTTCTATATTATAGGGGAAAATCGATTGCGATCTATAAAAGGTATACGCGTATTCCGTGAGAGGGTGGTTATTCGTATCGTAGTGACGTCGATGTATTCCTATCTACTAACTCCGCGAGGGTCTCGTGCCTGCGCTCTGTTTGGTGAAGACCGTGAAGACTAACGAGTTGCTTCTGGCTCCTTGAACATGTGACGCATTGCTATCGTTCCCTGACGCGTCGGCCCGGTAAAGAAATACTCGTGGTTAGATCCTGCGGGGTGGTCTGAAGACGTCCTGAAGGCTCGGGATCTTCCACCTTGGCGTGAAATTAGAACGCGGCGTTAATCGCCCAGGCCCTAGTTGGACAATTACGAGCGATCGCTAGACTCTCATCTACCCTTCTCTTACAGCTTCGTCTCTTGCCCTCCGTACCACCACGGGCACCTACCCTCCCTGGCATTTCAATTATGCGTACCTCGCCCATTGTCCCTTGCGGCTGGGCTTGCAGAACGACGCCGTTCGAGGCACTCGCCTGCACTTTCGTAATTGACGTAGAACCACCCCCCTAGCACCAGGTCCTGAACCGGGTTGTGGGTATTAAAAAACATATTTCTCGTTATGAAGACTAAGAAATTCTTTCGTCTTATTTAGCATTTTTCTTTTCCTTTTTTCCTCAATTTATCCTTTATTCTTTGTTACTTTAGAAAATTTATAAATAATAAACGATTAATCGGCGAAAGATTCGCTGAATAATGCAAACAGCGGGATTTCACTGCGCGGTTGTTTGTATATTTTTGTATAATTAGGTGAATCTATAAAGCCTGTACTTACGATCGTTAAATTTGAAGAAGGTGTTTTCTTTGTTTAGCGTATAAGAGGAACAATATAACCCCGCAGTCTATTGCCGCGAGGTATAAAACCTATAGGGGTTGGTGAGGTTTTGTTATAAAAAATTATGAAAATATAACATAGCTATATAGAACGTGAGACTAGAAGGTGAAAAGTATTATAAATATACGTTTAACAAAGGGGCAGTTTGTTTCTGATGGTCTGTGCTAAGGAAAACTTGCGAGGGCGAAACGAAAGGAATTTTATTTTCAATTAGAGACCATTCGGGCGAACCGACTGCCTTTTTGCAAATTGATAGAAACTGGTAGAAATGAAAAAAATAAAAAGACAAAAAGGAAGAAGAGGAGAGAATGAGAGGGTGAGAGGGAGAGAATAAAAAAAGAAAATTTCTTCGAACTTTGAAGAGAGTCGAACTATGTCGTTTTCGGAAATGAGGGTGAGAATGAAATCTGGGCTAAGAACAGTAAAAACCCATTGTCAAGGTAAAACGTAATTAACACGTGCCATTGGCGGGCGTCGTCGTGCAGAACGTAGTCGGGGAGCAAGTTAGGTTGCGCTCTGAATTTAATAAGGTTATTAGACAGGAGTAAAAAAATAGGAAAAGAAAAAGGAAAGAAAAAAAAGTGAAAGAGAAAAAAAAGAAAAAACTTCTCGTAATATTATGAAATGCGTGTCTCGTTCGGGGGCTCCTCAACTTTTATCTCAAAACATTCTTTGATCCGATGCATACTTAACGAGGTACGCTTATTAATAGTTCATATCTCTCGAGTACCCTGAAAAATCTGATTAAAATCGAAGGGAGCTCTCTTTCTCTCTCGAGAGAGAGAAAAAAACTCGGACGAAAATTCAGACTTGTTTAATGTTCGTTTTCCTCTTTTTTTTTTCTTCAATTTATTCATTTTCATGTATCTATGCAACGCAAGTATCGTCGCGTTTTATATTATATTAAAAACGTAAAATTTGTAAAAAAAAAAAAAAAAAAAAACACGTGTCAAAATATTGTAAATATGTAAAAGTAAAGAGATTTGACGAGGTTTTAACTAGCTTCCGATATGGTATATCTACGTATACATACGTAGAAAGTTTCTGATAAATTTTAGTCACGAAGTAGCGCCAGTTTCTCACGTTGGCGTCGTTAAGTGTTGAATATTTTTTCCCATCGTCATAATACCGCCTTTTGTAGTCGGGGGTTTGTTCAGCGGCCCTGACCTGGCGCACGACTTCGGGTAGCTAGGGGTTGTTTGTACCCCGTATAGTATAGGTCTGGAAGGATGAAAGAGGTTTAGATTTTCGTCCTCGGTAGTGTAAGTTGAGGTAAGGTGAGAGGGACTTTACCTATACGTATGTATATATAGGAGGTTTTAAAACCGCGATAAAAGAAAGAAATTCCGCGGATCCAAACAAGCCAGAGAGTTGAATAATTACTGGGGACGTCTGGGAGCTCGTTGCGGTGTCGTTATAAGGTCTGCGTTAAGGTTTTATTTCACTCTCCTTTTTAACAGGAATTTTAAACGAGTCGAAATGCCAGAGAATTTCCCGCTATATGCTACTCCTCCAAGCTTTTCGTTTCTAATTTTTATACGCTGCAAATGAGTACAGAGACTTAGATATATCACTGCAGGAACTAGATGAGAGATATTCAAAATTCATTCAATCAGCAGTAAAAACAATAAGGTCACAATTTTTCGATAGACACTTTCTCCGTGCCCCAATATCTCTGTGGGACTTTCAAGCAATGCACACGTTCTTATCGATCGGCAAAAAGGAAGTAGAGATGTGCAAACCGGAAGAGAAATCGCGTGTTAATATCCAGCGAATATATGTTCTTAGAGAAAGAAGATATTTTCCTTTTCCTTTATTCTAAGGATTCTAGAATTTTTATCAAACATTTGATCGCTTCGAATAATTTCCGTATCAATTGAGTAGCTAGAAAAAAAAATTTCCAGCTAGTATATCACCTTTATACTATATGCGTATATATGCAATAAGGGAAACTGATCAAACTTCTGGAAACTTCATAAGAAAATTGGAGAAAACCCGAGGCGATTTCAAACCCCGCTGCAGCTTGACCCGATTGAGAAACTCGCGTTGTTCGTATTATTTTTAGTTTGCTCCTTATTCGAACGGCCTTGAACGAGAACGAGGGTGTGCAGCGCACAAGGGTGGACGAACGTGGGCAGGAATACCCACATGAATATTTATTTCTGCCTTAAGATCAACGTCGCATATACGTATAGTATTTGTTGGTTATTAAAAAAATTCTATGTTTATACCGACGCGTGTATCAGTTGAAAAAATTTAACCTAAAAATATCCAGAAGTATGAGGTGACCCGAGGCCAACCATAAATCCTTTGAAAAACCGGATCCCGCAAAGGACACGGCTGCTAAATCTATATTAAAAATATAACTTAATCCCGTTTCACTCGGTGGCTGAGCTCTTGGCTTGCTGTGCCCTATACACTCAACTCTACTCCCAGCTTTAACCCATGTGAGCTGCTCCAGAAATTACGCAAAAACGGAGCTCTGATCCTCCCAAAGGACCGGATCCATGCCCTACAGTCACTCAACGCTTTAGGCCCTTAGGCGCGACGTGACGTACGGACGCAAAAACCAACTCAAGGTCTGACCTAACGCCGCTTTGACTACTTCGCTCCAACATCTCCATACTCACTCCCGATTTCCGACGGATTTAGGTACCTTTAACGTACATACAAAGTCTCAAGCACCGAATACAGGATTCAGTTTTTTTATTAAATATTTCTCATAAATTTGAAACCTCCGAGTTTCCATACGGAATCATCCACACGTCGATTTATTCTCAATTTGGATATTATTTTACTGAGTTTTACTGAAAATTACAAAATTTCCAACATTTTTAGCGGTCAGAATGATTTTTTTCTGTTTTCTCTCTCTCTCTCTTTTTTGCCAATGGAAAAGCACGGAGTTAATTTCTCAGCACCGGGCTGACTTCGTTAGCCTTTCAGAACGGTCGGCGTCTACCTTAGATGACCGTTGTGTAGGCTGTGAGAAGGTAAAAAATAATTAACTCATAAAATACCGGATTCTGTTTGATCTATAGAATATGCTTGATAAAGCTATTAAAAACGAGGTAATCCTGTCAGAGATACTTGGCGGTACAGTTCGGCTTACGCGTTTGGTATCTATATACTCTACCCAGAGGGTACATTTACTCGTTGGCTAATCCACCCGCGCCTTTCCCTTGGCGCGAAAGCAATTAAAAGACCGGATAATCCCGGGAAGATTTCGTCGTGACGTCTGAGATCCAACAGTCTTTGAATCCTCTTCTTAATACGTATACGTATATCTTATAGCTTCCGATCTTCGCGCTTTAAACTTACGTCAAATATTCAATCCGCTTGATAATTCGACCCCGTGAATTTCGCGTATAATTTTCAAGGGAGTTTAAATTTGCTAATAATTAGTCAATTATTTTATAAAATTGAGACGCTTGTCATTTCATATCATTCCCATCGGATACAGGGTTTAAAAACATTTTCTTTCCCTTTCGTTGAGGAACGATTTCCGAAATCAGGGCTGGTTTAAACGGCGCTTTTAGACACTCGAAGAACTCCCGAAGCAGCTGAGTTTAGAACCAGCCGTTAAAATCACTCCAAGTGTTTCCTACGCCCTCGAGAGTCTCGTTTCATCGATGAAAGAGAGGAAATATTGATCACCCAGGGTGCACGGCTCAGTTATACACATATATATATATACCTATGCTATACATATATAGATGAAGAATATAGCCTATAGTATACCCTCTTGAGAAAAGGAATAAAACTGAAACGCCTGCGAACACGTGGGATGTTATGCTACATGTATCAATGTGTGGAGGTCCGCGGTGTAATATATGCGTATAGCGATGTATGTCGGGTGTAGGTATCTCCATATATACATACATATATCAAGGTATAGCTAGTATGTACCTACGCTGATACCGCGCAAGTCAGAATCGTAAATCGCAATTCTATTTGAGCAAAGGTATTCGGGAAAGTGTGCGGCCTTATTTTCACGACGCTTTATCAGACGCGTACAAGAAAAATCGCACCGTTGATAAAAATCCGAAGAATTTTAAACCCGCGTCGGGGGAGGGACGACATACGGGACTGATCGGGAGACAGAAAAAAATTCTATCCTCTTCTCTACGGTAAAGGACCGATTGATAAATCTTCAAAACGAAATTTCTTGCCAATTTTTTCTCTTCTCTTTCCTTTTTATTTTTTTTTCTCTTTTAAGAACATAAGACGAGAAAACTTAGACCTATTTATACGGAAATTAGCCCCGGAATATTTATAACTATACGGTGTTCAAATTTTACTGCTCTTGCCACAGTAGACCGTGCAATGCAAAACCATATGTTTCCTCTGAGTCTTACTCCAAAGTCTCTCTATCTCGCCTGGCATTTCAATTATGCTTGGCTTGTCCCTAGTCCTCTAACGTCGTCACCGTCTGTGTTGCAAAACGATGCCGTTTCGTATACAGATATACGCCTATTTAAACCTTGTCAGCACTGAGTGCTGGCACTTGACCCTTAGCGTTAGGAGGGTTACGAGGGTTCTGCGAGGGTCAAAGAACGAGTTTAAGAAGGCAAATTTATTTCATAATTTCTCGAGTCGTTCATTTTTACAGATTCGAGTACTATATGTATGCCTGATATTTTTCAGGAATATTTTCGCTTCCCTGCAGCCGATAGCCATTTCAAATTTTCCAAATTTCTACACGACTTATAGGCTCCGTATAATTTGGTTTTATCCCAAAGTCTGACACCTGGATAAGCGACTAGCAGTTTAAACATTTTGGTTGGGTCTCGACGCGATTTCCAAGGGTCAAGCTTAAAGTATTCATTCTGTTCGAGGTGCTAAACTCGGTCCCTATGGAACCTTTAATTTCTTTTATTCACGAGCGTAGTTGTACGCGGATTCCAAAAACGTGGAAACCAGGTAGAGATACTCGAGTTAACCAGGGATTCTTATCGCCAGTACAGAACAGCTACATAGTATAGCACAAGTAGGTATAACCGACTCTTTACGCTTATAGAACTGCGACTGCAGTCTTTTTCAGTTCACCTGCTGCAGCTGGATTATTTATATTATACATTTAATAGTTAAATCGAACGATCAAAAGTAGTTCTTCATTCGGTGCACTTGGACTCGTTAAATCGCTAGGATCGAAGGAGGAAAAAGGACGAATGAAACTCAACTATTAATTCGTTAAAGAAGCTCGTAGACTAGTGAGCCTCCGGCTCAATACCCTGGAAACTCTCGGGAAGATTGAGCTTGTCGATAAGGATAATACTACCGTGAATAGTAACAGAACGGCTCCTGAGTATTCATGAGTAACTGACAAGATGGATTGGCGTGCAACGCTTAGGAACTTATAGTGTATAACACACTGTAACATCGATTAGGCCATAAATTACCTGTTGATTTATCTATCCGTTCCAATTTACATTTGTACATTTTTTTGTCAACCGTCAATTATATCATATCAGTAATCGACCAAGAGTTAGAAGCTGTTATCTTACGTCCATTAATAATCGCTTCTTTTTTTTCATTCTTTAGCTCAGTGTCAAAAATTTTCAACTCTACACAACTCATATATTATTTCAAGGATACAAATATTTAATTCCTTACCCAAGGGGCTGGGTGCCAGAGTTAATTACCATTTTTTTTCATCACATGTTAAGGCGTGTAGTATAAAGCCACATTTTTTATAACGTGAATTCTCTCGACAACGGAAATGGCCTGCAAGAAGTAATTTAAGAGAAAACAAAAAAAAAAAAAAAACTAGAAAGAAAGAAGAAAAAATAACCAGAAATTATAGTTTATTAGACGAAATTTGACTTCATCATACATTATACTACCAGGTGATTCCTCGCTTACATCACAGTGATGTGCTACCCAAATCAATGGTATAATAGCCGAAAAGCAACTATTTATTTATAATTTGTCATTATAAGGATAGAATCGTGTAAAACTATCAATAATGAATTGTTAGTCGACAATATTTGAGCTAAAAGAACTAAAACAAATGATGAAAAGAAATGACGTACCCTACTTGCTACGAGTTCAAGTACAATGAGTTGCCTGGTTTAAGGCGTATATGATCTGCTCGTAGGGTGTAGATTAAGCGTATAATTAAAACTTAACGACAGAGAATTGAGGCTGGAAATTATTGTAAATAATTACGAAATCGATTCCAGTTGACTAATAGCTGTATATGGATATAAATAATTTCTAAATCGCAAATCTCTTTTTAACCATGCGTACATAACTGTTTAAAGAGATTTTGCGTTCTACCAACAGATGTCGATAGCATAATTGTAGAACTTCTCGCTCTGGTGTCTTCTGCTGCTAGTTTATAAAAGAAAATTTTTAGTTCTTCAACGGAGCTTTCATATTTTATAACGCCAAAGTTTTCCTTGATAGTTTTTCAAACCCTGACTACCGAAAACGACAATTAATCAAAAATGCCAACCTACGAGCTGGCGATGTTACTTCGAACAATGCCGAGGGTAAGATCGAACCTAACCTCACTAACCGTTTCTCTTAACCTAAATAAACGTAAAACTAGACGGAGAGCGTATTATTCGAATAAAAATGTGCCTCGTTATTCGTAGCCCGATGTCGTATCTGCACTGAGGAGAACTGCTGATACAATTTTTACGAAAGGTGGTATAATTCGAAAGATCGAAAGTTTGGGACTAAAAAAAATGCCGTATAGAAGCAGCGCTCACGGGAGTGTACACAGCGAGGCAAAGTAAGAAAGTTTCAATTATTTAACACACGTAATAAAAACTTGTAGATAGATTTTAGATCGTATTTTTTTTTTAACTAACGCAGTTAGAGAATAAATTAAAACCATATGTTTAAGTTACGAATTTTATACAGCTATTTTTTGATCTACTTCGACGCACCGCCAACGTCAATCGTTGATTTGAAAGAGGAATACGACAGAGATGTTGACATTGTTAGAAAACGGGTTTTCAAACAAACTAGTGAACCACCAGAGCCTTGTACTTTGGCTGATGAGATAAAACCGCCTGTTTACAGGTGAGATTTTTAGTGATTTTTTCATAATAAAATAAAACTATCTTCTCTTGGTTCCTTTTTTTTTTTTTTTTTTTCTCATAACGATTAACTCTTTCTTCCTTTTTTGTTTTTTGCAGACTTGAAGTACAGAAGATGTTGGCAATAGCAAAGAAACAGCAGAAGCCAAAATTCAAGTACAACACAGGACTGGACTACTATCCCTTCCAAAAATAAAAAAAATTCTATATCATTATCAGCTATTAAAACTTGTAACATCATTATAATATGTAAATAACTATTATCGTAGAATATATTCATTTTAAATATAAACTTTCGTTTATTTATATACATCAATTATTTTCTATATCTATTTAATGATTATATTTTCAGATAAAATATCATGGGAATATAGAGTTAAGCATCTGATACGAATGTTTCAGTATTTCATTCATTTATTCATAAAACCACCGAAAATTGTTTGTACAAAATACATAGTTAATAATCTCTTAGGGGGAAGGTGTAAGGGGAAAGGTGAAGAAAAGTAAAGTAAAGAAAAGAAAATATAATATATTGACAAAACAAAAATTTATATATATTATATATATATAAATATATATAATTACTGAAAACAAGGTAAAAGATGAAGCAATAATTCGTTGCTTTTTTTTCTTCTCGCGAGTATACTATATTATAATTAAACAACCTGACTCAATTTTTTGAAAATAAAATTTATATACTCAAGCTTATTATATATTACAGTACATATATCGTTGGTTTTCTTCATCATTCGATATTCTCTTTATCTTTCGAAAATGGTTTTTCTTTCCTTTTTCTTTTTTCTCTTTTAATTTCCTCGAGTTACGTGTATTATACATACGTAAACAGGTAGGTAGGTATCTTTACAGTGCAAGTAAAACGCGAGCGTTATTTTCTTTAATACATAATATAATGATACATAATTAATTAACGTACGATTAAGGCGAAGTATATATGTATCTATATGGTATATAAGTAATAGTTTAATTTTGAAGAAATAAAAAAAAATAAAAATAAAAAAATAACATAAACTCAAGGTATGACGTACGAGACTATCGATTTAAATTTACATGTGTCTTGTGTTTCCAAAATTAATACCACTCTGGTTTGCTCCCTTGTTGCTACCGTATTGTAGACTGATTACTCCGGCTCCTGCCTTGAGCTGTTCATCGCTGAAATTTCGAATGTTCTTGTCAGCTTCCTTTGGCCCGATACTTGGCTTGCCGAAATTACCAGCCTTGGAATGAAAAATATAAATAATTAGTTAATTATTTCACATTTATTATTTTCATCTTTTCTTTTTACTAAAAAATTAAGTAACACACCTTGCGGCCTAGAGACTGAAGGCAAATTACTACGGAGTTGAGGTTTTGCCTTTCCCATAAATCTACAGTCTGGAAGGTTTCTTGGGCCGGGACACCTAGTCCTTTTGCAGTTTCTAAAAAGGCGTTAATATTCTCCATACACTTGAATGCCAATGATGTGTTGTTGATCTTCTTGATGGATCCTTCCTTAAGGGCGTTTGCCAGCCTGGAAGATAAAAATTCTTTCATTCAATTCTATGCCTCGAAATGGTATACAGGGAATCTTAAAATCGTAATCAAATTCACGATATCTTATATATATATATATATATATATATATATACCTATATATTAGTATAATAAATCGTAATTCGCATACCTGCAAAGCAGAGTACCGTCCTTAAGGACCTCGTAAAAATTATCCATCTCTCCACTGGTGTTTATGTCTTCGCCAGTGACAGCTTTGATCCATTCCAAACTTTCCTGGGCCAATTCCTCGCTGTATTTGCTGTTTATCTGCAAACAGATTGATTAATGGTTAATAAAATTCGTTGATTGCGATTCCAATTTTCTTTTTTTATTCTCTGTTTTCAAAAGTTTTCCACAGTTTTAGAATCAATATTAATTTTCAGAAGGTTTTTTTTTTATACAGAGTTTTGTAAACGGCTGTTTACTCTGAATATTGTATTATATTTTATTCGATCGATTTAATTAAATATATATAGATAGATATCTTTTTTTTATTTCTATCCAGTCCTATGTGGGTTGTCGTTAATTTTTGATTTTTCGGACTATTCTTATAATTTCTGAATAAAAAAATTGACAAACGAACAAGGCATTATTTTTACCGCACAAATTCTATTTCTTTAACAAAAGATACGACCTGCATTCCCTAAAGTATGACTCACTACTTCCAGCACGATGACATCACGTAGTATATGCCTATATATATATTTATATATAGGTAGAATCGATGACGAATAAATTTTTGGGAATATATTGATGTGAAAAGAACGAGAAAATAATAACTCAATGCTATGTATACAATCTATAAAAAAAAATAAAAATTTAATAATAATAGTAATTAATTTACGATTCTCTATAACTGCAGATAAAATAAATTAAAAAAAAATTTCATGATGTAATTACGCCGGATTTGAATCGTAACGAAGATGTGTATACGATTTCTAATCTCTAGTATATGTGTATTCTAATATAGTTGCTGCAGATCATAAGATGTGATTAAAATTTCGGTACGGATTATCGAGCCAGATACGAGATAGTATACGTTAACGCCTTTAAGTAATCGATCGTATTTGGTATTGGTTCGTTATACATGAAATTTATCAGCTATAGATTATTTTTTAGTTTGATGTAGCTTCGATTTCCATAAAAATTTAATCAATAGATGAATTAAAGCGAAAAATTGATCTTTCCGAAAACTTAAAGAGCGAAAAAATTTTCACCGCAATTTATACCTGTAGAAAATTTCAGTTTTAGTGAATCTTACGGAGCTATTAATATCGATATCTAGTCGATAAGATCACTCGAGATTAATTCAGAAATTTTCTTGCTGCCGAATGAAGACAATAAAAATATAAGATAAATAATTTATTTTGCCAAAGAAGTCAACGGCATATCATACATGTAATCGTTGGATTTAAAATCCTATTTAATTTTTTATACGGAAGTCCTGAATCCACGCTTTAAAATTAAGACCAAACTTTAAGCGAGAATTAAATCTACATGGAAAGTGAAATTCCACTATGACCGAAGCATGAAATTACACTTTACTGAGGCATGAAATTCTCTACGACACTACGACGTAACGTACGTCTCTTTTAAATGTATATATGCACATTTATACTACGACGAAAGCACGGCTCTAAGTATATGTGTGTTCACACTACGGTCTTTGACTAATCCCATTATTTTAACTAAATTAATTGCATTTCTCATAGGTGTTAGAATCATTTTATATAATAATAACAGCCCGCGCAGGAAGACGACGAATTTTTAAACACACAAATTTCAGCGAAAATCCGAAACGCATATTTTCTGAATTCTATAGTCTTGAAGAAAAAAAAAAAAAAAAACTCCACACGATATAACTACGCTACGTTTTACTAATCCGACTGTATTTTTTTGAAAATTTTCTAATGGCTCCTGCAAACAATCATATATACATATAATACATAAAAGTATACAGCTATCTGTTAAAAGTAACTCGAGTTTGCCGATAAGAGGATCGGTTATCTTGTACACAGATCGAGGAAGTCTATCGAGTTAAGACCGATTCATCATTAGCTGCCTTATGCTGCAGACTAACATAATTCGTGGCACTGACGTAATTAATTTACGACATAGTCCGTTCTACATACATATTGGTACCTAGATATAGGTATATATACGAGGAATTTACTCGGACGTTTTTGATTTACCCTACAGCACCGCGATATGAGATAATCGATCTAATCACAAGCTGATAACTGTTCCTTGCACCGCGCTTATCCAAAACTCTTATTCAATAAATCAGCAGCTTAAACTTATGTAGCATATTTTGTAATAATTCCGAAAATTTTAATCAACGAGATGAGACGAATGAATTTTTTTTTTTTTTTTCATTCCGAAGTGAAATATCCTCGAAAAACTTAAAAAAATATTATTATTTTATTTTCTCTCTATTCAAGGAAAAACTTTGCGGCTTTTGAAATTGAAAATCATGATTAACCGCAGGGCTGATAATTAAGTAAAAATTTTTCCACTTGGGTATAGAGTCAGTTTAAACGTTACTTGGCGGCTCGAGGCTTGAATAAATAAAACTAAATCGAAGATAGGATAGGATAGGATAGGATAGGATAGCTGGATAGATTGATATTAAATACGCGACTGGATACTTCCGCGGAAATTGATAGATAAATAAACGTCTGATTCAATTTAATCACGATAAATAAATATACCTATATGCGAGTAGGATCGAGACGAAACTATAAAAGTATCAATGATAAAAAGAAATGAAACGTTGTTTCTCGTGTAACAACGAAAAGTCTATAAAATCTATATCAGATTAGGATTTTTATATTATTTATCTATAATCGCGTAGAGAGAAAAAGAATTTATTATTTACTCAGCGTTTGTTATACAACATTGAGAGCGGGTTAGAAACGTCCTCGTTTATTTCTTTATTTCTACGGATTCGCTGTATCATGAATCGGAGCCGTAGAAATGAGTTTCGAATCGACCGTATGGAATATTCATGCGACAAAGTTTACCTGTTAAATAAATTTGGCGTAAAAACCTAACAGTTGAAGATAGTTTTGAATAAGAAATTCTCATGGAAAAATCTATATAGGTATATATATATGCCTATGAGTAAGGTTCAACCTTGTTTTCACCCATAACAAGAAAAGAAAAAAAAAAAAAATGCGATTTATATTTGATATTGAAATTTTTCACCCCTGAATCAGCATATATCATCAAACAGAGTGATTTATTGTGTGACGTTGACTAATGCACCTAAACACGAGAACTCCATATTCGTAACATAAACAGAAGGAGCTTTTCGATCTGGTAACTTGTGAAGAAAGAAAGAGAAAAAAGGCTCTCTTGACGTCATTCCCTCAACGTTTACTAATTCATTCACAAAACAAAAACATAAAAAAAAAAAATCAAAAAACAAAATCCAGAGAAAAAAGAAGAGACTCATACACTTGTCGATCCCAAACACGTCGCTATCGCGTCATTTCTATTCCTTATTCATTTGCTCAGGTGGTTTGAATTGCGGCATATTTAACTACGACAATATATGCACATCTCCTCGTGCACAGTGGCAGGTATGTTACATATATATGTCAATATACATTATACACGTCTTTATATTCGATATCTTAATTATTTACAGAGTTGATAAATTTCTGTAAGGATAATTAGCAGAATTTGAAAATATTAAAAAAAATTTTCTTTAACCCTAAGTGCTGTCGAAATTTTCGGGGAACACGGGCTTCAATGTACTCTGAAGGGAAAAGAAGAAGATTATTTTTCGAAAAATGTAATACCGGTTTTATTCATGTCGTTGAATTTAAAATACTTCATAAACCGGAGAGGGGGGGGGGACCCTTGACCGTTATCGAGTTAAGCATCTGCTATTAAAATGACCCATGCAAGTTGAGAAAGCCAGTATACTGGAGAAGTGGGTCAAGACGAGATAAGACCCGGGTAGACTGTGCAAAGTGTGGGAAAACTTTTGCAAAACAAATAGACCACAGTACAATACGTGAGCGGATTATTAATATGAAGTTCAACAAGTTGGCGCGTAAAAATTGTATAGAATTATTCAAAGGTGTACACTTATCGCAGTTTGAACAGATCGACGAATTTCTTAATCCATATTAAATCGATATATGAAAGGAAAATAAATCGGATGTCCAGGTTTTTGGGTGGAGGTCGTCGAGTCTTGTAGATCGAGTTTATACTCCCGCAGCAATCTCGCAAGTCCTTAAAAGGTGCGGAAACGACGAAGAGATTGAAGAAACTTTGAAACTGGCACATATACATACATAGACGTCGTACTCACCTATACTATAAATATAAATTTATTGTATAGTATAGTAGTTGACGTCCGATTTATCCAGCGAGTAAAATCGTTGACCCAAATTATAGAGGCGGTAATTTCAGTTGCATAATCATTGTTATGGAGTTTACAGAATTGGTACTATTGGTTGGTTCGATTAAGACCATCTTTGGTCCTAGGTTACACACGTACAGTCTATATAAGGAACTGAGTTTCGCCTAGATGGCTGCATGATACGACAGTATATATACCTACTTTTCGAAATATATGCGCAAGATACTAGATTACCGCTCAGACGGTTCTCCCGAACAACTCTAAAGATATATTGTTCGATATGGAGCTGGACTCCTTATACGGTCAGGTTTTAGACTTTAAAACTGAACCTGGGGCTAGACCTAGACCTGAGTTTCTTTCTCAAAAACGAGTAAAAAAAAAAAAAAAGAAAAGATACATATGGGATAACGCATACATTTCGGAGAAAATTGGACCCCATATTACTTTCCGTCTGTATTCGGTGTTCAGAAGATATCGTATCCTATGTTATACCTATATGCGGTCGGAAAGTTTCAGGATTTGAATCTTGTGTTACCTGTATCGAATAAGAAAAAGAAAACTACTTTGTGTCTTTGATTTTATTCGTTATTTAAGTAATCCCAAATAATAAGACAATTGATGATCTTCTATCTGGCGATTTTGTAATTCGTGATTATTTATTTATTTTTTTTCCCCGGATCGTTTTATCGGCTTGACTTCATGTGCCAATCGAGGATGTATGTGGCTTGGGATAATGTGGAATAGCTGGAGACTATATTCCAGCCTGGCGACAGCCAAGGATACTCGGTATGTATATATGTATGTATATCAGCTTGTCAAAACGTTGAATAGCGTCTGCGCCAGGAGGCGACCAAAAGTCGGTCATTCCCGGGGCGTATAGCTCGGTGGCGCCGCGACGTTATCCGCCGCAATTGCCATTAAGAGTCCCTATTCCGTTTCCGCGGTTTATATTGCGGAAAGAAAAGAGTACTAAATATGGGTTTAATTGTCTTTGAGAAAAGGAAAAACACCTTTTTAATTTGAGAAATAATTGAGCGAAATTTTCTGACAGAAACGTAAAAAAAAAAAAATCATCAAAATTTCGCAACGATAAAATCGTTAAAAATAAATACAATTATTTAACGAATACGTATAAATGATATGACGTAATATCAACCGCGTTCGGATGATGATAAAAGAATTTCAAAAATGAAGAATATAGTCGCGAGCGTGACCGTGAAACTATAGGGACTTGAATAGAAATAAGAGAATCCTACACGGTATAACTGGTATAATAGAAATATGAATATGAATAGGTGAAAAGAGACGTTTGCCAACGGTCGAGTTTTACAGTCTACAGTCTACAATCTAGACTCTACCAAGACCTCGTTGTTCGCGCAGTCGCTCCTCGTACTTTTGAATACATGGGGTATATACATGTACACATACACATACATACATATATTATACGTCTAGGCTTATATAGAGGTATAGTATTCGCACAAATGCATTCAGCATATGTTACACAGCATAAATTATACACATAAGTCCGTATATACCTGCCCTGGGGCTTTTTCTCTGACAAGATTAGGAATCGTTTCGACTCGTTCCCGGTCGTTATTTAATATTATAAGTACGTGTACATAGATTTGCGGACATAAGCGAAAAATTGAAAAACATTTCGACAATCGATCGGGTGTTTGAATTCTTTGTTAAAAGTAATAACGCTGCAAGGGTTTGATAAAACTCAAATTTACATTTATATACCTAATATTGAGTCAAGTATTGGATTTTATTTTACCCAATTAACAAGTGTCTATAATATAAGTTAAATAGGCGATTATTGCAAAAACTGTGGACTATGAGCTAGATTCTTGACGTGACGAATATCAAATACGAAAGAAATCCGCGCGTGACTCATATTTTGCCTGGAGAGATGCCTTATACGGTAAACTCTCGTCTACTCTGCAACCAAACCGCGAATATGTATTGGATACTGCGAAAGTACGAGGGGTCTTTGGCCTCTCACATTCCGTGTTTAATTTGCGAATGAAAATTGTTTAAGAAAACAAAAAAAATAAATAAAAAAAATAATTATAATCTCGTCTCGCTTAGGTGATAATATTTATCTTAATTGGTATTAATATTTTAGTTTAATTTTTACCGTGACTATATAATATTTTTCATTATGAATTGATTACAGCTTATATCAGCTGAAAGTCTGTAGAAAAATTAAATTAATTATATTACGTATATATATTGGTAATAAATAAATCCAACGGTTCGACTTCAATTTAATTAACTTTGCTACAACTATAGGTATACACCTGTTAAAAGCACCAACCGTAATGCAGCTTTATAGTTTCAAACAAGTATATTTTATACCCAGATTAACAATGGCCGTATAGTAAAAGGCCCGCACCCGGAAGACAGGAAGTCTATCTAATCAGAAGTGCGTCCAACATATAACATATACCTAGACTCCGGGTACGCGGGCTAATTACTAATTACCATGCCACTTTACCGCTTAATTAAAATGATGAAAGTTCGAGGTGGGTTTTGCCCAATTATTTTCACCGCGTATAGGAGGTATACGTGTCTATATAAGTATAATATATATGTGTAGGCGCAAGATTGATCCGCCTGCATAGCGTACAATATTATACACACTGTATAATAAAATGAATAAATAAATAACCAAGTAAACAAGGCAGTAAAAATATTCCTCCTTATTCATCAAAAACTGGAGCAGATGTTTCAGTATAATATCTACTTGGATCAAAATACATAAAGAAATAAAAAAAAAAATAAAAAAAAACGAGAGATCCACGCATTTCACGATCAGATTTATTGCAATCTTCTTTAAAAAGAACCTTTTACAGAGATTATATAGCCTTGCACCGCATTCCTGCATGAATATGCTCAAGAGAGAAGAAAATAAGGTCATGCTCTAAATGGATATATCTTCTGTTACGTTATAGCTTCGCTTTTAACATATACACTATTTTTTTCATTTTTTATTTTTTCTTATCTTTAACTGATGCGAATTTATCCGATTAAATTTCGCTATCAGTTATATATAGGCTATACCTAACTCCAGGTGTCTAGATCTTGCGGCAACTACTTATTACTTATAAGAAATACCTCGTTCGCGGTTCATTGCTAAAATACGAAGGTAGATTCATACTTAATGTGATCTTTGCCGCAGATATTGGTACCTTATTTTCTTATCTTTATTTCTTCATTTTTATCAATCACAATAAAAATTTACCGATTTTAATCCTACTTACAAGTCGCGCATATAGAGATATAATATATGTGTGCGTGTAAAGTTCAATCTTCTAACACTCATTTCTATTTATAGTAATTATTCATGTTTACATGATATAATAATGATAATTATTATGATTATTGTAACCGTCTCTCAATTCGTTAGCGAGTGATTCAATTAGCAGATCCCGTTACTTGATCTAGACGAGTATATACATATGTATATAGTTGAAACATAGACAACGCGTTGGAGGAAAGAAAAAAAAAAAAGAAAATTTCTCATGGAAAACCAAGCTATAAGAATTATTATAACGAGGCGACATTTAATTATACTCTATATATTATATACACTTATACTAGAATCAAGAAATCTGTTCGAAGAAATGATCTCGCTTTCATATCTTCATTTATACTTATGAGAATTATTATATTTTCGGTGTATGTGAGATATACATCCACAATATTATAATTGAGTTGAAGATTAAAATACTTCGCGATAAAATAGTATGTGTATAATTAAATCACTGTATTACTCAGCTTTAAGTTTTCAATTGAAATATCATTTTTTTTTAACTATTATAATAAAAATCTCTTATCGCAACTAGATATTTCTAGTCTCTACCTCGATCATGTTACATTAAACAGAATGAAGTATCACATTGCTTCGTACGATCATTTCTATTATACTTGTTCAATGAGGTATAATAAAGAATTGAATGGCAAATCATTGTCGTAGTGCTACATAGCAGTACTTAGATCGAAACATTGGAAACGTTAAATATTAAGTGTTCCATGGCCATCGAGTATCATATACTACGCAGATCCTAACAGTGCATAGCATTTAATCCCTTTCTGGTTACTAAGTCATCTCTCTTTCAAATTGGAGCTAATTTTTTATTTTTAAATGTAGCGTGTATCTAAACCGTAGGACCCAAACGACAACCTGTTAAGTTGTCTGTTTTGAAAACAGCTCCTAATCCGAGGTTATAATCTATATACACGTATACACCAAGTGCTAATCTCAGCTTAAGTATATGATTAGGAATTATATCCAAAAGTCAAAGGTCGGATAAACCGTTTGATCAAGTTACTTTGGGAGGTTCAAAAGCGGCGAGAAATTGGTCCATAATACGAGCCTATATACATAGGCATCTGGGAAATAACGATTTCTTGGTTGACCTACATCTATCCACAGCCACTGTACCACCCCATGTTAATATTCAGGCTCTTTAAATGCCGGGAAAAATTCACGCAGTTTTTAAACCCTTTCCAAATCACGGTTTACAAAAACCCCGATGCCCATGATCTCACGTTTCTCGTATCCCATGCGGATGGAAACAGCGATAAGCTAACGAATTAGACAATAAATTTACAGAAGTTAAATAAACCTTGCTGTCCTTGTATTCGTACGGTGATTTTTTTTTTTTTTTTTTTCACCATTGTACCAGGTCAGGGTCTATAAAATATTTGACATGTAGTTTTCGAATGCTGATTGAAACATGTGTATAAGCCAATTGAAATTATACCTTTCGCTGAGCCTCGGCGGCGAATCCAGACTTGGTAGCCCTGTTGGTGGCCATTTTCGTAGGGTTAATTAATATAGTTATCAAAAAACTTTGACACGAAACTAAAAAAAGCACTCAAGTTTGCCTTACTAAGCTTTAGGCGGTTCAACGGTTGAAACTCTACTGTGCCGCGGCTAAGGTGACAGTTCGGTGCTTCCACGACTGCGCTTCCTACTCTTCGACGTTACAGACGAGCTAACCAATCGGAATTTAATACTCGATTTTATACCCACGTGATTTAAAATCGAGGATTTTTATTGGCTGTTAATGACGTGACGGCGAGACTGAAGGCCAATTAAGAATCGGCACCTAGATACCGCGAATCTAACTGTCAAAATATGAATACGAAATTTATACAGACGCTACGGTCTCGCCTCTCTAATTTCTCTCGCGAAAATCGACTGTCTTTATTTCGGGTTAAAGTATCTTGGGGAAGAAAGGAGGAAGAATTTCTTTCGGATTTCGAAGAGATTTTTCGGGATTTTTTAACACGTATATTATAGCACTTCGGATAGCTATTCTCCGTGAATTATATGCATGATTTTCGAAGAGACGTATTATGAGGGATGTAAAGCTTATTTTTCAATTTGGTTATATTAATCTTGAGGTATTGAATAAATTCTGATTTCTTACCCGCGTGACTCTACAGTAGATTACTTTTTCGTTATCGCTCGATCCCCCCCCTCTCTCTCTCTCTCTCTCTCTCTCTCTTTCTCTCTCAAAGCTGCTGTGCAGGCTACGCTTCTATACGGTCAACGAAATATATGGACTTGAAGCGGTTTTCATTCGATATACATACCTATACCGTCTTAATATAGACGAACGTCTTTCTTATATTGATACACGGTCTTGCGACGTGTGAAAAAAAAAAAAAAAAAAAAAATTATATTCCATGATTCATATATATAATCTTCTTCACAAAAAAAAAAAAAAAAGAAGAAAAAAAAACTTACTAAAGGGCTATTTTATTGAATTATTACAGCTATACTTTGCAGATACAGAGTCTTATGAAAAAAAAATGATTTATATGGTAGAAAAAAAAGCAAATTTGATAAAAAATTGATTATTAGAATGATCGAAGAATCTCGGCTTTAAATATCGTCGCTTTTTCGTCCAATAAAAAATGTTTTCCGAAATGGGAAAATTCCTTTCTGCTGTGAATAATTCTTGAGATCTTTTTTTTTTTTTTTTTGTTTTTTTCGTAATCTTAAGACGATTGACATTCCACTTGACCAGCAGACAAGGACGGGGTTGTTACACTGCTGGTAGAGATCTGAGCGTGCGTTTCGTAGCGTTAGTCGAGGCTGGTCATTCGATAACGGAAAAGAATTTCCTATACATATGTATACGTAACGAGTAAAATGAGATAGCGATATGGAGAATGAGAGAGAGATGTGTATAAATGGGTCATAGAACCCCCGTTTGGTAACAACTTAAACCTCCTCCTCGAGAGAGTCCGGAGCCGAGAGTCGAGAGGATCCTTCTTCTTCTTCTTCTTCTTCGTCGTCTTCGTCTTCTTATTCTTATTCTTTGAGAAGGCGTAAAACTTGTTTTCTCAAACGAGTATTGGGTGGCGAGGACGAACCCGACCGACGACCTCGGTGAGGGTGACACGTGTCATTATTACAACTGGACCATTGAAGGGTCTGCGAATAAGGTGAAAAGCAAAAAATCTAAACTCGAAAAAGAAAAAAAACTCCATCCTTAATCACCGTACAACCCTCGTGAAAAAGACTCGCAATTTTTTCAAAAATACTTCTAAAAAAAGCGCATTAAAACTCCTGTAAGATGAATATACAGAGCTGAGGATAAGTTGAGCGGCACGGTTGTCCGCGAAGAAGGTCTCAAGGCCGCGATTGTACGCTACACCCTGGTGCCAGAAATACTAGCTCTCTACTCACTTATGCTTTACGATGAGGATAGAGGTGAATAGTTATTGTCGATTCGACAGACGCAGAAGAAAGAAAAATGATATAATTTTTTTTTTTTCAAAATCATATCGATAAAAGAAATAGAGAAAAGAAAAACGGAGATCAGTTTTTTCTTCATTTTTATAATAAAGTCTGATTAGTATTGTGGGAAATGATCCATCAGTCGAAGAACCATGCGATTATAATTCTACTTATTATTATATATACGCATACGTAGATAATTTTCTCGACAATAATAAGAATTACTGCTGTCTGAGCGAGTTCCTTGGATATTATAAAGTCAGCGTGAAATTGAAACGCTTATAATTTCAAGATTTTTTTTTGTCCGGCTCGTAAAATGCCGCTTTTCGTAATCAGAGTTCATTCGAATTTACCACAACCCGATACGTATATACGATTTGTATAAAATATCACGCGTATTTTTGTCGTATTATAGCTGTTTTAATACCGCGAAGCTTACGCGATTATACCATACCCTGTCGTTCTTCCACGCATTAAATGCGGTTTCCCATATAGGTAAACTCATGTGTGAATCATTTCCTTGCATTCTAATAATCAGTATCAAAGCTGAAATAGTATTAGTATCAATTATGTAGAATCTGAATCTTTTCCGTAGAATACGAGCTTAAGAACTACAGTCTCGAAGCCGTGGAACCACGTAAGTCACGTGGGTGCCTCACTCCGGCTGAGCTGATTGTTAATGCCGATGCACATCCTGTACATATATACAGGGTGTAAAAGAATAATAATCAGAGTTAACCGCGTCTTATGGAAACAATGACGAGAAAAAAAAAAATGAGAGAAAAAATTGGAACAAAAAGTTTCTGCACACCTGTATAATACGAACGCGAAAAAGATACTAAATCGAAGAAGATTCATTATTTCGATATTTGCTTCTCTTAAGAGACGAGTGGAAAATTTGTCTTCCAACGAGTTTATGTCTGACTAATATTTTAGAAGGTTTAATAACGGTACAGGAAAAAGTTGCATATCCTAGAATCTGGTCGCGATATCTATGTGTGCGAAATAATTTATCCATTCTATAATACGTGCGACAAATGTGGCAATAATGATAATTATTATTATAAATTAATTAGGCGATGAATAATCAATTCCAAAGTATAATCTTCTTCATTATTATTCTAATACGGTGTCTGCTGGTCTGGTTCTAATAATTTTTTGAACATCTGCCGGCGCGTCTCGTACCATAGTGTCTAAAATCGTTTTAGTTTGGTTTCAGCTGCGTTGTAGGGTGAGGAAATGAGAGGAACCGGAAGAGGATGAGTATGTTGAATATGCGTTGGGCATACCCACATGCGAGGGTGTGTAGTTTGCACAAAGAATTAGCCACGTGCCAAGGTCATTGCAGGGTGGTGGGTGACGAGCAGATGTTTTCTTTGGGCGATCAGTAGACCAGATATACATATTCTTATATATAGCTATATCTATATACTTAAATATATGTAGTTATATTAGGTTTAAGTTTACCGACAGTCTGGGAGAAACTGGAATCCGTTTACAGCGGATGTATAAGTAACAAATACAAGCTTTGAGAGACGAGAAACAAACATTTTTATATACACGATGAACTGGGCTGAGGAATTATGATTTATGAATATGAGTATAATATCTAAAGGTTTGACATTTAATGGAGTCATTTTTACCGTAGAATTATCTTTCTTTATCGCATCGTCCTGCGATTTACCTATATAAAACTTACAATTAATATTTTCTATTTATCAATGTTCGATAAAGAGTTTGAAACAATCGCTATATTGACGGACGTTATCACAAAGCATTTGATATTGTCAATTTAAACAAACACCGCAGTGTTGCACTGGCAATAAAATCGTTATTGATATTGATTCCGTTGCTGATTATTATCTCTATATCATATCTTCCATATCGTGGTAACAGTTATTATGGGGCTTATAGCACCCGCACATTCGATAAATTTATTCATATAGTCCTATACAATGATACATGCAGAATAAAATCCGGTAATTAAATTTATACTGTTTTCATAAGCTACAGAATTATTTATCGTCTACCAAAGTCGAAGCTATGAAGTGTGGACGATTTAGATCTGAAATTTCAAACAACGTGGGTGTCGTCATATTTTTCAGGAATTTTATTAAAGCTACTCAAAGTGACATTGACATTGTCTGCAAACACGAGTGCGTATAGTCTTCGCGTTCTTTGATCATAATTTTTATTTATAAATTCTTGTTAAATCGTTATGCAACATGGTAACGTGCAACATATGTGGTGCAGTTTAAATTGAGCGTGACAGACTTAATACGGGCGTAGAAAATGTGTTTATACATATTAGATTCTCGTATAATACGCGATGTTTATAATAAATATTGATTTTTGAATCTTGTAACTAGTTATGAATATATTACTGCAATTTCTTCTATTCAAAAGTCTAACGACTAGAGATACAGTATATTTAATGAACTAACGTCTCTACAATTCTTGTCGGTATAAATTAATTAGGAATGAGGTGAACCCGCGGTTACTTATCGCTACTTCCGGTTTCCGATGATACAATTCTGCTAAACTATGCAGTACGCGAGCAAAGATAACGCGTCTGCTCTATAAGATAAAATTCATATTTACTCTCGTATGAATTATTTGCACAAAATTAATACTGCGCGCTTATTCCAACTCTGCGAAATTAAAACAGAACGCGCCGTTGAATATATTATAATATTTATACAACTTATGTTTTTCTTGGCTGTCTACTGTCGCTATATATACCCACGTTTGAACTTTTACTACTTCTAAAGTCGACAGGATTTATTTAACATCGATCAATTATATTTGATAATTATTCAGAAATTATTGACAATATATTAATTCATCAATTTAATATTCAAAAAAATAATTCCATCGCCTATTGGAAATTCGCACAAGCAGATATCCGGATTTTGCCACTTGGTGGCAGCATCTGTCGATATTGCACAGCAGTCCGAGACCGCGATTAGATTATCTGTCTTATTGTTATTATACTAAGAAATAATCATTTCAATTTCATTCACAAAATGACATGAAGAAGATTTTCATTTATTTAATTCATCAAAGATTTCCATGTATATTTTAGTCATTATACTACTGAATTTCGTTTATTAAAGTATCGAGATTATTTACGATTAAAAAGTTTGTTTCAAAGGAAAAAGACTCATTGCCATTAATTAAATTTCATCTATATCAATCATTGAGATTATCAAAATCTAACTAATACATTAAAAATGGATAAGCAAGATCAGTAGATCCTCAAATAAATACAACTTCGAATAATTCTTTACGAAATGTATGGACGTTTAATTATACCAAAATATAATTCTATGAGATACAGTCAATAATGTTATCAAATAATTTCCACTAATTTCATTAGTTTAATGGTACAGGGGCTTTTAAATACATTTAATAAAAACCAGAATCATAATCCTACGATGTCATGTAAATATTTGAATTCAAATTCGCTGCGAACGCAGCCGCGATTGTAGCGCCATGATCGGATTTCTGGGTAAGCCAATAACGCAATGGCGGTTTCCGTGATCTCCGACTTCCTTTCACTTCTGTAGACCCTTTTCCGGTCGGGTATCAAAATGACTGGTTTCAGTGAAAAGGTTTGTAGAGACAAATTGCAAGTTCTAAGTGCCGAATAATAACTCTATCGTTAAATAAGTGTGCCGTTGATATCCACAAGTCCTTAAACGACTTAAAAATAGCAAATCTTCACCCGTACCGAATACATTTATACCAATAAACGTATGGTTCGTTAGTGTTTGGCTGTGGGTCACACGTGTGCGATAATCAAGAGCTAGTAGATTCCCCGTGAAATAATTCCGACTTAATATTAAACGACCGGAATCCCTAGCTTTCTCGATATTTACCCGAATTTTTGTCTTTCGTCTCGAGTCTATTATATCCGCGAAATGATATCTTCAATGATATAAAGTAAATTCTCCCTAACCATAAAACTGACAACGACGCTCAAACACGTGTGTATAAATATCGGTTTTACAATAGCTTCTCTTCCCCTCATCGCGCGATCCGTTCATAAAATTTGTTTTTAAATTTTTCCGTATTACGCGTAAAATCTTTACCCGTGATTTTAATTCATTTATATTTAATAAACCTATTTTATCTACAGCCAATACTGATAGATGGCCGTGGCCATCTTCTCGGCCGTCTGGCCGCAATCATTGCCAAAACAGTTCTACAAGGCAACAAAGTTATCGTTGTTAGGAGCGAACAGCTTAATATATCCGGCAACTTTTTCAGGTTAGTTTTATACAAAAATAATTTCTTTTAATTACAATTGTTATAAAAATGATTATAAAATATTCTTACCTACATTATTTGATGTGATATGAAAATACGACAACCAATGATTGCCTCGCTAACTCTCCATGCTATTCTCTTATTTCAGAGGTCTTTTTCTAAACTATCAAATTTTAAACCAATTTCAGAAACAAGTTGAAGTTTATGTCCTTCCTTCGTAAGAGATGCAACGTTAACCCGGCTAGAGGTCCGTTCCATTTCCGCGCTCCGAGCAAAATTCTGTGGAAGACCGTTCGCGGTATGTTTATTTGTTCTATTTTATTTATTGTTTGATAATATTATTTGTTGTTTATAGATGATTATGAAAAATCACTTACCTACATTATTTGAAAGTGTTATGAAACTTACGATGTTAATATGATACCGAATCTGAATATTTTATTAAAAAAACACCACAAATTTCTTCCGTACTAAAAGAAAAGAAAAAATCTGTTTTATTCACACTCAGGAATGGTGCCACACAAAACACAGAGGGGCAAGGACGCTCTTAGGAGATTGAAGGTCTACGAAGGTTGCCCACCTCCCTACGATCGCAGGAAACGTGTCGTAGTACCTGGAGCTATGAGAGTTATGTGTCTGAAGCCAGGCAGAAAGGTGACAATAATTTAAAGCTTCTTTATCAACAGATTTATAGGAAAAAACTAAAAAATATGAAAAAGAAACAATGATGGTTTGGTAATTTGCGACTGAAGGTGACACAGTTCACATTTCTTGTTGATACAATTTTTTTCTGAGTTCATTTCTCCCCGATTTATGAAAGTATTCGGACAACAACCACTGAGCAATTTTCAATAATGATATATTCTCGTTTTATAAAGTACTGCCACGTCGGACGTCTGTCTCATGAGGTTGGATGGAAGTACAAGGCCGTTGTACGCACCCTGGAGAACAAGAGGCGTGTTAGGTCCATTGTCGAGGTGCAGAAGAGAGATAAGCTGAAGGTGAGAATATTCTGTCTTATTTTTTATGTTTGGGTAATAATTTGAAAATAAAATAGAAATAGAATCGAAATTTGAGGAGGAAATCAATGATGGTAATGGTAATTTGCGACTGAGTGGTAAACTGAGTTTACCACAGTATTGCTGATAATTTTAACTGAGAATATTCGCTTTTTAATCTCTCTCTAATTGTTTTAGATGGAATTTATGATCGTTTTATTTATCTTGTGGTTTTTCTTCAATTCTTTTTTTACAGAAACTTACAAAACAGGCTGGAGAAGCTGTTGTCAAGAATACAGCACCCTACACTAAGATCATCAACAGCTTTGGATACAATTAATCGCTGTGTTATATAAAGAGATAATAAAGAATTGTCCATAAAGACGTTTTTCAGTACCCATCATAACTACGTATATTAAAATAAATAATTAATCGATCAAATTTTCGTCTAAAGAAGTTTGAAGCAGTTTTTTTACAAGATTTATGTGCAACCGAACATCGGAACTAGACTTTAAAGCAAACTGAGAGGAAAAAGACTGAATACTAGTTCCATAAAATGGAGAAAATTGAATATTTCGATTTTTATCATTCAATCCTTTTCCAGAATCTATCAATAAATGAATTGAATTTTTCAATCCTGTTAGAACTAGAATATGAGAAAAGAGTCTGACTCAATTAATTCTGTAAAAAATAGTTTTATTCATTCTAAAATCAGCCTAAATACAAAAATTATTTAGCTCTCCATTTCTTGGACAGTAAAGACGACAGTTCCAGCCTTGTCATCGTCGTCATCATCTCGCACCTCGATTTCCTCATCTTCATTTTCCGAATTCGATGAATTCGTGTCCTCGGTTATTACGGCTCGTGGATTTCCGGCGATATTTAAACCCCCCAATCTCATGAGTGCGTTCTTTGTTTGAATATCCTGAAAAAAGTGTAAACATCAAGTGTCATAACAAATCGTTAACAATCTCCGATATTTTCATCGAGCTTATTTCAACCTGGAGTTTTTCAGCCTGTTCTTTTTGCAGCTGTAAAGATTCTTCGATATTCAGCGGTTTCACAGTACCATGAATAGACGGAGGTGGTGTAGCCGCCGTAACTTCCCAGTGCTTGTCCCTTTTCCTCTCCAATTCTTTCCAAGGATCGTGAACGTTGCTTTTCGTCGTTTTATAAGGCTTGAAAAATTCCCTGGCCTCATTTTCATCCCCAGTCTTCGGTCTCTCAACTTTATCTACGATATACTTTATGTGCTCAAGACCAACAGAGTCATTAAATGTTTCAATCTCTTCCAGGTCCTCAGGCCTTATCAAACTCTCATCTGGTGGCAAATGCGTCACTTTTTTCTTGTGAACTCCACTGCCTGTAGGCTGTTGTCAAAATTCGAACGAGTTTATCCTATTTTTAAAATTCATTTCAACTAGATTTGTGAAATTTTCAAAATTACGAAACTCACTAACCTGAGCGAGTATTTTCAGCGGATCATCCTCGTCGTCGCTATCCAACTCGACCACCTTTTCTACTTTTGATTTTTCACTGTATTTTCCTGTCCATTCCAACTCGTTCATAGCCGCTTTACCTTCGGACGCAATGTTCAGTCTCGACAAGAGGTTAGCCGCTCTTTCAATTTCATTTTTCGTATCTAATTCGCGTATTATTTTATCGCGAAATTTTTTTATTTTCTCTCCTTTGTCGGGGAGCTTTGATACAAATATCCTGGAAAATAAACGACCTCGTTTATAGAAATTTATCCAATAAACTGATCGGGAGGATTTTTCAATGACAGATTTCTCTACGCCCTACTTGTTGTTTAGTAGATTGTCTTGCCGTTCCAATAGCTCTTCTAACTCGAATATCTGCTTCGAGGATAAATCCTCGATGTATCCTTGACCTTCTCGTTTTGAAGGCGACAGGATAATGCCCGGTATCTTTTTCATTATATTATCATGGTACATTTTTATAGCGACGTTGTGTTCTGACTTTTCACGAAACGTCAACCACGCAGCACGCTGAACCTGTACATGCTTTAAGGTTATGAAACTGTAGCGCAACTCCCACGTCGTTCGTGTCATGCAAGTCAACTGCCAACAGGGGCAGGCGCTTTTTCAATTTTCTTAATCAACGACTTAGAATTGTCTTTCTTACTTTTACCTAATAGATTAAAACGAATTGGTAGAGTGAGTTTTCCGAATATTTTTGGTTATCAATAATCAGAAAGAATTCCTTTAAATTATTTTGAAATAATTTCAATTCGCAATAGATCAATTAACTGCAGTTTAGGAATGAAAAAGTGGGGAAATAAATCTATGGTTTTACTTTCGATATTATTATATTTGTATACATCTATTCTATAAGTTTGAAATTACTGTAGAGTGGACAGGAGTTTTTCTGTTCAGATATAGTTATATTCTCATCAATGTAGTATGTTACGATATAATTATATTCCTATCAATGTATGTTACGTAACAAAAACTACACAAGGCCTTAGGATTTCAAATAATGTTTTTTTTTTAAATTTCTATCTATATAACATCATCATGCTTATCAATTACAATTGGTTCGGCATTGTGAAGAGCTCGTGCTCGTTCATTAATTTATAATTAACACTTCCTCATCAACCCGCTAACACCAGTCTCAATTATTTCGACTTAAAATCATGACAAACACGTTAATGACCATGACTAATAGTCGTTGGATTGTTTCCGTAACTACAATAAAAAAAACCTTAGATTCTTGTTGAAATTATATTTCGAATTCCAGGCACATGCGTGTGGCGCATCAACAAATACGATCTTAAAAATGACCGCTAGAGCTAGAACGTGGCGGGTTTTTCATATGACGAATCATTATGTAAATTAGGATAAAGGTCTATTCTTGATTCGGAAATAAATTTCATACATCAATTGTAGGTGCGGTGGGTATTTTTCTATTTATATATTATTAGCTTCTTATTCCGGTGTCTACGTATACTGTAGTCAACTGCATAGATATAATATAGTCCCACGTAACTTGCAATAATATAGGTATATGGACAAGTACGAATGTGGGAGTGGTGGTTTTGCCGGTGACTGGAAAACCGTGAGCTGCCATACCGCAAGTTGTTTTTGTGGGAGCTGTTGTATGTACGATCGTGTATGTGTACTATACTAGCTATATATAGTATAAAGTTTCTCTCTGTAAAAACACCCAAATATAATAATACAACCAGTAAACAATGCATCAAATACTCCGAAACTACAGGTAATTCGAAACAAATCTATACTAATAATTCTATGATTATCTATATGACCTGCACCGCACAGTATGCGTTTCTTCTTGAATTTTATTAAGCAGCTCTGTCGTTCCGTTTAGAGATACCGTTTGAAAAAAAAAAAAACATGAAACACTATAATCTAATCTGTGTGTACGAATCTCGGAACAGTAGGTATAATTTTTTACATGTATTATATACAATAATAATATACCATATGTTTTTATATTTCTTTTTTTCGCGCGAAATGTCATCGTAGTCTCATGCAGACGGAGTAAGAGAAAGAGAGAACGATCCTGTCAGTTTCTAAATGATTCATGAAATCCAATGCATGTAGTCAGACTCAATTAAGTGTTATTATTGTGTTATGTGTTTAGACTAACTGTTTAGCAACTGTACATCATGGATTGTTGCTCCTGGAGCTAAGGATTCAAATTTATCTGTTGAGTATCGGGTATTTTTGTACGATAATTAGTAATCCAAACACGTGAGTATTACGTGACCTGGTATCCGATTAGAAACATTAACTTTCCTGCTTGGATTTATGAAGATTAATACCTTTACAACTTCCTTTACAAATGCTGACGTCATTCGAGTCGGAAAGTCATGGAATTGCACTCTTGAATGTTCGAATAGTCGAGATACCTGATCTGAGGACTTACGTAACGAATGGGTAAATCGCAGCCTTGTAGTACTGTTAACGAATCGTGAATAAAATTGTAATTGACTTTAAAGCGTCAGTTTTGGCCCGATATTATATCGCAACAATACCCGATACGCACCATATACTACTTCGCTAATTAGTTTGCTGTCCAGAGCTAGAAGACGTCTAGAATTTGACACGCGGAAGTATAAGAGTTGAGAGAACGTAGCATGGGAAACAAATTGAACAATTTTTATCCACTGGTAAAAACCGTAGATTATAGCATTCCAACTTTCTGCAGCGAATGGGAAGGCGAAAGTATGAAAAGAAATGTAAGAAAAATAAAAAAAAAAAGTCAAAAGAGAAAGAAATGAACACAGTGGCGCTTAAGGCTATAAATCAGTTTTAGCACGATCATGACGAATTAAGAAAAGCATCTATTATTTTCCTCTCTCTCTCTTCGTCTAGCTATATCTGTCGTTCGAGAAAAATGTTAGTTGGTCTATTTTTCCTAAAAAACCCGCGTGCGTTTTGAAATCCAATCAACTGTCGCCTGCGATGTGCTACATAGAGATAGAGCAGGGAGTAGTAGTGGATAAACCGGAATTTATCCTTTAACCATCACCTCGCAAGACGGGGAGATGGATAGATAAGTAGAGTAAGAGCGAATTTCACCTCACTGTCAAACTGTGTCTATATGTGTCTATACGGCCATGCGTTATCCGTAATTTTACTCCGATATTCCGAGTCGTTGACCTATAGTTGCGAATATTGAATTCGCAGTACTAACATAATAATATACAGTGGTCTTTCGCGCTATATACAGTACGGGTTGATTCTCAGATGAGTTCAATCAGTACTCGGATAACCCTGAGCCGCTACGAACGCGTTCATTCACGCGGCAAACTGTAATAATGCTCATTGTTAGCTGTGGTTAGTGATGATTGGACTCAATCCTCTATTGCCAAGATTATTCATAGTTTCAAATAGTATTTACTACGTGGATATATTATAGTAGTGACAAGAATAGGATTATACACAGGAAATAGGAGCTCGAAGATATAAGGTAGATATTACTTCTGTACGGTGTGTGGGTATCTGTATGAGAGAAATAAGTTGGTTTTTATTTATTTATTTTTCGTATCGCTTTTATCATTAGTTGGATCATTATATCACCATCTTGTATCACACTTTCATCCTTAGATCTGTTTCTGCAAATGAGTGTTAAATAATTAGCAAAAATTTGACGTCATCCGTTATTTTCATTAGATCGTTTCTCCTTGGACGATGTTGATGCGCAATCGCCGCACCTTTATTCGCAACAATTTACGCGAGTTAACTGACAACTAGTTTTGGCTTGAAACGGGATTAGCCGTATATCGCGATTTAGATCTCCGGACCATTTCGTATTCCTATACTACCCTGTCGCCTCGAATATCACCTTTCCGTCAAACTCTTGTACATGATTTTTCAATTCTGATCTCACTTAGACGGCAACACATTATTGTTATTGTTTTTTTCGACACACGTTATACGATTCTCCCCGCTATTCACGAATTCTCTTAGTGGCTGGTCTTCTTCGGCCACCGTGTCCTACTGGTCCCATAACCGGTCCTCCAGTCTCTGGGCTGCCTCTTGCTTAAAAGTAGGTGGTAGTGGCCTTAAACAATTTGCACAATCAGTTGAAATTTCTTATGTAACGTCTTGCCAGTACATCACATCCTCATTGTGACACTGTTACTATTTTAGACCGCTCACTTTTGAAGGAACAATGAAATCGTTTGATACGAGACCAACAGTATAAAAAATGAAGGTGTAGAAAATGCGTCGAATTGGAATTCTTGTAAATAACGTTCCACCGCAATTACAATAAATTCAGTTCCAAATGTGTCGGATAGTATTATTGTATCAGAGCTAATATTGTAACATGCTGTTATCATTTTCAGATTCGTTATTCGTGACGGGATGTAGATGAGATTTTCGAAGACCATGGGAGCCGGAGAAAAGCAGCCAGGGTCGCCGATCTTGCCACCTCCAAAAAAGCGAGTGCACTTAGAGCGGACCTCGAGTCTTCAGGCAGTGACTTCCCCGACGCCTAAGAACCCGAAATATAGAACGACCACGTCTCTTCTTCTGACGCGATGGGTCGGTGGAGGAAGACCCGAGTCGCCAGACCACGAAGTGGAGGATGGATGGGCGCCGGAAGACCGATGCATGGAATATGGGACTCCACCCCCTGTCGAAGAGCCACAATGCTACTCGATGTCCCTCAGCGATACATCATTAATCGACGAAGGAAACTGCTCTATAATATTATGCAGAGAAGCAGTGAAGAACATCATCGTCGAGCACGTACGCGGTGTTGGAGGTAGACTTCAGCTCTTGGAGGACATCGAGGTGGGCCGTGTAAATGGTGAAAACGTCGCGCGGGTTCTTGAGACTTGTAAATCGGGTGAAATAAACGCATTTCTTTTATACGCGAGCTTTTTTGGACGCGCGGAACTCCTGTCTGGATTTCTCGAGGCCGGGGCTGACGTGAATCATACAGAGCCTGAGCAGGGACTGACTCCTGTTCACCTTTGTGCCTTCAGTAACTGTCTTGAGGGCGTCCAGTTCCTGATAAAAAACGGAGCTAATGTAAATTCGCGAAAATTTTACTCGCCATTTCAGTACGCGGCTTTCGGGAACTCCTACGACGTAGCCAGGTTCTTCCTGGCGGAAGGTATCTCACAGGAAAATGCCATCAGTGATGATACCGTGCTTCATTCTGCGGCCAGGAGCAACGCTCTCGATGTCATCAAGCTTGTCGCTCCTGGAAATCCGGCTCTCAATAATCTTGACTCTACTGGGTTTGCTCCAATCCATTACGTCACGGATCGCGATCACCCAGGGTGCCTCGCCGAGCTCCTGAAAGCTGGGTGTCGCGTTGACGTTACTACGAGAAAAGGCGACACCGCTCTGCACCTAGCAGCCGAGGCAGGCTGTGCAGAGAATTTGGAAATTCTTTTGGATAATGGGGCAAACCCTGCTCTGAGAAACCACAGAGCCCAAACAGCCCTGCATTTAGCTGCTCGTGCACATTCTTTCGAAAGTGTCGAAGCCCTGCTAAGAAAAGGTGGTAGTGATCCTAACGCCGAGGATAATGACGGAAGAACACCACTTCACGTCGCCCTGGGGAGATCCACCCTCGCTTTTGATGTTTCTGAGTTGTTGGTCGAGTGGAAATCGAATGTGAATAAAGCTGACAAATATGGTTACACACCATTGCACGTTGCTGCTTTAAATGAACTTTCTCAGTGCGTTGATATCCTGATTCAACGTGGCTCTGATCTTAGTGCAAGAACGAAGGGTGGTACTACGGCACTTTCGATTATTCTCAGGAAGACACCGACCTCTTTAAATGTGTTCAAAGAACGTTTGGACAACTCAATTGCTTTGAGGCAGCACGGATCAGCGACTGGAGAAGTTGAATTGAGGCTTGACTTTCATCCGCTTCTTCAGCACAGGCAACAGGGTGAAATTGGGTATTTGGAAACGTTTATTGGAGAGGGTTACAAGGAAATACTTGAGCACCCTTTATGCCAGTCTTTTCTTCATCTCAAGTGGCAGAAGATCCGGAAGTACTACGTCGGTAGGCTCTTGTTCTACCTCTTATACGTTATGGTCCTTACTGCATGGGTAATGACAGCCTTGGCTCACAACTGCTACAACGAGAGCCACGGGATATTTGAATTCGAAGGTTTCGCACTCTGCAACAACACAACGGCCTTGAATGAGCTACTTTATCAAAACCCGGTTATCATGGACACCGAATGGTACGCTCTTACAATACTCACTGTGCTTGAAGCCCTGAGAAAATTTGCGGGAATATCGACCTACGCTTCAGCGAGGCAGTTCTTCTCCCAGGTAGACAACCTGGTGGAATGGTGCGTAGTTTTCAGCGTATTCGCAACCTCTTTCGTCTACACTGGAAGGACGTATCGATGGCAGAACCACGTAGGAGCATACGCTGTCCTTTGCGGATGGGGAAACCTCATGCTCATGATCGGGCAACTCCCAATGTTTGGTGCCTACGTCGCTATGTTCACCAGTATCCAAGCCCAAGTCCTCAAACTCCTATTGGCATACGCCTGTCTGTTGGTCGGATTCACAGCAAGTTTTTGCGTCATGTTTCCTCACTCAAAGTCATTCAGCAGTCCACATACAGGACTGATCAAAGTCCTCGTGATGATGACAGGGGAAGTGGAATTCGAAGACCTATTTTTTCCTGCTGACAACGAACAGGATCCAGTTCCTACTAGAGGAGCGTCATGGTTCTTTCTACAAGTTTCAGCTCAACTGTGTTTTCTATTATTCCTATTATTCGTCACGATTGTTCTGATGAATCTACTTGTGGGTATTGCAGTTCACGACATCAAAGGTCTTCAGAAAACCGCGGGACTCGCTAAACTTGTGCGTCAGACGAAGCTGATTTGCGAAGTTGAGACAGCACTCTTTCTCGGAGTACTTCCGCGGCGACTTATAAAGACGTTGAGATGGTCTACTCTGGTTCTTCCCTCGTCATTGAGGGTCGTTCTGACTGTTCGACCTCTCAATCCTAGAGAGAAAAGACTTCCACCAGACGTACTTGCCGCCGCTCATAAAATCGCTAGAGATCGTAGATCGACCCCAGTACGTCGGGCTCTTTGCAGCAAGAAGAGCTGTAGCACGACCTATACTTATCTGAAGAGTGACGGCTATTCGACGATGCGTCGAAATATTCCCATCGACGATGACGAGGATAATGATCTCGGCGAAGGAGATGGAGCAGAAGCGGGACCAGGAGGTGGCGGAATTGGGATTGGAGGAAACAACGTTGACCAGTTTAGAGAGGAAATTTCAGAATTGAGGAAAATATGTAGTCAAAATCAGAAGCTCATTCAAGATCTAGTCGTTGCTCTGGCAATGGATGGAAGGTACAATTCGGAGCAGATCGAAAAACATGATCTGTGAATTATTTCCACCAACAAAAAAAAAAGAAATTATATCGGAAACGTGTAATATACACGTAGGTGCATGTCTCTTGCCAAATAAATGGGTAATTTTTATATAAAATTAACTTTTTGAGGGGCGATAAATAATCCAGATCTTAGAGTCTGTGAGTTTTTAATTCGATTCGCATTTAGTGCATTCATTTTATTAGTATTTATATAATAGTTGAGAAAAAATTAATGTGCTCTTGCTCACCGAATTAAAATGTTTTCTTTTTTTTTTCTGAATCGTGATATTCTCAATTATTTTTACAATTAGGCTGAAGAGATTAGATTCAAAGCTAGTGATTTTCAGGTCACAATCGTCTGAAATATGATTAAAGTTATTCAAAGAATCAGGAGATGATTACGCTCAAACGATGCTCCGTCCTATTCATTATCATGTGCAGACTTCCCTGATTGTCGGGAGGCAGCTAAGAGAATAACATTCTTATAACTATACCCATAGTATACGTATTAATTGATATCATTAATTGTAAATAAAGATGCGTCTTTTCAGAGGATATATTTTCCTATGAAAACGAAGGGTATTCGATGAATGAATAAATTTAATGATTATTTTTATATTCTTGTCTCGTTATTTATTTTCAATAATAGCTTCTTATAAAATCATTGTATAAAGTGATATATGTATAGTATAATAGGATATGTATGGTAATGAACTAGTGATTATATATATATATATATATTGTATATTGGTTTGAACGATGTTCCATTCTCTCAGAGAAGAATAGTCACTTTAGATTTATTTCAGCCTCAGATCCGGGCATTCCAAACCATTGGTCAATTACAAAAAAAAAAACCTTTTGGTATACATCAGAATACAAGATGAAAAATTTATTGGCCTGCAGTTGGAAGTGAAATTGAACCTCGTCATTCACTATCCAGTTTCTAAAATCTGAACCTTACTTCTGACGATAATCAAAATGAATGGAGGAATTTCCGAGGCCCGCGGGGAATATATGGTAGGTATATATATACCTAAGCGTCAAATAGTTAAACAGTTAAGATATAAGACCTGAAGCTACGAGTATAATTTGCTGTAACGTTCTTCACTGTCATAACCAAAAGCAAAAAAGTATATAGGTATACGCACTGTCCTCGCTGGAGTTTGTGAGCTCTACCAAACCACAATGATATTGTGCGAAAACTGGTTTATTGAATAAATATTAGTTGTAAACCTGAATTTTGTTGTTGTTAGAATGAAACCGCAAAGCGAGAACGTTTCGTTATGCGTATCATGAAGTGACTGATCGTAGGCGTAGTGGGTGAGTCGATTAGCCATATTATGTATGTAACTTTTATATCTTATACTTGAATATTCATTTACAGTCTACATGACTAGGGATATGCAAAATATGATTGGTACTTATTTCATATGTATTTAAGATAGCTATTAGATGATGAGAAATTGTAGCCTTGATACAAATCAGTAGGGTTTCTCATAGAATTTCCTACGAACTTTTGTCAAACGATATTCAAGAGAGTTCGACATTCGTTTGAGAACTTTGCGTATGGCTTGTACCAAGAATTGACTGTAGTCAAGACACAGCTCTGTTAAATCGTTGGCGAAAAGCTTGTTTGACGTTGTCTTTCCAGATGTAAATGTAGAATAGTAGAATACACTGAACCACTTCTACTACAAGTACAATCACGGTGGTCAGAATTGATGGACAGAGTTCCCAAATGGCCCACGAGGTTGTGTGACATCCCGTAATCATAAACAGTTTCACGTGTAAATTGACTCTAAAACGATTCGTGAAAAGCTTCATTTAGCTTTTGAGTTTCGCAAGAAAAACAACAGTACGGTCGTTGTCTTTTATTTTGACAATCGCGTAATTATCGAATTCGACACTTCAACTTACCGCTGATTTTCTTCTTTGTGATGCTTATTCATCCCATTAGTTAGATGGGCAGTTTCCTTTTGATGCTTTCTGATGTTGAACGCTGTCGAGCAGTACAATATCGCATTGACAACGACCATGATAATGAGTAATGAAGCACAGCACCACAGTATAATACCCTTGTCTGTAAAGCGAGAGAGATAACTAGAACCGTTGAAAGTCATTGCAGTTATAAAAAAAATAGTGTATAAAACATCGTGGGATCGAAATTGAATGTAACTATTCGATCGAAATATGAAACTAGATTCTTGATTAGTTGTATTAAATGTCTGTAGATTTTGGAAATATAGTTGCAGGGGTGGTTTTGGAATCTTGTTTCAATTCATAGATATAAAAACTCACTGAGTGGTCGTGTACGGAAAAAAGGCACATTGAACTGGATAAGTGTCGTAATTGTATGCAGAACGGCGGGGGTTAGCCAGGCATAAATTGCATAAAAAATGAACTTTCTCCTCTCATGTTCCTTGATTTTTCCAGCTGTAGGTTGTAAACCCCTGAAACAAAATAACATGGATATACAATATAAATTCGAAACAAAAAATTGTGCTACAACTCACCGAAATGTTCGCCAGATATTGAAGCACATTACGTTAAACCAAAGGGCACAAGCGCCAGCGCCATAGTGTGAGGCAATTACTGAAGAAAAAAATATCAAATCGGTATTCAGGAGTCAGAAGGTTTCACATACAAATACTTTATAGTATAAGCCTACAATTAAAATCACACACTCCAGGATTAAGAATCATAAATCAATAGGGATGAGCAGATGTGGTGAAAAATTGACCTAAATCTTACCAAAGAAGGTGAATAAGTGGGTTCTGATCAATCCAATGGTATACTGCTGAGCCACAGTAGAAATATGGGCGCAAATATAGGTGGCCAGATAGGCGCGAAATACCATCCCATGAAGATTTTTTAATTCAGGGGTCACGCAATACCCGATGAAGATTGTAAACATCACGGAACTCACAAATAGGAATGTGATTACTTGAAAATACTGTATTTTTATCCATGGATCACACAATTTCGCTAAATACACTGTAGAGTTTGGTTTCCGGAACAGGCAGTAATGATTCAAGTCGAAAGGCCCTTCTGTGTCGGAACGTCGAGCATAGATCGTCCCGTTTGCATATATTTCAAAATCGTTTGACTCCGTGGAATACAACCAACTGACATCACAAGGGTCGCCAGTGAACAAGTGCATTTCCTTCCTGGGTACGTTTGTTTGCGGCAAAAAGCCAGAAGTGTGATTATCTTCTATGCAGCTTCCGTTTACGTAAGCTTTTGCTGAAGCACAGCAAACCGATAAGCACGGTTTAGAGTCGCATGGAAATTCGAGACTTTTATCGCCTCTGGACGATGTTTCATTTGGCGGAAAAATGTCGCTATACTTTACAATCAAGATCGAAGCGTTTTGTATCTCTTCAGTCAGACCAACGCTGGCGTTCGTTGGATATGGTTCTCTTGTCCCGTTGACGATCATCTTCGGAAATAGAAATGTCGAGGAAAGAACCATTACGAAAAGTTTTTGAAGAGGATCCATCTTTTTTATATGGTTCTTGTTGTGCTGGCAGAAATCTTAGTTTCAAGTTGTGGTAGTGCTAGTTGTAGTAGTGCAAGTCGTTGCTGTTGCTCTGGAAGAATGTTTCTTTATTTGAAACGGAAACCGCGTATCGGACTCATCGAGTTGCAGATATATGCAACAGTTTATTACGATTCAGGACTTGACCGTGTTCGCGGTTACATGACGCAAGTATACACAGTATTTATACCTATCACTCGCAGTATTGAAAAATATTTCACGAGAACCCAAAAATGGAAAGTAAAAATAGCAATAACAGTAAATTCCAATTCAAAGTTGAAGTTTTATGCAACTACAATTATGTCCTGTTAGAGTGATGAACGCTTTTCAAGCTTAGAGACTGATATGATTTAAATGAAATGGAATAGTTTAAACCCTTCGGCGTCTTCACGAAGTACTGACGTTTCAATTTTTTTTTTTTTTTCGTAAAGGCACTAATTCGTTCGAAAACAATTCCGTATAAAACTTTAGCAAATATTCAAATCTTTTGGACATTATTTAAATAGGCAGGGCATGTGTTGGTAAATTTACGAGTGTCCACTTGTCTACAGTTAGTAATACCGACCCCGAGTGTCATTATATTCATTATTTGTTAAAAAAGAAGATATTATACGTTACCTGGCAATATAGTCTGCAGGGTATCTCGTAGTTTAAACAATAGTTGATTCACCGTACTTGAATCTCACGATCAGATCCAGATTGTTGAAGCCCACGCAATGACTAACTTGCTCAAAATACGAAGGAATTCTTGGTAAATGGGTAAAAACCACGAACTACTAAACCGCAATCAATGTATTTTTATAATACGGTGATGAAAAACACCGCTATGCTAATTCCTTACATTTTTTTTAATCCTAATGTGCTACGAGAGGCTATAGAGTTCAAAATTTCAGTGAACGCAGTATTGTTCGCGAGACGGTTTCCTTGACACTGGAAGACATTTACATTGGCTCAAGCTGCTTGACCAGCTGTTTGCTGAAAGTCGTATGCGAATATGAACTCCACACAATGTGTCGTAAGGAGGGAATTCCAGCTAGAAGCTTAGCAGGAAAAAGATGTGTGCTACATGTGGGTAAAACCCACAAGAACAATAAAAAAGCATCCCATGCTATTAGTAAAACTGCATTCGCATGAGTATTTATTACAATGATTGGTCGATTTGTACGTGCAATAACTATTGACGGGACATAGGATTGATTTGAACATATGAATATGAATAAGGAAAAAAAATAATTGGTATTCATTTTCTGTATTTGCGGCAGTGGTTGTATAATTATCAGATGTAGCTTAAGTATAAGTAATTAGAGTCTCTTATCCTATTGCCTACGAACTATGGTTAAACGATTTTCAGAACAGTTTAACATGGATTCGAGGACGTCGTATGGCTTGTGCGAAAAGTAGACTGCAGGCGACACACCGTATTGTCGTATCGTTCACGAAATGATCTTTTGATGTTGTCTTTCCAAGTGAAAAGAATGAATAGTAGGATACACTGTACTACTTCTAGTATGGTCATTAGGATGGTATTAGTGAATGTTGGCCACAGTTCCCAAATGACCCACATGATCGTGTGACATCCCGTTATCACAAAGAGTTTCATATGTAAACTGAACCTGAAACAATTTGTGAAAGGCTTCATTTCATTTTTGAACGTAGGGTAAGTAGAGGTTCACAAAGAAAACGGCAGCATGGTCGTTACTTATTATCTTCACAATCAAGTTATTCTTTAATTTGACATTCTAACATACCATTGATCGACTGTCTCATGGTGTTTCACTCCATTAGTCAGATCGGCAGTGTCCTTTTTATGCTTTCTCATTTTGAGCGATGTCAAAAAGTAGAATATCGTGTTGCAAACAACGACGCTTGTGAGTAATGCAACACAACACCACAGCATAGGATTATTGTCTGTAAATAGAAAAGAAGAAGTTACTAAGGTGATTCTGGAATTTCTTTTTTTATTTATAACTATTCGAAACTCACTGAGTTTGGAATGGCGGAAATACGGCAGGTAGGAGGTAACAAGTATCGTAATTGTGTGCAGAATGGCAGGTGATACCCAGGCATAAATTGCATAAGAAATGAACCTTTTTCTTTCATGATCCCTGATTTTTTCATCGATGGGTCTCAAACCCCTGAAACAAAATAACGATATTTGTGAAATTCCTTGAAATTGCGTGAAATGAATCTATGCATAGGTGTATATCCACTCAAAAAACATCGCATATGTTCACATTCATTCACATTAGACAATGCTAAGGCTTAGGGCATGGACGCATTATAAATTTAGAAAAAAATCTCCTATCTATAACTCACCGAAAGATTCGCCAGATATCAAAGCACATTACGTTAAACCAAAGGGCACTGCAGCCAGCGAAATAGTGTAAGGTGAATACTAAAAAAAAAAAAATCATCAAAGATAATTAGGGGTTGGGAGGTTTTACAATTAGAGACAGGAATACAGATAATTTTGATAAATCTACAATTAACATTACAGGATAAGGTGAAAATATTTGTTAAAATCGTACTGAAGAAGGTGAATAAGTCGGCGTAGGTTCTCGAATCAGCAGTGAGTAGCTGTCCCAAAACAGACAGGTGGGTGCCGATATAGGTGATCAGATAGGCGCGAAATACCATTCCATGAAGATTTCTTAGTTCCGGAGTTACGCTGTATCCCACGAAGATTACAAGCATTATGACAATTACGAGTACCAAGGAACTCATTTGCCAATACTCTATTCTTAGCCATGGATAACAGACTTTCGCAAAATACACTGTAGAGTTTGGCCTTCGGAACAGACAGTGATGTTCGAAGTCGAAGTGCGATCCTCGAGCAAAGTTTTCAACATAGATCGTCCCGTTTCTAAGTACCCTGAAATCTTGCAACTCCGAGGATAGCAGCCAGTTAACATCACAAGGATCGGTAGTGAACAAGTGCATATTCTGTCCGGGTACGTCGATTTCCGGCAAGATGCCGAATGTGTTAATGTTATCTTCTACGCAGATTCCGTCTAGGTACGCTTTTCCTGAAGAACAGCAAAGCGATAAGCACGATTCAGAGTTGCATGGAAGCCCGAGTCTTCTATCATTTTTGGAAGATGTTCCATCTGGCGTTAAAATTTCTGTATACTTTACAACTAACATCGAAGAGTTTTGCGTCTCTTCCGTCAAATCGACGCTAGCGTTTATCGAATATTCTCTTGACCCGCCGCCGTTGATCTGCGCCAATAGAAATGTCGAGGAGAAAGCCACCGCGAAAAGTTTTTGAAGAGGAACCATTTTTTTTAGATGATTCCTGTCGTGCTGAAACCAAATATCCGACTGTTTAATTTCTAGTGCAAGTTGCGATAGTACAGATTATCCCTGTCTCCCTGAAAGAATATTCCTTCGTTTAAATTACCAGCCTAATAATAATGTGCGAATATTGCTCATCGTGGGAACCGGTTAAGTGCGTACTGCACTTATCAAGTTGCGGGTACATGCAATAGTTTGTTACGAGTCAGAACTCTGGCGCCTTTTGTGGTAACATATGGCGTAACGCTGCTTCTGAATGTCAACTATAATATTAGAGTCGTACGTTAGTGAGAGAAAAACACTATTGCACATTCATTTCATATAGAATTCTCGTCAAAATTGACATCTTTTATTTTCTAATATAGTCGCGCCAGTATTAGTGACTTGATGGGCGTCCACTTGTATCACTTTCACGAATTGGTATTTTGAATAAGCAGAGTATGAGAATTTCGAAAAGTATTTCTAAGCGATTTTTGTTAGACAAAAAGACATTTTTGCATTACCTACCTAGTCGAAAGAAAAATTAGTTCACGTGTTTGAATCTCGTATCCAGATTGTTGAAATCACTATTTCTAACTTGCTTGAAAGATGAAGCAATTTATAGTAAAAGCGTAAGAACCGCTTATACCCACAACGTCAATGAATGAATTACAATATGGTAATAAAGATCAACGTGTTCTACTAGATTAATACAGAGCTAACATCCAAGTGGCTGTAGTATCGTTCAGTCGCGCGCTGGAAGTCGTATGTGGCCATAAAGTTTGAATGGTGTGGAGTACACTGTTCAGACTGCAACGTTATAAAAGTTGGGAATCCCAGCCGGTAGGCAAACGGAAAAGTGGGGATACCTCGATGTAATGGAAACCGGAATGGACGATCTACGGGTAATCCGTCTTACTCGCGTAAAGCCACATCTACAGACAAAGTTCAAGGTGAAACATCTAACATTAGCAAATTCAAATAAGTTCAGTATTAGATAACTATACTCGTTATAATGTTAAACAATTTGTGAAGCAACCCAGTAGGTACCTAGCTGAAAACCATTTTCAGGATGCTTGCGCAGATGATCCCCAATGTATTTTTGTCCCAGGAACTGAGATACTATAGGTAACGTCTAACAATTGCACACTGTGTTTGAATCGTCATTATTCGCTGATAAGTTATTTCAATAAATAAGCGCTTAGGTAATCAATTTTTCTCGTTATAAACGTGAATCAGAAACACTCAAATGATTTATTTGTTAGTGCATCTTGACATAGATGTGCAACTCGCATGCCTTTCAGAAACTGCTTGTATGTAGTACCCCAGCATCGGTGCGCCTTGTTATACGCACCCCGCATGCCAATCTCCTATTCTAGTGGGCTACGATATTAAACGATACCCGTGGGTGATACGAGCCCAGCAAGGACGAACACTAGCCTAAGGCAAGAGCACCTCTCACTGTCGCGGAGTCATTGGCCCGCGTGGCGTCGAATGCGGAGGAGTTATTGCAGAATAGACAATGCACTGATTGGCGAAGAAAAATTCTATTTAGCTAGTTTTTCGAGTATTATATTAGATAATAATGATATTAAAACACTCGTCCTTCTGTTGCAGTTGAACTAACTATTCTTCATCAAGCAATGTATTGGCAATTGCAATAATTGAGTGTATTATATTGAATTCAGCCTTTAGGAACTCCCTACGCAATTCCACGGTTTCAAAACCGTTTCACATGGATATCTTCTCTATTTATTATTGCAATTCGAATGTAGTTTATATTATATAATAATTTGGATGCCAAGAGACTTGGATCAATTGCGATGGGTACATATATTTATTTTCAAGAAACAATTACGAATTGTAGTAGGTACATACCTTTGACAATAAGTAACATTGTATTGATGCCGCAGCAATAAATTTCCTTATACAGCAATAGTGAATTATGCCTCGTTATTTTCTACTTCCCTCTTCCTGAACCTTATAGATTACGCAATTAATTATAGTTCCTTATATCCTTATTCCCATATTATGTATATATACCGTTCCTTTTTGACGCCAAAAATTTTGCCACACTTCCTCGGGTCAGATGTTCTCCTGATACCAGGAGCAGTTTTAGACTTAAAATTATTCTAACTCTTAAAAATGCTAGTATAGATAAGCTACATAGCGACGTGCATGAAGCAGCGTATGCCGGACAGATGATGCCTTATTTTCAGAGTAAATTTTCTGTCAGTTGAGACCTTTTTTCGGAGTCATATTTCTGACAGTTGAGATTTTTTTTCGGAGCGATATTTCTGGCAGTTGACGCCTCAAACTTAACTCCCAAAAATAAGGTGTCAACCGCCAGAAATATGGCTCCGAAAAGTCCCAACTGCCAGAAAAATCACTCAATTTTCTGGCAGTTGAGACTTTTCCCGGGGTCATATTTCTGGCAGTTGACACCTTATTTTTGGGAGTTAAGTTTGATGTGTCAACTGCCAGAAATATGACTCCGAAAAAAATCCCAACTGCCAGAAATATGACTCCGAAAAAAATCCCAACTGCCAGAAAAATCACTCCATTTTCTTAAGAATGATAGTTATAGATAAGCTATATAGCGACTGCATGAAGCAGCGTATGCATGCCAAAGTCGATAGGCGACCAAAAATTTCAGAATACCTCCTCGGGTCAGATGTTCTCCTGACACCAGGAGCGATTTTCGACTTGAAATTATTCTAACTATGGAAATCGCCTGGTATCACGAGAGCATCTGATCTGAGGAGGTGTGCTGAAATTTTTGGCGGAAAAAAGGCAGAGCGTACACACAAGCAGGCATGCAATTATACGGGCATGGCCTCATGCACGTTGTAGCTGAAAATGCATTAATTTTAATTTCGTACTCGTCCTGTGATTCGTAAGCTGTTACATTTATCTCTCTATTGAAATAAAGAGCGACTGGATGGGGAAGTGGAAAATTACGAAACGATTACTTACAAGTATATTTGGGGATTTATTACTGCAATTGGTACAATATTATTTATTGTCAAAGTTGAATACAATTCGTAATTATATTTATAAAAAATAAATATGTGTTCCTATTGGAATATATATTTTATTGATATAACTAATTTTTTCAAAGACCGAGTTGGATATATCTACACTCGTCTGTCGCAATTGTGAACTGGAACAGAATCCTTGCTGACTCTGCTGGAAACTTTTTAGACTGCAACAAAAAAACAAATATTATAATATCACTATCATTCGATAAATAACACAAAAACTAGACAAGAATTTATTTTCGACAATGAGTACATATCAATTCTGCGACCACTTCTCTATGTTTGAAATATTTCTATCAAGATGTTATATGGACGTTAGCGCAACCCCCATCCAAACGCTTCGACGGCACGAAGGCCACTGACCCCACAACAGGTGCTCTAACTCGGCGGAGTCAGTTCTCCGCCCAGCGGGGTAACGAATGGTATCGCCATCTTGCGGTTGATATGCGGTTGCCGCAAATATCGGTGCGCCTTATCACATGCTACTTCATCCACGAGACTGGCGTGCAAGTTGCATTCAATAAGGCGCATCGGTATTCACCATAGACTTATAGTATATGAATCACCTGGTACTTAGCAGGCAAATAAATTCAATTTAATTTCTTATCGATGCAATCGTTTGGGGATTGTTTGGGAAAGTTTAGGAATATGTTCTCGTAGTTTAGGAAATGACAATTTGTTTCTTATTTATAAAAATATATTGGGCACATAGTTAGCAGGCACGATTCACAGAAAAAAAAATCCCTTCAATGAACTCGGAATTGTTTGGGAAACACGCCTTCAATGTTTTCAAGAATTGGAAAGTTTTATTTGATTTTATAAAAATCATGAAAACACCCGTCGTTCTTTGTAAAATTAATTATATTAAAGTGGGATCTTATTGTAATACGGACGTAGTTTATTTTATGATAACTCCTATGCCAGGAAGCAAATAAAGATACACGACCAATTTGTATTTGATATTTATTTTTAAGAATCAATTACAATTTACGAACTCTATATATTACCTTGACGATGAACACGATTGTATCAATGCTGCAGCAATAAATGCTTCGATGTATAAATAATCAATTGCATTGTTATTTTCCACTTTCCCCTCCCTGCGATTATTTATTTATTATTATTTTTTAATAAGCAAAAGTTTAAACAGCGTACGGCACACGGTAATAGTAGGAAATTGGAATTATTGGATTTTCAGCCACTTGAAAATTGCAGCACACCTCCTCGGGTCAGATGTTTTCCTCATACCAGTTGGATTTTCGAATTGAAATTTTTCTAACTGAATAACGCTGATTAATTCTTACTTTGAGTTGTTCTTTTATTTGTTCGTTCGTTTGTACACATCGCTAGTTTTCATACCCCCTCCCGTAGCAACTGCTCCGTTGATACCTAGAGAGCGCTGGTCGCTTATGAATGAACGAATGGTAAGATAGTGGTGCTGCACAAATATGCGGACAAAAAATTACAACTTTTTCTGAGAACCCCGCGCTGGAATGAAAAGATAGTGGTGCTGCACAAATATGCGGACAAAAAAATTACTACCTTTTCTGAGAAGCGTGCGTCCATGAATGAAAAGATAGTGGTGCTGCACAAATATGCGGACAAAAAAAACTACGACCCTTCCTTCATACTCTTGGAGGCGTGGCAAATAGCGCATTGTGAAAATTCTAAAAAGCAGTAGAAAATACTACTAACTCTTCATTGATTCATTGATTCAATGAAAGATAGTGGCGCGTGGAAATAATGCGAAGAAGTTGAAAAGAATTACTGATATTTTATTGCATTTATGTTTGCATTATAGGTATTTAAACGAACAGAAGTAAAGCAGTTGAAATAAATTTCGTTGAAACACAGAATGAATAAAAATACAAGTTCACTGAACATAAGCAGCTGACAAACAACTATATATTATCCTTATATTGTTCGATTATTCATGATTCTTTCTCATATTCAGAAGACTGTAATCACAGAGATTTGTTTTTCAGAAACAATCACAAATTACTGTATACATAACTTCAACAATGAATATTGTATCGATACAGCAGCAATAAATTTTCTGATATACCAATAATAAATTGCTTCGTTATTTTCACTTTCCTCTTCATACGACGGTTTTTTTTTTCTTAATTAAACGTTGTACAGCACAACTTACAAATCATAGAATCAGTAGGGAATTAGAATTAATGCACTTTCAGATACTTAAAAGTTTTCAACCATCTAATCGGGTATGCTCTCTTGATACTAGGAGGATTTTGGGACTTAAAATTTGTCCAGCTCTGAATAACGCTATTATAAATAAACCTAGCAATCGATTATTCATAATTATTCATATATCGAAGAATTTATTTCTGCAGCATTGATACAATCGTATTCATCGTCAAGGTTATGTAGAATTCGTAAACTGTAATTTATTCTCAAAAATGAATATTAAATATAAATTGATCGGGTATCTTTATTTGCTTCCTGGCATAGGAGTTATCATAAAATAAACTATGTTCGTATTACAATGAGATCCTACTTAATATAATTAATTTTACAAAGACGGACGAGTGGTATTGAAGACGTGTTTCCCAAACAATTCCGAGTTCATTGGGGGATTTTTTTTTTCTGTGAATCGTTGCTGCTAACTATATGCCCAATATATTTTTATAATTAACAAACAAATTATCATTCCCTAAACTACAAAAATATATTCCTAAACTTTTCAAACAATTCTCAAACGATTGCAACGGTAATAAAATAAATTAAATTTATTTGCCTGCTAAGTATACAGAGTCAAGTCAGTGCTCTGCCCACCGGGTTAACGAATGGTATCGCCATCTTGCGGTTTAAATACCGAACTACTGTTGCCGCAATCATATGTGCGCCTCATCGTATGCAACTTTATCTACGATACTGGCGTTCAAGTTGCATTCAACAAGGCGCATCGGTGTTCACGGCAAAAGTAGTTCGCGTGTTCGACCGCGAGATGGCGATATCATTTGCCGCCCCGTTAGCGGCACACACCGAGCAAGTGGAGAGAGACCACTGACCTTGGTCAATTGCACCTGTCGTTGAGTCAGTGGCCTTCGTCAGCCTTCGTAGCGTCAAAGGCTTCGCATGGAGGCTGCGTTAACGAAATATGACTATGACAGGCATCGCAATAAAAATACAACAAGCAAGAATACGTTGTCGCAAAATAGAATTCATCTGGTCTAATTTTTTGATCTATTTACTGAATGATATAGTAATATTACAACCTATAACACTCATCCTGATATTACAGTTCGATAAACTTTCATCGAATTTCAAGCATCTTCGACCAGCAAAAATTCTGTTCTAATTGTGGCGAACGAATTAACTCAGTCTTGGTAAAATTATTCAGATTAGATAGTATATTATTGTATTACAAATGTGGTTATAGTTATGATAACTCGTATTCCAGGAAGCGTGTAAAGAGATAATCTACGGAAAATGTACAAATTGTACGTATCACACTGTCAGTTATATTTTATTCATGCTGCGGTAATAAATTCTCAGATATATTCCCATACCAATTGCCTCCTAATTTTCAACTTTTCCACAAACCTATTGGGTTCCTTTATTTGTCCTATTCTGTCACAAATTTAGGCGTGTGACGTATATCCTGACGTTATAAATAAATTAAATTGTTCGCGGAATGACTCTCTGATGTTGTCCTTCCAAACGAAGATAAAAAATATGAGAATGGCCTGTATCACTTCTACGGTAGCAAGTAGATGTGAAATTGCAGGTATCGGCCAGAACATCCAAATGGCCCACACTATTATGTGACCTCCCATTATCAAAAATAGTTTTACGTGCAAGTTGAACCTGAAATGAATCGATCGATACCTTCATATTATTCTGAGCTCGGAAGGAAAAGTCTTTCACGGAAAACAATCATGTTATATGAAGAACAACCCGTTTGAGAATTAATTTTGTCGAAGTTTTAACATACCACTGTTCAGCGGCATCGTGGTGTTTCTTCACAGAACATGATAGATGAGCCGTGTTCTTTTCGTGCTGTCTGATTGCGCATGCCGTCGAGATGTATAGAAAGGCGTTACTTGAGTAAAGGAGGGTAATCGTTATCGCACTGGTCCATATTTTTACGATGTGGGCTGTAAAGCGTGAATAAGATCTGTGTGTGTGGATTATTATAAAAAAATACCATAATTAATACACAGTTTTTCGATTTGAAAAGAAATCCAAGAGTTATACTTCTTGGAAGTTCTCTATAAATTATCAATCGGTCTTATAAATAATGAACTTCTGTTTCGGATCGAATTTTATAATTCATTTTGTGAACATCACCAATCGATGAAAATACAAGTTTACCATTTGCTTCATTGCGGAAGTAGGGTATGTAAAATGAGGCAGTTATTCCAGGCGCAATAACAAAGGCTGGAACACCCCAGGCGTAAATAGCGTACCAGGTGTACTTTGCTTTTTCATATTTCCTCACGTTACAATTGATTAATTGTATATTCCTGAAAGAAAGAAAAAACCTCTCCGTGATCGTATATAGGTACTTATATCTAACCAAGACAACTCGAAACTCAAAGTTGTCTATCAAACGTCTTATGTCCCAGTATTTGACGTCCAAAAAAACTTTCGAATCTCTAAAGGATATCTTTATGACACCGTAATTTTTCGACGTAAAAAACTGGGACATAAAATCTCTGTAAAACATTTAAGACATGTTAGTTTCGTGCTATCTGGGAAGTATTTCAGTTAAGACCTTGATAATGTTTCTATGAGATATTTATTTTTGAAAGATACACACCGTTCTGTGTTTTACAATTTCACGGAACACAATACTGCCAAGAATTTGAATAAATTCGTTGAAAAACTTACCGCAACGATCGCCATATATTGAAACTCATCACGTTTAGCCAAAGAAGACAAGAGCAGCCGCAACAGCGTACACCGCTTTCTGAAAACAAATCACCTTGCATTTGAATACAAATCGCGCTTCTCAGGGCTGCAGAATTTGCGTTAACTTATTCTACAGTAATCCACATTGAAATTCTTTAAAAAAAAACCTCGTTCTCTTCGTTTCTATATAATATAAATTTATTCCCACCAAAGAAGGTATACCAGCGGGTGTCGGCTGTCACTTCGGTTGTAAACTCCACTGCCAATACACACACGGCAGTGACAATGTAAGTTGCTACATAAGACCGAAATATCATTCCATGAAGATTTTTCAGTTCAGGTACTACGGTGTAAGCGATAAAGATTGCGAGCATAACGTGAAGGGAAATAATTGCACAAACTATTTCCCACCATCCTCTCTGTATAAACGGGTAACATACTTTGGCCACATAATCGAACGAATTCGGATTTTGGAACAGGCAATAATGGGCATAGTCCCAGCTGAGTGATTCTGTGTCAGAATCTTCACCATGGATCGACCTGTCTTGCAGCATATGGAAGTTTTTTAACCTAGACGGTATCATCCATTGGAATTTGCAAGGGTCATAAGTAGTTAGATGAAAATTCTCTGATGTCACCTCCCTATTCACGTACGTCTTGTCCTTGCCAATTTTAATTTGACCAACAGTCGCATTTCCTTTTATGCACTTGTCATCGTCATCGTCTCGGGTTTCTCCGAAAGAACAACACAGGAATAAGCAAATTTTTCTAATTGTGGAGGAGTCGTTTGTGGACTCCGTTGTCTCCAGTGGACAAGTGTGACTTGGGTTCGTTATGGACCCCAAAAGATCTGGTCCACTTGCTGAACGGTGGTCGCTTTCGATCGTTGACCATAGCTTTTCAGTCGCAATAATGCTGGCGTTCCCGAACCGAACAGACAACGCAATAATTACGCTCGCGAAAATACTTCGATGAGCAAACATTGCAAACGATGATTCCCGTTCAACTGAAAGAACTCTTGGCTGAGTAAATGAAACTGAGTGTAATCACTACGGACATGCCAGTATAAAAATGATGTCAGAAATAGCCTTTTCTGTCGAGAAATGATATATTGCGGTAAGCGCACATCGTATGCTGGAAATAAGGATATTTTCCTTAATGACACTACGCTGTTGCCAGGATTTTAAGGATACAAGTGGTATACACTTTTTCCTCGACAATAGTTTTTCCGCTTCATCTATACCGGGAATATTCGTGGAAACGATTCATAGGGAAGTGCAGAGAACGCCTGCCTACAGGCAACTCAGAAGTCAAGCGATTATGTTTTGTTTCGCATATTAGGTATCATCCAGTCGAAATCACAGGGGTCTTGAGAATGTAGATCGAAATCCCGCTTCGAAATCTCTATCCGATCGACGGAATTATTAATCCTAATACCGATTCGAGGCACCATTTCGGTTGTCGATCTGTTACACAGCTCCCCTGATCTCGGGCCTCTCCGAAAGAACAGCAGAGCGACAAGGGTATTTTTGTGCTGTGTGGATTGTCGAGTCTCTTGTCGCCTATGGGGTGCGTCAACTTTAGTGGGATATTGTGGTCTGACTTGGATGCAGACCCCGAAGAATATGGTCTTCCTTCATTCACGTCAGAGATGTCGTTCATTGGAAATATCGCCCTGGATCTGTTCGTGTCGGTCCTCCCTGATGATAAAGTTGACAAGAAAATCACGACAGCAAAACTTTGAACTGCGGCCATCTTCAGCGATGGTTACCCTTCAACTGACAGCGATATGAAACTGTGTGTCAGAGCATATTACTGAATTAATGATTTAAATATTTTTCATGATCCTGGAGTTACGGAAAAAAGGAATTTGCGGTACTTTCCTATCAGTTCTTGATGCAAGTTACTTGATCCCGCGCACGCACCATATGAGGCTATTCGATCAAACAACTGACGGGTATTCCTGAACAATAACTTTTTGTGTTATGTGCACTGAAGAACGACTTTACTGTCACTTGCAAAGCAACTCATTTTCAATCTAACTATTCAAATCGATCTAATTTATCATGGTCTTAAAAACATTGATATCCTGTTTCCAGGCTGCATTACGATTATTATATGATATTATATCGACATTTGCCTTGCATTCGTTGTTCTGGGTGGAACTATGATTTGAAACAACAATGGTATCATAACTAAAAACAGCGAAGGTCACTGCTCGATAGATAAATTTTCAGAGTGCTGAATGTCAGGATGTAGTGTGGTTGTAATTTGCCGGCGTAATTCAGATAAGACGGAATGAGATAACGTTTACAAACGGATACTGCTATGAATAATGATTATTTCGTGAACAAGGATACCGATTCTAATTAGGAGTCCACTTACTTCAAGCTTGATTTGAACAACTTTGATTTAGCAGCTTGTTGCGTCGTATACAGGGCGGTTCAACATGACACAACATATTCAAGGAGAAGAACTCATTGGCCTCGATACAGCTCACAATCAGAAACTGAACTTTCTGCGGTTGAAGTTTACGAACTTGAAAATGGCAACGAAAAAACAGGATGCAGTCGTATGTGTGAGTTAGACCACGAATCAGATTCCCACGACGATTATAAACTTTTTAAATGCGGATACTTGGCTACATTCCGAAACGGAGATAAGCCCAAGGAAAAAACAAAAAACATGCAAATATTTGCGCCTTTTATTCCAGTTTCTCTGACTCGTGAGGAAATGAAACTTTGAAGGGTATTTTTCGTGCGAATTCAAGCATGGAATAAAAGTATTAATTTTTCAAATTGAAATGATTTATTTCACATCAAATCATAACATCCGAACTGCTGGATGAGTCGAAAATTTGACAGAAGACCCATTTTCTGCATTTTCAACTTTCAGTATTTCAGGTGCCTATCACGCAAAAACGAAATGTCATGAACGTGATTATCAACTAAGCAAAGTATCTAGAGCCCAGAAATTGACATTTTTTTTTTAAATTTATTTTTTACTTTCCTCGGGGTTTACCCGATTCACTTGGAAATTTTACTGGATATCATTCTAAATGTTATAAAAGTACGGAATAATTTTCGCTGTCGATTGAATACATGCAATCATACTGCGTTGCATTATATTATATTGACTCAATTATTGCTATATATGTTATTAATAAATGTGATTATCTATTTTACCCATATGACCGGTGAAGCTGAACCAGACTAGGTTCTCAATTCAGTTGTATGAAGTATAAAATCATTCGCAATAAAATCGCGCAAATCCCCATGTAAAAAATTTATATAAAAAAAAAAGAGCCGATGATTCACCTCCTCTCTAGTTTCCCCCTCTGCCCCACTACAGTCGTGATAATAAAAATGTCTACCACTAATAATAAAGAAAGAAATAATAAGAATTATGAAAATATCAAAAATTAGAATCATAACATATAACTAGGATAATATAACATTGTTAACGATACATAATACTTTTTGCGGAGAGATGGAATTTCGGGACAAACGGATGAATCCGAATTGAACTGACTCCTCATTCTGAGTGCTTTACCCCATAAATTGAAAAATTTGTGATGACCGATATTAGGAGAATTGTCGCTTGAAATTCTCAATTGTATCATGACGTTCTAATGCGCTGGCAAAATGAAATCCCAAAATATTAGAATCTCTATTTTTACTAAACTTCCAGAAACTTTCACTCTTTTTAAAGATTCTTCGGAAAACGAAGAAGAAAAAATTAAAAATGTGCGAATTATTGAAATATCAGTTATTCTTTCGCACGCTAATATCGGACGGTCGAATCCTCAGTGGCAAAATCCAAAATAATTTTCATTTCCAAGTCGGATTCAAGACGAGTTTATTAATCACCTGGATTTTGGTGTGTGACTTTTCAATTCCAAGATAAAATCGATCAAAAAAAAATTCAAATTTATAGATCGCCGGATCTCGACTCTTGACCCGTCCGGGGCCCGAAGAACTCCGACCAAAAAACCAGACAAAAAATTTTGCCCAAATCAGAAGGTTCCGAATCGGAGGGTGGTTGAGTTGAGCTGGAATGTCTCATGTCTTAATATTACATATCAGACATGAAAAACAAAAGAATTATATCATTATTATTATAAATAACAATTTTTTTTTTGTTTTGTTTTTCTGTTATTTATATCTGCAAAGGCCAGCAAATCGGTCGTGAAGGGCCTGTTTAAAGTCTTTTATGGAAATGAAAATAGCGAATGTGAGACAACTTTGCACAGCTTCTGTTATGCCGAGTAAACGAAACAGTGAGGGTGTCGGCCAGATAAGCCAAATTATCCACACGATTGTGTGAGATCCCGCTATCACGAAGAGTTTGAAGTTCAGCTTGAACCTGAAACGCAATGTTGAAATTAATAAATATCAGCCAACGCATCACCAGCGTAATTAGCAAACGACTTTCCGACCTGGTAGTTTTCAGGATCACGTCACTTATCAATTAGATGTTGCGAATTACCATCGTTTGTCGATCTCGTATTGTGGATTCGCTCTAGCAAATAGATTTGCCGTGTCCCTTTGCTGCCGCCTGATGTTGAGTACTGTCAAGATGCGCAGGAAGATATTGCAAGAGAGAGAAACGGTGACTATTGCCACGGAACCCCACAGTTTGAAAGATTTACCTATAGTATATAAAGAGTCGAAGCAAAATTTATGTTTGTAGCTATCATTAAGAAATGTGTTGCGAGTGTCATCCTGCATGAAGTGAATCAGGCTTCTATTTAATGAAATAATCACGCCTCACCCTTGACTCTCCACACGTTACCGTTTGGAAAAGTGTCATTGGATCAACTCAAAAAGTTATGAATTAATTTCATACCATTCAACCTCTCAGATGGAATGGAATGACTTCCTACGACTGCTTTTGTTCCATTATCTAGCAATGAATGATTAACACAACTTACGGGCTATATCAGTGGAAAAGTACGGCATGTTGTTCATATAGGTATTAGCGATTGCAAATAAAACCGCGGGGCTCAACCAAGCGTAAATGGCGTACCACATGTACTTTCTTCTTTTTTCTTTTTCGGAATCATGGCCGATTTGCCGTAGGTCCCTGAAACGGAAGAACGATTTTTTCTCAAAATGTATGCATACCCCTGTCCACGTCAATATATCTCTCAATGAGCATTGACATTTTACGTCATATTCTGACTGAATATAAATACATAATGAATTAAGATCTGAAAAATCGGTTTATTACTCACCTAAACGATCTCCAAATATTAACGCACATAACGTTTAGCCAAAGGGTACAAGAAGCAGCGAAATACCGTGTGCTGATTTCTGTGAAAACAATAACATATTCAAGTTTCAGAGTCTGAAGGCCTGCGTATTCGGCTGCCGAATCAGTGCGGCATGCAGCGAATTAGCGTTTAGTGATTTCTGGAGTAAAAAAAAAAATCATCATCTTAGTTTCAGAATTTCAGAGGCCGAAGAGCCAAGTTTCAATTCTACCCTCTACGATTTTTCGGAATGAAAAGCTAACGCAGAAAAGAGCGTGGGCGAGTAAGCGGTAGGAAAATGTTGATAATTGAATTCACTCATATTACCGACGAAGCTGAACCAGCGGGGGTTGATTCTTAATTGAGCTGTATACAGCACTCCCAATGAAAAAACGTAGATCCCAATGTAACTGGCGACGTAAGAACGGAATATCAACCCATGGAAATTCTGCAAATCTGGTAGTATGGAGTAACCCACAAAGATTGCGAGCATAATGAGAATGCCCAGAGCCGAGCAGCATGCTTCGAAGGAGTGTGTTTTTTCTACCCACGGCCGACATACTTTTACCGAATATACAGATGAACTTGGGTGTCGCATCAGACAGTACTGTTCAAAGTTAGAGATCGATCCTCCCTTGTAGTCCGGCGCGTAGATCGATCCGTTTTCAAAAATACTGAAATTAATTATCTCAGACGACGCCATCCAACCGATTTCACAAGGGTCATTGGCAAACGTGTGGGAATCTTTATCCGAAAAGTTTCTTCCGACATCGTTTTCGTCGATGAATCTTATCACTTGATGTAAGATACCGAAAGTATGGTTGTCCTTCACGCACGCCTCCCCCGAAGAACAGCACATCGATATACATGTTTTAAAACTGCACGGGCAACCAAGCAGTTCACCGTCTCTGTTCCAGGTCGAATTTTGCGGAAAATTGGTGCCTCCTTTTTTTATGAACCCTGGAGAGTCGGGAGTCGACCCGGTAAGGTTAACGATAGCGTTTCTCGGACACGACGACTCTATGGGTCCATCAATACTGCTTTTCACCGATAGAATAGCTGACGCGAGGACCAGTATGGATGAACTCTGAGCAGTGATCATTTCTGTGTTGCCGAGCGGATGAGGGGTCTGCAGATTGCAGGAAATTGGTTCAAGGAGGTTGAGATCACTTCGACTATGACATCGAATAATTGAAAATGTTCCTCGAAGAGCCTCGTAGATTACGTCTACATTTGGATTAAATTTCTACCATGTGATCCGCAAGTTTGGGGGGAAAAAAAAACGGCCCTTTTTTAGACACAGATGCGAGAACTACTGTTCACAATTTTCATTCACTTCAATTAATGAGTCTACTGAAAACCCTGCGGGGTAACTGGTTTTGATAATGAACGCTGCTTAACTGACAGAAATATTTCGACTACGTGGAAAACTCTTCGTCGGCGTACAAATAAAGCGGGTATGGTGTCGCAGAAGGAAACCAGTCTGCGGTGTGTCGATCAAAAGATATAAAAGCCAACCTTGTGGCAACTGGCCTATAATCTAGATGTTTTTAATATTCAATATTTCTTAGCACAAACTTAGCAGTTTTGTGCTAATAGTAAATCGAGCATTTCATCATCGGAGGAAGAAAAACTCGGTGCAACGGTATTATGTCAATATCAATAAGTTCGAGCGTTGTAATTAAGCCCACCTAAACTTGAAATTTATTTCAATTATCCTATTCATGATCTAAAAATTAAATCATCGGCACGGTCCTCCTGTTTTTAATGGTATTAATAATCCTGCAGGTTATTACCGTTTAGGAGTGCGATTCTGTAACTTTTGCGCTAACTTATCACACGTGCTAACTTTTTTCCTCGATTCTACGCCAACGTGCTTCCCCGCTAGCACCCGTTCACCGCGGGTAGCGTCGTTATGCTCGGTTTTCGGGTGTCAACGAGCGTAGGTCGCCATGCAACTGCGCGAGAATCAACAATTGAGCTCAAGGAAAACCCGGATCTGTGATGAAGCTCTCGCGATCGAGTGCTATCTTAACGAATTTTCATCACCTGCCGCAACGACACTCTCACAGATCTCGCTAACTGTGACGATCGTGTGCTAGAACGAATTTTCAACGCCTGTCGTTGACGAGACTCTATTAGTATATTGTGTAACAAGGGATAAAATAAGGTAAATGCAGGCCAGGGTGAAGTTGTCAGCCCGAAGCCGAAGGCGATGAAGAGAAGCCCCTGGCTTCTAGCTACTAGAAACCGCTGGCTTCCAGCTACTAGAAGCAGATCCAACGAGATCCAAAAAGATCTCGGGAAATTTTACTAGAACTAACAAGATCTGAAAATTCATACTATATGAGAATTTATCGGACGAGCCGAACCAAATTTAAGTCTTCTGACTGAGATTACACCTCTGTATAGAACGTGCAATCCCCAGAAGAACCGAAAAAAACGGAAGTGCATCATAATTATTTTTTCAAGTAAAAATTCCTTTAGCCCGGGTTTGAACTGGGACCTCCGCATTTGTACTGCGACGCCTTGTCACATGCTGCAATGCAATCCTCAATACGAAGGATAGTCGTTAAACAACAGCTGCAAGATTATCGGATAGAACGGTTAACACAACATTGCAAGACCAATAATGGCAGCAACGATGTTCCCTCTCGTATTCAAAAATTGCCACGTGTAACCATAAATATAGCGATAAGCAATTGCTCAACGCTTTCATTAGTGTAAACAGAAAATATAAAAATATAAAAATAAAAAGATAATAAACAGTCATTTTTTTTTTTAATTATTGTTGAAATACATTATTTCGACGCCTCAATCGAGAATTATGATATCTCAAATTGTGGTTGAAGAAAACGCTATCCGCTATGCGAAAGGAATATGAGATATCATATTCTGCAACCACAATTTGAGATATCATAGTTGTCCATTGAGGCGTCGATTTATACGTGAAATATATTAAACCTATGTCAATTGTCGGTTATTTAATAATAACTTCCAATGAAAAACGCTGATCTTCTCAGTTTTATTACTTTACGTTTTAAATATCGTAGAACGGCGATAGCTTGTTTATTCGAACTTTTCAAATCATCTGCGTTGCGCTCTTTATAGTTTGCTCTATCACCACCAGACCGCGCGACTGAATGTGTGTTGTCTGCTAAAAAAATAAGCTAGTATCGTATGCTGGGCGTCTGCTAATGCGATATCAAAAATGGTAATCTCCGGTTCATCCGTTATTCTATCGCGTTTAAGTTACACAAAAAGCTTATTAAAAAGTGTTAATAAAGCAGCTAACGTATTCCCAGGAAGTTTAAATAACTTGGTAAGCAGTTTTTCAACAAATTACAATACGGTTTCGAGGTTATGTATCCGTCCAAAACGAAAACCTAATCTAAATATTATTTTACATTGTTAACTTTATAAGCATTTATTATTAACACTTAGCGTCTTTACGCCGCTAATAATGCCGGCGATACTGAAAGCAAGAATAAAGAAGGCATCAAGACAGAAAAAGTTAGCAAAGCTATGAGGGCCTATTTAGAACGTGCTCGAAAACATGGCAAGTATTTAAAATCCTCTGATTTATGTAGTATGTATAAATACGTTCATTTAAATTCTTGACGATTTTACATTCTTTTCTGTTTCGTTTTTTAACACCTTATTTCATTTCTGTATCATAGACGAATTTATACAGAAAGAAACAACCGAATTTAACATCGGTAAACGACATTTGGCTAATATGATGGGCGAAAATTATGAAACTATGACACAAGATGACATAAACGTGAGTTTCTTATTAAACTATTTAAAACTATGATAAACATTTATTCTCATGTCTTCGAATTGATTTTTTTCTATTTTACTATCATCGATCTTATGCTATTATCAAAAAATATCCAAAACCAGTTTTTTTATACCTTGTTTCTAACATTGTTCCTAATTCATATCATTCTTCAAACAATTCTTTCATTTTTCATTTTCTTCTTATTTTTCTTCTGTTAGAAATCCATAGAGTACTTGTTCCCATCTGGTCTTTTCGATCCCCAAGCAAGACCTATGATGCGACCACCAGTGGAAATATTTCCTGTAAGAAAAGCAGCGGAATTTGACGAAAGCGGAAGGCCTTTTCACTCGATGTTCTACACTTCTAAACCCAACTATTATCAGCTTTTATACGTAAGTTTTTTTAATATTCATAATACTGTGAACCAGAACAGAATCTCATCAATCTCTCATCTCAATAAGCTTCGGAATTATTTTACAGGACATTGTCAACGCTACGAATATTTTAAAACAGCAGAAAATTTCGTCAAGGAACTTTAACACTGGATCCAAATCGTCTAATGAACTGTAAGCTAATCTAAGTTCGTTCATCACAGCTCTTAGTTACAAAAAAGACTATGAAAGTTCCAAATCTCGATGAATAACACATCATACAAATTTTATAAGTCAAGGAATTTTGTTTTTATGTCTGATGTGAAATTAAAATTCGTTTTAACTTTACAGAAATTTAGTCGGATCCTGCTGGGTGTCCAAGGCAGAACTAGATGAAATATTGATGGAAGAGACCATCGACAGAGATGTAATTATACTACCGCAGGATTTTAGATAATCATTATTTACTAAAATGGAGGAGACAACGATACTCTAATAATTTTATTACATAATCTCTTGTTTTCTGTTCCGTTTGTTATTTCAGTACAGCGAATTCGTACAAGCTATGGAAAGATTGATACAATATCCTGGTATAATTCAATTTAAAGATTTGATAATGAAATATCGAAAGCGCCTGATGAATCAGACAGAAAAAATGGCCGTTCCTAAGGTGGGCGAGCAGCACTTAAACTATTGTTGAAATTTCTTCATCAAATTTGAACTAAAAATGAAAATATTTCGATTATTTTCCAGCTCGAATACACCGCCGAAGGAAGGCCATTCATTACAACTAAAAGTGCGTAAGATATTAAAATTTTTCGTATCATATCAGTTGGAAAAAATGGTTTAAATTATCACAAGATGATGTTCAATGTTTGCTCATTACAGATTGCATGAGGAAAACAGCCAGAGGGGAAGTAACCGTATGGGGAAATGGATCGGGAAAGATTACCATCAACGGAAACAACATTCTTTATTTTTCTGATGTTCAAGCTAGAGAACAGGTAGGAAACTGAAAAATCTATAAAATTTATTTCGCTGTTAATAATAAGAAAAAAACGTGAAACAAACTAGATTTAAAAAATCTAATCGTTCAATACCGAAATAGAAGTTCGGTTCTAAAGTCAGTCACAATTTTTTCGGCGACTGCTTCGTCGAATGTAAAATACTAAAACTTGCGATACCAAAAATTCGCGACTATTCGATGTATTAAATCGTTGCATTTTTATAGCCCAATAAAACTGGCGTCGGTTTCAAATGTCATCTGAAGTGTTGAACAGTCGATAATGTATAAATGTAAGTTTTGAAATTTGGATACACGATTAAAGCCAAAGAGGCGGCTAGTCCTTCGTCATACTTTCTAAACTCGAAAAACTTATTCGTTTATTTTTCGTACCCGAAATATTGATAGTCATCGACGAATATCTAAAGAAGAATCTTCTATCTCAGTTCAAAAAAGAAAAAAGAAGAATCAATATCCTTTACGGAAGGATACTCAATTCCTTGTGAATTTGAATACCTCTATCTTAGAAGCAATTAGGTATTTTCTAACCGTCGTAGATCTCTGTTTGTTCTGTAATATATGGTAATATTGTGTTTGCGCGGAATTTATGGATTACCTAACGGACGATTGGTGTTTTACGAAAACTCCAAGTCATTCTGATCGTCGTACATATATAGCAGGATTATTAATCCTGCAAAGTGTTTAATTTGCAGTTAAAAGACAAAGAAAAAAAAAGAAAGAAATCGCTAATGTAAAGCTTGTAGGAGACTGGGACGTTCGCGGACTCGGCAGTACCGTAGAGACCATCAACGCGAACGAAAGTCAGTACTGCATACCTATCTAAGTGATCGTACGAGCCTTGAGACGCTACTGACTGACCTTCATACCTCCGCGTTTATAACGACGAACTCGCAATTACTCTTCATTTCCGCAACTAAACCGCTAGCGAGTATTTCGCTCACGCATAGAATGGGACAAGTGTTATTAAGCAGTTCCTGCTACACCAATATCTGTTTATCGTGAAAAAAGACCCGAATCAAATGGTTTTAAACTCCTTATTCAGTAGAACTTGATAAATTTTCTATGGTGAATATGCGATCTAACGTTACGATTATCGCGATAAATTTTTTCGAGAAAGTGTTAAGCTACTGACATTTTACATATGCGTATCTGGAGTGATTGTGCAGCTAATATTCGTGATATCATATCCGCGCTATACATAAAATGAAGAACTACGATATACCGGATATTAAAATTGATAATGGTGCCGATTCTGTATTGCATAAAAAATTGCGGATAAAATCGCGGAGCTTTTCTCTGACCGATAATAGAATGAGCGATTTTACACCCTCGCGATTATCCCCTGCCTATAAATCTACCAGTTCTTCACTTCTGCGTGGTTTTACTTGGCGATCAGCCGCCCTAAACGATAACAATGTGTTAATAAAGAAGGACTGTCCCTGCGTAGAAGAAGCCGACGAAATAGACGCCGGAGAATCACCGCCTGTTGACGATTCTCTATTCTTCGATAATCTCGAGCGTTTAAAACCCGTTGGTGTTGATATGGCGCGTGTTAAATCGGCCATATGTTCAGCCGTCGATTTAACAGAGATGAAAATACTTCTCAAAATGGAGAAAGGAATAGTGGATGATATTTTTTCCGATAACTCGACCCTCTGGTTTAAAAACGTGGCCTATTTATGGGCCTGTTTCAAAGGATACGTCGACCTCTTACCAAAACTTGAAGAATATGGTTCTAAGATCGATTTCACCGGTCCGGTAACCGGGCTTAATGCAATGCTGGTCAGTTCCGTATCCAACAAAACATCCTGCGTTAAATATCTGATAAAAAAAGGGATGAGCTGCTCGGGTACAGACTCCCGGAATTACACACCCCTGCATTTTGCGGCGTTTGGTAATGCCCGTGAGACTGCAGAGCTTCTTCTAGACCATGGGGCCGAAATTGATACCCAAGCATCGGCCACAGTCGAGCCAGTTCTCCACTGCGCGATAAGAGCCCGTTCTTTCGAGACTGTGTCGCTTCTATTAGCCCGTGGTGCTAGTGTAACATTGCGAAATTACGCGGGTGAGACACCGCTGCACGTAGCATGTTTCGTCCAGTCTTTAAACTGCGTTAATCTGCTACTAGGGCGCGAGGAAGTGGAGGTAAACGCTTTGGCGAAGGACCGACGTACGCCTCTACACTTTGCAGTAATGAGCACTAGCTCTTCTCCGGATTTAATATTGCCCCTCATTTCTTACGGTGCTGATCTTAACGCCGTAGACAACGAGGGCTACACGCCCGTACACATTGCCGCGCTTAACGAACTTTCAGATTGTGTTAACATCCTGGTAAAAGCCGGGGCCGATTTGAGCGCCGAGACCCGGTCCGGAGTCACAGCTTTCGGTGTTATAATAAGAAAGATACCCGTATCGTTGGACGCTTTCAAACAGCGATTAGACGAGTCGATACAATTGCGGAGGCCCGTTTCATGCAGTAGGGAGTTTGAGCTGAGGCTGGACTTCGACGCTTTGTATCCCTGCCGAGACAACAACGACACAGCTTTGGTGAACACTTTTTTACGCGAACATCGCAAGGATCTGTTACTCCACCCACTCGTAACTGCGTTTCTTCACCTTAAGTGGGAAAAAATGAGGAAATTTTACCTCGCTAGAATAGCCGCTTATTTTGTTACCGTTGTATGTCTCACTGCCTACATACTTACCACAGTAATGCGCCATCACTGCAACGAAACTTACAGATCTGGATCGGTGGAAAACGGTTATAAATTATGCCGGGATAATAGAGTGGGATTTTTATTATGGAGAAACGTGATAGCCGCTGAGTATTACCTGCTTTTATTTCTCACCTGTTCAACAGCGGTCAGAAAATTCATCGGTATCTTTGTATACCAGTCTATAAAACAGTATTTTTCTTACGCTGATAACATACTCGATATATTTGTAGTCGCCGGTTTATTCGTAGCAGCTTTTGCATACGATAGAGAATTGACAAATACTTGGCAAAATTACGTGGGGGCTGTCGCGGTTCTATGCGCTTGGACAAACCTCATGCTAATGGTCGGACAACTACCAGCCTTTGGTACATACGTTGCAATGTTTACCCAAGTGCAATGGGAGTTCGCGAAACTCCTGATGGCATATTCCGGTGTTTTGATAGGCTTTACGGTCAGTTTTTGCATCAGTTTTCCCGGCGAACCTTCTTTCGCTAATCCTCTGATCGGATTCATCAAAGTCCTCGCTATGATGGCGGGGGAAGTTGATTTCGAAGGGCTCATGCTGCCCGGGGATGAACGCCATTCCGCAAGCTATGCTATATCAGTTTGCTCTCAGGTTCTTTTCACGCTTTTTTTGTTCTTCGTTACCGTTATCATGATGAATCTTCTCGTCGGTATTGCCGTCGACGATATTAAAGGGCTGAGAAGAGACGCGGGGATAACTAAGGTCGTGAGACAAACAAATCTTATAGTTTTCGTCGAAATGGCACTGAGGAAGAGCGTCGTACCTAAATTCATTCGCGAGTGGATATTGGACTGCCAGTTGTCCACATCAGAGAAGAAGAGGATTTTAATTTTAAAGCCGTTGAATCCGTTGGAAAAACGTCTGCCTAAGGATATTTTGTGCGCGGCTTACGAAGTGGGGAAGAAAAACGCGCCCGTTGAATCGGACGGTGTTCTTGGGGATGATGAAAAAGACACTCTAATAGGAGATAGTAAGGGAGTGGCGGATATTTACGCGATCAATAAAACCATCGAGAAATTATCGGAGAGATTAAAGGACCATGAAGAAAACATGAGGATTGTTAAGGAACAACTCGAACGTACCAGCAGGACTTTGGAGGAAATTTTAGCCGCTGTTAAAGGGACCGATTGTTAGGTCGTGCCGGTCCCGGATCTCCGCCTCTTAGAATTAGAGAGACTCCAGATGATTCCGAAGAGTAATCGTGATCGACGATTTTTCATTACGAGTAAAGAGAAACATTTTTATTATTTTCTTTATTCCAAAGAAAAATTAGAAAATCAGGGTCTGAATATGCTTGGGGTGTAAGGCGATGCTGTGGTCTTCGAGAGTTCAGACTTCTCTACGATCAGAGACCGAACGTATGCGTGACGAATCGATTCCTTCTTCACAATACCCCGGGAATAGAAACTACTTTTTGTAGATTGTTTACCGATAATTACAGGTTTTCGAGTCCCGTTATTATATATCCCGACAAAAACTGACGCGAAATTCTCATTCGGTATACGCAGTTATTCGACGACCTGAAACTTGGCTGATATTCGTCGGTCAATAACGACTATGTATACCTATAGCATCGCCTTAGAACTACTTTTGGCCAGCATGAATAAGCTGGTATTAAATCTTCGTAGGATACGTATATAGCAGTAATTAATGATAACTACGTAAGCAAACTAAACATTCAGACATAGTGTCTGTACAATCGAATAGAATAACTCGACTTATGTGTATTTGTTTAATAATTTACAGCTATCTCAGGGCGTTACTTTCCGCGAATATTTATCCTCGTTATTATCATTTGAATATATATATTTTTTTTTCTTTTTTTTTATGTTATCGCAAATAACTTATTCAGATTTTTCAATTATAGTTTATCATTTATTGATGATCTATCGATAATTGTTATGTGCCTCTGTCCATTGGCTTTCAGACACTTGATTTTTACGACTCCAATAATTTACATAAAATTATGCATACCATTAGGTGTCTGAAAATTTATTTTAAACAAATCTAATGGATGTTGATAAATTTTTATCTTTTAGATTATTTTTCCACTGATATTTACCGGGCTCAGTAACGTCGTCGATGTTGAAGCTAAAGTAACAGGAGGCGGGGAATCCGGACAAGCCGGTGCCATTCGTTGGGGAATCGCATGGAGTCTCAGAAGTTTTGTCGATCCTGATACAGTGGAACGAATGCGATTAGGTAAGTAGCCAAAGATTTTTTTTTTTTTCTTGTTTTAAGTTCCTTTTAATCTATCTTATTTCAGTCTATAGAATTTAGCGATGTTCGAACGATGACGGAATCATGAGAAAAAAAAAAAAATCTCCAACCCCTGAACTTAATTATCGTTATAAAACCAAAAAATAAAAAGACAATAGAATAAATAAAAAATGTCTTCTTCGATTTTATAACTATGTATATTTTTTTAATAATTTTATTTATGCGATTTCTTTGAGTAATTATACTTTTGAAAATAAATTTCGTTATTTAGATCGTGAATGATAAAAAATAATAATTGAAACCGTGTTGATTTCATTTTATTTTTCATTAAAATTATTTTCATTTATTTATAATAATGTGAATATTTTTCATTCATTTCAGCTGGTCTGCTGAAAAGAGATCACAGGATACGTGAACGAAAGAAGCCAGGTCAGGCCGGTGCCAGGAAGAAGTTTACTTGGAAAAAACGTTGAATTTTATCATCATATTTTCCTGTGAATTTTAGATACAAACTAAGTCTGCAATAAAATATTAAAAATTGTCCAAAGTTTGGGATTCTCAGTTTCGATACAATCCGAAAAATAAATCGTGATAAGGGAATTAATTCAATGAAAAGTTACAACGAGATTTATGCTTTTCGTTTTTATTATCCAAATAGTAAGTTGCCATATATCAAATACTATACAATAATTCTCGCAAATGTTTGTGTTTCATACAAAAAAAAAAAAAAAATGATGAATGGTTACATTTTATTCAACGGTTGAAGTCCTAGCAGCTTCATTCCTTGAGCAAGAACGTTTTTGGCTGCATGAAAGACTAGCAATCTTTGAGAACCAACGTCTTCTGGTTCCCCTTTTACTCTGAGAACTTTGAGGCCTTTATTCACAACATTGCTGTAAAAGGAAAAAAAGATAAGCTATTTTTCTCGATTTAAAAAAAAATAATAAAATAATGAAAACGTATGAAAATGATGTAATTATAGAACTTAGTACATCTTTGACTACGTGATTATATTTTATTTGTGTCTCTTACGAAGCTAGTACCTAAGACCGAATAAGTAATTGACCAGGACACAGGGTTCTAATTCTCTGTGAGATTTGATAACAGCTTGATCAAATCTTCCAATTTCTATAACAATCTGTTCAATTATATCTTCCTTCAGAACTGATGGGTCACATTCTCGGGGCAATTGCGTGCCGCAGTTTTCTTCTAAACTTGTTAGTCTGCAGTGAACATATTGCAGTTTTACCCCAGTGTCGCCTTTTACCTATATGGATAGATATGAATGAAGAAAGCTTAAAATTTTTTCAGTTCTATCCAGTCTTTGACTAATGAAAACAATAAATAGACTTGTCGAACCCACATCCAAAGCTTTATTCCAATCGAATTCATAGTCTCGCAACCTCCTTTGTTTTAGATCGTTTATAATAACTGCTGAAATTCCTAGTATGTCTGTTGATTCGTCGTTTGAATCGATTAGAATTTTAGTGTCTGAAATAATGACGAACAATATAATCTTCATTTGATTATACAAGCTTCGGTGATGTGATAATCGAATCGATTTAATACTAGATATAATATAATCTCACTTTTAAATATGTTCAAAGATCTTACTAGGTGATCGAATTTGGTTTTCTCTCATAACGTACTGAGTCTCATCCAAAATGTCTTTGAGAAATATTGCCGTCCCTTTCCTAGTGCTCATATTTCTTATTCTCCCAAATTTAACATGTCCTATTCTATCAGCCCACGGAAATCCCATCTTTTCCAATATTTTTATCAAATTAACAAAGTGATCAGTCTGTGCGTTGTCCACCACGTAATACATGGAGTCGAAATTATGCCTTTCAAATCTATCCATGGCCGCGGCTATATCTCTACTTATATACAGGGTAGATCCGTCGCTTTTTATTATCGGAATATTCCGTTTATCGCTGACAGCAACGACCCTCCTTTCCTCTTTATCCGTCACCAGAATTCCCCGCGTTTCCATGATCGAAATAACTTGAGATATCTTTTTAGCATTGTATGTAGACTCCCAGTTATATTCGTCGAAATTAACGCCCAGTCTTTTGTAAGTCTGTTTGAGTTCCTGGACTGTAAATTCTCTGAAAGTTTCCCACTTTTTGAGGTCTATCTCCGAACCCCCAGCTTCTAAATCATTAAAAATTTTTCTAGCTTTATCTGATATCGAGGTATCGGTCTCAGCCAATTTATTAGCATGGACATAGGCATCGTACAAGGCCTTAATAGGCTCGTTTTTCATCGCCTCTTCGGAAACGTTTAGTAGATCGATTCCTAGCTGGACAAAACCGAACTGCGTACCCCAATCCCCTAAGTAATTTATTCTTTTGACATCATTAAGGAGATAATCGTTTATGTTAGATATGTAATTCCCTATAATAGTAGAACGAAGATGACCGACGTGAAAGGGTTTGGCAATATTTGGGGAGCTATACTCTACCAAGATCTTTTTTTTTTTATTATCGATTCGATTTGATGATATTGATAATTTTTCTGGATTATTTTCGACTATTTTCTTAATCGACTGTTCTTTGTTTAATTGAAATATTATATTTTCGGATGATTTTTCTTTTCGTAGAGTTACATTTATCAACAGATCGTCGGCCCTAAGGTCTATTATATTTTTCGTATCATTGCTTATGTCGTATTCTTTAGTTCTAATTGGCAATGCGAAATAAAAGTCTCGGTTTATATCGTCGAGCTTTAATTCCAGGTACGATAATACGGGTTTAATATTATCCAAAGATCGTATAGTCCCGATCTGAAAATAAGTCGCAAATTTTAGGGTTAGGTTATTTTTTTGTTCGGGTAATCAAACTCCGCGCTATAGCTCATCACCTTTTTATACAACTCGGTCCTTAGCCTATTGCTCATATTCGCTTTATTTTCGATCCTTTTAAAATTACAAACTTAACAATTAATTACATTAACAATAAATCTCATATTTGAGGTTAGGGTGTAACCGGTCAACTGACAGCTTCGATTTTTCGCTGCCATTTTGATTAGCAGTCTTCTACTTCCGGACCAAAGTATTTGAATGAAGAACACCACGGTTCGCTGTAAGATAAAACAGAGCATTATTTCTTGCTTAAAAACGAATAAAGTAAATCTTTTTCATATTTTAGTTCGTAAATAAATCATCCGATTTATCTAATTCGTTTTAATTAAGTAAATAACAACTATTTTGAATCGCATCGTAGCTACGTCACGCGGAGTAGTTCGGCCGTCGCCATTTTGGCTTATCGCGTAGGAACGGAGTCAACGAGCCAGGCTCCGTCGTCGTCCAGCTGAGCTGTCAACGCGCGCGAGTTCGCCTCAAGTGCGAAAGGGTGGTGGTGAGGTGGTGAAATAGATTGTCTTATTAACGTTAGTGGTGAGTTCGGTCAGCTCAAGTGTCTTAGTCGCTAGTTAGTGCTGTATCGTAAATAATATTCGAGGGTAAATCGTCCGGGTGACGTTAAGAAACCCCGTAAGTGTTTTATAAAAAAGCCAACTACTACTGGGATGGCTGGGCAGACTATTAACGACAGGCTGCTAGCAGCAAGGCACAGCATCGCCGGTCAGGGACTCGCAAAGTCCGTCTGCAAGGCCACCACCGAGGAGTTAATAGGACCAAAGAAGAAGCACTTGGACTGTGAGTAATATTTGTATAAATTATCACTCAAGAAAAGAAAAAGAGAAAAGGGTCAAATTTTCATTCCCGGGAGTACCATTTTTTTTTTCTTCTAGTCTTCTTCCTTTTCCCTTACTCTCGAATATCGATATCTGTTTATACCTTAGTCATGATTCGACCGTTTCGGAAAGTCAGAATGAGTTAAGAGAACAAGTTCTAATATTGCCGGTATAGAACGAACATCGATTGCAAGTATACACCTAGAGTGACAGTCATCTATTTCGCGCTAAATCACGTGTGTAAGTTCGGAGATATGAACTATTAAAAACCGTTATATATTCGTTAATATCAATAGTATATAATGATTATAAATAATCAATAGAATAATCATCAATTCTTGTTTACTTACAAAGATTGTTATCGTCTTATAACCTATGAATAGGTATAACCGAAACGTTCAAGCTATTTCGATCCAAGGATTACGGATGAAAATAGACGGCCGTTGTTACGGTCATTTAGAAATATGTCTATAGTATATGTATACGTATTACACATAGTGTTTTCATACATTTTTTTTTTTTTTCTCTTTTCTTAGTCTATTGTTACGATACTAAATTATCGAAACGTTATCGTTATCAAAAACAACGAAAGATCCATATCAGTATCATTATATTGTATATATATAGAGGCGGAGTCTAATCGATGAAGTTCCTGCGTGTTCCGTTCGTTCGTTCGTCTGTCTGTATGTCTGTCTGTCTGTCCGTATATCGGAGCCGGACCCTCGTCTCTACTCGGCGTTGCAGGTAGAGAAGCAAACGAGGATAGTCAGACGGGTCAAATCGCGTTTGGTACCGTAAAAAGAGTAAAAAAGACAGTAAGAAAAAAGTCGTATAAATGTACCACACACGTGGACATAGGCGATGAGGTTATACGTAAAATTTGACAAGTAGTTTATCCACGTAATATATTATAGCGGATAGCCTATAGAAGATAGGTTCGGTAATTTCCTTCGCGTATAACATACACGAATCTACTATCTTCATACAAATGACAATGACCTTGCCGAAATTAATACCGTTAAGTCTATAATAATGAAATACTTATCGAACGTGTTTCAGAGACCTTCTCCTTTCTTATTTTGTTTCCTTTATCTTATTAGTTCAATTTTGACTATAATATTATTCGAACAACGATTATGGTTCGTCATATTCATAATCAGTTCTTTATATTCGGCGGTTCTTACTATTACGTCTATTACTTTTCTACGGAACATATGTACTATATATATTATATGTCCGGCTTATTATCATGTCTCTGTGTTATCCAATCAACGATCGTAGAGTCAGAGTCAGAGAGAGAGAGAGAGAGAGAGAGAGAGAGAGACTGAGACTGTAAAAATCTGTATTCTTCATACTTCATCAAAATAGGAACGAATTAATATTGAGTAAATCCCCGTTTAATTTATCACTTTATAATAAGATCGTAAATAAATTGTAAGAATAATGAATTTTGCAGTTAACTACGTATATATGAAATGAAATTATATCGTTTAATAATTTCTATCCGTTTCACTCTTCTCTTCTTTTCTTTTCTTTTCTCTTTTCTTCTCTTCTCTTCTACAATACGTGTGAAAGTGAAAAGGTTATACTGCACCTATCCCATATAGTTCCTCGCAGATCTTTTCCTTTACGTAATACCTCCCGCATGATATAGATATATACATCTATATGTCTATATACAAAATTACAACCCTTTGTCTTGTGGGCGTTACGAGAAACTTTATGTCAATATGTTCGTCTAGATCATAACTAGCACTATTTGACTTTGTCGCATAGTTAATATCAATGCATCTATACTTTTAGATGTCAGGAAATTTATTGCTGCATTTTACATATAGTATATATTTATATATTATAGTGCACCTTAAGTAGGTATTTTACGTAATATATTTATAAGTATAATACGTGTACGTAGGGAGAAGAATCTGAAAAAAAGAGAGAGAATCATCGTCGGTTCATTGATCCCCAATATATATATATATATATATATATATATCGTATATATATTTTTTCGTTTTATTCTTATTTTTTATATTCATTCCTCTTTCCTTTCTTTCGCTGCATTCCTCAATCGACTTAATACTCATACTGTCGTATTCTCACTGCAACGGACGACGACATCTAGTTTATTATGGGGCAGTGATAAAAAGATAATGAAAAAAAAAAAAATTAAAGAAAGAAAAGAAACAAACTTTCTATTTTATTTCCTGTTCTCGAAATATATTCCAAAATTTTCTTATAATATCATCTAATATAGCTATACATATATTGAATAAAAAATATATATGAAGAAGAAGAAGAAGAATATTAATAATATTAATAATAATAATAATGCTATACGTATAGATCGATACAGTCGTGTCTAGTCTCTATGATATACAGTATATGTACCTATTTTCTTATAATGTACGTATACTATTCGAGGAATAACGATTTGCTATCCTATATTGATTTTCGTAATACGTTATACATACGGTTTACGTGAGGTGAAACCAGTTACCGTAGCACTTAGCATCGCGACTGTTCTGGATCCACGCTGAATGGAATTCATTCTATGCTGTTTGAAAGTGGTTATATGAGGCCTCCCTGCTGCAGTATTAGGTATATAATGTTGCTACAACTATCAAGTCAAAAAGTAATTATACGTACAGGTATGCCTTACAAGTGGAAAGAAAAAGTAAAGAATTTTTATCCAGAAAATTCAATTTTTTATTCAATTTTTTCTACTTTTTTTTTTAGTATTTTTTCAATTTCTGTTTTATCGTACAACAACAATGAAAACATATAATACTTATTAAATAAAAAAAAAAAAAAAACTGAAAAATAAATAAATTGACAATTCTTGAAAAATTCTCTAATTTCGCCACGTAAACGACGTCGATATTCGCTGGTTAGTCATTCTTTGTAGCTGGAAACGAGTCTCAGATCATGATTATGCACATACGCACATATTCTGACTCACCGTTTGTGAATTCGTTATTATTTGTGCTTTTAAATTATTTCAAAGAATGATTTATCAGTATACAAAATGTTTTGAAAAAAAAAAAAATATATATTTTGGGTTTAAAAATGAAAAAAAAAAAAACATTTGATAATGAATTTCAATTTTTTTTTTCGTATTTTTTTTATGGAACTACAACTCGAAACGAAGAAAAAAACGGCCTCGTATTTTATTTTTATATCTGTTTTTGAAAGAGCTATGAGCATTTGAAAAAAAATTGTCTGAAATTTGGAAAAATTTATTGTGTTTGGACGGGTTGGCACAAAAATCTAAAAAAATTTAGAAAGACTGCTTTCAGTGGGTACAAAAAAATAGAGAATTTTTAACAAAATAAAAAATGGTTGGGGTCACGGATTGGTCGGTTTCGTATGGAATTCCCCATATGCTAGTCAATTATTGTAACTTTACGCGAACAGTTATTTTGCGTGCCTTCTCTTTTTCTACTCCATAATCGATTATAACATTTCTTATCAATTAATCAAAAAAATGAATAAGTATATGCATATGAAATAATTAGATTAATTCGGTCTTCTATTTTATAATCAATAATTTATAGAGAATAAACAAGATTTGAGATAACAACAGCGATGCAGTTAGTTTAATTAATTAATTAATTGAATATAACGACAATAAATTGACTGTGAAATACAGTGATATTATAATATATTTTTATATTATACGCTGGGTATGTATAGAACGAAGTAGTTTATCTTTCGGTGCGCATATGGTCAGAGTTATTGCAGCGTAGGTGATACTTATAGTATGATAATAAAATTGCGAAAAAATGTGCATAATTTTAATATATTTGATAATAAAAATGAAAAGAAATTAACGTTTTCGTGATTCCAATCAACATCTAATAATAGCTCTTTACCTTGTTGTTCACAAACCGTTGGAAGAAAAAATAAATGAAAATAATGAAAAAAGGAGTAAGCTTCATTCGATGACCTATAAAATCGCAACGGATAGGGTGGTGGACGTATATAAATTTCGGTGCGTCAAAAACGACGGTATAACATCGCCTCGGAACGCGTTAAGGCCGATATGTACGTGTCTTCGTCGATTTCATACGGCACAAGCTACTGTAAGGTATATACATGTATAATAAATTCTGAAGCGAGCTGTGCGAGAAAAAGAGAGAGGATCGCGATGTTTTAGGCTCTAAAAAATTCACCTTTATCAATTTGTTATCACAGCGCAAAGATCCACTTTTCTGTATACCTAAGCTCGACCGTTTTATCCGGAAATAAATTGCTTAAATTTAAACAGCGAGATTATCAAAGGTTTGTCGTTGATGAGCGAAAGTAAACGGTTAAATATTAAAATAATTACAAGATTTAATTATACGATTTATAAATTAACCTTTTATAACTTATTTTCAGACTTGGTTACCGCGCGTTTCGTGATTGAATATTTATACATATAGGTATATGATCCTACTGTATGGATACCTATACTGCACTACTATCTATAATAAACTTTCTTTTATCGCAACACACCTTGTAGAGCTGTTTTTACTTTTACGTACCTTTCACACTTTCGCCGTTAATTTCCACTCGCTCTTCCTTGACCGACGATCATTCTAATTAATGCGTAAAGTCCTTCGTAATATATATATATATATATATATATATATATTATACCTAGACCTACTTTATATAAATTACCGCAAAAGTCCACTCGACTTCCGTTTCGTCTCGAGTAGCAATTAAACACAAGGGATTCACATACACGTGGCTATGTGTGCACCTCGGTTGAAAATTAATAGGAACTTTTCTTGTTCTTTTCTTTTCCTTCTAAATTTCAAGAAATCAACCTAGGTGCACAATTTTTCTCAGCAGTCTCCCTTGCGTGAACTATTACTTGTCAAATTTCAAATAAAAGTTAAGTCAGATATTGAAATGGTGTACAATTAATATAGAATGCCCCATGTATAAATGATTATAATGTTTTTCCAAAACAGTAGCATCGATGCTTTATTATTTCTCACAACTACAGATTTCTGTTGTAAATGAATTCTACAGAGATGAAATATTTACTTAAATTATAGCAAAAAGAAGTCTTTGTATTTTAAATACGGTGAAGTTCATCCCCTGTGGTCAATGGTGAAATATTAAAATACAAATCTGAATTAATTACAGGGTGTATTTTTTTTTTTTTATATATATTTACTTGGAACCGATTTTCGGAACCGGGTTGGCTCAATAAAAATTCTTCCAGACCCCAAATAACGACCGTTTTAATTACGTAGATATATGAAGGAATATATTATAGGTACGCATATAGATCGAGATAAAAGCAGCGAAATTTTGTCTTCGTCTTTTAATAATCTCGGCTTTCTTATATTACCCTCAAATTTGATATCTTTCTCCTGGCTAAAATCCCCGTCATATTTTATTGTAAAAAAACAGAACTAAGAAAAAAAAAAAAAAAAAATTAAATTAAATCTCTCTGTTTCTCTAAGCTTTAACTATTCTCTCTTGAATATATTCCCGGTAAAACTATCAGTGTTTTATCTTAAACCGCACACACGTATGATGTTATAGCAGGAAGCAACTTGCGGTAGTGTATAAGTATATGTACACATACTGAATAACCGAGAGACGAGACGAGACGATACTATACGATACGATACGATACGAGACGATACAGCTATATGTATTATAGTATATAGTGGGTCCTGCATATACCGTGTGTATATATATATATTTTTTTTTCTTTTTCCTATCTTTTCTTTAATTTCACCCCACCGCAAAAATTTTAACATCCCGTCAATAATAATAAGAAGAGTAAATAAATGAATAAGATATTAAGGATTTATACATTTTTTTTTTTCTTTTCTTATAGTTCCTTTTTTTTTTTCACGGATATTTTTTCTAAGTCATAGACTATACTACTATAGTATATGTATTCTTCAAACGTTGATATATAGTTGGCTAGTGTCACGCGTTTGAATAGTGACTAAATTCCTTGTGCGTTGTTACAGCAGCTTTTTCCTGCCAAGATTCTAGCGTTCGTATATATGTAGATATATACCTATATCTCGCCTATATCTTTCGCATATACACATAATATCATAGACGACTACATTATTCTACCATATAGCATATAGGAGAATATTACAATTCCAAAACTTGTAAATACGGAGTGCCCCGCGTGAGTAGGTATTTTCATTCTACAATTATCAACGTTTAGTATACCTAGCTAGCCGGTACGTAGAGTTCAACGGCTAAATCGTCTGCGAAGTTATACTGTTTCGTTTTTTTTTCTTTTTTTTACATTTTCTTTTTTCATGCCTACAACGAATTATAAGAGATAGAAAAGAAAGAAAGAAAAAAAAAGAAGAAAAATACGCATTCAAATTGAAATGAAAAATCATATAAAAAAATAATCAATATAAAAATATTATTTATGGATATGTTTAAAAATAAAAGAGATGTCTAAAATCAGGAGAAACAGGCGTCTCTACGCGATATTAATTATCCTAATTATAATTAGAATTGTAATTTTTCATGTTGCCAAATAATAATATTAATAATTAATACATGAAATTATATCGCTATCAGACACGCCCCTCGGCATCCGAGTGTCGATGATAACTCATAGTACTGATATTTTCTGATTATTAAAATGCCTCCCATTTTCAATGAGCTTAAAATTAAAATTAAAAAATATATATATATATATATATATATATATATATTTATATATATGAAGGGGGAGTATGGGATTTTAATTTAAAGAATACAAATTTCTTACTAACATTTTTCCGTATCAGAGTCGTCTTGACGCAATGAGGTTATAGACAGTGCAGGGACGTGAAAAAAAATAATGTGGCGATTAAACTCTGCAATGGTTTATACTATAACTTATAAGTGCATTGTCTTGTTTTGAATAAGTGCAGCTGGTCGCGAGCCTATAAGTCTATGAGAGATGAGAAAATTTCATCTGGCATATAATATTGTATTATCTTACAGCGATATGATATATATGTATATATATATATTTTTTTTTTTCCGGAATAAGAAATGTGTAAAAAAATAATCTCAAAGAAAAACAAAAAAAACTTCTACAGATTCTGCACTATTATATGTTATATTAATATATATATATATATATAATGTATATAGGTACATGTATACTCAATGCAAATGAGATAATATGTGCAAATGTATATATCGAGTACATATATATATATATATATATTAAACATACGATTTTATTTGCACTGTAGTTTATATACGTTATCTCAGTTTATTTACTGTCATCTCTAATCGCTTATGATTCTACACGAATTATATTCTACAACTCATCAAAATATTATCATTACTTAATTCATTCAATTCATTTATATTCATTCATTAATTTCTATATAATAAGGATCTACACTTTCAGACAATATATAGTATAGCTATAGGTATACGTAATACTTGTATAAAATAATATTATTATTATTATTATTATTATTATATCATAAAATAAATTTGGATTAGAAAAAAAAAAAAAAAAAAATTTCACTAATTTATTTATCTGGGATTCGTATACCTATACATATACGTATTTCACACGTTTTATTATAATGATAAATTCCCTCCGTTCGTAATCATTGTCACGTTATCTACGTAGGTATAGTTTTGCCGTAGTCGCATCAGTACGTATAAGGCTATAATATACAGAGAATAGCAGATATACCGTACTATATGGGCAAATACGTCGCGATAAGTTTCATTGAATGAGTATAAAAGCGCCTTGAGAACTGCGACTGTTCCTTCTCCACCCCGCGCTTTGGTTCGGTGCTACTAGCTGTAGTATAGCCTATAGGCAGGTGGGCTGAGGCAGGTGAATGACCACCGGGTCCTAGTTTACACGTTGGATAACCCAGCCCAGCCATCCGTTCAGGAAAATTGTATATATATGCATATGAGAAAGAGAAGGACACTTATAAAGTATACATGTGTGTTAAAGAGATGTCTAATTCGTATTTACGTACGTGACAGGTCTGTACGTACCGATAGATATATACATACATATATATTAGGGTGGTCGTTGTTTGAGGTCTAGAAGAATTTTTCTTCTCTTTTGGTTCTATGAAAAATTGTCAACGAGAAACGTGACGATGGATTTTTTTTTTTTTTTTTTTTTTTTTTTTTCTGAAAGCAAATTTTGAAGGTAAAAAGATTTTTTATCGGTCTCCCATATATGTATATATATATATGTATATATAAAATTGAAAGAAAAAACAACAACAAAGAAAAAATTAATTATTATTCAATAGGTTAATTAACTTAATAGAGCAAACTGGCACGCGTCTCCGTTCTGCACCGCGATCTTCCTGGATAGATATATATACATATATATATATATATATATATATATATATATATATATATATATATATATATATATATATATAAATTTGGGAGCTGTGATGCACGGATGCTGGCGCAATCTCCTGTACATACCGTGCACTTATAATTAGATGAACGGAAACTCAGGCAAGGTCGTACATACGTTTGGGAAACTTAACATGTATATTTGACCGCCTTCGACATACATGTGTATATATATGTATATATATAGATTATATATGAGAATGCCTTATATATCTATATTTAAAATATAAATGTATGTATATATACCAAAATTCTAGATGTTTAAAAGCGTATATTATACGAGATATGTTTTGGAGAAGATACTTACAGTGTTTCAGGTAATTTTTTTCATTATTCTTATTATTATCATTATTTTTGTTTATATTTTCTAAAAATAATTAACACTTCCTTTTCATTAAAAAACAGCGAGTTACATAATTGTTTTTTTTTTTGTTTTTTTTTTCTATTTATTCCTTATTATAATTGATATCAATCATTTTTCTTATAGAATGGGAAACCTCGCCCATATAGTACGTAACGCACGTTTTATCGTCGCGTAAAAGTACCTATATCGCGATCTGCACTTCTCTATTATACCCTTCAGTCTCTCCCTACAGGTATATTACATATATAGGTATATATACTCTTACGAAAGAACCCTTATGGTTCTTTTACACAGGGGTTAGATAATCTCTCCCCCAACGGGCGGCGCACGTCTTATACTTATATGCTATTACCCTTTTTTTTGGTTTTTTTCTTACCCTCTCTTTTTAATAATGATAATAATAATAATAATAATAATCTTTTTTATTTTTTTTTTTTTACTTTTTTATTATTTAATACAAATAATAAACGACAATTTTTTCTTCTGTACATTTCTCCATACGATTACGTATCTATATCTATATATATACGTCATATCACGTCCTTCTCCGTACAGCTCGGTACAGCTATACCTAGACACTAATCGCTGCATCCGTACATGTCGCGTCTTCTTATCACCACGGGAAATGTATGTATGGTGTCACGTTGAAAATATACGCGTATAGTTACGCGGGTATCGAGATCAAAAATTTTCTATGATTTTAAGGACGTATACGCGCTCTAATGAAAAAAATGAAGAAAAAAGTCGAAAAAAATAAGAACTTATTCGCTTAAATAGATATAATTAAAAGTTATGGCAAATTTTGTTTGAATTCGTTTTTTTATTTGCATTTTCATATTTATTTTTTTATTTTATTTTTTTTTCATTCTTTCTTACCCTTGAATACTGATTTACGGATGAATTAAATTCGCACAATGCGATGATAAGTAAAATTCTTTGCTTTATACTTTACATATATTATACAGGTATATATAACAGGCCTTTCAGTAATTATTTTAAACTCTGTTGACCCTGAATTATCGATGTATTATATACCTGCGTGTATGCATAATTAGAAATAAAAAAAAAAAATAATAATAAAAAAATCACGTATATATATATATATATATATAAGTACATAGGCATGTAATACGGATATATTATACGTATGAATGTGTATAGTTACACCAAAATTGTTTATGTCAAATTGTTATATTATATAATTATTATAGGTATATAAATTTATATACTAATGTTACAATACACGTATGTATCAATATATATATATATATATACATACATAGATATTTCATATGTATATGTATATCCTTGCCAAAGTATATCGCGGCGAAGGGTGAGCTGCTGGGCTTGGCTTCACCCCCGCGATCAATACTTAAAGAAGATAGACGCAGCTTCTTCTTCCTCGTCCCAATTGCGTATTACTATATTATTAAACGGTGCTCATTCCTCAAACAATATACTTTTATATAAATATAGGTAGAATATTAGAGATTATCGCTTATTGATATAATATATATACGAAAATTGTAAAAATACATTAAAAAAATAAAAATATACATGCAATAATTTTGAAAGAATTTTTTTTTTTTTTTTTTACTAGAAAAATGTACATTTTGGTATGTCTATGCAATTGAAAAACTGAATGTATATATTTATTTTCATTTTTTATATGCAAATGGAAAAGAAAGAAAAAAAAGAAAAATTTCAGCAAAAATTGATGATTAAAATCGTAATGAAATGAGTCTTTTTTTTTTTTTTTAATTTTTTTTATTGTTATCGGTATTATTATTTATTGTTATCCTCGATTAATAGATATACATATTATATATATAGTTATACATATATGAATGTATGTAAATACATAGTGTGAGATTTTGGAAAATTTTCAACTAAAATATTACACGCAGGTATTAAAATAAAAAGTTAAAACGTCTGCCAAGAGAGTTGCCTTAGTATTGATTCGCACAGACTTTACTTAAATATACTCGTCACACCGCACAATCTTCGCGTATTGTTATGTATATTACGTGTATATTATATATACACATATAATATATATTTATAAATTATATATATATATATATATATACATATAAACCTCCGTAATACGTTTATATCCTAGAAAGAGTATAGGAAGTCTTACTCCTATAACTATATATTAGGTTCAAAAATTTTCTGGTACTAAAAATTTCTCGAGGATTATCATAGTATATACTGTGGCGCGAAACCGAGACGGAACTTTTAGCTGTTACATGAATCTATATAGATATACCTATACATGTTTACTATATACCTAAGATGACGACGACGACGACGACGACGTATATGAATCGTTCATCGCGCATGCTCTCTTATAGAGAATTTCCTACCTGTATTAGGTACTTCACGTTCAATGAGGGTGAATTTCAACACACAACGCGTTTTACAGTTTATTACTATATGTATAGTATATGCATCAAAACTTTATACTTAGAATATAGAAACAGGAAAAAATTAATACAATTTTTTAAAATTATTTTCCTAAAATCGCAAATGAATTCTGTAATTCTATATGTAACTCATTTAATTTAGCTGTGTTATGTATACATACACGTTTGAAGAATTCGAATTATTTCCATCAGCTCAATATATTTCTCGCGATTTTCTATATTCCAACGATAATTACCTTTTTTTTTTTTAAGTCAATGAAGAGAAGAAAAAAAAAAAAAAATGGAAGAAGCGAAATTTTATTGACACTGTAAAGTTCGTCGATCGGATTGGGTCGGGCAGGGTCGGTCCGTGTCGAGAAAGAATCGTTAAGAAACGAGGTCGCCTATATAAAAGGGCGTTGATATAGGTATTAACAGTCAATAGACAGCTGTTTAATTTATGCGTCTTACTGATAACGAGGAGATATATTTTTTAGCGAATATTCAGCTTTTAGCAATTTCGAAAAAAAAAAAATATATATATATATACATGTAATAATAATGATGAAAAATAAGAAGTGAAAAATTAATAGAAAACTAGTCTTGAAATTTTAATTATTAAACAATTTTTAGGTAATTCTTTATGCGAAATAGAGAAAATAATTTATTATGAAATGACAAACTGTGTCGAATTCAAAATTCACATTTCTATATTGACAGAGGATATGTAAAACTTGATTAATTTGACGTTCAATTGAATTAACTGTTGATTGAACAAATTCCCTGAAATAGGAGAGCCCCAGGTATGACATAACGATAAATCAATGAAAATAATAATAATATCAATTGAATGAATTTTCGATTGAAATTTTTATACACGTTCAGAGCTATATTATAGTTACGATATTGAATTTTATGCCTTTCCGACGAAATGTTTTATTGATTTCTATTGTAATCGAGGTATAAAAATATAATATTCGATCCTAATTGAAATTTGATTGAAAATAACATGTTTCAAACCTATATATACGCATAATATATTATTATACATAGGTATAGTTTGAAGATACGTAAATATATCATTTGAATTCGGTCATCGATCATGTTCTATAAGTATATGAAATCTACATTAATCTCGCGGAGAGAGAGAGAGAGAGAGAGAGAAAGGGAGAGAAAGACAGTGAGTTTAATATATAGACTATAAAATCTATACGTATATACAGCTTGCGGTATCATCGAACTCTGACGTTCATATTACAGTATAAAGTATTGGGGGAACCAATTTGACCGAGTTATAATCATTCAAAGTTCGCAAGAGGTTAATACAAACCTTCTCTCAATTTAAATGACATTTTTTTATTTCTTTTTATCTTCATTACTGTTTTTAATTTCTTTATTTTTATATGAAAATTTTGTTATTCGAAACACCGCACATTTATTTCATTACATTACATTTTCATTATTTATTATTTTTATATTTTATCTACTCGGGTCCGCGGGATGAGGTTCCGAATTTTCAAAGTTTCGAACGCGTCGAAATTCCGAATTCGTTTGAGACGATTAAGAATTTTCAGAAACTTTCAGGTTATTAGATCATCTAAATTTTGAAAGGTTTGGCCCTTCGGATCTTCAGCTTTCGGAATTTCGAACCTCCGTTGTTCTTCGTTTAAAAATCTGTTACTTAGGTTTTCGGGAAAATATCCCCCTTTCAAAAACTATGCGTCTGTGGTTTTCGGGACAATTTAATGAATTATTTTATTACTGTTTCTCATCCCATATGCTGTACCTGTTTCATATATGTACAGCTGCAATTAACAATTAATCTTCATTTACCTATGTGATATTTTATTCCTGAAATTTAATATATTTACTCACGCCATATATAGTATAATAATCGGAGAATAATTAAAGATAAAGAAAAATTATCGGCTAATTGATTATTTTCGATTTTTATATATTAACAGTTTAAATCATTTTTAGCGAGCCACGAGCTACTGGAATTAAATTCGTTGTATCTATCTAATCTAGATTCAGGCCACACACGTGTAACGTTACAAGTTATCAAGTACAGAAGAAAAACCTGCGTGGATTATGTGAAAGTAAAAGTAACTATGAAGAAAGAAAAAGAAGAAGAAAAAAAAAAAAAAAAAAATTGAAATTTACAAAACTACTTTTTCTTCTTACATTTTCACTATTGGCTGAATAATTTCTTGATAACTCATACATAAATGTATACAAATAATAACTCGGAAAAGTGATAAGTATAGAAAATTGTGAATACTTATCAGATTGGATAGGTCAGGAAATTTACACACCGATAATAATAATAATAATAATAATAATGTTTATGAATATTAATACATATCGAGAGGTCATACTATGATAATATATACTTTGCAGATATGTTTACTCGCAGTAAATGTTTCCGACACAATATATTATATGATATGTGGTATTACGTACTAAAGAGATTGAATCAAACAGCCTTACGTTAAGTATATAATCGCCGGTTTGGTGGAAGACACTAATCGATCCAAACACCCAAAGAAGAAAAAAGAAAAAAATTGAAACAGACAATTTTTTCACAACCAAGTATTCATTGTAAATATAAGAAAAATTTTGATTATCTTTGACTAAGATATGCGTTGGACGAAAATGAAAAGATAAAAAATTGAAAATTGAAAATCGATAATTATTTATAAGCTTATAAATTATTTGGAATCAAAATTGCGAAAAATTACTCTGAAAAAATTTATAGAAAACCAGACAGCTAGTTCTGACTATGTCAGCATCGCTCTAATTGATCTAAAAATTTCATCGTGATTAATTTCTAGTGATAATGGACAAAACAAACGCTTCGTCACGGTATATGGTAATTACGAGTAATATACATACTCGCTAGTTTAAGTTATCTAAATCCTGGTGGAATCTCTTCTTATATTCGTCGAGACTGCACCGTGTATTTCTTCACATCTTGCTGCAGCTGTATATTACATAGTATATGTATAATCGGTATACATGTGTTTCGATTTTTTTTTCTTTTTGTATGAAATATTTCTAAAAATAATTATGCGTCAGTCTTGAGATCATTTCCAATTTTCTTTTGTTACCTTTTTCTTTTTCTTTTTCTCTTTTAATTTATTTATTTTGTTGCATGGTCGTGTTACCTGAGAAACGGAAAGACACGAGGTTGAGAACTCATGAATTTAGATGAAACTGGATTTAGAAGGGATCAATTTTGTCACATATAATATATATAATTATCGGAAAAAATGTTATCGAAATATTGAAGAGAAAAATTGTACTTCCAACTATTCAAAAATCGAGGATAATCAAAGTCGCGGCTTGTTTCTTCTCATATTTCATCAATTTTTGTTTCTTTGAACAAAAACAAAAACAAAAAAAATAATAAGAAGAAAATATATATAGAAAGAGGCGGAGCGTTTGCGATGATAAGCCCCTCCCTCATTCGATACCAGAGAAAACTCACCCTGTACATATGTATATGGTAACATGTAGATTCTCGTCATTCTCATCACCCCGTTACAACTTTCACGCGGTTTAATTACCCTATTACTTACTGCAAGGCTGTATGATCGGTGTCACGATCCACGAGTTACGATCAGTTACGATGTTTATCCTTTTTATACAGTTTCAAGTTTTACTTTTACTTTTACTAATTCACTAGATCGTAAGAAGTAATAAAATCTCTAACTGTACTTGTTATAGTATACGGCTATATTGAAGATAAATCACAAGTCGTCGACTGATCGGATAAATCTCTTCACCCTAACGATATCGTATATAACATAGTATATAAATCTATACACGAACTATTAAAATAATTCTTTCATTACAGTCTGTCTTTCCTTCTTTTCTTATTTCTTTTTTTTTCTGCACTTTTTTTTTTCTCACGTGGGGATTCACCGTGGTCCTTGACCCCCTCGTCCCTAGGGGAACCCCCGCGCGGCTTACCATTAATGACATTATTGGCTAGCTAGACTGCAGATTTCTAAACGAGGTAGTAAATAATGTAATTGGCTATTAGAGGGTCGATTTTACGAAAAAATCTTTTTGTAAATTAGATTTTTTTTGTCGTTGTTTTCGCCTTTTTACATAAGTCTAATTTATATACGTTTACTAATTATTAAACGCAAATAATAATTAATCAGTTATCGTTACAATTGACGAAATCAATTTGACTCGGAATTATATTTTCAACGTAACGAAGTAATTTGAAAGGTAATGGAGGAAAAAAAACGAACATTGTAGATATACTTTTAATTTCTTCTCTTTTCTTTCAGCGTTGAATTATAATTACGTTAATTGGTTTGACGTCTGTAATACCTATACCGTGCTCAAAACTCATCGCGGGGGTGTGGAAGTATCTGTGAAAGGCAGGGAAAAGAAAAAAAAAAAAAAGAGGCTGTGAAATAAATTCTACAGTCGTGATAATTAACGATCAACCTGTTTTTAATTTTTTCTTTTCTTACGAGAAAAAAGAAAAAGAAAAAGAAGCAAATTTCTATATTTTATATAATCAATATCTCTACACATATCTAGAGATATTGCCTCTAGGTATATACGTGTTACATAAAGTTTCCCTTAAAAAAAGAAAAAAATAAAGTATCTAAACAAAAAAATAAGAACCTGTACAAATTATAGAGCTTGAATAAAAATAAATAAGAAAAAAAATATCGTATAAGATAGAATTTCAAGCATAATTTTTGCACCACATTATACATCGTACGATATACACGATATGTATGTATTTATGTATTTATTTACGTAAAATCATAATCATATCTGACAGAAAACAGGCTGACTAGCTTTTGTGGGCGTCGGCAGTAACTCGATGCCTGTACTGTTCTTTTAGGAAACTAAATATCTTCGTTCGAGTGGAAATTTTCAGTTATAACACGACAAAGACCGCTATAAAGGGCCTCGAGGATCTAATATATATATAAAAAAAAAAAAAGAAAAAAAAATTCTATCGCACTTTCGTTTGATCGTAAGAAATAAAAAAAACCGAATTTAATCTTTAATATTCAATTTTGATTCTATTGGTAGATTTATTTCAGGACAGTTTTTTGTGTTTCAAAAAACCCAGAATCCGATTCAATTGTCTTTAGTATAAAAATTTAACCGAACAAGACATTTTTTTTTTTTTTCTTTCTTTATCACTAAATATCAAAAAATCGAAAAATGGAAAGCTCGTTCATATACCTAGGTAATAGTCGATAATTATTTCTATCTTACCAGTTCAGATTATTGACATTTTCGCGAACTGCAATCTATAATAATGCTACTGTTGCACACATCAAATATAATTGACACACCTTCGGTAAATCTATATCTATATCTATATATATATATATATATATATATATCTATATATATACATATAAATGTATATATGCAGTCTTTACTCGCATATCGTGTCTAATTTCTGTCTCGTGTCAATCACGGTTCTAATAACGACGTATAACCGCGATACATATGTGTGTACATATAGGTATATAGAGTAAACGTACATGTATACCTATATAAATAATTACATTTGAGGTCGACGGTAAACTCGAATCGTTACTCGTCGATTATATCTACCTATACCCAACACACGTATAAGGATATTATATACATAGTATATGGTGGGGTTTGTATATAGGTATATTAGGGTGGTCCTTAATTTGATCATTTACGAATTTGGATGCGCCCATGGGCCAGGACGTCTCTAAATATATACAAAATAATTATAGCTGAAACCCCAGGTTCCTATCTCAATTCTAAGTACCGTCCCAAAGCTTTCGAATTTTCCCATTTTAATAAAACACGATTTGTCGCATTTCGCGGTTAATTTTTTTTATTCCTATTGCAGTATAGCTCCGAAAAATTTGAAACTTGGTACACTACTTACCCGGAGTAGTAGGTATTTCATGAAAATTCGACAGACTTTCGACGATATAATTTTCGAAGCTACAGCGCACCAAAAAAATAAAAATAGAAAAATGTCTTATCTAGAAATATTGATGAATAAAATTTTGTCTTTAAAAATCTGTAAACTTTTCACGGATACCCACTACTATAGGTAATAAGGGTGCGGAGTTTCAGATTCAGAGGAGCGATAATGCGATAGGAAGTAAAAAATAACACCGAAGTACTAAAAATCGTGTCTTATTCAAATGGGAAAGTTCGAAGGCTTTGAGACAGTACTTAGAATTGAGATAGGAACCTGGGATTTTGACTATATTTTTTTGTAACTATTTGGAGACGTTCTGGCCCATGAGAGTATTGAAATTCGAATATGACCGAATTAACGACCACCCTAAGCCCTCTAAGGTATACAGGATCTCGTCTCTAATTTGCATCGCAATGTGAAACTCCCTCAATACAATCGCGTAACACGCACAAGATACATCATTATGCGTTCCCCTTCATCTAGGGGTGACTTAATGATCCATAGTCTCCATCGTATTTAATTTCACCTGTATTCTTACAGTTTATACTCGTACATGTTTATAAAGAATTTTTTTTACCGTTGTCACGTTATTTATGAAATTATTTTATTTACAGATTTGATACATTGCACGAACGAGCCAAATGTCTCGATACCACAACTTGCCAATTTACTCATCGAACGATCCCAGAACACAAATTGGACGGTCGTATTCAAAGCTCTTATCACTGTGCATCACATGCTCTGCTATGGAAACGAGGTAATTATAATGTATAATCAAGCGATTCTGCTAATTTTAAATAAACAGAAGTCGGATATTCAACTCTTTGATATTTCTTTTAAACCAAGTAATAAAATTTTTGGAAATAGCGATTTAAATCACATCGTTTTTCTTTGCGAAAGTAAAAGGCCAAAAAAGTGTCAAAAATCGCATTAATTTTATCGAAATAACAAAATTGATAATTTAATAAAATAATTATTATTATTTTTTCATAATCGTTTCATAAATTATGTTTCCTTCAATTACAGAGGTTTACTCAGTACCTGGCATCGAGTAATAGTACCTTTCAGCTCAGCAGTTTTCTGGACAAAAGCGGGGTACAAGGTGAATATAATAATATAAATAATTAAAGGATGAGGGATTTTCCGATAATTTATGTTGTAATTAAAAAACAATTTCTTTTCATTCATCTTCGGCAGTTCGAATTCCCCGAAAAATATATTTTTCATTCATATAGCTTAGGGTGTTTCTTATGATTCGGTCGTATTCGCATTGCAAGGCACATATGGGCCAGATTTTAATCATCTTCTGTGTAAATATACGATCTATCAATTTTTTGTTACCCTCGTATGCCTTGATGAGAAGAAAAAACAAAAATTAGAATAAAATGATAAAATGTTATCATACAATGATAAAATACACGTTATGCGTTTATCATGTTTTTTAATATAATCAAAAATCGTATCGAGCCATATATAACTAACTCGAAATGGAATTAAAAACAAATAAGTGAAAGAACATTAACAATCTCACTAGGCACGATTTTGAAATGAAATATTATTCTGATAAGTTTCATGACAATTATTCATTTCTTTTTTTTTTCCATGTGTTTGCCATCTGTCTCTGATTAACTAACTGGACTAATTTTCTGTTTTTCGGTTCAGCTGGAGCACGTGTGGGTGAGTTGTGTTCAGTAGAATAACTAACTTTCATTCATTTATATTCATTCATTTATTCATTCAACAAATCTTTTCTCAACTTACACTGCACTTTTATCTAAATATATAAAAAATTCATCCCGATTACTATACAGAATTTTTTTTTTTATTCCATCCCAATGTTCAAAGCATGACAGTCATCTCAATGCTTCAAGACAATACATTAATTCTCTAGGTGTCTATCACTTGTCTCATTGTCAGTATATTAAATTATTATAACTTATTATAATTATTTTTCTCACATTATATATCACATTTTAAATTGAAGAATCTATAATGAATATTAATCACACACTGACACAGATATATACATATATTGATTTTTTACTTTTTTTTTCTTTACTCTTCACTATTCTCACGCTGAAATTTTTCAGTTCAATCATTCATCTATCTAAATCATAAATGAAATACTGGCTCTTTGCATTCTTAGGATACGACATGTCCCCTTTCATCAGGCGGTACGCTAAATACTTGAACGAGAAAGCACTTTCTTACAGAACTGTTGCATTCGACTTTTGCAAAGTTAAACGAGGGTAAATATTACCATTATTATTTATTCTCGTCATTTATATTATATTTTGTTATTGTCATTAATTTTTTTCTTCATTTCAACAGCAAGGAAGATGGGACTCTGCGGACAATGAACGCTGAGAAATTGCTCAAAACTTTGCCCGTACTACAGGCACAGCTCGATTCTTTGCTTGAGTTTGACTGCACGGCCAACGATCTTACAAATGGTGTTATAAATATGGCTTTTATGCTTCTATTCAGAGATCTCATCCGTCTATTTGCCTGTTACAATGATGGCATTATTAATCTACTAGGTAGGTCTTGATGAGTTTTAAAATTCGACGAAACCCTCTGATTTGAACAATTTTGCAAAAATCTTCTACCTTAATCGATTTTTTATTTTATATCTATAGAAAAGTATTTCGACATGAACAAGAAACAATGCAGAGACGCCCTAGACCTCTATAAAAAGTTTCTCATAAGAATGGACAGAGTCGGGGAATTCTTGAAAGTAGCAGAGGTAAATAAAGTTCAATTTACGATCCTAATTGCGTATATTTTTCAGCCAAATTCGCCCAATGGATTTAATTTTTTTTCTTTTTCAGAACGTGGGTATAGACAAGGGAGATATTCCAGATCTGACAAAGGTAAAGGAAAAAAACGCTCCGATTATATTACACACTATAATAATATGAATTGAATTTATTTTTTCCCTGGCTCTGCATGGGATCAAATTTTCGCTTTAAAATAAAAGCCTAAAGATTTGTTGAACTAATATCAATTTTATGTTTTATTCTCGGATATATCTGAAAGGTAAAACCTTGTCAGTTGAAATAGATTGTGTAGAATAGCGTAGTGAGCTAGTGGCTTTTAAGAAAACTGATTGTACATCGCTTCTCGGGTGAAAATTCCAAAGTTTTTATCCGATTTTTGACCGATACCTGATTCAGCGATAACATCAGCACATTTGCAAGCATTTGAGGAGTTACAAACTCGTAAATATTTGATTTCATTCTATTTTATGCATTAAAATGACGCAGATTCTGTTATTGTAGGCTCCGAGTAGTTTGCTCGATGCGCTGGAACAGCATCTAGCTTCTCTAGAAGGAAAAAAAGGATCTGCAGCAAACACACCAACGCAAACAGCTAGGTAGGTCGACATAATGTTATTTAATAATATTAAATGTAGTAGCTGATAACATTTACGTAGAATTGGGATACGTATTGAAAAACTATTTTTACTGTAAATATGAGTACCAATACATCGCAATCAAAGAATTTGCCTAATTCTTACTAAATCATTGATCTAACTAAAATATTGCCAAAAATCACAGCTTTGTTATATCATGAATACAATTCTCATGTAAACGTTATCCTTTTTTCTAATTAGCATTTCTTTCTGATCGTTAATCATCCCCGAGGAAATATTGGGATAATATATTCTCTTGGAAATTTTTGAAGATAGATACTTTGCATAATATTTTAAAAAATCTCAGGCTCGTGGTTGTTATCTAAATCTTTTCTACCGATCATATTACGCTCCCATCAATAACTACATATTTATCTCTTCAATATTAAAATTTATTTACTTCATTTTACAACATTTGCTATTTTATTAACATTATTTAAACAATACTTATTTCTCATTCTGAAGGCCTCGAGTCTTTTGATCAATGAGAAGGTTCAGCTGATAAGACAGAGATTTTATTTAGTGAAGAAAAGTTTTAGAAAAAAATGTTGCCTACATAGGTCGTGATTAAAATCTTTTACCATCTTTATGTCTCTGTCTATCATCTTAATACTCCCAATTTATACTACATTATACCTCTGGATATAATATGATACTAATACTTTCCACTTATAAATGCGCACAGTTATAATATATTGTTTCCATGCAATTGGTCATTGAAATAACGAAATATCAAAGTCGAGGATCGAAGTTTGAACATGTACACTTACATATTCGATTCTCACCGTTTATATTCGTCTTATGATGGGACCAATAGCGCTTAATTTTCATTCCAAATGATAGCTATTTTATTTATTCACACACTGCCTGTTTTCAAGTAGATTCCATTGGTATGTTTATTAAAAATAATATGATTATTAAAGCACATATCCTTATGGTACTGCAACACACAAATGATTATTATTTATTGTGATTTATAGATGATATACAATATACATACTGCGTAGCATTGAAAATATATTCTATTGGGAAACAGAAACCTCATTATTTCATTATTACTTTTGGTTCCTCCAGTTTGTATATTGTATTCTGAGCTTTAACTGTAGATTAGAATTTCTTTGTACCTATTAGTTAAAAATCAATGAGATTATATCTCTTGATGAATTATTGTGTTCTTGAAATTTAAATGCACTTAAAAAATTCAACATGCTCGTATCACACGCTGAGTTGTTTTGTATTTATTGCACATGTATTTATTTTCTTTTATAAAATTATAAGGAAAAAAAAAGTAAATTAATCGTAGTTTCATTGTTGAGAAGTAAAATAACAGACGTGAGAAACCAGAATTAATAAGCAAAAGTAACATACGGTCAATCGAGTCGTGTATATCTATGGTTATTTGTAATCGTTGAGAAAAGTATGTATAATATCGCATGCTGATAAAAAGCTGTAGAATAAATGCATGTGTAATACGTTAAAGTTTACACACCGATAAATGAACACAGCTTGGTACCTTTAATTTTGATGCATTGTAGCCTCTGTACGTACTACACTATTTATTTGTTTGTTTTTTGTTTCTTTTCTCCTTTATTTTCAATTATCAACATTCCTATTCACTTATCCTTGCGCCACACTTATCTCAACATTGAAAAAAATCTATCTATTTCCCTACGCCTCTGACCTTATGCCGCAACAAACCATCATCCCTTCACACACAACCCACTACCCTATCATTGCCCAAGCAGCAATAGAACGAATGTAAAGTCGGGAGTGTCCGCCCTGTCTTCCACCAGCACGGCGTTTGGAACAGCAGCCAGCAACGCTAGGCTCGATCAGACTGGGAATGGGCACATCGATGAGGCTTTACGACAACAGGCTCTCGCCGAGGAAGAAGCAGCTATGAATCAGTACAAGGTAAGTTGATAAAATTGCAATAAATAACGTGTAGTAACACCTAGTGAACCTAATTGTGTATTATTTTCAAACAGGCTAAAGTACAGTCACCTTCGAGCGGCCCGAGCACTAATCCTTTTCTCAGCTCTCCAACGAACAATGCTAGCCAGCCGATTGTCGATCTGTTCAGTGCAACACCAGCAGCAGATAGCCAGGTGAGTTTAGAGAATTTTCGTATGTACTTCTTCAGCTAAATATGTATTCGAAATATTACAGGCACAGAGAGCGTCGGACGACTTGCTTCAACTGGCGGGTAATCCTTTTGCAGATATGTTTGGTAATTCACAGCAGCAACAGCCGCAGCAGCCCGCACAAACGCAACAGACTGCGCCTGCTCAAAATAATATGTGGATGACCAACGGTAATGGTAAATGCAACATTATATGTTTTTTATTTATTATTTTCACAGCACGTTTATAGAAATACAATTTTATGCACGATTTTGTGTTTCTCTTCTTTTTTAGGTTTCGGAGCCGCCCCACCAGCAAATAATACCTTTGTTACAGATAACAATTTCTCTTCTGTATTTGGGAATCAAGAACAGTCAAGTGAGTATTTATTATTAACTTAAAACAACATTCACTGTAAAAATATTTTCACCGGCTATTATTTACATATATTTTTATATTCACCGTCTTATCATTTTACCACCGATCTCATTTTTACCTCGTCTTATTCACATCCACTAATCACTGCGCTGGTTGACTGACTTTTATTCTTCAATATTAAACGCGTGGACTTATTGCTCAATTGAATCGAATCATTAAGGGGGTGGGCACACCTTGAACAAAAGTAGCTTTGAAGGACTGGTGTGTGTCCAAATTGTTTTCAAATCAACCAGTTTTATTACAGAAGTTAGCCAATCTCTTCAAGTATAATCAAGCAAAAGTTGAGAGTTCCGAGTCGTTGGGTCTCAGAGTTAAGATACAATCAAAGGAAAAGCACGTAGATCGACCATTGCTTGGATTTTGAAAATTTGGGTCTTTAATTATTATGCTTCAAAAGACTGGCGAACTTCTGTAATAAAACTGGTTGTTTGCAATAAATATTCGATACACTTCAGTCCTTCATTTCGGCTGCCGACAGACTAGCGATTAATTCAAAAACAGATTCATATCGAAAGCCGGTTCTCACAATATTTCGCAATTTGGTATATCATCTAATCTGGGCATTAATTGTAAATCTTAACATTGTAAATAATATCTAACACAGCTAACAATGCACGTTGAATAATTTTTGCGCAAGCTGCTGCCGCAGGATTAGCTGGATCCGTACCCAACCCATTTATGTCTGATTTCCCGACCTCCGGTCCCCAGTCAACAAACGCAGCAAATTTAGGGTTATTTGATAACGAGGGAGACTTAACTGTTAACGAAACCCACCCCGGTGGCGGAGACCTATTCAGTGCTGGCGGTCAGGCAGATTTCTTTGGGGGCGACGGTACAGTGATCAATACCTCCGAGGGGGGTAACGGAGACGCAATTCTTGGCTCATTACCAGGTGTGGCGTCTTCCGGAGCTCTTAGCTCTGGAAAGTCCACTGCCACGCCGCCACCCAGACCACCGCCTCCCGCGAGTGCATCCAATGGTACACCTCGCGCCATGTCTCCCGCTATAGGAGGGACAGCGTCTGGTAGGCCAACGGCTGCTGCACCTAGCAAGAGTGCTTTTGATGATCTTAATGATAGTATTCGCATGGCTCTGGGTGGGTCTCCGTCACGACCGGCACCTATTGCTCAGCAAGTTCCTAATCCGCAACAATCCCAACAACAACAACAACAACCTGCTCAACAAGGGTTCGCTATGTTTGATATGGGGGGTAGTCTCGGGGGTACTAGTCAACCTACTATGGGGGGAGCCCCTGCTGCATCTGGTTACGGTGTTCCTTCCCAAACCCAAATTCCTACCGGGTACGGCTCCCCGGCAAAGCAGCCTATGTCAGGTGACGAGAGTCTCCACACTCGATGCATGCCATGTGTCTTCAATGCTCCGAGCCCAACGAAATTATTTTAATATAATATAGCTTGAATAACGCTTGAATGATTATGATTATATGCATTTTAGTTTATTTTAGTTTAATTACGTTCAGTTACGTTTCTTTCCTCTAATAGATCGGTAAATCACGGCATAGTCTTACTATATTCATTATTCAGGAAAGAAATAAGAGCCTATTTTCATTCGGGGAGGAATCCCATGTTCAAAATTGATTTTAACTCAAATGAAACTGTTTCAGCTAATATGAAACTAATTCTTTCACCTCTATTGAAAATTAACTGTTCAAATTAATTTAAACCTTCCATTGAATGTTTGTGAGTGATTAATCTATCCCAATTTTGCCTCTTATTTGTAAAAATGATTCGAACTAATTTCTTTCTTCAAAAGGAAAAATGGAAAACTGTTCACAATCGCTAGAAGCACTCAGATTTTTATTATTTACCACTGGGGCTTATTAAATGCTACTTATTCTCTCTCGGAGAATATCGAAACAGACTTTGGTACTCTACGTTCTTATATGGTGAATAATATTTTTGTAAAAGTTAGATAAACTGAAAATGCTGTAGGGAATAAAGCAGCCGCGGCTATTTGTCTCTAAATGAAAGCAGTAACTCTGGTATGTGGGATTTGCTTTTGGGAGCTTTGGCTGACGTAGGTGTTGCTTAGGTTTTGACGGTTTGGGCTCGGTGCTGAAGCCATCCGCCACTGTGTCTGGAGCTAATAACGTTTCAGCAGCCGGTCAACAAGCCAATACAGGAAGCGGGGGTAAAGTGCTCACAGGGGACCTGGACAGCAGTCTTGCAAGCCTCGCTCAGAATCTATCCATCAATAAGAGTGCCCAACAACAAGTCAAGTAAGTTTCGTCAATCTACAACCTATTGTGAATAAGTTATCGACAAAATTAAGAGCCTCTTCTATTCTGGGTTCACAATAAATAAAACAAATCATTTATTTTAGGGGAATGCAATGGAATTCTCCAAAGAACGCCGCCAAGACTGGTGGACAAACGGGCTGGACGCCTCAGCCAATGGCAGCTACAACAGGTGCCGGTTACAGGCCGATGGTGAGTAATTTTCATTACCCTCATCACATATATGTTGTAAATAATGAATTACTAGCACGTTCATCATCGTTGTTTGTAAACACATTTGATATAGCCGCAATGACTGGCTTTGAAGCCAGATATTCCTATCCAAGCTTGAGCGCAATTCTGTACAGCACTACCTTTGTATTTTTATACGTTGTTTGGAATAAGTATTAATTTATAGACTTAGTCAGATCAAGCTTATCATATTGTTCAGTACATCGTTCAGGACAGACTAAATAAGCTATTCTACAACATGCTGTAAGTAAAAAGTATTCCGTACCTATGAATTCGTTTTACACACTGAATAATGCCGTTTATTTTCGTGTGCTTCACTTAGTAAACTCAAACAACTGTAGGGTACTTCATTAGTCAATGCATCGTCACAAAGATAGTTTCCATCAATTTTGGATGTAGAATTTGTTTTTAGTACATCAATGGGCACAACGAAGGAAAATTCCTCAATGATAATAGTATGTGTGATAATAGTAGTTAGTATATTAGATGGATGGATTTATTTGTAACTTTGTTCATTTACTTTTTGATGAGGATATTGTTTCATGCAGCGTTAAAATAAGACTTATATTAATTATTGCCTAAGCGTAATATGAGTTTAGAGTTTATTTTTCAAGCTAGTTAAAAATCAGTCGAAAATTTTTAAGTTATCGATTGGCATATTTAGTGCAGTGATGCATGCGTGGCATATGGCATGTTGCCGGCTGTTGCAGGGCCAAGGAATGACACAACTTCCTCCAACAGCCAGTATGGGCTTCCCCACTCAGCCTGGTATGCCTATGGTGAGTTATCCCACTACAAGGATTTCTGGCAAAGTTTTCTGTAGTTATACAACAGTTTTTTCTTTCATACGTGAATTATAATATGAATTAATCAGTACATCATCAACATGTGTTCTTCGTTGACGAAAAATCGTGTAGGCAGATGATTCTATTGTTCATATTACGTTTTACATTATCACATTGCCTTAACGCTTTCACATTCCTAAAAGAAAAATTCCTCTTGTAGTACAGAGTTGGTAATAACTATTTGGCCTGGTTGTGTATAAATACTGAATCGACCCAACGAGGTATAAATTTATTCTATGACACACCTAATCTATAACTCACCTTTCTAATAATTACCTCTAATGTGGTTTGCGGCCTGTTATAGTAACTCTACACTCATATGTACAACTCAATATACCTAGAAGCACATTCTATGTTCCTCAAGACTCAAAGTTATCGGTTTATAAATCTCTGAAACACCTAGCAATGGCCATGATTGAAAATCTTCTACTGTATATATGTATACTTGTATATATAGAAATACTTTTATATATATATATATATATACACACTTTCCTGGTCTGGTGTCTAGGGTATGCAAGGTATGCCGATGGGTATGCAGGGCATGCGGCCAATGATGGGTGCAATGCCTGGTGCTCCCGTTGCAAGTGGTGGCATGATGGTTGCAGGGGGAACTGCGCCCACAATAATGGGCGCTCCAAGTCCTATGATGAGTGCTCCCCTGCAGCAGCAGCACTCTCATAGCACTGCTCAATCGCAACCAAACGCTGTACAACTTGATCCTTTTGGTGCTCTGTGAGGGGACTAGGTACCTACCTTTTTCATCTCTATCCATAAAAGAAGAATATTAGAAGAAAAACACATCCAGTCTATTTGTTTATAATATTACTTACAATTATTAATACCACTTAGTTTCTTCAGTAATAATCTTTATCAACGCAATATCGACTATAGCGAGATATAACAGAATCCTTTGAATAAAACATTATTGTAAATACGTACCATCTATGTAAATACTTTTTAGTTTATTTTGTCATTCACGTTCTTTGTAGATTTAAAAGAATATTGGTGGCTGGTTCATTTATTACAATATTTATTGTGATATATTTTCATTTATTATAAATAAATACAGACAAGGTAAATATTGATCTGAAGTAACGATGAATATTTTGTTACAGGAATTCAATTGGAATTAAGAAGATTATGGAGTCCCAACTTTGTACATACTGTGTAATATGCCTTCTACATTATTCTGCTTCCATTCCTGTACCCAGTCCCTGTTGCAACTCGCTAGATTCACTTGATCAGTCCCACGTTCGCTACACCCCATACCTTTGTGAATACAGCCAGAGTTATTTCTTTTCATTTTTTGGAATAACTATATACTTATTTCCAAAGTGTAAGCAGATTCAAAGTTTAATAAGTTGTGTATAAAATCATATAAGTTGGCCTGTAGTTCTTATACGGAATTATTTAGCAATTTATTACATGATAGCTTTTTAGAGCTGTGGAAAAAAAAAAATGATAAATTTTACAAAATAGAATCTTTCTGTGTCTATCGTCTGTGTTGTCATGTTATTTTGGCGAAATATATCTTTAAAAAAAACTTTTTACTAACAATTTTATTGAAAACTTTCTTCACGGCTCTTACTAGTCTACCGTGTAATGAATTGATCAGCCATCTCATCCCGCTCCGTATTACTCATGTTAAATTGTTGTGCCAGTTTGAAATGATCATAGTATAGAATAATGAAATGATCTAATGTTGAGAATGAACTCTACATGTTTTTATAGGTCATATTAATATCTGGTGTGCAGAATATAATTGTTGTATATTATTTTTCAATTTAATAATTCTATAAGTTAGGAGTCTCTTTTTATTACTTTTTTTTTCCTGGCCGATGACATAGAAACGGTAACGAAAATGATCTTTCGTTAAAGTATTATATATTATTAATTATTATAATAAATATATAACTATGTAAGATTGTACTATTATTATTCTATTATGATATACATATGAACGAAAAAAAGTTAATAGGTCGTTTACCATTAATGTTCTGTCAATGTACTGTTCCGATATGTCTTAACTAGTTAGTAAATTAATAATTATGTAAACAATATATATATATACTTATATTATATATGTATTGTAAGATTATGATACTCACATTATTATAAATACAATAAGAATCTTAAGATTCTATACAACATATTATTAAAAATTAGTTTATATCGTACCGTTAAGAGGTCTACCCCATACAATTTAGCATATAGGCTTATAGCACGCAGGTATATACCAAATAATTTTTGCCCGTTGCTAAATAGGAAAAAAGTCTCTAAATACCATCACTAATGGGTTTAAATGATTTAATATCGAAGTATAGGTATATGTGTGGATTGGAATTGGTAAATAATTGCGTGCTCTAAACCATAAATGAATAAAGAAATAAATAAAGAAATAAATAAAAGTGTTATAATATCTATTGCGTAAATGGGTAAAGTATATACATATATATATTATATAAAGTATAGAAACTATAGAGAATGAAATTTAAAAGTGACGTGCAGTGCTAGTCTGTTTAAATCTATATCAAAATGTTACTACGGCGTAATTCCACAGTCCGCAGTAGGCCAAATTATTCTAATCGTCAATTGCTAGTGGGGCGGATGGGTGTGTAATCTAGGAGTTTCTTTTCAGTTTGAAAAACAAAAGAAAAAAAAACATACATTCAATTTAAATTCAATGCCAATGTATTTGGTTTTTTATTTTATTTTTTATTTTTTACTCCATTACTGGCTATTACTACGAATTACTATATAGTATTGTGCAATATATAGTCTGCGATGGTAGATGATTATGATGATGATAATAGGTGATAAAAACGATAATATAATATATTGTGTCTTTAATTGTATTATTACTGCACTTAATCATCGTGTCCAGTTTAATGAGTTGGTAGAAACAATATACACAGTATATTCTGAGATAGATTATTATTATTATTATTATCTGTCCATTAGAATTGAATTCGATGCATGATTAATCTTGTGTACAAGAAAAAAAAGAAAAGAAAAAAAGGAAGAAGAATAGATATTGAGCATGTGTTACGTAGATTTTGATTTTTTATTTGAACTTTTTCCATTCATTTACAACATACTCACAAAGCAGTTATTGGTATATGTGAATTTTTTTAGATTCTCAGTACTTCGTAGATATTGATCTTCTTTATTTTTCAACAATTATTGTTACCTAGTATTCGTTTACAATTATACACGATCCCGAGGTTTACTGCTACATACATTTATTATAGTTACTCTACCCAACTGCTTCCACTACCATTTGTCGCTAAGTTTAAAATCAATTATTATTATTTTTTTTTTCTATTACTTATCAATTTTACTACTGATCAGAGTTAAAAGTTTCTGCCATTATTTACTTTGTTGAACAGCCGATATTTTTCAATCAATAGAACCGAAAGTCGTTTACTGTCAAATGTGCGAATTCATCAGATTATATTATTATTGCGGTTTATTTATTTATTTCTATTTTGATTTTTCTCTGAAAAAAAATGCTTATGATTCGCATGTATGGTAATACGATAATAGTAATTTGAATTTAAAATGAAATTAGATGTTTTGGTAGTAATTAGTTAGTTATTAAATAGAATTTATATTCAATTTATCAACGTTCCTCTAATTCATAAATTAAATTAAACAATCCATCTTATTTCGGCAATTTACATATATATATATATATATATAATTTTGATAAAATTCCTATATCTTTTCAAAGATATAAAGCTGGAAATAATGAATTGTACAAGAGATACAGAATAGCTATTGTAATAAATAGATGGTATGTATTAGCGTTGGTGAATGGTGCATTTGCGTACATTATAGTTGATTAAACATGTATCATAAATCATAGATTAGCTATAGATAGTGAAGAGCGATGTATAACCATAATTATCTGTAAAGAATATACGTTATTCCTAATACCTGTCCAATAATTATCCATTACAGCTATGTAATATGGATAGAAAAGAAAAAAAAAAAAAATTAAAATTCCAAATACCAGTCCAAAAACTATTTTATTTGAAATATAATGAAATAGAAAATTTGAAAGAAAAAAATTTTGATTGAATCGCAGGACTATAAATTGAATATTATATAATTACATAGCTTATGAAAATTTTATCGAGACATCAAATAAAATGTTATCAATTATTATTGGGATATAAATAATTATAGAAACTCTATTATTTGAACATCATGCGTTTTTTTTTTAATTTTAATTTCAATTCATAAAGTGATGTAATTATTTTTGAATATTTATTTGGTGTCTCGAAATGCGTGGATATAATAACTGTAGAAGTATATTTGTCAGGATCTACTGGTTATTTAAGTATAACAGGACAATATTACGCGTTTAGCCCGTACCTTACGAAATCTATATGAAAACAAATAATCCCTATTTTCTTTAGGCTAGTGAGATAAAGAAAACCTTCTAAAATTGAAATCGAATTCATATTCTAAGAGTTCGGCTAGTTGTTTTAACAAATTTATCACCTATACCTAATTTCTGCAAACCTAATTTATCAGGCACAACTCTTAATTCACTGATAAATAACATCCCTTCGGTACCTAAAAGCTTATGTTCATATTATATCTCTGAAAATAACGAATGAATAAATATAGTCGAAAAATTTGTTATAATTTACTAGCTGACGCTGTAAAGCTCTAGACAAAGCTTCTTTGTTATTTAGTTTTAATATAATACACCGTCTATGCTTGTAAATGTATATTATAAACACGAATGGAATTATAATATGAAAAATGAATAAGAATATCTTGAATGATATATAGTAAACACATCTTAATACATATTTCAGTCTTCAAAATTCTTTAATTCAGTTAATAACGTGATAAAATAAGAGAAGAGAATAGGTGCCGATTATTGCCAACAGTAAACGCGTGTCTGATCACCCTGCATGGACGTTATATACTTATATATGATTATTTCCGATATCGTTTATCGTTATAGTAGATTATATTATGTATATCACCAAGTGAATTAATTGATTAATCGATTAATTGAATATCACTATTTTGGAAAGTGAAAATATGGATGAAAAAGAGCATGTTATAATATTAGAAAATAATGTATATATATATACAGCCACGAAGGTTTCTCAACATTCCGCTTTCATTGTTCGTGGCAATAATAATATATATAGTTGAATAATAATCGAGGAAAAGAAAAAAATAAATAAAATATTCATACAAGCAAAGTTTGTAAACTGCTACGACCAAATGATGTTTGGATTTTGTTCTATAATCAAATTATTATAAAGAAAAAAAAAGAGGAGAAAAGTAAATACTGAACAATGCCATAGTCTGTTAAGTTACGTGTATTTGCAGACTATGACGAAGTAAGTACAACGGGAAAAAGAAAAGAGATGAAAGAAAGAAAGAAAGAAAGAAAAAAAAATAATTATTGTTGATTATATTATGATTTAATTGAATAATTTCAATCATGCGCATTATAGGTAGTATACATACGTACTATATATATACATTTAATATTATTTTTATTGAAAATTATTAATATTATATACCACGGAAATGTGTTGTAATATATTTACTGTGTAGCACATCAATGGCGTTTAATAGAGTATTTATTGAAATCATTTACTATCATAAATGCACTATAATACCTTATTTTCTATCACATTATTTTTTATACTTATATATCTGTTTTTTATCCCTATGATAAAGAATAACTAGGTAATATCTACTGATTTTACCTCGTTCGGTTTTCTGACTATATTTGAAGAGGTGAAAAATAAAGATAGATTGAAAATAATTCGAAAATACTTTTATAGGATTTTGAATATTTTAAACAGTTAAATCCGACAGTATAATTCATTACAATACATAAAATATGCTATTACTTTAAAATTACGACAAGAATGGATATGAGATACTCTTAAGATACATTTTTTTCTCTTTTTAATACGTAACTATAAAACGTTGGAACGACAATCTATACAATATTCTGTTTATTAGTATTTCTGTTCTTCATAAAATCAGAATCTTATCGGTAAAAATTTCGTAGCTCTTTGATTAACGGCAGTTTTTTTTCCATTTTTAGGACGTCCGTTTTTCTTTATACCAGCGTACCATTCACGGTCGGAATATTTTTGCGATAAATAACAATCGTAAGATCCAATCAACAAATGCTTCCACGTAGTATTGTCTTTATCTTTATTTTTCTGTATAGGAAAACACAAAAAACAAAAAAATATACAACAATTATTATCAAATTATATATTAAGTTCATATCCAATTTTTATTATTATTATTATTTTTATTTCTTATTCATCAAAAAATCTATGAAAAAAAAAAAACAAAGAAAAAAAAAACCAAAAAAGAACTCTTCATCACCTCTCCGTATAGTTGACCTCTGTTATTGAATGCCAAATAGCGTCCGGTTTCTACTCCTTGGATCTGCACTAAGCCAGTAACAGGGGAAGATATACTTAGCTGGGCTAAAAGGTAAGGAAGATTTTTTTATTTTTAGTTTATTTTTATTTTTTTTGCAATCATTTTTTCTCTCGAGTTTCAGGGATGAGATTCAATTTATTATAAATATAACTCTAATATCTTACCAAATGGATTATTCTCGCAATCAAATCCGTAGATTTTACCACACGGTAAAATTGCAAGACGAAATCCCGTCATGGAATGAAGCTGCATAACTGTACCATAACTCGGATTACCCATCTGATGGACATTCGGGTCGTAGTTTTTATTCAAGGCTTCTCTTCTGCACTTGACGATAATTACACTTTAATATATGATTAGGAAAACCTATATATACCTATATATTATGTAAAACAAAATTGAATTTATTTTTATTTTAAGAGAGGATTAATTCATTATTTCATAACGCAGTGTCTATGTGTATGTGTGGATTGAACTATGATATCTCAATATTTTTAAATTTAATTATATATTTTTTATTTGTAGTTGCTATATTCAATGTACAACGTAATGTTCTGGTCTTGAAACGAAATCATGCAGTCTCGATGTTTTACAACTGTGTATTAATTCCTATCGTATCATAGGTTTTTGAATTTTCTCTCAATCTGATCCATAATACCAGAATTTAAAACGAGCATGATTCCATTCAGGAAAATTATTAATATTTCGCAAAATATACACAGGTAAAAAGTTTCCGATTATATATCGCTGAAATTTTTCTATGAAATAATTTTTGACTGAGAACTTTCGACGAAATAGATATTTGCCTATCATGGTTCAACATTCGTCACACGTAGTCGTATTCTACGTAATAGATATTTTCCTGCACGTATCTCATCCCATGGAAGAACCAGCCTATTCAGTTCAGTTATAGAAAAGCCTGGCGATGGGAAAATAACAGAAGTGGTGAATGGTGATGTATGCCTTTGTTAAGTCAGACTCTGTTTCCAGAATAGACAACTCGAATTGAATTTGTCGGTTTGTATTTCCAGGCCACTGCGCATCCTGAATACATAAATTGCACTACCTATGTATGTAGTTTCCTATATACCTTAAATTGAGTTGGTTTAACAAATCCTCCTCTTTTTTCACCTTTTTTCCTATTAATTCTATCAAACTAATAGATTCATTTATTTCTTCTTATAGATGTCCAATATTGTTTTTCGATTATCAGACTATTTTCGACGCAAGTTCATATGGCGTATAGATATAAATTGTTATTTATTATTATTGGATACATATAGCGAAATATGCTTGAGGCTTTCAAAACGTACCGTAAGGCATGAGGTATACATTATGTGTATTTAAATCGGTCATATTTTTCTCTGATATGTGAGAGAGATGCATGTCATCTCTAAATTTAGCCTTATATCCTATACAAGCCAGACTTTATAGTATACTTGTTCATTTTCGCCTTTATAGAATTTTCTCCGTAGTAGTTACAATGCAATGTGGTCCATATAAAGGCGGTACGTCGCATATTTACGCGACTACAATATAAATTACATAATTTATCCCCTCTTGCCCCCATAACTTGACATATATTAATTATTACACTGGCTATAGGTACTTATTATCAGCGTTGACCCACGGACGTGATGTGTCGAGGGTCGATCAGCGATGTCATATAATTCGAAATGAAATTTGCCGGGTTTTAAACAACGTCCGCAGTTTAACTTTCTAAAATTCTGAAAAAATTACGGATGAAGAATTTCTAAATCGATATGATAATCAATTAGAAGAAGAAACAATAGGATGGGAATAGTGCGAGCCAGTTGCCCTTGACCGAATTAATTACTTGAATAGAGTTGGAAATAGGTGAGTTTGGCTAGGCTCTCTTGATTATTTTATAACAATCCTATTGTTATCGCAAGCGATAATTTGTACACTCTAATTCCTTACTGCACACTATAACAAATGTATACAGCCATAACTTTCCGCTGACTCAACAGCTCCAGCTTACGTCAACTCGAATATTTCACCTCAGACGTAAACTTTCCACCCTTCGATAATTAGAAATTACTTTTTATGAGATCAATGTCGAGATGCAGTTGAATAATAAATCCCCTAACATATTGAAAATACATGCAAATTTCTAACAATTTTCACATAGATATTTGATTGTTTGGGAATCTTATCATCAGACTGAGCTTTATATTTTATTTTTTTCCAAAATGATTGAAAATTGAACACATAATATATCACCTTATATCTCTTAGCGACACAGTCGTGGTGGGATGACGAAGTGTCTCTCGTTTTTGCCTATGATGTCCTCCACTGCCGTCAGGATCTGGAGCATCATCTTCATCAACGCTGAGTTGATCATCAGGATCATCGCTGTCGTCACAGCTGCTATTTTCAATGTCACTTGATTCCTCGTCGCATATTGGAGCCTCTTGATTTTCCTGGATCCATCGCAGACTCATCTTTGCCTACTGTGAGTATTCTTTTTCTCCGCACTGTTTATACTTGGTACCGAAGCGCTATATCGAATAGGAAATATCAAATTGGTCTAACAAAAGGATTCTTAAAATTGTATATGGCTGACGTCGAATCTATGAATAGTCTGATGGGAAATCTTTAAATATATCTTCAATATGTAAGCGAAGGATTCTTTAGGCCTGCTCTAACGTAAGTGCTGCTGGCAAGTCAAAGGTTTGCTTCGAATTGTTTGATCTGGATAAGCGCGCGGAAGTTATAATATTTGTAAACTCACCTGAAGAAGATTAGATAGTATCGACAAGTGATTTTTCACTGAAAACGAAAAGATCAAAGTTTGGCATTTGGCAGCTGAGCCAGAATCCCCAGCAGCCCATGATTATTTTTCAATTACAAATGTCGTAGTATATGGATTTACTGCTCACACTTTGTGATTGAGTTCATTTCAGATGAATGAGACGGTGAATGAAAATAGATATACAATTCTATTTAAAATAACCGAGGATTCAGGAATAGATTGAAACGTCGCGACGAATTGAATTCCGTAAATTTTGCATAACTTATCGTTATATACAATACATAGTTTATTATTCATTTACCATGAGATAATAAACTATTTGGGACGGTAATCGTTTACACAGTATTTCAAAATACGTAGGTATGCTATGAATGTCTCAATACTTACCCTGAGATGCTACTGAACCATGTGAGCAGAACGAACGATCAGTTTGGTATGGATCGATTGAATTAAACCAGTTTACGTAGCTCAGAAACACTTCAAGTTCCAATTCGGCTAAATTTGGAATTGCCAAAGGCGCTGACGAGCCTTTGCTTTTATAGTTTGTTAGACTACGGATGAACTGCACCCACGCGGGACTTCTGTTTTTCACGATCTTTACCATAAACGATTTTTCGTAGTCGTTACAGATTATCTTTCATCACAGACTAAGTCACGATTCGTGTTCTATTTAATGTCAGCTCACTGTGCTAAGCCCCGAAGAGTACTGAATTAAAAACGGTCCTCTAGGTTTAGAGCAGACTGTTCATTCAACGGGTACTTCCAAACACCGAACAAGCATGTGTCTGTGCATATTCCTGCATTGAAATATATCATACCTACGCTAGGAGCTGCTAATAATAGTTGATACCAAAGAACGCTGTGGAATATATTCGATAAAAGGTATAAAATTAATTGTCCGATATTTCTTTTAGCGAAATTGAGTGTTAAGGATTCACTAGGTTTCTATCTATGAGTGTAAGATCCGCATTCACGTATTCACCCATTCATTATGTACCATATAATATTACGGAAAAAAATTCATCGTATAATCAATTTGGTACATATTGTATTTAGTTTTTATTTTTTGAAAGATACAACAATTTATTTTTTATAATATTATCAGATATTTCTATATGATAGACCTTTGAAACGAGGAATATATTACTCGACTCCAAATCCTTCAATTTGATCGCGAATCTCATTCTCAAAATTCATTCTTCTTCTTATATGTAGCTTATGTCTTCTAGCTTATGTTCAATACAAGGAACATGAAAAGCACGACTATGTCATCGCAAGCATGAGAAGAAAAACAAGGTTTATCGTTAAAATATCTGAAAGTTTTGTTTATTTTAATCTCCTGCACTTGCTATATGGTTTATCTATCATTTCTGAGTTTTCTAAGACTAAAATACATTCAATCATATATTAGAAATCATTTTAAAAATGATATGCAGGTACTTAAATTTATTTAAAATAATTCGGTATCACTGCGGAAGAGTATGAATAATTCTTCAGCAATAAATAATAAATTTAACGACGCGGAGAATTCATACTGACTGCCGCGCGTTTATTGCGGCAAAAGTAGTTTGTAAATTCGTCACTGAGATATCGGCAGCGTTACTCCATCAATAAGTTAGGGATTATACAGGCGCACGGGTCGATGAGTGGTCTTGCCATCTCGCAGTCATATTGACTAACTACTTTAGCCGCAAACATAGGTACGCCTTGCACATGCAACCTGCGTGACATTAATGTGATGCCTATCAAGAAGTTGCATGCCGTAGGGCGTAACCCATATTTGCGGCAATAGTAGTTCACCAACTCGTCCGCGAGATGGCGATACAATTTGGTACGCCGTTGACGACACATGCCGAGCAAGAGCACCTGTGGTAAAATCATTGGCTCTTGTGGCGTCAAAGCATTGAGATGGGAGTTGCGTTAATGCGCACATAACATCCTAATAGAAATACTTTGAATACAGAAAAGTGATCGCGAAATTGACAATTTATTTATTGATGGAAATAGATTCCTGTCTGGTTTTTGATTAATTTACGGAATGATAATGATTCGTTTTTTCATTACAGTTGAATAAATTTTCATCCGAGTCCAACACTTTCACCCAACAACTTGGGTAACTGGTACAACTTGTCTACCTGCTGGGAGCAACTGAAAAGACTCGATAAATTGCAATATGGGCGTATATTTATTTTTTACGAAATAATTATAAATTGTATACAACTTTGACAATGAATAATAATGTACCAATTGCAGTAATAAATTCCCAAATATGCTTATTAGTAATTTACTTCGTTATTTTCCACTTTCCCCATCCTGTCACTCTTTATTTTGATAAAGCGATAAATTAAACAGCTTACGAATCACAGAAAGAGTACGAAATTAAAATTAATGCATTTTCAGCTATAACGTGCATTAGGCCATGCCCGTATTATTGCATGCCTGCTTGTGTGTACGCTCTGGCTTTTTCTCGCCAAAAATTTCAGCACACCTTCTCATGTCAGATGTTCTCCTGATACCAGGCGATTTTCAGAGCTAGAAGAATTTCAAGTCAAAAAATGCTCCTGGTATCAGAAGAACATCTGACCCGAGGAGGTGTTTTAAAATTTTTGTTCGGGCAAAAGAGTCGTGTATCGACACAGGCATGCATGCGCTGCTTCATGCATGTCGCTGTATAGCTTATCTATACTAGCATTTTTAAGAGTTAGAATAATTTTAAGTCGAAAATTGCTCCTGGTATTAGGAGAACATCTGACCCGAGGAGGTGTTCTGAAATTTTTGGTCGCCTATCGACTTTGGCATGAATACGCTGCTTCATGCAGTCGCTATATAGCTTATCCATACTATCATTTTTAAGAAAATGGAGTGATTTTTCTGGCAGTTGAGACTTTTTTCGGAGTCATATTTCTGGCAGTTGAGACTTTTCCCGGAGTGATATTTCTGGCAGTTGACACCTCAAACTTAACTCCGAAAAATAAGGTGTCAACTGCCAGAAAAATCACTACATATTCTGGCAGTTGAGACTTTCTCGCGGAGTCATATTTCTGGCAGTTGCCACCTTATTTTTGGGAGTTAAGTTTGAGGTCTCAACTGCCAGAAATATCGCTTCGAAAAAAGTCTCAACTGCCAGAAATATGACTCCGAAAAAAAGTCTCAACTGACAGAAAATTTACTCTGAAAATAAGGCATCATCTGTCCAGCATACGCTGCTTCATGCACGTCGCTATATAGTTTATCTATACTAGCATTTTTAGGAGTTGGAATAATTTTAATTCGAAAATTGCTCCTGGTATCAGGAGAACATCTGACCCGAGGAGGTGTTCTAAAATTTTTGGTGGGGGAAAAGAGTCGTGTATAGACACAGGCATGCATGCGCTGCTTCATGCACGTCGCTATATAGCTTTCAGATGCCACATGCTTTTTTCATGCTTTTTTTATGAATCTTACCTCTACCCAAGGAAAAGAAACGGGGAAATAATGGAGCAATTGATTATTGACATATCTGGTTTATTATTAACATTTATAGCTGAGGCATTAATACAGTAAATGTTACTCATGCAATCAAAGTTATTTACAATTTGTAAGTGTATCTTAAAAGTGATAACATTATGTCGCAATTAAGAGAGTTTCTCTATTCGCATAGCGCACGAGTTGACATAATATGAGCTGTGTTTCTATGATGACGGAATGATAGCAAGAACAAGTAACTTCACAAAGATGGAGTTTTTTGTACAGATTCTCGTTGTAATTGGAACGAATTCCCTTTTGAACGAAAATGTCTTGCCTTTTATAGAATTTCTTTGATCTGAAACATAACGACGAATATTTTAGTATCTAAGTATAGACTACTCTAATAATAAGTCTAGGGACGCAAGTCTTCTGTGTTCAGCGAATCCTTGTTATGAATGACGCCTCTTGTAGGAGCTTATTTCCAACACAGTCTTCATGCTAACATGTTGACGCCACGAGGGTCACTGAACTTTATAACATCAGCCGCATTACCTTATACCGTCAATTTGAGGAGAGAGCTATTCTTAGATTAGGTCAGTGTTTCTTGCGGCCACGCTGGTAGCGCCATCGCGGTCGCCACGAAACCCGAGAACTAGAAAGAGCGCAAATTGATTTTTGGGTTGCATATAGTAAGGCGTACTGGTAGATAAATTCGATTTCGGCTAGTATTAAAGGCAAACCTTCATTATTTTGGATATTATCAATCCAGTGTCTACAGGAATTGATTTCATGTTTCGAAACACCTCAGAGATATACTCTGGAGAGAGGTTCTCCAACGTTGTAATAAAATCGTCGAATCCCTTACAGGATATGAAGGCATAATACTGTTCATGATGAATTCTGGATATCAGAAGATTTGAAAACGTTCTAAAAACACGGTTTCGATTTATTTCTCAAAATGTGTCGGACCAATAGGCGAAATTTTTCATGATTCAGAGCATTCGTTCTTTCATTTAAGCCTCCGACTACAATAATTTTAAAGAAAATCGAAAAGGATTGTGGGCGAGTGATCTCTGATCTGATATAAAACTCCCCATGAGCAACGCGAGATACATGTTGTCTGTAGAATGAATTGTGTCAATTTCACATGTTCATTATTAAACACGAAAAATATAGAAAAACTTTCGTAATACATGGCAACAATTTTTAATACACCGACTGCAACAAGTGGGTTTACAAAAATGGTATAACGATTCAAATGCGATTCATGTTAGTATAAAAACAGGGTAACAAATCAAAAATAACTCAACAACTACGGACGTATCCGTAGCTATTCCGTCGTGGTTAGTACGATGATAAAAATGGTTTTCAGTGATCCTAAGCTCTCTTCTTTTTCCTAGTAGTGGTAACCCTTGTAGTCGAAACTGTCCCCCGAAACCGGAGCCTGATGAAGACTTGAAGGATGATGTCCTGCCGCAGCACTAGCCGCACTGGCAGCATGTGCAGCTGCAGCTGCTGCATTATTTTGCGCAGTCTGAGCAGCCGCAGCAGCTTTGTTAGCGGCAGATTGAGTAGCCTCGAAGTCAATTCTAGCAGAATGCAGTTGTTCATCGATAGTTTCAGCTCGAGCCTTAGCTTGGCCAACCATAGCAGTTTGAGCTGCAAGTTCAGCAGCAGCTTCGGCCGCAGCTTGAGCAGCATGGTCAGATGTAGCTTGCGCAGCATTGAGGGCAGTAGTGATCACTTGGAGTTGATGCATGGCTTGCTGAGCAGTATTTTGAGTGGCAGTAGCTGCACGCTGGGCTTGTTGAAGCTGCATTTTTTCTCCATCAACTGCTACGTGCGCGTCACGAGATTGCTGCTCGAGGCCGAGAAGGATGATATTCTTTCCTGCAAGTGCTGCAGCGGCTGTTGCTGCTGATTGAGCCGCTGCTTGGGCCAAAGTATTTTTGGCTACGTAAGCTGCTTGGCCCGCTGCACTATGCTGGTTTGCAATTGCGTTGTGAGCCTGGTCAGCTGCACCCTGGGCAATGCTCACTAGACCTCCTCCTGCGCTGTAGCCTATGTGACCGTGGTGACCGTGGCCATGTCCTAGTCCATGACTAGCAGCCACGGAAGAATCGTAATGTGAAGCCGAAGGTTCACTTCCATAGTCGAATTCGTATGCATCTGACTCCAGGAGTTCTTGATGATGCTGCTGATGTTTGCTTGGTGCTGCTAGAGCGACGCTGATGCATGCGATAATTACGAAGACCTTCATCTTGGAGTGTTTCGACTTTGGGCTAAAAAATATGAAATTATGATCGTTGAAGTTTATACTGGACTTAATATTAATCAAGATTTGAGTAGCATGGCTATATAATTGACAATAGAGGTAATGGTCCGGAGGATTGAGAAGAAGAAAGGTATTTCGTAAAACAAACTTTCCCGAACTGTTCACAAACTAATTGTCATGGTAGATCGACGCAGGAAATCGCCGTTGTATAAGCGTGACAAATAAAAGAAACGCTCGAACTGCATCACGTCTTTTTATATTCGAATTTTATACTCCAGCAATAACATGATCCCTAGAATATTTGAGTCTAGCAAGAAGACCATTTTGAGATCTCAAAAATCAAGTGAGATAAGAACAGAGAAATGCATGTGTCTCTAGTTGCACTGTACCAATACTGTATCAGCAAAAAAAGTTTTTATTACAAAAGTAGGTGAGAAAATTTGTGATGATGTTAAACTAAATCACCATCATTCGTCGGCATCAGTTACGCCAGTCGATTACTCAACAATTTTTTGTTGGTCTGTACTCTCCCGGTTAACAGAAATTTCTCCGAATTCGGGGCTTTGCACGAGTAAAGTCGTGATCGTGAAGTAAAGTGAAAAACAAAAAATAAAAATAAAAATTGATCACGGATTCTCGGGACTGCAATCATCGATAGTTTCAATCCAAATCAAATCTCAGTCGTTGCATAGACTTTCACCTTCAACGGGTGACTTTATCACGGAGAATGTCGCGCTCTATATAAATGGTAAAAATTTGGTAACACGCCTTCGTTTGTTGAAATTGAACAGCCCATTTGGTCACGCTCCATAAATTCTGCACAAACGGTTATTGGCTAATTCTGCATCCGACACGCACCTTGGTTCATGAAGTCTAAGCGAGTGCGAGCACACGAGTACTTATAAGTATTGTATGCACGTGGCAAAATTGCGAAATTTACTCTAATCATATAGGCGCATTTATGGAGTTCCTTTCAAATCCACGTTCCGATCGAACATACTGCACTGCGGCAATGTCGTATGCAAATTACCCGCTCACTTTACAGCTTTGACAATATCGGTCACTTTCATGGAATCGTTTCGACCGGAAGTTAGAATCCCCTTGAAAATTATGCAAGACCAAATTTGAAGGTGAAGATTAGATCTTAAAACGATCTATTATTGAACTCAAGAATACCAGATAAGCGATAGAATTCGCGGCGGTTGATCCTAAGTCAAATTTCTAATAAAAAAATTATAAATTTATGACGTTTTGATAAAGATTTCGAAAATCAGATGAAATTCGCACGAACCGAAAATTTGACACAACAGTTTGCTCGAATTTCCCGAATCTACGTTTGATGGAGAAGCGATAAAAAAGTACTGGCTCTCGAAGATTGAAAAATAATGATCAAACTGATACTCACGATTGACCACACTGGATTCTTGTTTAGGAATTAGAGCTGTCTTTGCTCCGAAAGGGGGCTGCGAACTGATGCTTGTTGTCTGGAGAATCGGACCTCTTATAGTCCTGGCTTGGTCAGTGCTGGCTGGTCCATTCAGCTGAGGTGTGTTCCCCCTTCAAAAAAGGTGGGATAAGAAGGGAGGTCACTCAATGCTCCCGAGAGATTAATCGGCATCTCGCTAATCTCGAGCGTATCATTAGTGACAAAGAATTACGCAAGCCATTGTCATTCGTGATGATAGCACCGATTCCTGTCAATCACATATCGCCTGAAGAGTCTCCGATCTATTTCATGCAGATTTTTACTGCTAATTCGATCAGGGGTTCGAATTTATGTCAAAATCTTGTCCATTGATTTTCACTGTGAATCTAAACGATAGAATACTGCATAATTAATTTAAAGCAAACTAATTGAAGTCAGTGAAGAAAATTTTGGCTAATGAAATTACTGGTAACGATTATTACCTGAGAGGTAATGTGTATGAGAATTTTGTGGTAAATCGAGACCAATACCAAACCGCGTCACAAGTTTTCAGTTGGAAAGATTAACGTCCGTTAATTGGCATCTATACTTTCCTATTATCAGAGTTACCTGTCATTTCTTATGTTATACCTATTTTGTATCACAGAAAACCTTTCAATTTTTATACTTGCAAGTCTTTTACCATTCACCTTAGCCGCCGATTTGATGAGGACAGTTGATTCCGATTCTCAGCAGTTTTTCTTATGTATTTCAGTGACCATTAGTTACCAAGCCGTAAGATGTGTGGAATGAATTTTCAGCGAATGTCTAACACAATTTTTATTGATGAAATTAACCAGCGATTGCGTCTGTCTAACGTCAGTATTACAGAATAATTTTTTCAATTAATTTTAGCGCGGATTCGGAGTAAACAAAAAAATATTTAGACCCTGTCAATAATGAACGGATCGTAATATAAATTCCAGCTTGAGAAATTCCACGATTGAATGAAACATTTACCGCCTATAGCTAGCTTAGGTAATAAGATTGAAAAATTGTGAAACTTTTCACGAATATTAATGCTTGCATCATAATGAATTTGAGATATGCGTTTGATCAAGTTCTATTGTAATGTAATTCCCAATATCGACATCTCGTTGAGCCTAATGGTGTGTGATCATCGATCTCATATCCCGCCATCAGAAAATCCCGATCGCAGCTCACAATTTCGCTAATAATATATTCAAAATTCGCTTTAACTCGGATTCCCCAATCTTCTGTTTCCAGAATTATAAATTTAATTTATTGAAAGAAGTGAGCGGGAAAGGTTCAGTGAGTGGCAGACATGAATCACGGAGTAAATGTGGATTACTATAAAAATGAGATCAGTAACATGAGGTAATGTCAGTATTTTTCACAACAAGTATATCTCTTTGAACATAAGGATTCAATTCATAACGTATATGTTCGTAATATAAGAAGCATAACTGATATACGTGAAAGATGAACGGTTCTCGAATAAACGGGGGAGTTGAATTATTTCGTGTAATTAGAAGATTTTTTCGGTCATTAGAAGACGTTGGGTAGTTTCAACTCGAAAGCATAAAAACCGTTGAGAAATCGTCATTTTTATCGCACCTAAAGAGCAGAGGATCACCCAGCCGAAGACGGTGTATTTTTGTTGCGGTTATTTTCTCGGCTAAAATACAAACCGAAACGTCCATCAGTTCGACCACGAGTTACGATTAGAATTGTATCGACCGATGGAACGATTAGAAATTAAATGTTTATTGTCAAAAAATAGGTGAAAGAAGAATGAGTAAAAACTATCGGCCGTTGCACATCGTGATACAAACTATACCAAAGTAAATACAGAAGTAAACTGCATCCGGGATTATGGAGTCTAACGTGAAGGAGATTTTACAGAACTTTCTTTAGGAGGTCACGTGGATTTTTGCAGGGCAAATTCGCTGGACATTCGTTGACAGTCCTCGTCAAAGAGGTCTCCACGAGGTTTTGCCTCCTGCGTGATACGGTTCACTGAATTTTTCCGATCTCTCTGGGCTCCGGCATCATCTGTATTATTATACCCGAATTACGTTTTGCGCCAAATCGACTTTTTCCAGAAAATTAGTAATGATCAAACACACCGATACCACCTCTCGCCTAGCTCACGCAGCGTAACCGGTAGATTTTAGGTATTATGCAGCATCATTGTGAACCGAATAACGCGATTAAACGGTTCCATTTTTTATCTATCGTCAAGTCTGGAGCTTGTCTGAGTATTGCGGTAAGTTTGAATAAAAATTAGTGATCAATTAGGCCCCGTACTCATCGAGGAATAGCTGATGGTTATCCAACAGAGAAATGTCTAGTCATTATTATTTTGTCGGCGTATACCTATATAGCTGCGATAGGATTCAAAATCTCAGATAGAAGGTTCTTCGATTTTTGTCATTCTTCGTTTTGAAAAATTGAAATATATGGATAGAGAGACTTCCGGAACTTTGCGCAAACCACAGATGCATATCTCACGCACAATCAGTTTACGTAATTACCGGATCGAATCGATCTGTCAGAATTGATTATTCGAGGAAAGCGATAGTGCTGTTATTGTAGAATAAGTCGCAAGATTTGTTTACCTAATCTTTGCGTTATGATCGTCGATAAAATTTTATACTTATTTTCGATAATAGTTCAAGTATCTTATTTCCCATATAAGTTTTCGAACGTTTTCAGATCGCTATTTTTATTTATTTTTTACTCTTTCATCTACCCGGGTGAGAAAAAAGTCTTAGGAAAAGCGATCGAGGAACGATAAAAGAATTCCAAATAAAACTAAAAAAACAAAAAGTATGAGAAGTTGATTCGCGTAACTCTTAATCAAACTAGATACACGTTACGTCAACTTTCAGTCCGTTTCTTGTTGTTACGGGAAATGTGACTTCTCTGCGGTGGTCTAATACGTCTTTATCTAGCGTCTGAACGAATCCCGTCTGTTTTAAGACTACCTTTTTAATACATGTTATACTGCATCGATATTTTATCCGCGACAAGTTCTTACTCTCCATTCACGTAACTAACGAGAGCACGAAGCGCTGTTACTTTGTACTTCGAATACAAGATTTGAAAAATGTCTTTATCTCATTTTATAGAAAATCTTCGAAAATTTTTATCACCTGTGTTTCAAGTATCAACTTTGACGTTTTTAATAATTTACAATCATAAACGGAATCGATAACGGAGGTTAATTTTTTTTTTTTTTTGGGTCAAGATTTGGGCCCGGTGTAAAGGTCGCGACTATTTTATCCCCTCTGATCTGTATGAACGCGGAAAGTTTTTAATTGAATATAGTTCATAAGCATTTGGCAGCTGCAGTTCACCTTTCATTATTTTATTTTTATTTATTTTCTACCTATTGGCTTCCGCGTATAACGTAATTCTTCAGATTCCTGCCTCTGCACAGGTATGAAGTAGTTAGTTACATTACAGCCATTGATTAGTGTGAATTTTATCTCTAATTTGAAAAAAAAATAAATAAAAAATGGGTCATTTCAAGGATGGAAGAAAAATTGACAGTTAATCACACGTGTTGATTAATTGATGATAAAAGAATCGACTCGCCACGATTTGACATTTGTCATTCGTTGTTACGACAGCTAATTAATTTAGATTCGTTAACCTCCGTATTTAATGTTATTATTTAACATTTTATTCGAGTTTTAAAAAAATTATGCCTTACGGAGTTTCATAGACCGCGAAAATGCGTCGAAGATTAAAGATCAGACGAATTTTTTTCGTATTTTACATAGGTATGAAGCTGCGCCCGTTCATATAATCTTTTGACATTATTAGTAAGAAAAATTTCGCGATTTTTAGCGATCATGGGGCTCACGCAATTCGACTGTAGACGAATACACAGGTTTTCTAACGATCCGGTAAGTAATTACAGGCGAAAACCCACTCGTCACTATAATTGCGGATATATTTTCACAACTTTTCAGGGTTTGCGTAGCGACTTAGCCTATATAAACAACCCAGAAACGTGTCATTCGACAAATTCCCACAAAAATCAGATAGAAAAAGCTTCTAATATAGCACAGAAAGCTGCCCAAGAAGCCAAGGCTGCTTCAGACGCTCAGAATATTGCTGGACAACAAGCGGCTCATCAAGTAGGTACAACAGCATAACTACATGGCATAGAAACTGGAAAAGAAAATGTGAAAAAAAAAAATAGTAAAATGATATTTTATATTTTTTTCCGACATTACGCGACAGGTGAAAGCACAACTTGCCGAAAAAGCTGTGCAGGCTGCGAAGGCAGCTGAAGCTGCGCTTTCGGGAAAAGACGCTATAGTTGAACAGCTAAAGGAAGAAGTCAAGGAGGCAGAATCTGTCGTCCAAGAAGAAGGTGTATCGCTGCAGCAGTCCCAATCGAATGTAAACTCTGCCATGGAAGCTGCGCAGGAGTCTCAGGTTCAGGTGTGAAAATCTTGAGGGTGCAGGGTGATGTTTTCACTTCGTCTTACCTTCGACTTGTATTTTTAGTTGAAGACGTTGACATCAGCGGTGCAAACGGCGAACGCGAACCTCGGAAACGCAGAAGCTGCTGCTCAGGGCGCGCAGCAAGCCTACAGCGAAAAACAGCAGCTCTTAGAAGCGGCCAAAAGAAGAGTTAACGAATTATCTAAGCAGTTGCAAACGGCAAAGCTCGATCTTAACAACACCAAGCAAGCTACATATAAGGCGACCTCGGCAGCCCATGAAGCTAAGGTAAATGCAAATAGGAATCGAAGACGCATGGCTGACTGGAGGTACTGGCATTCAAGGAAACGTTACGACCCGGAAGGAGGTGAAATCAGCGATCAGCAATACTGAGAAAAATTCCGCAAATATTATCACGATGTTTGAATTTTTTTTATAATTTTGGTTAAAGCTGCGATACTTTTTGTGCAATTAATTAAAACAAATTTCACTATCCCGATCCTCTTCACTGCATGATTTGGAATATTTAATTTGATACTGTGAAGCATTCGTCAATTAGCGGATGAACTATGGTCAGATAATTCTGACGTATTTTGTCATTGGAGATTTTCACGTGTTTGATAATGGCGTTTGAGAGTTGTGATTTCTGTAATTTTCGAAAGAGTTTTTTGCCCAATATTCTCTGGCCCAGTTACATCTAATTATCATGGGACAGAATTGGTCGTTTGAAACTGTTTTTTAATATGAAGATATTGGTGATACTGCTGACATGCATGCGTAAGTATATAATAACCGAATAGACTAATTGAAGAATCGATCCCTGCGAACCGTCGCGAATTGAAAACTATATTGCGAATTAATTCCTGACCCACTATCGCTCATTTTCACAGTAATTATTGAAAATTCTGATGCCAGAAAATGCAGGAGAATAAGACGTGAGGTAAAACTTGACGATGGTGCGAATCATTTACGCTTGCTTTATAAATATTCCTTGATTCATGCCCGCAAATAGTGCGAAGCAAACATGTCGAAAAAGACGAACAAAGCTACAAGCATCGCCCAAAAAGCTGCCCAAGAAGCCAAGGCAGCTTCCGAAGCTCAAAATATCGCCGGTGCTCAGGCTTCGCATCAAGTAAAAGCTCAACTAGCCGAAAAAGCTATCGAAGCTGCAAAGGCTGCCGAAGCAGCCCTGGCAGGAAAAGAAGCGATCGTCGATCAGCTTCAGGAAGAAGTTAAAGAAGCAGAGGCTGTAGTTTTGGAGGAAAGCTCTTCGCTGGATCAGACCAAGGCGAATATGAATTCTGCGGTTAAAGCTGCACAGGAAGTCCAGCTGGAGGTAGACAGCCGAAAGTTAGCGGCCGATAAAAAGAGCGTTTTCGATTTACTCCGGGATTTTTTCAGCTCAAAACATTGAAGCAAGCGGTAAAAACGGCGAATGCAAATCTAGGAAATGCTGAAGCTGCTGCTCAGGGCGCACAGCAAGAATTGACTGAAAAACAGCAGCTTGTTGGCGCGGCTAGACGTCGCGTTTCGGAACTTGAGAAGCAGCTTGGATATGCGAGAACGGATTTTACCAACACTAAACAAGCCGCTTTCAAAGCGAGCTCTGCGGCACATGCGGCGAAGGTAAATGCGAATAGGAACAAACGGGGCCAGTCGATTTCGAGCTAATATGACGTGCGGTAATTTTTCAATGGAAAATGGAAAACGGGAAGAATCTGTTTCCCGTGAAGACGGAACCCTTGAATGTACGAAAATCGTGGGGGAAAAGAGAACTTTACACACCGTCTAAGGTATCTCCGTAAGTTTATCCTGGTCAGGTTCAAAGTTGCAGAAATTCTGCTGTACTAACTGCCGAGATATTCTGCTGTGATTTATCGACCGATATTTCAACCTGGTTTGTGTTTGTCGAGAATCCAGGATTCGCTTGGTGAGATGTTTCTCATTCGGTGATACGATAGATCGCATTCAATTATCTATAAGTTTTCTTTTTTTTTTTTTGAAAAATAGAAAGAAAAATTACAACGATGTAAAAAAAAAATAAATGAATAAATAAAAACTTTTCATAGATATAATTTGTGTGATTATTCTCATTCGAGATAATTTCAAATTTCTTCGGCATTTTATATAGGAATCATCGAAATTACCGAATCCCAAAATCTCTATGAGTTATTGTAAATATTTACCGTGAATTATCGTCGCATTTGTCATTATGATACAATCCTGTCCTCCAGGAGTAGGTACATTCGTTTACAATCAATTTAGTGGGCATTTCAAAGGCGGATAATATCCTGTCCATTTAACCGCTGCAGGAACTGGTCCTCGATTGTCCTTTCACCCAGAACCTCGTGAGCAAACTTCAATATGCCTGTAACGGTTGTCGTCATGAGGTCAAAGGTCGATGAAGCGGAGGTCCTTACGCTATCTTATTTTTTTTCTTTTCTCTCTTTATTTCCCCCCACAGGAGGAACCGCTCATACATACAGAGGTATACCTATAGTATACGGCTTTACCTTCGCTGTACTTTTCGTAACAATTACTTATTGTCTCGGAACCGGTATCCACTATTATAGGTTCCACTTGTTAGCCAATAATCCTGGAAAGGGAAGAAAAAGGAAAAGAAGGAAACCGTAGACACGCAATACTTACGTCGGATGTACAATTGACTCGATTTTCGATTTGACATTCAAAAAAATAAATAATCGATTTAATGGTGATAGAAAATTCATTCATGAAGTGGTTTCGCCCAATTATAGCAAACGCGATTCAATTTATCATTGCAACATCATAGCCTTACGGAAATAAAAACGTTAAATGGAATCTGACAGCAAATTCAAAGCGCGAGAATCTGTTAATAGCATCGTTTCTTTTCAATAGAGGATAATTTCTTCTGACTCAGATTCCGGCTGTCCATTATCTAAGAGGCCTCATGTGTTAAAATTGTTTATTGAATGACGTCAGTTTTGAATCGCGACGTTCACTTAAATTTTTTTTTTTTTTTTTTCATATCGATTTCGTCAAATCTAAGTAAATTATTTTCAGACAGTCCAACTAAGACATTGGTATTAGCCAATCTCATACGCGAATTTGTCAGACAGGATAGGGAAGAAGTCCAACCCAATGGAATTGTGCAATTGTACTAGGACATCTCTATAACTATCCTAATCCTGAAGTGAGATTCATTTTTTTTTTTTTTCTTTTTTTTTAATGACTAACAAAATTTTTTTCCTTTCCTCAAAGCGTGGACGACCTGGCATTTATCTAATCAACGATAAACCGATGTATTATACATATTTTCAAATATTGAAAGGGCTGTTACATCTCGACGATACGGAACAGTGCAGCAGCAAGCTGACGATGAGAGTAGCTACAGTGAAAGTGTCTTGAGCCACCCAAAGTACCCACTTCAGCTTCCCCGAGATCCAGAGAAGGTACAGTACACTATGTACATAGGTATATGTATATTTATATACATTATATGTATACAGGTTTACCTGGACATATAGCCAGGTATATCACGGAGGAAACTACTGTCTTCGACCGCAGTATCATCCTTAACTTTACGTCGCACACCTCTTTTGGTACGCATGGTCCATTTATCGCGAAGCTAGTTGTTCTCAAAAATACTCAAATTCCAAAAAAATTTCAAATCAAAGATCGGAGAAATTGTCAACAAAGTAAAAATAAAATCTAGAAGAAAGGAAGAAAAAAAGGAAAATAGTGTGCGACTCAAAATTCACGAATCAATTGCGAGTGCGTCGCCGATTATATAAATTGTTATTTTTATTTTACATATACTGACCCAGAGAGAAGCCTGGATCGTAAGTATATGTCTGAGGATGAGTAAAGGATTATATAATTTCTTAAGTTACTTACGATAAATATGACCGATTTATTCTTATCCCGATTCACTCGATTTGAAAAAATTTTTATATTTTCTTTATTTTTTGTTACCACCATTTTTCGAGCCATTGAAAAAGACTTTTTGGCTTTTATGAAATAAAATATACGGCAGTACTTTTGCCGAGCATGAAGTACATAATTTCTTTCAATCCGACCGCGAGGAATTAGAAAAATTTGAAAATAACATTGGAATTATTAAAGACGAGATTTTCAGCAAATTGACTGGCTTGGCTGATGTTACCCTAGTGTATAATTAACAACGACGTAGGAAGGTTAATTAATGCCTCCCGCGTTACTACGGTCTTATTAATATTCATCGATGAATTCGCACGAACGCAAACGTCGCATGATATAACGTTGCGTGAATAATAATAATAATATAGATGTGACTGAATTTTCTTGTGGGGATTTACGATTCTCTAATTGATATTATATCGATCGGTTTTTCTTTTTTCTGTTTTAATTTCTTTTTTTGGTTTTTTCTTTCTTTTTTTTTTCTCAAAGAGATGAATCGTCGAAAGATAATGAAACTCTGGCTGGTTCTCACGTCTGGATTAAGAAACCGGACGAGTTTCTGCAGAGCGTGAAGTGTATATACCTCTAAAGCAAATAACATTTTATCATTCATGAGGCGCGTTGTAACAACTTATGAAAAGCAAACGAGTTACAATCCTGAGTTTCGGAGGCTACATAGTATAATAATAATAATAATATGTATAAGTGGCGTTCTAGCAAAGTGGGATTTATCCATATAAAAAATAAAAAAATTAAAATATACCAATGAATGGATGGCACGTGAGTTGAGTAATTTTAAAAATCGGTTTGACCCGTAGGAGTTCGCGAAAGTTGAGATAAGCTACTGGATACAGAATAAAGGTGCATCTTAGTAATTTCACGAATGCGGTTTCTCCTCATTTTTTATCCTTTATGAACAGAAAAATTTATTTCATTATCTGCTAGGAGCGGGTTCAGAACATTAAAATAATATATCCAGTTAAAAAATAAAAACGCAATATCATTCGGTAAAGAAAGGTCTCGGAATAGATCCGCTATGATCGTCATTCTATTGCGGATTCAAAGATTAGAGATATTATTGATGAAAGGTGAGAGTGAATGTCTTTTTGACACTATATAATTGCACTGTATAACAGAGTTGACGTTTATCTAGATCGTATACGATTAATTAATGGTGGAAAGGATCCGCGAGAAGCGCTATAATTGTAAGCGATGTAAATAAAAAAACTACATTTTTTTCTAATTTTATCGCTGACGCATCCTCGATCGGTCGATGGATTCTAGCTTGAAATTTTAAGTCATGTAGTGATCTTGTATGTCAGTTGTAGAAATTCTATATTACGGTCATTGTAATGTGATCTATTACTCCGATCTGTGGCGTAACTAAATTACGCCGATATTTGAACTTTCACGTGTCGCGGACCCGCGGCAGTCTCGCCATAGACTGCAGGACGCATATTTCGACGATTTCTCGGGATAGGGTGAAACAATTTACTTTAAACTTACGTGTTTTCTAAATGACTTGAGTGAACGCAGCCTTTTCCATTCATTTTGATTGTGTGCTAAACCGGGGTACGATAATCTAGATCTGAATACTCGTGTAATTAGAGAGGAATAATAATGTAGATTAAATCAGATCCGAGATAATTGTATATGTGCAAGTACTTCGAAATAGTCGTTTGAGCTTTTTTCACGATGAGAGAAAAATCCCAGTCGATCATGAGACTGTTGCACCCATTTTATGCCATTTAATTATTTCCTTTGTCTCGTCTCTTTCCTGTTTTTTCATTTCAATCGGATTAAACAGCTTCTTAAACTTGTCCAAATTCCAGAATTAATTGAAAAACGTGAACGGAAAGGACTTAACGTTTATTGCTGCAACGATTGTAACGTCAAGTATTTAATTGGCACGAGGTTGCACGATGCAGCCCAGTTCAATGCACTTCATATACTCCTATCCTATATAGCAGCCGAGAAAAGTTATAAAGGAGGAAAAAATTGCACTCGATATGAAAATTAAAACTCTCAAACCGGGATGAAATCTAGTCTAGTTACGCTAAGCTTCTTCACCACTAGGAAAACTGAGTCTACTTTATGCCCGCGTAAAGGAGATAAATATTTTTCTCGGACTTTTGTTCCGGTCTATAAATTCTGACGAGACGGTTATAAAGTACCTCTATTACATGATTTTATCGTTACTTACTTAGCTATCCAAAGTACTGTGCAGGCACATCGTCGTAGTATGAAATGGTAAAATGATGGACGTTCTTGGACCAAAAGGATTCAAGATATAAAATAAAACCGACGAAATGGAAACGAAGGCTACTTGGTTCCTGACGATATTCGTCCTTGGTGCCATTCTCCAGGTTCATTCTGAAAAGGTACAAAATTAGACATGAAATCGGTCGTCAGGTTTTCATTAAAAAAAAAAACAAAAAAAAACAGAAACCGGCTGATTTCTTTCTCACGAATTAACACTCAAACGAAAGGGTTGAAAATTATTACAGGCTAAAATAGAGGATAGCCTAGAATTATCCACACCGATCCATTTCGTTCTAGAAAAGAAATTTTTCCGTTCTAGTATCGATTCCAGTTGATAACGATCCCGCGCAGTGTGGTTACAGATATTTCAACACTCACAGAGGCCGTGGGGGTGTACAAATAACTTCTTCAGATAAAATAGCGGTCATTGCACTCATAAATAATTAGGGTATCTGTTAATTTGTCTTCCTCTCATTCCGGAAGCCGGAAATACCGGGCACAGAGCAGACACGTTTGCTTTTAATCGTAGCTGAAATCGTAGAAAGTTTGAGATTTCTCGCGTGTTCTGTGTATCAGTATAATATAATTTATTATTTTCCCGCGTGATCTTTACGCTCAAGTAATTACGCGTCAAACGTAATATAGGCATATGTGTGGAAACACATAATGCAGAATAATTTATATGTTTGAAGTGTACCCGGTACCCGGTACCCACAGAAATTTATAAGGCGCGTAAAATTATGCAATAATGTTGGCATACAACACCCTCATTAGATGGTTTAAAACTATATGACGTACGCCAAGATCTACACATCGTCACCTTAATTATTCTCTGACGATAAATTTCGTACGATTTTAAAGACCGGAGACAAAGAGTCACGAGAGAAAGTCGTACTTAGGAAAATTTTGGGCAGATTTCGCAGGCAAACGATGCTTGTGATTGTCTCTTTGACTAGTGAAAACAGAAATTTCATCTGTGGAAAAAACTGTGTTCAAATTACAGCAAAAGCGGCAAATCTTTAGAGAGCAGGTGCTACCGTCAAGAGGCGGAAAAATCCCCGAAGAAGCTTTTCGTGCAGACCGATTGGCCTTAAATCGTTTAAACAAAGAGGGTATCTCTGTGCCTGACGGGGTCATTCTGGACCATCGACATGTCCACAAACACCCAAGTCTCGCGAGTCCAATGCCAGAAGTCCTGAAGGTAAATTGGGCGCGAAAAACTTGGAGAAAGTGACTTTGACCATATTTTTATATCATTTTTAAAGGTTTACCTGACTCCCGAGGGAAGATACGTGCCTCCTGAGGGTCGGTATAATTACGAACACCCAAAATCTGTCGATACTACCTATCTTGTACAACATCCGATCGGAAGACAGACGCAAAGCAAATTTCGAGACGGCTATAACTCGGTCAATAAAATACATAGGTATCCTGGGCAAAGGCAGATCGCAAGTCCGACTAGACCACAAATTTATAAACCCATACTTGCGCCGCTGATCATTCCTAGCAGGGAAGAACTGCTACAGAAGGTGAATTACTACCCGACTTGGAATCCCGAATACAGTTGGGACGTCGTTTACGAACCTTTCGACGATTATTTTATCAACAGTCTAGCGCTGTTTAATTCCCATCAGGTAATTATGTCATTTTCTGTTCAGGAATTAAGGGTGAAATATAGCTGCACTGTTTTTCCTTTTCCTTTTTGTTTTTTTGTATTTTTTGGATTTCGTCAAAATTAATTTACAGCGGAATAGAATAATTTTCGTGTCTTATGGCACAGTAATTCGCGAAGGTGACCTGAGTGGCCGTAAATTTTTCAAATCTGATTGCTTTTCGCGGTCTACTGCGCTCCATGAACTATCACAAAAGACCGGGTAGCGTTGAAGTAATTACGTGCGTTGGTAGCATCTAGGTAATACGTCTTAATAAGAATGAAAGTGCAGCCAGAAGCAAACAATTTTACTGCCTACCGGTTCAGGTGTATGAATATTACTAAAGCTCGGATTCCACGCGTCGATTTACAGACATAAGTACATGAGACTAAAATCACGAGTACTGAAGGTGCGGAAAATTTTTTTGAAAAAATTCGGGACATAGAAGTAGATCCATGATCGTGAAAATCAAAATAGTCTCCAAGCCTAAGGCCGAGAATTTATAGGAACAAAAATTCATCTCAGGTGTAAACAAGGCTTAAAGAGAAGGCTAAGGTGAGGCGAACCCTCGCGTTCACGAGAAGCTATACACTAGAAAATTGTTGGACGTGTTTTCAGTCGAAGCTCTAAATTACTGTTTTACTTCACTGCTCGAATCCCGCATGAATTTTTTTTAGCTAAAAATCGAAATTCCATAACGATAAGTTCAGGAGAAATTTTTATCGCAAAAACACACTGAAAAAAATAGGAGCACGAACGAACTTTTGTTTGACAGTAGAATTAAGACAATTAATCTTGTCCCCCAAAATCAAAGTTTGAAAAGAATCAAGCCCGAACAATATATACGATTTCTTATTTATTTCAATTAGATCACTCATTCGTCTTACCTTGGCTCGTTTTGCATCACTGAATTGTAATCAAACCCAGGATCGTAAGTAGATATTGTGAGAAAGTTTATAATCTTCTGAGCAAACGGTGAGAATGAGTGATCCTTTAAAAAAAATTAAAGAAGAGAAATGTAATCGCGCTTGTTACATATCTCGCATCCGTCATGGTTGTTATTATTATTATTATTATCATTATTATTATTATTATTTTCGTTGCATTACGGACGAATGCATGTGAGCGATCTAGATATTGCATATAACATCTTGTTGTCTCAAGAACCGAGTCTTCGTTCCCACACACCCGCATTGCGTAACGAAGATTACTCGATACTCTCGACCTGCCTCACTTATTGCTTTAGATGGTATCATATGCTGGCAGAGAATCATTTATTCATGGAATAAATTACGTGTGACGTTGTTTGACGATATAATGTGTTGAATCTATTTCTTATAACAGATCCTGACGGACTACGAAGGATTTTTGAACGATTTTCACAGTCGATCGATACGTAATACACCAGGAAATATCGTTCAGAAGAGTTCAGCTAAGAGGGCAGACATTTTTCTGCCTAAAGTCACACCGTCGGTTGGGGAAAATAATTTTTTTCGAGATACGGACAGCTCGAAACTCTCTGGGTATCCCGATCTGAAAAAAATTCCGGAAACCAGATTTACCTGTGGAGACCGACGCGGGATGTTCGCTGACGTCGAAACCAAGTGTCAAGTATGCTTCGTTGAAATTATTTCAGAATTTATCCGGGACTATTCGGATTTCGATTTCGATTTATTATGAACAGCGAAGGGTTGAAATCGCGCCGCTTCATTATTGACAAATTTTTAAATCCCCGATGGAAAATTTCCCAGAATATTTCACCGCTGTGAAAAATAGAAACCGTCATCATCAAAGGCTATAAAATTGACCTGATAATTTCCGTAGGTATTCCATCAGTGTGGCGCTAGTGGAAAAAGCTCGTTTTTATGCACCGCTGGAACGATTTTTAGCGAGGTAAAAAAGAGGTGTGAATGGTGGAACAGCGTAGCCTGCAATACTACACTAAATAAGAAATAAATGTTGGAATTATTTGACTTGGCATATCATTTTTTTTACTGAAATGTAAACGATAATTTGTATTCATTTATTCGTTAAGCCTAGGTGAAACATATGTTTTGTTCATCCCGCAGCCATATCTATTATAAATACGTACATACTCGTAATCATATCAACCTGTGAATATTTTTTCTATATCCAATAATATTTTCTAATAAAATTTTGCCTGACTAAATCCCCATTGATATTTTCATTTCCTACTATGAAAAATGCTGAAAAATCTCTTCAACTTATTCCAAAAATATTGTCAGAATTTTTTAGGAATTTTTATTTAATCGTAAAAAGAAATTTCATGAAAAATTATTCGGTCAAGTAATCTTAAGGATAAAAAATCGCCTGTACAGTCGGACCGTCCGCTATACTAACAGCGATCTGTAGTTCCAATTGTGAGAAATATACCGACTAAGCGGAGGTGAATTTCTCTTAGGATAATAAAATAAGACGTGAAACGATTTCGACAGCCAACAACACGCATATTGGTACAGAAATTCAACGACGAAGCGAATTTATGATCGTATTATACGGATTATACGTGTACGTACCTATACGTAAAATTCAGTAGTAGTGGCCGCTGGATGAGGTGGAGGCCAGACGCGATATAAGAACTAGTAGTTACGGCCTGTGTGACTTTGTTGATCAGACGTCGCGTCAAGCGCGTTATAGATCAGTGAAGACAGGTCAGTATGTGGTCGGACGAGGCGTAAGAATACTCGTTCTTCAAATTAGGAGCTAAATTTTACGAAAAAAAATCAAATATTCAAATATTTTACAATTTAGAGTTTATTGCTCGAGAATTACGACGGGTAAGGTGCCAGTAGAATTGCACCGAGACGTGTAAGACCGGCAATTAAATCTCGAAGTTGGAAATAAGAGTATGAAAAAGTCCGTAGTCCTTACCACGACGTTGTGCATTGTACCCTACAGGTATAACGGAAAGTTGTTAGCCGTGAGCGTCGAGCTTTTTAATTTAAGGTAAATTTATAACTTTCTCTGAAGTGGTATAAAATTGAGCCAGCGAATAAAAAGGATGAAAAAAGAAAAGAAGAAAAAAAAAAAAAAACAAATTTGTAGGAATTACTAGGCACTGTATATTTATTATCGGATTAAAACGAGTGAAAAAAAAAAAAAACAAAAACCGAAAAAACTCACCGTCCCAGCTGCAGCTGTGCAGAAAAGAATTTAATTAATTCAATTTTTTACCTAACTACGTGAATTTTCAGCCCCAAAAATTAATCCAGACGAATTTAATGAAATTATTATTTATATAATCGAATTCCGCGTTGAGTGTATAACCGAAAATTATTTTTCATACGGTCGAGTCCCTCTCGCCGAATGTCAAATCTTTTGATTTCTTACGGAAGCCCATACGGCTGGATTAGAGAAACGTTTTTGCCACATTGATGAACAAACTTAGATATGTATATGCGGGATATTTCGTCGAATAGAACGAGGAGCGAGGAGCGAGGAGAGGAGAGATATGAAAAGGGTTATACAATGTAATTATACATCGTATATTACATCGCCTAGGGGGGTTGCCGGTACCTGGTGGAAGGGAGAAGTCGGGTGCCGGCGAACAAGCAACGGTTTGCATTACAAACTCGTAGAGACTTTCTCTGTGACATAATTTCACACGCTGGCAACTGAGGCTGTTTCAACGGAAGCTGGACCAGTTCCAACTTCGTCAGTACCAAACTCTGCGCGGTATGGCGAGGTGCTACATAAACCAAGCAAGAACCACCACTGCCATGGTGGTGGTCTTGCTAGCCACCCTCGTGACTATTGTAACCTGTGGATTCGCCGAGGTAAGCATTGATCTCTGATCATTCTTCCATTCGCTCATTCTTAAGCAAACGTTATTCGAAAATTTGTTCCAAAGATTTAAAACTGCATTTTTTCAATCCGAATCCACATCAGAAGAATTTGAAGAGATTCGTAAAAATTTTTTCTCGGAGAGGAAAAGCGAATATTTAATGAAGTAGCAAACGAGGAAAAAAAAGGAAAAAAAAAACGTGATACATAATTAAGTTTGAACTCACTAAATTTTTTTTCAGCACCGTGGATTCGACGACGGCTACAGCGGATACCAGAATTTTCAGCCCATAGTCCCGCGAAATGGTCCAATAATCGTCAAAGAAGGACCGAAAAAGAGTGGACAGGATTTTAGCAAAATTCCCGGCATCCCAGGAGTGGATTATCCCATTTACCACAAAGTTCCTCCGACGAGCTTTTCCTGTGCTCATGTACCCTATGCACCTGGAATGTACGCGAACGTTGAAACCGGATGTCAGGTAATATTGAATTTAAAAAGAAGAAGAAGAAGAAGAAGAAAGAAAAATGTTTCAGGCCAATTTCAACGGCAATTTTTATCGAACTTCTAACTTCAAATTATTGACACGTTTTAGACCAGTGATCAGGGAAAAATTCTACTAGTATAATTATACGTGCATAGAAAAAAAAAAAAAAAAAAAAATTTGCCGGTGAATAATAATTGTTAGAGAAAATTCCGTCAAGCCGACTTTCTTAATGGCAATGTGACACGTAAGACAATTATTATACAATAAATTAAAAGCTGACTGATTACTCCAGAATGAAGTATTTCCTGTAAAATTTTTTGTGTGCATTTTTACCGTTTTATATACCTTTTTAATTGATATGTTAAAGCCAATTACTTGCATGCGCACGCGATGGCCTTTGCCCAGTTATGAATTATGATATCTTGAAATGCTATCGTAGGCTTCAGGACTCGGGAGAAGTAGTAGTATAGGACATCTTAATTATATCTTTGACGTGACATCCTGACCTCGTTTAACTAGGATAAGCAAAGATGGTTCTAGCTGCAGTCGTAATCTTTATGTTAAGATGTTGTAGAGCTGTAATAGAATATTGAGTGAATCTTGTGCAATCTTAATTAAGAACAGAACGCGCAGCTCGCAATAAAGTTTCACGTACAAATGTTATATATACAGAATCGTAGACACGATACGCGCCGAGTTGAAGAATGAAAATTTTTCATTTCATCTCTTACATGGTGTGGGTTTTTTATCTACAGAAAAAGGAGAAGAAAAAATGTCCAATTAGTTAGAAATTAGGAAAATCTAATCATTCGGTGTGATTGATTGAAAAAATCTGATATTATCAGACCAGAAGAAATATCAGGGAGAGATAAGTGGCGGTTATTGGTAACCGGTATAGTTGTCGTTAGCTCCAATCAATGACAATGTGACATTCTGAGGTGTTCGAATTTATACTCATATAGTTTGAGTATAATCTGCGGTTCATAGAGAAATACGCCAAAAGCGGTACCGGTATTTTAAGTGGAACGTATATTATAGGTACCGCACTATTCGTTATGTAAGAAAGTTGGTTTAGCTCTTATAACGTTTATCATGCTTCAAGGCAACCGGAGCCGAGAGACACTTATGAGAGAGTCTTGTATCATACATGCATATACCTTTACCCATATATACATGCTCGACAATAAGTGCGGTGGTGAAAGACACCCACCCAGTTTGCTAGGTCATTCTTTGATTACGATCAAATTACAATTATATATTGAGGCCAGCAATATCGATTACAAAATTCGAGATACTACAATCTATGTATGAACGAGTGTGGAATATCGAATTTTTCTCCGCATTTGAAAGAGATGGAAAAAAAGTACGCTTCAAGATGACCAAAAGTCATCATCATTCGTTGAAAAATTATTCTATGTGACTTTCAAGCGCGGCAATAAAGCTCGCCAATAATCACGTAGCTAAAATCCGCAATCCAATCTCTCCGCGCATATCCTTCACGGTCGATCATATGCACCTAGGTGATTGTAAAAGCTGTAGTTTTACATATTCACACACCTTTCACGCGTTCTAAATTCTAGCATAACGTAACATAGAGGTGTAATAACTGACACTGTTTATTACTTATCAATTATTATGGCATTGATCGATTCATTTCCACAGGCATATCACGTATGTCACGACGGAAGAGAAGGACACCAAGGTGCCTCTTTCCTTTGCACAAATGGAACTCTCTTTAATCAAAATGAATTCGCCTGCGATTGGTGGTACAATGTCAATTGTGCAGATGCTCCCTCTCTGTACAGGTATGACGAGATTTTCCTTATTTCATTTATTTTTTCTATTCTCTTCTTTCAGGTATACTATTTATAGTTTGTACGACTTTCTATTCGCATAGATATATTAGAAAATTGTCTTGATTTTATCGATTCGGTTTTTATCACTGTCGGAGTTGTGTGCTGCAGCCTACGTTCCGTACTGCAGCGGAATGACGGTGCAATATGTGCTGCAAATTATTTATTAACGGACAGTTTTTACTCCTTTGTATATCGGTGTCGATTTATTATTGGGTCTTGATCAAAGAAAATTTTATTTTAGCCTGAATTTGAGTCCTGTCAAAAATCCATTCGTGCCAAAGCAGAAGCCAGAAGAAGTGGAGACAAGACAGAAGCTCAAGATCGCTGTTTACTGAGGTCGCGATGTATTGGAAGAAGACATCGAGGGAACTGATTGTTTTTGAAAGTCGAATTGTTCCATATTTTTTTTCAATTTTTTTTTTCTTTTCTTTCCTCTATCGAGTATTCATGTACAGTGATTCGCATATATTTATTACATTACACAACGATTCGATATTGGGTGAAACAATTCCACCTTTCAAGACGAGCTAAGTTCGACGCGTCTATAAATCGACAAATGGCTAGTTTCACAGGAAAAAGATTCAACTATATACTATAGCAAGTCGTTTAATTCGGTGAAAGGTAACGTAATTTAACGACGCTTTTTTTTTCTTTTTTTTTTCTCTTTTTTTTTTTTTTTTACTAACACTCATTTTACCAGCATATCAAATGTCTTTGATAAATTTTGTTGCTTTTATGAATTTTATTTCGCCAAACCCATGCGCCGATCTTTGCTCTCAATTACTTTTCCATCACTTCAATCGCGCAAGGTTTTGCGATAATTTATCAAAGGACGATAATACGTCAAAGGCATTCTACACAATATCGCGGGTAAAATGACACAGGCTTTAATATATTTATATTTATATATAAAATGTATATTTAATATATTTAAAAAGTATAGTTTAATTATTTTTATTATTCGCATTTTATTTATGGCAATTCACATCAGTTGAGTGTATAATTATATCACTATAAGTATTAAGAGTGAGGCTGAATGTAAGATACGTGTGAGTAAAAAAAAAAAAACAAAAATTGTTTTCAAACTAATGTGAAATCGGTGACAAGAAAAAAAAAAAAAAAAGAAAATGATCTTTGCTCTACAAACAATACAATATTCATTGTGTATATAGATCAACGTTTTCACAAAGGTTTTCTGGAATAATTGTCCATCACTTTGTACAGATATGTTTATCAATATTTATTATCACGATATGAAGACAAACGTATAATTATTATGTATTACTTTTGATATATATATATATATATATATAGTATATTTAAATGACCATATTATCTATCGTAATATATTAATTATCTATCAACACTAAATAAAAAAATAATCCTGCATGATAATTCGATTATTTATTATCTTAGAATCATCTGAATAAATTAATAAATGGAATTCACCTCGTTTCGTTTATTCTACGTATGAAAAAAAAAATTAAATAAATGGAAAACTTCTCACTTAAAATTGCACATTTAGATACGCGAAATAATTTAAATTAGCTTCAATGATGTATTGGATATCGATATATTACAAAGCCTGATCGAGTCTGGTGTAATTAAAAGTCACTCACTTACGAGCTGTATCTTAGCTGGAGGATATTCACTACTAATTACCCCCTTTCAATCTAAGTTCTCAGAGATCTTGTTCTTATTGTGAAATTAGTCTGCCTTCAGGACTATCCACTTTATTTTTACGGCCGTATAGTACAGCCGTACCAATTAGCTAAAGCTTTCGTTGGCAGGCTGCAAATGCGGATAATCGTAATGGTAGAACTCATAGATTTCAGAGCACGGAGACTATTAAATAATAGCCTGTAATTTGCCAGATTTTATGTAAGAAACGTACTCCACTCAAAATAAGAAGAAGAAGAAGAAGAAGAAGAAGAAGAAGAATACAAAAAGACAGAAATTTATTCAAGGACCTCTCTAATCGCCAAGGATATTCCAAGACCGATGTATGTTGAGGAAACGTGACTGAAAAATCCTCAACTGTGGGAATTGACCCAGTTTTTTTTTTTTGGTTCTTTCTTTATTTTTTATTTTTCAGAAAAAATTTCCACGTTTACGAAATACAATCGAACAGTAAATTTGAGAGCATATCTGTAGCTAAGGTGACAGCGGATAAAATTCTTTGCACTATGCAGGGGCGACGATATCTTTTTTTCGTATAGAAAGAGAAACGGGAGAAATTTATTGGATGAATCAATTAAAAGCATTACCTAAAACGTACGTATTTGTAAATGAATTAAAAGCAGAAAAACAACCTCTGACAATATAAGTTTGCGTAAAGTCTTCTCGTGTCGAGGTATGTATACATACCTACCGGATTTTGCATAATACTTTCGCGATCCCATGCACGGTGCCACCAAGATGTCGAACTATTTCTCACACCTGGCTCCCACTTTTGTTACGCGATCTCGGATGGCTCAAGAAAGTACCTGTATAAGGATGCGAGGAAGTGACTTTACAGTGGCGCCAGCATTGGCCTATCATCAAATGAATCTAGCGAGCCTAATTATCGTCGTCAGGGATTAATTGACTATTTATTAAATCTTCGCCTTCGCGATGATGCAGATATTAGAATTTATCATTTATGGTTGAAAATAAGGAAACTGGAAGGAGAACGATAGAGGATAGGGTCTAACGCAGGAATTGCATCGAGTTATGCAAAATTATGCGAAATATTTAGAGCCTTTTTTCGGTTGGAACGATTTCGCGTGTTTCACAATCGCGTATACATGTATATAATCCAATTAATCAAAGCTTTATACATTCCGAGACTAACTTCTGTATGGCATATAGGCATAATCCTTAGATGTCAGGTAGCTCCATTGAGGTATAATTTCCGTATTTCCTAGCCTTCCTGAAAAGGGAGTTCGGCGAAGAGAAAAAGATAGCGAAAAAAAGAAAAATCTCACCTCGCGCCTAGATGGAAAAAGAAACTCTATGCTATGGTACACGGAATTAATTTTTACCCACATTTATACCGCATAATTCATATTATCCCTTATATATTCCTTATCTTATTTTCATTATTTTCTATCCAGGTAGGTACAGAGGTTCATTTGCCATTTCGCAATCTCTTCTCATTTGCTAATCTCACAAGAAAACCAGATGCCTTTGTTCTTGGATAGTAAAAAAATTTCCTAAGCTTCCACGTGGTTACCAATCTACTTATTTAGTTACTCAGTTACATTAGACCCTACCAGAGGCCAGTTTGCGACACGTAATTACAAGCTGCTACTCCAAATGATACCCATTCGCGATTTGAGAGGTCAAAGGACACAACCTTTCCTCCGTTTTATAGAGGTCGAAACGGTTTTCCAATTTCTGACCATTACTTCAGGGATTATATATAACACAAATTTTTAGCTGGATGGATATTCATTTTTTTTCTTTTTTTTTTTTCAATTTAGAGGTCAGATATACTCTTGATAATAAAGTAAAAAAAAAATTCAAAAGACGAGAATAAAAATCTGCGATATCATTACATTTCTCGAATTACATAAGTCGAGCGGTTAAAAAAAAAGAAAAAAAAAAAACATTTCGCAATTCAAAGATGTATCACTGTTTTAGCAGAGCTGCGGTTTAACGTATTGTATTATATTCTATCCGAGAGTATGTTTGCTATAAGAATAGGTATAATGATAGTTGCAAGTTTAAATTACCACTTGTGAGTTGCGATGAGTTTTTTAAATAACTATGAATATTTAATTCGGCAATTTAATTTAATACCCCAGAATTTAGTCTCATATACATTTTAACAGGCCAGCGAAAAAATGGGAACCTTATAAATAGAGAAAATACAGGACAATGGCAACTCGCGGAATCACTTTCATCGCGTATTCAGATTTTATGAAACTTTTTTTTCCACTCTTTTGATATATACTTACACTTATATATATCTATCTCAAACTGATCGTTATTATGGGAGAAATAATGGAACAATAGCTTCCTCAAGCGAGATTCGTTTACGATTATAACTGAGAAAAAAAATTAAAATAAATAAATAACAATTATTACTCGCAAAAATCGTATCACAGATTTATTACAGTCGTCACGAATCAGTGGTAAAATAGATAAGCCGCTTTGATTGCGTGAAAAATTACAATCAATTGTTAAAAAAAATTGTTAAAATTATTCATTTTCAAAAAAAAATAAATTAAAAGGCACAAATATTTTACTGCAAAAAATCTGATCATCTTATTGCTATTTTCTTTCATTTCTCTCGCCTGTGTATGTTATAGCATACCTATAAGTTTTATTTTATTTGCTTAAACTGTGGGATCGGAATTGTCAGGGGGCATGTAGCTACAAGTTACACGCGAGCTACTCGGTGAATGTACGACAAAGGTATATTTGTATATGTGTAAGTGCATTTGAGTTATACTCATATCGTTAGAAAGCAGTATAACTATAGTTTGGAATGAATTTTTTCTTTTTTTTCTTTCTTTTTTTTTTTCAAACCGCACAATAGCCGGATAAAATCCACACGATTGATATAGGTATGCAGATCGGTAAGAACCGAAACAAGAAATGCAACTAAGTTCCACTCATTACGTGATAAAATTACCTCAATTTTTCAGAGATTTGATTTACTGATCCGGAACACTTCGACACCAAAATGTGCAAATTATTCCCATCATCATATAAATTTTTTATTCATTGATAAATTTTTATTTCGCCTACAGATTCAAGGCTAAAATGATACAGTGATAGGTTCCGGGTTACAGACTGAAATTAAAAACCAACATATTTTTCATTCGACCAGTTCAGTTGTATAGATTATTGTAAGAAAAAGCTTCAGTTCTATTGTAAGGGAAAAAGTTCTTCGAAAGATTTGATTCGGTAATTATTGAATTTTTTTTTGTGAAAAAATTTCGATTTTTAGTCTTTCTCTCTCTTTTATTGCCATAATAAAAAATCGTTGGAATATAATTCCGCCGGGTTATAGTACCTCACGTATTTTTGAGTCAGAAATTGAAGAATAGCGATCGCATGGAAACGTGAGAATTGAAGAATTCCGCTTACGACTCCAATGTCACGTAGGCCTACGGAATGAAATCTGGGATTTTCTCGAGTATGTGGAAAAAAAAGAAAAAGAAAAAAAAAGAAAATTGATGGATTGGTGTAATCGTATGTGAAGCAGAAGGGAGGTGAATAAGTTCTGTATTAGGGCGTGTATAAATCGGTATGTTTCTTTACATATATGTACGTTTGAACCGATTCACTTTCCCACGCCCGAACGTAGGTACATAGGTACAGAGGCTAGAGACATAAGGATAGTTATACTTATATTACAGTCACTACTTGCCAGATGCCTATACTTTGTATTGGTTTGCCCGGATATATATCCAAGAGACTTACAAGTACGCAATTCTAAACTTAGATTTATACATGAGGAGATCTAGCCACGAGCAAAACTATCGCAGAGATGTTACCGTCACCGGCGTTTCTAAACCAGCAGAGCTGATCGGCAACCGATCTTCTATCGCGGTATCGAATTTTACTCAGACTGTACAAATTTTATTAGCTCTTTTTTTTTTTTTACTGAATAAGACGAATAAATTAAAAAAACTGAAATATCACACAGGTTCACGGTGAAATCGTAAATTTTCATTAATTTTTTGAATGATTTTCGCAAATAGATAAATCACATCGATGGTTATGATCCTTAGAGTAAATTCTTCGTTTTAAAAGCTATGCTGTAAGTGCGAAGAGCAAGTAATTTGTCTACAGAATTTACACCTGCACTTATAGTTTGAGGTATTATAATTTATAGTCAAAGCGTTAGTTCAGCGATGAATTCAGGGACGTTCTCTTTCATAATTTTACTATATAAGTAGGTATGTATAGGTGTAATAAGACATAAGGATTTAGTTCTGCGGGGGATGTATGCGCGAATACCAATTTACAGTTTTTGTTGAAATCTTTTTTTTTTTTTCTTTCGTTACCACTTTATACAGGCTATTTTCTCTCGCACGGAAGAACTCCAATATACTTTCAAAATTGTCACGTATTTTCCATTGCGCAATTGTTGTAGTTGTAGTACATACATAGTGAAAGTTGATTTTTTATTAATATTTAAATAACGTCGCGCCTCTCACTGTGTCCTTTTTTTTCTATTTTTTATTGTTTTTTCATTTTTTTTTTCCATCTTGGAAGAAAGGAGAATGAGAAGAATAAGACGAAGACGAATGCGCGATCTATTCCGGCAAAGATTCCTCGTATTGCGATAGCTCGGATTGAATAACGTATGAATGACTATAGAGTCTAGACTGTATGAGTAAAATACTAAAAAAGATAGGAAATAATTGAATTTCTCTGTACACTTTACGATATTGGAAAGATTGAAAAATCAAAATAAACCAAAGATAGCTGATAATATAGAACCAAGATTGAATGAAAACGGAAGTAAATAGTATATAGATTATAGATCCTAGCCGCGTGGTCAGCAGACAATAAACCATTCTTTGCGAATTATATCTATATGAAAGATTCTATACACATTCGTATTTGCAACGTTAAGTTTTTGAGCGGGCAGATTATTTGGTTAAAAAAAAAAAAAAAAAAAAAACGAAAAATTGAAGATAATTAAAAATGGAATAGAACACCCCACCTGGAGGTTGAAGGCAGAAAACGGGCGCGGCCTTTCCCTGAGGTCTATAAAGTGACGAGGAACTCGTCTGAGGACAACATTCACTCGGCGAGTTCTTAACTTTACTCGCACACCATGTGGCTACTCGTCTTAGCAGGTGAGTGTTGTTTCTATTACAATTATTAATTAATAATCTTTTTTTTTTTTTTTGTTTTTTTTTTTCATCAATTTTTTTCAAATTTTTTTCAACAAGTTTTTACGCGCTGGTTATTATTATTATTTTTTATGTATAAATTCTTCTATCGGATTATATAAGGGTGATTTTTTGTGACTCCACATATGCGCAGGAGGACGAACGTGACCGCGGGATAAACGAACTTTATATACATACTATATAATTATACGGTGTGAAAAGTGGTTGTAATTTTTTATTTTTTTTTTCTTCTCCTCTCCTTCCGTCAATCGATCGATTTTCTGAACCTTTTATGCAAGCTGGTATTTTTCAATATTACAGCGAAAGTGTAATAAATCTAAGAAACAAATTTTTAAAATTATATTAAACGTGGGGAATTGATTCGTTAAACGCGAATAAACGATACCGATCAATCTGCAGTTCGTTGGAATTATTTCGATCAAAAATTTTGTTTTCATTTTTCTTTTTTCTTTTTTTTGTTTCAAACAACTGGATAATCAAATTTAATTTTATTCATCAACGTTTTATCATTTTTCAATAAATTTTATAACACGATTACTCATTTTTTACGATTATTTCAACGATTATATGTACTTTGCATCGATTTAAAAGCTGCTGAGAAATGAGAAGTATACACGTTAGAAACTTACTCCAAGTAATACGTAACTGACGCTTTCTTGGTAACCGGTACTAGTTGGTAGAGATGCAATAGACGTGTAATTTCACTGAATCGATATAATCTCCGCCGTAAGATACTTCGCAAATCTAGAAAAAAGAAAACCGATAAAAACATAGAAAATCGTTTGTAAAGATCAATTGCGCTTTTTACCAAAGATTTTCAAATTCTGATCCTTCTCGAATACAAAATTTTAAATGATCTTAGCGATTTCAATTATCTTATGCAACGCGAGAGAGGCTAATTACTAAAAAAAATAAAACTAAATATCAAATAAACAGAATAGATGAAAAATTGTTAAAAATTTCTCTGCAATGTATAAGGAAGCTTCTTTCTAGCGTTACGGTTTTAGTCCATTTGTATCTACCTAGTGATTAGATACCTCATAATACGCACAGTACGGTATCATTAGCCTGAATGGGAGTCGTGCGGACGTGTCGCAAGGAGGATGCAATTACATAGCTCTCTCTGCATCTCTCCGCTCTACTATTTGCCGTTTTGTTAAAGACTTTAAACCGCATAAAAATTGCATTAAAAAAAAAAAAAAAAAGAAAAAAGAAAAAAGAAAGAAATAAAAAAAAATCAAGGAATTACTTTATAATTTCAACTGCTATACAGAGATTCAAGTTTCGGAAATGAAAGTCTACTGCCTGCACGTTGTCTCAATTCATATTCTCGTATAATGAAAGATGAATAATATTTTATAACATGATGTATCTATTTATCAATTTAGAATTTGTATTTCAAAAATGAGTATGACAAGACAATCGATCGATCTTATTTCGGTTATTTGGTCGAATATCTTCTTTTTTTATTAATAGCTGAAATTGGAAACTTATCACGAATGAGAACGTCGCGGGGATTATTATAGCTGCAAATCGGTAACGCGAGATACCGGATCGATAGATTCGCGATTTTGCAACGTGAATATCGTCGCGGAAGAAAATATCGCATATATGTGTATAGTATAGTTTGAGGTAGATACTGCGGTTTATGACTGCCACCAGCATTCCTTAACACCAGTTTAATCAGGCTAAAAATGTGCTAATCGATTACATCGGATTTCGCAATTTTCTAGTACCTTTTTTGCTCCATAATTGCGCTAAAATAAATGGAAAGAATATGAGGAAAAAAAAAAAAATAAGGAAAAAAAATCGCGTCACCCGGATAACTCCCACGCAAACTTTCAGCTTTAAATCTAAGTTATGCATCGGCATGTTTCCCTTCCTTGTATAAACCGGAAGTGTGCTTTCGAATTTAGGTCAAGATATGTTACAGAGGTTCCGTTTTAAATAATTGCGAATATTGATGTGACTTCCTAAAAGAATTCGTTAGGGTTACGTAAAAATTTATTATTCGAATCGAGATCGTAAATCGGTAAATAGCTAAGTCCACAGTATGCTATTCAACAACGTGCCGGCTCTAGAGCCTTTCTAGTTTATTTTATACTTCCAACAAACTCGGTGGACTAGAAACGACCGTATACTAGTAGCTCTGCTGCAGACGTGGACACGCCATCGACCAACGGATAATATGTACAGTTCTGCAAGGGTGCGGAGGCCGGACAGAAAGTGAAACTCGTTAACTATAATTCTAAAACCACACGGTCTCGTATACGTACATGTATATATGTACATACGTACGTACGTACGTACATATTCTTTGAACGATCAGCATAAGGAAATCCGATCGTTTATCGTGTAGAGATGCGTTGAAAAGATTCTCCTGCCTGCTTCCATAAAGAGGAAGGATAAGTTTTTTCTGTTTTCTGTTTTTTTTTCTTCTTTTCCCATCACCCTCTTATATTGCACCTAATTGAGCAATGAACAATGGAAGTAATTGGCCAACCGAGCGATGGATCGTCGATTAGGATTCCGAGAAGTTGCAGATTTCCGAATTCGCCTGGGTCTCGTTAACGAATCAATTAATCCGTCATGGAGTTAATTAATCGAGAATCGCAAGGAGCAATTTATACACACTCGTAGTTAAGGGTTTTAATTTGATTAGGTTTTTTCTTGTTCTCTTTTTTCTCCACTTTATTCTCTTATCTAAATTTCTTTATCACGATCTCGACGGTTTAATAAAACAATTAAATTACCTCGCAGGAAATTAACGGCCTTGAGTGTTGCATATCGGCTATTTAAGTGCAGTGAGAGCTGTTCGATAGTTAAAAATCTAGGCGTTACGGCGATATTGCGAAGTACGAACCGAACCCCCGCGTGATTTTATGCAAGTTGAATTAGACTTTGATCTCCGATTATACCTACGCTATGGACATTATCATGTATTATCAGCGAGCGGTAGGTAGGGCAATGCTGCACGTTATTACCCAACCGTATTATCCAATTACTCTAACCTTTGTCGAGTACGTGTATTGCGGTACATTACGTCCATTAACTGTACAATTACATTTCTCGAAGATAATCATTGCCGATTGTTCGAGGCTGAGACTCTCGATCGCGAATAATTACCCACATTCTTTATTTCGCGCGATTCCCTCAGAGCCACTTTCTTCTTCAAAATGAATGACGAAAGTTTAGAAACACCCGTAATTAGTCTCGAAAGGTAATTCTGTAATTATTATAATTGGTATAGGTCCCGTGATTTCATTGTTCAACATTTTTTTCCCTCGATTTTAACGAGCTATACTTTTTTCAGACAATACTGTCCTCCGCTGCACTCTATAGATCCTGCGGGATATTATCAATTTGATCAAACTCTCGATATTATTTATCGACAAAATTATTTCCTGGTAATTGAAATCGTGCGTCTAACGAAAGTTACCATAACTATCTGATACTCTAATTAATTTCCAGAAGATCAAGTAACATTTTGCAATTAATATCGTACAGCTAGATCCTATAGATCATATAGTTTTAATTGCTACACACGCTCTTCCTGAAGATTGATTATTAACGCACCGGTAGATTTCTCTGTTAAAAATTTCAAGTAAAAGTACACATTCATATATACTACATCGACTTTCTTTTTCGTCCAATGATACATGATTGAGATAATTATTAAATTTCCGCATTCGATGTGCTGTTTTTTTTTTTTTCGTTTCTGGTGTTTTTCGTACAAAAATTATCAAATCTATGATTATCATCATATTTCGTACCGAGACCCGGACGCGGACTAGTTCTTCAAATCTTTTTTACGCTCGTAATGACCCAAGAAAATAGACAGGTTACACATATACCTATATACTATATATAAATATGTCAGTATAGCAAATGCATGTAGAGTACGGGGCGTAAATGACCCACCCAGCCTTGTTTCATATACTATTAGAGAAAGTGTTCTGGAGCTATATAACCGGCGCCTTTGTCGTTTTGCATGGAATACTGAACTCAGTTTCAGAATTATGCAGGCGGCATACAATTTGCATATTTTTAAGGCCTTAAGCTAGAGTTGCAATAAATTATTTACGGTTGAGGGAATAGTATCAAGGAATTTTATCAACTAATCAAATACCGATTATAATTAGCAAGAAACTTTCGATTTCAAGCGGATCTTAGGCTCAAGGCTATACAGTATGCAGTATATTTAACCATGGTTCCATTTCAATAGAAAATCATATTTCATCCACCCAGACAACCTAGTGAAATTTCAAATTATTCCCATGCCTTTAAAGCTCCATAAATTATCTGACTATTACGTCGTGTGACTGTCGTTCAAAAATGACTACGACCCGTCAACGATTGAGTAAGAAAACCATAGGTATATAATTCTAACAGGAACAATGAGGTATCTAACAGACAGCTAACCTTTCCCAAGTCACAACGGGTTCACGTCTCATAGTTGAAGAGAAAAAGAAAAAATCAAGTGAAATTATATTCTGGTTCTCACGGTGGGATTTATCTCTCATGTATACGCAACAAGTCATTCTAGTTTCAGAACTCACGTCAAGTGATGATAATGAAATGATTCATAGATCTCATATGACGATTAGAAATTCGATTTCTCAACTGGTGTAATAATGGTGAATTTACGGCTCTGTCAACATCGGTTAAAAACCGTATTCACCCCATAAAAAAGTCGAGTGCCTCACAATTAGGAGGTAAGTTGGCTGGTCAGACAACTGCTTCAGGCAAGGTCGAGGACTGGTCCGGTTTCGCAATGATCGAAGACCAAATCTGTGGTCTGGTCATAGCGGATAAAATCCGATTAATCATACCGGATCGAATGACGCGATCGTTTCTCGTTCGGCTCGTCATCGTGACGAGGAATAAGCCACACAGTATAAGATGTAGTTTACGACAAGTAATGGTGACCAATTGGAAAAGGAATTCATTATAACTGGAAATGTTCATTGAATTTCAGGTCTGTTAGCGGTTTCCGCAGGAAAAGAAAGCACCCCAACAGCTGATGTTGCGGCAGAAAAAAGTCCCGCTAATCCCGACGACCTGGTCCTCCTCGAGATTGACCTTAAAGGTCCGGCCAAACGGTCTCCAGTTTCTGCAACAGCCGTATACGGAGCTTCGCCTAGTCAATATGTAATCCGCCATGGCGATGACACGCAAGAGGTTTGTTAATTGGAATAATTCGAAAAGAGAAAGACTTAGATTAGCGATTTTAGATTATTATAGGAAATAGGAGCCTCATATCCGCTTGGAACGTTTAACTTCCGGTTAAAAAGCGTTTCCTTGGACTTCCTTAGCGGACAGTCACTAATACCGCTTGAGAGTCATCAGACCAGAACCGTTGACCGCCTATCACCTAGCATTTTTCCTTATTTTATTTTATTTTATTTATTTCAACGCATTGAATTGCTCGAGAGACATTCACTTCACAGGAGCTTATCGTCAATCTCACCGTCGCCATTATAGTCATTGTTATTATCTCCATTACTCGAGACACTTGTTCCCAGCTGTTCTTGACACTTTGCAATCGCGTGTTTTTAATGATAGAACAATCATCTTCTTTTTGCTATTCAATTTTCTAATTATTTTATTTTTCCCTTCCAGTTGACACCCGAGTACCTAACACTTCTCCAGCAATATACTCAAACGCAGCATCAACAGCAGCCACAAGCTCAACAGCAACCCCAACGACGTCCTCTTCCAGCCTACGCCAGACAACAGCAACATCTTCAACAAGCCTACCAAAATTCTCGAGTACCTGCTGTTGCCCCGCCAAGACCTAGAGCTCAACTTCATTCTCAGGCTTTAGCTCAGGCTGAAGCTGCAGCTCAAATTCAAGCCCAAATTGATGCTCAGTCAAGGGCTGAAGCTCTGCACACAGCCAGACTGGGAGCTAGTCCATCGCCAGGATCCTACATAGACCCAAAACTCGGTACCTTTGAACAGGAACTTTTGCAGCTGGTATCAGCCAACCAGGCCCAAGAATTTAAACAAGGTAGACCACAGTATGGTGACCAGCAGCAAGCACTAGCTGCATCTTACCCATCCCAGGCTACTTATGTGCCAAAATCTGCACCTGAAGCTCTTCAATTACCTGAACAATACCACGTCGAAACATCCGGAGGAAGATACCAACAGCCGATTGGTCAGCCGGCTTATCAAACTGAAGATGTAAGTCAGGTTCAGTACCAAACACCAACCCAAACTCCGAGGTATCAACAGAAACAGCCCAAACCGTTCAGACCATCTCCTCGTTACCCAGAAGCTCAGGGCATACAACATGCCGAAGCTCAAGCCATTGCTCAAGCTCAGGCTCAAGCTGAAGCTCAAGCTTTAGCCTTCCAGAGAATTTCTCAAGCTGCTCATAACAAACACCAACAGTCTGCATTGGACCAGATTCGCGCCAACAACGAACATCATCGACAGGCAAGTGCCCTTGAAGAAATCCGAGTCAGGAATGAACAGCAACGACAAACAACTGCTCTTGAGCAAATACGTCATGGTTCACAAGTCAGCGAGGCTGGTCAAGCCCATTTGATAGCTCAGGCCGAGGAACAGGCTCATCCCAGACCCGTGGATCACGAAGCTCAATTGAAGGCACGACTGAAGGCCCAAGCTCACGCTGAAGCTGCGCAAGCCAGACGAGCTCAGGAAGCTGCAGAATACAAGGCCCATGCTGATGCCATATTGAATTTACAAGCGCAGCAACAAGCCCATGTTAAAGCTCAGGAAGATGCGCACAGAAATGCACTTGCTCTAGAAAGAAACCAGATCAAGGCTCAGGCCAATGCTCAAGCGTTGGCTAATGCACAGGCTGAAGCTCTATACAGACATTTACAACAGACCAGAGCTAAGGCTAATGACGAGGCACAGGCTGCTGCCAAGGCCCAGACTGATGCCAGGAAAGTTGACCCTAACACTCCGGTAGTTCAGTATCTTCTTCCTACTTCAGTTCCACTTCCACCACCGAGTAGCTACTGGACTCATGAACAAGCCCAGAAATATGCAACTTCAGCATCTTCCTACGTTCCTAGGTCTGCCCCAAAGGATGAAGAGCCTAGTTATGCTCAGGGGGGTATAAACCAACCACGACAGGCGTACAAGTATAAAAATCAACCTCAGTCATCGATATATGTGTCTCAATCTGGTCTGGCCAAGAAAGCACCTACCAAGTCTTTGACGATAGAAGAAATCATTGAACAGGATCAAGAGAACAGCCCTCAGGTTGTTCGTTTGCCAAATTTGACCGGACCCCAGTCTCTGACACAGGAAGATGTCGCGGCTCTTATAAACGCTGGATATTCGGTGACTCCTGTTCCTGGTGCAAAACCTCCGCAGAGGACTTACGCTGATGAAAATACCTCAGCTGGTTATTATTCGAAGAAACAACGCAGCCCTGCACCAGCCAGATCTGAGTATGTTAATTACGAGGAAGCCCAAGCTGCTGGTCTGCAAAGACGACCTTTCAGGAAACAGAGAGATCATCAGAGTCAGGTAGACACTGATGGTAATGCTAGCTAAAGAGGTTTTGAACATTTTTCATGCTGAAGAACAGAGTTAAGGAAAGGGACCTAAGTTCTCAGCAAGAATAGAGGAGTACGACATTAGGATACTGCGAAGGAATCTATTTGACAACACGATAATCGCGGGGATTAGTAGCGATCAGAATGGTAACAGATGATTGTCTTTATTCTAAGTACAGAAAAATTTCTAAATTAGAAATCTTGACAATGAATTTATGTTTTTTTTTTTCTTCTTTCTTTTAATTCAGTTACCGATTTTTTTCAACGCTACGACGTGAAATTTAATTTTTATTCTAATCACAATGCCTGAGATTTTGTATAATTAAATCAAGGGAAAATAAATTGAGCTTGACAAAATAAATAAATGAATAAATAAAAAGTATATAAAAAAAAAAAAAAAAACAAATACTGTTAAAAATGCGATCAGCTGTGAGCTTGCGTCAAAGAGCATAAATATAGGTATTAATCACCATACATATAGTAATTTTCGCACAAATAAAAACGCTATACTTACACTATAATTTTTTTTTGTTTTTTTTTTTTTTTTTGTTTTCGTTTTCTTCTTTTTTTACTCGTAATATTTAAGTATATAATATAGATTCTAGGAACTCATTATTATATATAAATATATATAAATCGAGCACACAGAAGAGGGAAGAATATATATAATATTGTCGCTAATATGTGGCTATAGCTGAACTATATTTATACACGTTTGTAAATACTAGTATTTTTACCAATAAAATTGTTAAAAATCTTTTCACTATTATCCGCGTTATTCTGTACCTTGAAATAATACCTGATAAATATATTCAGGTATACATACCTATACCTGCAAAATAGCCCTGAAATTTTTTACCATTTAAATTAGCCTTTCAATTAGTGTACTATCTAATTATTCAGGATACATTATTTCACTGTCAATGTGCAAAGGTCTGAATAAAATTCTTGAAATCCTTGAACGTATCTGACACGGACATATTTCGTCTGTTAAATGATAAAAGTGGATTATCAAAAACGAAAAAAAAAAAAAAAAAAACAAAAAAAGAAATAGGAACCAAAAATTATTCAAATACAGTAGACGCCCTTGCTCGATATTTCGGACATCTATAAATCACAGTTGTACTCCGAAGTTCCACGTGTAATTAAACACTAACCATCTCCTGACTAATTGGGCTTAATAAATTTTATCCGATCGTATAATTGACCGGTATTTTGGAAGGTAATAACTACCGAATAATTATAGAAGCTGGATGGTCAATTAATAGCTAGAAAATTAACCGCGTCGATATATTTATCGCTAATATAGGTGTAAACTGAAATGAGAGCAGAGAAAAAATTATAACGATCTAAACCGCGATCGGTATCATTATTGCGGCTAGATCTGGTTATGAGGTAACGCTATTTCGCGGTTTAAAATTTGCGCAACTAATAATTTGACAGCTTAGATTTGTACTGTCTTATAAAGTGACGTCGATAAACATCTTCAGGCTATTATAAAAATTGAATCTAATATTTGAGTACCCACTTTGGCTCGGTGTGAACGCAGAAGAAAAGAAAAACATTTTATGACCGGTATACCTACATCGTATACATAATATGGGTGCGTGATTTGATGCCATTGACCCATTTGGAGAACAAAATAATTCTACAATTATACGTAATGAGGGAATAAGCGTTTCAGAACACCCGCGTTTTGTTACGCTGCTTTTTATCCTCGTATTACTTTGAATATTCAGACAGTGTGATTTTCTTTTCGATTTTAATAAAGTCTGGTAATTTTCCTTGGATGGTAATGGTAATGGGAATGACGTTTTTTATCAACGATTTTAAAACCCAGGAGAATTGATAGAACGAGTTCCTATATTAATACCATTGAAAGTTTCAAACTTTTTCCCATAGAAAAGAAGTGAAGGGTTTTTTTTCTTAAATAGATCGTCTTTTTCATTTTAACTCAGAGACAGTGAGAGAGAGAGAGAGAGAGAGAAAAACAGAGAGAGAGAAAGGAAAAGAAAAAAGTAACGAGATATTTTAAGTGGAAAAGTTACCTAACTTCGCTACCAATTTAAACTGCAAATTTTTTTTTTCTGTTTTCTTATTCTTGTCTTTAACTCGGTAAATACTTGCCAGGAATACATTTTTCCTTATCAGACAAATGCAGCTGATATTCAACGCTTTGTACCTACTTGGATTACTTTCTCAACTCACTTCATTCCTGCTTACATATACTACATATATATATATAGTATCTACGCGTTTTCGACGTTTCCAATTAACCCTGGAATTGGTTTAATGTTTTTCCACTTCCAGAGAACTGCCATTATTCACTTCACATTACTCTCATAAGTGATATCATGTACTTGCTTCGATGATTTTGAAACGAGTGATCCTGTTGACAGCCGAAAAAAGGGTGCATAAAAAAATGGAATAAAATAATGCGGAAATCCTGGCAATTTAACATCTGATATGCCACTCCACGTTAATTTAATAACCGAATGTGAAACAATAGTAATCATACCGTTCATCTCATATGATTTTAATTAACCTGCTCCTATACGTATAGAGAGGGATGCAGCAGATCTGCCTTTCGAAATGTTTTTTTCCAAGAGTAAAACAATCTTGGGCTGATCATTTGCTCATTTATTTTATCGGAGTACTTTTACCTGGCTATAAAATAATTCAGTTATTTAGACGGAGCAATTTGAAGGCCGCTTATTCCCCGGACAAACATAATTCTTCTTTCATCTTTGCTCTCAGACTTGAAATAAATTCCGGGTCAAGCGGCGGGTATGACGTAAGTGCAAGAGAAGGCCAGAGTTACCGGTTGCACCGGACCTTCAGGGGCGTTAAAAATCGACTGTGGTTTACCAAAAAGGAGTAAAAGAGCCCTGAATTGGATCGAGGGTCGATTTACTACATCAGAATTATCGTAATGTCTCTGTAATGCAGAAATAAATATATATTTCACGTAATATCTCAGTCAGTGATATACGCGGATTGATTACGGATTAATAAAACGATAATTGTGGAAAGTACCGAGTCTTGACTTCGTATAATTTTATTAAGAAACCGTGTCTAAGTCCAGTTTTTAATCAACTATATTAAATTTAATACCGTATAAAACCGAGTATCGAGGCCACGTTTAAAATATAACATTTAGAACAGTTATTGGTTTACGTCCTTTCTCTAGTCAGGATATCGCTCTTAAACGTCGTACACCAAGTTCCTTTGAAAGGCAGGCCGTTGATTGCGAGGCAATGAATCATATCGAATAACCTGCAGCTTTGATACTATAAATTGCACGGGTTCTATCCGGCGAGAATCCCATTGGGATAATGTAAACCAATCAAGAAACCGTATTGTGATATATAAATTATGTGTATGAATTTCTAGCGAAATGAAAATTTGGTAAATAACAATTTTCCGACTGCTCTAATCAATTGATAAACAATTTTATTTACTTACATCGAAAAATCTGTTTCGCAATAAATACTTGCCCGTTCAGAATTTCGACCTGGTTTAAAAGGCGAGCGAAAAATATTCGTTAATAAGAACTGATCTGCGATCCGACCGAGCGTTCAAGGGCGGCGAAAGATTGCCTCGAAAGGCACGAAAGGAATAAAAGGTTCCAAAAAATTGACCATAGCTTTTACTCGGTGCTTAAATTTTTGGTAATTACGTGTGGTCAGAATTCGTTGCGAAATAATTGTGAAACGTATGAATTTATGTGTGAATATAATGCGGTTACGATTCCGGAGTATCCGCAGCTCGAATTACATATCGCGCGAATACTCATATACCCATAGGTATAGAAAATCACCGGGCGTCTGTGAAGTTTTAAGATTTTCGTTTTAGCGGTAGGAGTCGGAGTGTCGATCGCTGATTGCAAAATTTAATTTCCTAACATTTTTAAACCTCCAATTTATACCCCTCGTTCAATATCTCCTCCTTTTTATAATACTCTTTCCATTGATTGCAATTCGCGAATCGCACAAGCCAGACTAATTGCAAAAAATAAGAAGAGAATCATAATTTCGTTCGTGACATATATATGCGAATTTCAACTTGAATCGGCTCACATTTCGCACGGTAGTAAAACCGTATTATAAATATTTTAGCTACACGCTGGGACTAATCACTCAAAACCATAGATTCAGAAAATAAAATTACGCAGGACTTTCGGTTTCTATTAATCCTCGTGTTAAAAATTTGACGTTATGATTGGCGCATAAATCTGAAGATGATAATAAATCACCGGCAATTATCCTCCTAGGTACGCTCCACCATTTCAGTTATTTTTTTTGGTTTCACTTTTTTCTCGTCTCCTACATACGAGAGATGCGATTCATACTGGTTATAAATCTGCACAAGCAGTCTGATATTCAAATATCATTTCTTCAAATGTGTTTATCCATCGATTATACCAATTGATCAATCGCCCCAATAGTTCAAATCGAAGATGTAGATCATGGCGATGTGTGCAGGTTGAATTTAATCTTCCATTAACCCCGTTTCGCCGTGAGATTACCAAGCTGGAAAATAAAACAACGGTATGAGGTTATTCCTTGAGAATAATTAACGGGTCCGAAGGAGAAAAGAAAAGACAAGGAAAAGTAAAAATTTCATGATTGATCGAACTTACATCGATTAACGATTAAATAAAATCACCTTCGCTTCGTTAAAGAAAGATTGACAGTTTAAACGAAAAATACGTCGATTAATCGTATAAGTAAATCGGTTTTTGTGTTAATATTCGGTACTTAGTTTCCGAAAGTAGCGATGATCGTTGTATACGAAATGATTATGCAACTCGCGGGGATAGCAGTAGCGATTTACTTTCCTACTTTTGCGCCTAACAATTTCGTAATTTGAGGAACACGAAAACGAACTATAGCCTTTAGATTACTGTAATTTTACTGCCATAAGTAATCGGCGTGTCTACATGCCGATTTAAAACAGACAATTATATCGAAACGTGTTCAACTCCGTCGAATTCAAAAAAGAAAATTATAGTCGGATATGCTATCAAAGAAATGAATCGATACGATCAAGAGAGAAGAGGACAAAGAGGGTCAAATGCCGGAAACCACGACAGAGATTTCTCTAATATCAAATTTTGAAAATTGTTTAAATTCATTGATGGAAGAACTTCTGGGTTGGTGTTAAGAAAATTTTTGGAAAGTAGGGTAGGTGTATGTCACGACACTGAAAAAGTATAGAGTGACAAAAAAGAAGACAGTTTGGATTACGAGGTGGCGTATATATCCGGTTAAAAAATTTTTCCGGCTGCGTGAACGATCGTTATTTAGATAAATCCCGCTCGACAAAACGCGATTCCAAGGATTTCGCGATTTCCTATCAAGGCCACGTGCGTCATTTGTGACATTAAACTATGTGTATTGCTAAGAAAGGGTATATACAGCTATTCCAGTATAAATATACAAAAACTCAATACCATCTAGGCGTATAATATATAGATATATGTCAGTTCGAGTCGAAGTTGAAATTGGAATTCTTTATCTACCTGTATCTGAAACACCACTTATACAATAGGAATTACATTTCTACCAGCAGAGTGCTCGCTGTCAATCTTAGATATACTCATACCTATATCACTGCAACATTTACACCCACAGAGTTACTGAGTCTTTTGTTATTTATCACAATTAGATCTCACAATCAGAATCAGTAACTCCGGACTTTATGACCGGACTTCACTGTCCGGTATAGATATATTGCCGATCCTTTCACTACCAGTACGACGACAGAGGCGTGGTACTACGCTATTAGGGCAATTGCAAAGAGTTCTTGGCTCTTCAACTTCGATAATCGTCACTCAAGGAAGAAGGTCACCGGTCAAGGACGGTTCGATTATGTAATTCGTTAGAAAATTGAATCACCTGTTGTATTTCTATATACTGAAGAATTTCTCCGTACATACCCAACGGTATCGAACTTAATCGCCATCGTTATCACCGCTGTTTAGTTTATTTTTATTAATTTTTATTTCATTTTTTCTGATCGCCAATCGACACAAATCGTGAATTTATTCCCAATGTCTCGATCGGACAAAAGCAGATAGAATAAATTTGATCTTTTTTGTTGGGTAATTCAAAATTCAAACATTTCGACATTATTTAAATCGATTTCTCCAACTCTTGCACATATATGTGTATATGGAGATGTAAAATTCTTACTGGGAGAGCTTAGGTGTTAGAAAATAGGCGACATGTTAATTCGGCAATTAACAACTACGACTTTCGAGATCGATTGTGAAATAACAATAAACGCTTTCGTCTTGTTAATCGGAGGTCTAAGAATCCGAAATAAACACTGCGACGAGTTGTACTAGGTGCATTGTGCCGGGTAACATATGCGATTCGATCGTGTTTCGCATATCAATCGATCCCTGTGTGCGTTTTCTCTTTTATCTTTTATTTTCCGAAATTCATTGAGTCATGAAAAACAATTAATTTCTGTATTTCGAATAAAAATTTCTCTATGGAATACTCTTACTGAATAATTATGTACGCGGAATAAAATTACGTAACAAAAACTCAGCGGTGAGAATATAGAGCTAAGAAAAAGGTGAAAAAAAAAAAAAAAAAACTTAGAAATAAAAAACGCGTGCAGAATATGTCGCTGCAATAATTTTTTTTTATAGAGAAATCGCTCGGCTTATTAATAAGTCAAATTTTTAATTCAATTAATATGCGTATCGTACTGAATCTCGGTCATTTAGAGATGAGAATTTCGCCATCGTAGGTATAACACGTACGTGGGCACGTTTTAGTAGAAATATTTAGACTGAAGGGGACGCGTGATTTTGAATATAAAAAATGAAATAGAATAAAAAATAAACTCGGCGAATGTAGAATCGTAACTGTCGATCGAAAAATGGAACAAAGACCGAGAAAAAAGGAACCACCGAAGAAAATGATGGAAAAAATAAATTGCTTTTACTTAAGAAAAAACCATTTTTTAAAGTGGAAAATTCCCCGAAGAGAATACCATCAGTGATCATTGGGATGAAGTATTGAAAAGTAATCAATTGCCCGATTGAAATTGAACGGATGAACTTATCGATGATTAGGTACAACTTGGAGTATAAAAAAAAAAAAAAAAAAAAAAAAAAAACGATATTGAGTAAGGGGGGAACGATCGGATGACACGAAGGCAAATTTTGTGGCGTCCAGGTCGACCCAGATCTTTCCGGACCTGGGGGCCCTTGTCGGGAGGGGCCCACGTCCCCCGCGACCTGCAGGGAGGGGCCCCAGTTTGTTGGACCTCACGTGAGAGCATATAAGAACACCGCACAGCCATCAACAGGATACAGTTCCACTACCCTCGTTCGGAAACATTCTCTCAGGTGAGCGACTAGGACGCAACTTTGCAAAAAGGTCATTTTATAATGGGCGAATAAAAGAGATATATATTAAAATATAATTACTCACGTATAGATGAAATGTCGATTCATACCAATCTTTGATTTTCCTTTTTTCATTCTCTTTCCCGCCTTTTTTTTTACACAAATTCAATCGAACCATTAGTGCTGCAGTGATGTATACCATACATTTTCAAAGTGTCTATAGAAAAGGAAAGAATCATTCGCCCAATTATTTCGAAAGTGCTCAAATGTCAATCAGAAATAACTGTGGTCATATATACTTTAGAAAATTGATTGGGGAAAGTGATGCTTATATATATGCGCGACAGATATGTACGAAAAAAGGGTTAAATTTTATCCAAATTTTTTAAGTTATTCAATCGATGTATTTGATTTTCGAAAAATCTCATTGATATTCTAAATTTAAATTATTTTTGTGAATATATTATATACGGGAAAATTGTAGCTGGACTCTGATCAGGCGCAAGACTGTTGAGTAGACTAGTCACTCCGTATTAACATCAAACGTCCATTGATTACAGAGTTCAATTGCGTAAGTTAAATCTAGATCACGTCTGCGATTAAAAGTGCATGAAATTGGAAAGTGATCTATTTTTGTTATTAATAAAATGCTAATAACAGATAGTGCACTGTTACATGTATCATACCCCTTCGAAACTAGTTATACTTTCTAAAGAGCAAAATAAAAAAACGAAAAAAAAAAAAAAATCGTTACAAAAACTCGCTTCATCTGTTCAATAATTATTATTATCTTATCGCAATCTCGAAACATGAAACAACAGAAAACAAAAAAATTATTCCAACATCCCCCATATCCAATGTTATATTTTTCAGGATGAGGTCCTTCGCAGTGATCGCTGCACTCCTGCAAGTGGTTATTTCAAGCCACGTAGCAGTCCGACTTCCGTACCTAAATCCCGCTGGTGTAAACTACGTCAGTGGTCCATCGGTCCATGGTGCACCTTTGGTAAGTGCCCCAGGTCCGAACCTAGAGTACGGTCACGAAAACGCGTACGAATCAGGATCAGCTCTCCAATACGCACAGCATCCCCAAGCTTTCGAGTACGGTCATCATCAGGAAGCTCTTCAATACGCTCAACACCCTCAACCTCTTCAATACGCGGCACATGCACCAGCTCATGTCGAAGCTCACCATGTCGGTTACGCACACGCCCAAGTTCCAGCTGTCGCTGCTGTACCAGTGGTCAAACACGTACCAGCACTTGCTGAAGTTCCAGTCACCCAGATCGAGGCTCAGCATGGATTCGTCGAGAAACAAGTAGACGTTACTAAGCCTGCAGTAGCGACCAGAAAATTCCAGGTATAGGATTTTTAGAAGATAGAATCCGGGAAAATGAAAGGAAGAAAGTTTCTTCTACACTATTTTTTCCGCTTCTTTTTTTCCAGGTAAGACGTCCTGCGATCCAGAAACACTTCTACGACATTGAAGAACGTACGATTGTCCGTCCGGCTGGATCTGCTCTCGTTGAGCTCGAGGAACCCATCTCGAAGATTCAAAAAGGCCCGACCGTGGTTCAACCTCTAGCTCACGCTGCTCCTTTGGCTGTGACTCCAGTACCCGATGAACATCATCATCATCAACATCAGCATCAAATTTTGGGTCATGAACAGCAGGTCTTACACGTAACACCGACTCCTGGTTACCCTCATGAGTCTCTTCACGTAACTCAGACTCCTGTTTACGGTCACGAGTCAGTCCACGTAACTCCTGCGCCAGTACTCGTCTCTTCACCGTCTCCGTCACCGGTGATCGTCTCTTCCACTCCTGCGCCACATTTCGATAGCGAGGATTCCGTGATTATTGAAAATGCCCAGTTCAGACAGGCAGTCGCTTCTCTCAGACACAAGGAACAACAGCTTGAGGACCTTCATCATCAGCAGGTTATTCTTGAGGCGGAACTCCAAGCCGAAAGAAACGCTCAGGTATGTAAATTGTCCAAAAATATCTTTCGAAGTAATCATGTGTGGCCAGAATCTCCACGATTTTGAACTTCGATTCCTTCTTTCAACCTGTGATTTCCATTCTTCAAGGTCCACTCCAGTTACCCCAGGCAACACGGAGTGGTGACTCATTCGAACGGAGTTCCTCACCAAGAACAAATCGCTCGTTTGGCCGCCCATGAACATACTCCGGCTGTTGTAGCGAGCGTAAAGTCTAGTCCTGAGGAAAGCAAGGCCAACCAGCACAAACTCCTTCAGCTTTTGACCGCTCGTGGTGGAGTTGCTGAGGTAAAACGGAGTTTTTATCATCAGAATATGATGAAGTGATCTTACGATCGTTGGACGTTAAATCCTGTTCGTTTTTCAGGTCGGTTTTGGACGTGAAGGACATGCAAGTTACGTTGGTGATGCTGGGCACGTCCGGGCACGCGTTCTTTCCGCAACTCCGACTCCTGACTACGCGGAACCGACTGGTGAACGTGTTTCCACTAGACGAGTAGTGGTCAGTCGTCCTATCGAAACTCTTCAAGAATTTGACGTGGTCGAACCGGCAACCAAAGTCGAAAGAGTTTCCTACCAGCAACCAACTGTGATTAAAACAGCCCGCACGCATCACGTCAAGGTCCCGACGTCGGTCCCTGTTTATGGAAAAGCACTAGCACCAGCAGTTGCTCATGCCGCTGTACCAGTTTACCAAAAAACCATTTCCCCCGCTGCTGAATACGGATATTATCATTGAGAGAAAAAGAAAAATTTTTTTTTTTTTTGCTTTTCCAACTAAATTAGAATTTCTGAGGCCATTATAAATTTTACTTTTAATACTATTTACTGGATTCACAGTCGTACCTAACCATATATATATATATATATATATATATATATATATATATATATATATATATATATGCATGTGTAAAGGAACATTGAACTAGGAAAATACTCATAAGTTTTATTTAATTAGGCCTTAAAATGTATATAGAGAATTGATCAATCGAACGATATGTATCTGTACTATGTACATATCGCACCATTCCATGATAATAAATTTAAAAAATATTGATTATGAATTATTTTTTATACGAGTTTTTTCTTCACTATTTCTATTATTTTTTCTTTCCCTCCCAGGCTTAAGATCATTTTATTAATTGATCAATATATTTAATTATAATAGATTAATTTAGTCGGGGTATTATAGAAATTTTTTTATTTTAATCATATCTGGGATGATTAATTGTTTTTCGTCACTAATTTAGATCGTGTCATGATTCAAATTTTACCATTCATTGTCCACACCCAAAGGAGGCAGCCGACTTTGATGAAATTTGGAGCAAGGTTTTGCGTTGTGTAATTATTCTCCTCGGACATATATAAGCCTCATTAAAAATACGCCTTTCACTATAATTCTTTTATAGCTAATATTTTCAGCTCCAGATAACGTTAAGTAAAAAACAGAGTATATAATAATAAAAATAAAACTATGAAAAAAAAATATATATAATATGTAAACTAAACACTTACATCATTTAATCGATTTTATTACATAAAATAAATCGCCTTAATGCCTCCGGCAAAAGTTTTAACTCATTGTTATAGGTAAACGTGAATTACCGATATACAGAACGGTTATTGCATTCCTGATCCCAATTCAGATGAGGTTTACAATTAATTGGTGATAAATCTATTCTAATTAAATGTTAATCACTCGTGAATTTATTTATGATCGTTTATACGGCTGTTAAAATCACTTACTCTGTAGATGAAAAAAAAGATGAAAAAAAAAGAGAAAAAAGGAAAAAGCAAGGATGTACCAATTTCTATGTAAGTCTGATAGAAATTTTTCAAAGCGAATAAACGTGCGAAATAATGATCACTATTCGAACGAAAGTTTGACCCCGCACATTTTTCGGTGTATCGTTTGGTAGAATTTAGTCTGCGTAAAGGTAGCTCCGCAAGCTTACGTGATTGCGGTTTAATCGCAGAGTGAATTACAAAGAGGATCCTGTTTTTTGTTTTCCAATTTATTTCTTTATTTCACGTATGTAATACAATGAGGAATGGCCACTTTCACCATACCTTTGAAAAGCTTATTTTTCAACCGATTTGAATAACATTGCGATTATTCATCGAAAAAAATAGTCGAGATAGAGAAAACCGCATGAAACTATAACGAAGATTTTTTAGCGGTTAATAATATGACGTATATTCATGGTCTTAACCACACAGATGATAAGAATGGCATTATAACATTTACGAGTGTTTCTTGGAGTCCGCGAATTTCCAAAGCCTCCGGATATTTGTATAAATACGTGTCGCACTCTCACGTTGGATGCTGGAGGATTGAGAAATCGGTATCGTGCCGATAAATTTACAGATTTCTTTGACCAACCTGCAGTCAAGTATTTTCAGCCTTATGCAGATACTATAATCGTATAGCGTTCTGCTTTATTAGCCACTAATAAGTCTGTTCACCCAGTTGAAGAGCTTTTTGCATTTCCATTTCTTGAATCTTCGCCACCAAGTGTCGTCCGGCATACTTCCACATCTCTATAAATACAAATGGACTAAAAAATGGTAAACGGTTCTAAAATTTTTAATTTTTTTATACAAGTGTTCTTTTTTTCCCGCTTACCTCCTCTATGTAATCGCTAACAGTTTCCTCGTTTGCTAGACCAGTAATTTCCATAAATCTTTTAACGATTTGTTCGATTCTCGAAGATTCAATTTTTATGATTCTCGATTCGTCCCGAATACGTTTTCTGTCCAATTCTAGCATCCTCCTTTCGTTTAACGTGAAATTTCTTAGAATTAAAATTCTTTCCACAAGTTTCGCGAGTTGAGAAGAATTTAGAGATTTGATCAGCTCGGGTGACAACTTGAATTCTTTTTCAATATCATATTCGATCGAAGTCGGTGCCGAGCGCCCTGAACCCGCCGCAGACGTGATTGTTGAAATATTTTTTCTCTCCCAACCATCGTCAATGAGATTATTTTCGAAATTGATTTTTATATTAAAAGAGGTAAGGACGAACCTCAAGAAACTCTCGTAACTTTTATTGAACGAATTACCCTCGAAGAATACTTCTTTTATTTTCGGAAACCGTAGAAGATCGTCGGTTTGAAATTGCTCCAAAGTGTTATTCTCAAAATTGATAGTTTCCAACTGAGTAAAATTTCCAACTACAATAAGATTTTCCAAACGATTATTGGAGACGTCGAGGTATATCAATCGCGGCAAGTAACCAACTTCGGCGTTCAATTTTAATCGCGAAATAAAGTTGTGAGATAAATCAAAAAACTTCAAATCATAAAAATCGGCGAATAAATTTTCCGATATAACTTCTATTGAATTTCTGCTCAAATTCAAATGCGTCAAATTCAGACCTCTGAATACGCCATCCTCGATCGTCCGGATCCCACACCTACTCAGACTCAACTTTTCGACGAATTTCAAATCCTCAAAAACTCCACTCTCCAAAATCGGTATCGAAGAATTTGTCACGGTCAAGCCCAGATCGTTTCTGTAGTAAATAACCAATCTTTGAATCACACCTCCATCGGCGTTTTCACATGTGATCCCGTACGGCGACCTCGAGCACTTCGCTGCGGCATTAGCAAATGCAAATTCAAATTCGAATGGAAATATCGAGCCAACTATCATAAGCCAATGAACAATTGGATTCACCATTTTGACTACACTGAAGAGTAGCTCTTGATGCACTGTGTTTTATGTGGAATGAAAACCACCGGGGAAGACACAAGCCGAGTTTTCTTATCTCGTTGGAATTTGCCTTGTTTTTCTTCTTCATCGTAATGACGCGTTAGCTGATATCTGGTAAACCACTGACCGCTGAAACCCTGGGTGTACTATTTCCAAAGGATGACTAGAATTAACTATAAACAACGATCAGATTTCCCAAGTGATTACCGATCGGATTGTTTCGTGAAATTTAACCGCGTTTACTGGGTTGCGTTATTTACCGCAATATGCGAAATCCAGAACGCGTCAGAGACCATGGAATTTGCATGGTATTTATCCGCGTATCCTGATGGAACGAGTCAGCGAGAATACATTCATTACGTTTATAGCACTTGCTTAAGGTATTCCGGAATTTCATTACACACTATGCTCTTATCTCATGTGAAATTTAACGGTATTAGTTATACAAAGCACCTACAAATGATCGCACGGCTAATTACGAAGGGGATGAAGATTCGCAAGGAAAAACATGGAAGTCCGAATTTTTTCCCCCAGTTTTTTTACTCCTCAAAAATTTTTCATCAAATATTTCTTACCCGGATTGTCTGCAGTTTGTATCTTCGTGGAGACTTTTGGTAATCGTTTTCCGGAAATGAACATAAATAATATTAACAAGGACGACGAGTTTTATCGACGAGGTTGTAACATTGACCTGGATATCAGGACATCGCACCTTCGTCGACAGGTGCTGTAATACGACGATATCAGCACGTTCGTTTTTCTGGTCGACCTGGCCGCAGGCTTGTTTAAGACTATTGCAATTGCAGGTGAAATATTGCGAGTGAGAATTTTTTTTTTTTTTTTGAAGGAATAAAATCGTTCTTAAATTTCTTTTTCATTTCTTTTTCTCAATATGGTTGCAATTTTGATTAATCCCAAATCGGCGAGGATACGTATCGTGATTATCAAGTGTAAATCGAGACGCAAAATCGCGACTAATGGGTGAACCAGATCGAACTACAGAATTTCATTTCATGCGTTTAGCTTTCTGATCGCAAAAGCGAGCGATGCATCGATTAACGATTTCAACTCACGAAAATTTCGAACGTTCCAATTTTTTTAACGTGACGTAAAAAAATCGACCGTTGAATGTCTCGCATTTACGAATACGAATAATTACGCAACTTATTGAGAGTCACCCGGTACGCCTGTTGCGTACTAACGATCGTTAGTAGCTTTTTTTTCAGTTCGAACGTGGTTTTGCTCGATTTGATTTTGAAAAAAATTACAATACCAATTCGGCTTTTCGTTGGAAATAATATTACATGTGAAACATGGAGCGAAATGAATGAATAATTTGAATAAAAAGACCGAGAAAGAACCTGCGCATTCAATTTTCATCTCTCATATGTAATCAGGCCGAATTTTGTGGCCCAGGAAACCGGGAAGCCCGATTTATGTGGCTCAAGAAATAAGGAGAGATGAATATTTTGGCTTGTTTGAGGAGGAAGTGATAGGAGGGAAGGAAATGTTTCTCCTGGGCGTACGTATTTTCAAGAGCCCTTGGACTCGGGATCACCAAAGGTTGGAGTTCCGAGACCCGGAGGGGTTTTACGAAGGTCTTTTGCCTACTGGATCTGGAAGCAAATTGCCTGACCCTGGTTGGTATATAAGACACTCGGTTGCACGCTACACCGTTCAGTTCAGAAGCACACGAAACCCTCGTCATCGATTTGATCGGTCAGTAATTGTTATTTTACTATGAATAAATGTACAGAAATAAAAAAAAAAAAAAAAAAAGGAACGAAATTTAGAAATAAATCAGAAAAGTCCATAAATTCAATCGCACATATAAAATAAAATTAGGATATCTTTCACGGTGTGAAAGGAATTGGTATAATCAAAACTAACTCGTGATTAGACAATAGCGAAAGTATTATTGCAACGTTGAGCTTTGCCAAAATTCTTTTCTTTTTTTCTCAATCAAAGAAATTTTACACATGTAAATTTCGATATCTTTGGCTGCATGTCTTTATCATGCAGATGTTAACGACGCTGAAAATCATTCTGTCAAAAAAATTGACTGACTGGATAAAATATTTTTTTTCTCCGATGCATAAACGAGAAAGAGTTTATTTACCCCGGAAATTGAAAATTCTACTTCCCAGTGACAGAAATAGTATCATAGCGGATGTATCAATGGTATTTGGTTGGATAACCGTGATGTGGAGATCACGTATTGCATCCTTTGATATTTCCCGGATTTTCAATCATTCGGCTTGAAAATTCCGCGTCAAGAGACATATATTCACGAATGAAAGCACTCGTCCATTTTTCTTATTTTTTTTTTTTTTTTTGTAAATGTATGTAACCCCGATATAAACCGCGGAAGCTAATCAAGATCTAATTTGGGTCAATGATTACAGCGATACTGAATATAATCGAAATGCTCCTAGAGCTAGACACGTTGATCTTGAGATGTGCCATTCAAAGTCCCGAGGTCAAGCTTTAACTTTCCTTTTATATACCCAAGGAATGTGAAGATTTAACCTGAGCACGTGGTGTCCTCTTCCCATATAGACGAAATAACGTATCATGTTTTAATCTCATCGGAGAATTTTGGCATAAATTTGAAAAACGTGACGATTATTTTATAGTCGCGTATTGTTAAATCGGAACTTATATTTTTCAGATAAACATCATGAAGTTCTTAATCTTCGTTATCGTATTTTTATTCGCAATTGTGGGAAGCAGTTTAGCCGCTCCTCAGCATCTAGTGAACCCGGAAACACCGTATGCTCATCCTGCGGTATTGATAAACTCCCACATGGAGTCAGAGTTACCGGAAGAACTACGTAACCCGTTTTACAAGAACCCGAGGATCGCTAATGGTCTCGCGAAGGAATCGTGGTTTGGAAATAAGGAAATGCAGGTAGATATTCTAAGTTTATCAAATAGCCTTTTTTTTTTTTTTTTAACTTTTCAAATAAATTACAGCCTTGATTGATCAATCGTTTCGCATTGTCTATCAGGTTATCGAACGCGAGGCGGAAAAAATTCCAAGGGAAAAAATCTACAATGTACTCCACAACGCGGGATTAATTTCCCGAAGAAGATAGAAAAAAAAATAAAAGAAAATAAATTAGCAATATATTTATTTACGTGTGGTGTGAATGCGCGGCGCTTTATTAAACAATGATTGTATTATTTATTATAGTTACTAAAATAGTGAAATTGGTTAATTTTAAAATAATCACTGGATGAATGTGCCTTGATTGTTTATATAAGTCATAGTATTTATATATTGTTGCTATATTTCTGTTATAAATAATCGAAAAATCATATTACGTTTCGTTATTTCATTTGCGCCTGATGACTAGCCACCGAACACACGTTGTTGAATCGTTGTTAGTGTGAAACTCCTCACTATATGCAATCTTATACAGCTATGCGAATCGAGAGGAACTAAATTAAAGCCGAAATTAATTAGCGCGAGATATTCAACCAAGTAAAGCAACTTCTCTGTGCAATATGCAGCTCTGTATCTAATTGAGAAATTTCAGGTATATGAGATTAATCCGAAGTAAAAGGCATTGAATCAACTGCGAGTGTATACCTTCTCGGCAGTTTGACTTATGTATAGACTTTAGCTAGACGTATATCTGTATAGTAGATTCGCAAGCTGTATGAAGAGAGAGTGCAGATCTCTGTAACTAGAGCACTTGAAAGCTGTATAGGAGCTCGTTGACTCATTTGCATCTTATTGTTAGTGCTTTGAGTCTGGAGCAGGAAAGTCAACAGTAAGTTAAGCTAGTCGAATGCATCCATCCCTACCTACTCCATGATCATACCTTGTACATAGTCATGTGAGTAGGTTGCTGGTTTGATATTCGAAAAAAAGTAACACCAGCTGGTTCAGAGGATGAATTTCATCGTCGCATATTATCCAAAGCGTGGAAAAAAGATTATAACTCATGCGGTTTTCTACCGTGGGAACATTTTCGAATAGAATCTGATCGTGTATCGGCATAAATAATTATACCGAGAGTATTCGTGGAAACGCTTCATAGGGAAGTTGAAACGCCTGCATACAGGCAGCTCAGAAGTCAAGCGTTAGATTTTATTCCACATATTGCGTGCCCATTGGCTACGTGGGCGCAAGACCGTATACCTTGATGTTCAAGTTGCCTGTATGCAGGCGTCGTATGAAGCGTTTCCACGAATACTCCAGGTATATGACTACATATAGTTTGAACCAGATTTTATAACGTCGATGAATCATTTTTCGATAACCCCTTCGCAATGTCTTGATGATTATTGATACCTAAAAATAGAGGGTCAAATATATTATTATTAACCCGATGATTTATCGGAATGGGTGAATTCCTAGTCTTTAATCGTTAGGTAACGTGGATACATCGATGCATCGACTGATAATGTATTATGTGATTGTGAATAAATGTATAGGAACAAATGGGAGCGTGTCTCCTCTACCTACCTATGCCATTTCTGTGAAATAAAACAGACGACAAAAAATAAAGATCTCCTCTTCTCGTGGGGATGTGATATAAAGGCTGAGCCAGAGAAACGCGTCTTGCAGATCATCGACTCATCTCGTTAAGGAATAAAGGACGCTGTTTGAATACCTTCGAGGATACCTATACTCCAAGAATCTACGGTTGCATCCGTGTCATAAGAACGAGAGGAAAAGGTCAATAAAGGCCAACGAGAGTATAGAGTGTAATCGAAATCGCCTAAGACTGAGAGGAGATCGTTTGTCAGTTGAAAAATAAATTCTAATTCCTGTGGTGAAAAAATTGAATTGATTTTTTTTTTTTTTTTTTTTTTTTCACGTGGAAAAAAATCCACGATGAATATACGCTGCACCTTCCTCTGTCTATTTCTGATTTCTGCAATCCAGGGTGAATTGGTGAGCATAATTTTAATAAGATCAATAAATATTCACCAAAGTGATGGAAATTCATCGATTATTTAGCCAGACCATTCGGAATGCATCCTGGCACAGTGATGCAATAATCTGCAGTAATGTAGAACACATGAAACTACGTACATAAGAAGCGGTTCGAATTCACTTTCTAACTTCACGATTCTCTCGTTTAATTTTACGCTTGGTAAGATATACATCGGTGCCGATAAATTGCGCGTGGTTTCATCTTTGAATTTAATTTTTGATATTTTTTAACGGGTATCGACCATTTTTATCATCACCGAGTTCATTAACTCCAATAAGTTCAACGGCCGATTTTATGATCACAGTTCAATGACCGTTACATAAAATTTTTAGCGAGTACTTCTCGATCGGAGATAGGATAACGCGCCTTATCAATAAACAAGGGACAATTGGATTTTGGAAATTAGTCGTCGCTTGTTAACAGCGGTTCATTGACTCGATTCACTATCTTTAAGAAGTTCAATGAACACTTGAGCCACTCGAAATCGCATCGATACGATTTTTTACACCTCTTAAATTCGCGTTAAATTTGATAAGAACCGATCGATCGATGATAAAGTATGTGTTTATGGTTATCTATAAACTCTGAATAATCATACAGATAAAAACAGATAACAGCTTGTCGAAGTATACCAGCGGGGTTCATCGACCCTCCAATGTTTCAAACAGCAAATTATTTACGATTTTCACTCATCAACGAGAAGCCGAAAACTATGGGGATCATTAGATGGATGATTATCTCCAGATATGGATCGGAGTTCGTTGGCCTCCTTGACCGATAATCCGCTAGCCATCGATCCACCGATAATTCGTTTTGATTAACGGATTAGAATCTTAGAAAATTTATTCACCGTTTTTTATTTCGTTTAAATTTCTTCCGAATTTCAGCCGTCAGCTGAAGGCTATAATCAACGTAGTTACGGATCGGAATCACCGGGTAGACGGACCGGCGAGAACCCCAATCCCCGAGATCAAGTTTCAAAGTTTTTTGAGTCTGGAACAGAAGAGGATGCAGACGAGGGTGGGGAACGGCCGAATCCAAAACGTGGAATCGTGGATCCCGAAGTCGCTGATCAATTGGAAGGAAATGGATGGCTAGACGTGATCCCCGGGACACAAGGCAAGGATTATCCAAACTACGAAAGAATACCTGAGACCTCTTTCACCTGCGACGGTAAAACGCCTGGAGGTTACTACGCGGATATTGAAGCGAGGTGTCAGGTGATATAGAATATTAAAAAAAAAAAAGAAATTCACCCGCGATTTTTGAGACTCAAAATTCGTCTTTTTTTTATTCAGGTTTTTCACGTCTGTAGCACCGAAGGGGAGAAAATTTCTTTCTTATGTCCAAGCGGGAGTATATTTAACCAGAAATACTTCGTATGCGATTGGTGGTACGATTTCGAGTGTGACGATGCAACGGACCTCTACTCTCTGAACGAAAAGGTAAATCGAGGCGGGACAGGATCAGGACCAAGCGGACCTGGCCGGGTCGAACAAAGCGGTGAATATTCTTCAGAGAACGCGCATTTCCCCGGAGAAGAGCTACAAAATGAAGGTAACTTTGTCTACGCTGATGGTTTCGACCTTTCACTAGCTGGTACCGGCGAAGGAGGTCCAGGCTACGCTCGCAATGGGAATAACAAAGGCTATCAAAGCAACGTGAACGATGACGATCACAAAGATAAACGAAACGGTGAAAATGAAGGGCATGAGGTAAGAAGACGGAAGAATTTCAATGCTCGAAAAACACCCGGCGAATCGTCCAAAGTAGATCATCCTTTGAATCCTGGCGGTAAGAATGAAGGAAAAAATCAAAATCCACGAAACGAATCGCCCAGGGAATTTTCCCACGGTTCTAACATGGACCGTGAATATTTTCGTGAACAAAATACCGGGGCTGAAAATCCGAGAGTTAATTACCAAGGGAATTCTAATGGTCAATTGAAGAGCGATAATTCCCGTAACGGAAACGGGGGTAATAATGATCGGGGTGAGCAATCGAATGGATTTATTGAAAATAGGAATAACCCGAGGAAATATCCGATGACGAATACACGTGATAACGAAAATAATAATAACGATAATTATCCTCGAAGAGAAGCGCAGAAATACGATAATGATTACAAAAATGATAATCGGAATGAAAACCGAAATGGATTTGGTCAAAGATCTTCGACGGGTTCAATAAGGAACGGGTATGTCTCTCCTGACAATTCGCAGCAGAATTATAAACGAGGATCATCCTCCTCAGGCTCTTCTTCTTCGGGGTTTGATAATTACAAAGATTTTAAGAATTCTAATACCGTAAGAGAGGACCATGGGAAGAACAGCGACGAGAGAACTTCCAGCAGTCAGAAATTTGATTCTGATAAAATTCCTACACCATCTTCAGGGTCGAATAGCGACGAATATCGAAATCCCTCGTCTGGTACTACTAGACCGGGTAACATACGAGGGCGACAAAGGACAAGCGGAGGTCTGCCAGGGGGATTAGGAAATGGTTATCCAAGTCCAGGACGCGCGAGGGAATTGCCAGGATCAGATGCTATCGCGAGTAGCATTACTCGAGCCGAAGGGACGGTTTACGGCGAGGGAGATGAACGCTCGGCGAATTCCCACCAGAAGGCATCTTCTGGCACGAGAACTCCTGGCGAAGTAACTGATCTGCGCCCCGTTACGGATGGTCAAAAAATTGGTTTTGATCACCAGAGTCAACAGATGCATAGATCGGGTTTCAGGGTGGACAATTTTTCCCCAGGGGTGGATTCTCGCGACAGTCAATCGTCGAATAATCGGAAATATCCGTCCCAGGATTCTCCTTTGAGAAACGAAAGACCCTTCGACTCAAATTATCATCACGAAAGGACCAGCCAGGTTACAGATGAACGTCATCAAATCTCGGGAAAAAATTACGGCAACGATTATCTCGTCGGTATTGTACCGGGTACTGAAGATCGCGGAAATGGAACTTCTAATAATTCTAATCAGCCTAGAAGATATTTACCGATTTTATAAATTACGGTAACCTAGTTGATATCATTTAGTGGATAGTTTCGCCCGCACTCTGTTCCTTTGCTCGCAATTAAAAATCTCAGTAAAATAGAAAACTGTAGGCTAGTGTATCTGAAATTATAATCGTATCTCCTAATATCCGAAGATGATTATGTATTTTGGAAAATTTCCAAATCCGAATCGCACATTGGGGCTAAATAAAATCGCAAGGTTCAAATGCCTGAAACCGCCTCAAATTAACGAACAATTACACGCGTTTGAAGTCCCTTCATTTATTTCTATCCTGCGAAAATCTGGTATCCCTTTTTAACCTATATGGTTCGCAGGACTTATTTCGCTAATCAAGGACTAAATTTATATTCAATATTCGCTACTCACTCATATGCAGCTTGACGAAGATGGACTCTGGTTCTCGAGGCTTTCGAACCACCGCACTGCGATCCACCGACTTTGATGATCCTCGAAAAAAGCTTTTCACACTGCGGTACGAATATGGTCGAGTCTCACGACTGAAGAGACCATTGGACTGGGAAACTTGGTCGGTTGATGAATATTGCAAAAAACGACCCGTCCCCACAGATTCTCCGTCATTCGACCGAGCCATATCTCGTGCCAGATGCGCGTATACTCCGGTAATTGATTTTGTGCAAATAGCAAATTGGATGCAAAAATGCTTGAAACGAAAGTGAATTGGATATGTAATAACTGTATTTTGACCTTTTTTGAGATGATAATTTAAGATACCCAGCAATTTTGTTATTAAAAACTTTTCACGTTTTATTAATAAAAATCCGAAACTCGAGAAGAAAAACCAGATAAATTTAACTCAATTTTTTTCTCCAAGTGTTCTGCGCGAAGACCTCTCTACGACTGACCATGTTATTATTACTGTATTGTGTACTTCTATGTCCCAGGTACTCTATATGTTATTGTGTTTTTTTTTTTTTTCATGAAGTATCACGCTGCTCGTATTACAATGAACACCGAGATTCAAAGTATATACATGGTATTCGAATCGATTATATATCTGATCTCTTGTAGAATAAAACTGGCGCATCACTCGTTAGCATTCTTTTCAAAAGATGCAATAATGTGTGTTACCCGTTAATAATGATCGTTTAATAATAACCCGTACATCAATCGATTGATAGATTGATGTTGATGGCTGGATACTGCGTTGTATACAAACTCCTTGGGTATGAAATCACCTATATTTCTAGGTGCTTGACTGACGTGAAAAATAAAAATCTATCGACGTCTGATGATCTCCTTACTTGAATGCTAGTATACATCAATTATACACCTATATGCATGAATAATTGTTCGATTAACAGCTTTCGTAATATAATATGATAAATATTAGTCATTTATTTTCACAGTGTTTGAACCCGTCTATGATCTTCTTAGTCAGTTCTGACTTTACTTAACTCTTAATTAATCAACGTTTAAATAATTCATTGACATGCTAATGACTGCTATTCACGATATACCGCCCACACGAATGTGAATGATTATTTTTCTTCGCCCACATCTTGTCGTTTGGTGTTACAAACCCGTAGCTTAACTAGTTCGGATTTTTAGCTCTGGAATATTCGGCGGGATTAAAGGATAAGGGATGAGGTGTGAGCGAAAATCTCTTTTCTTGGATTTAAAAACGCACATCGTATTCGGATGGTTGATTAAAAAATTTTAGACACTCTTTGTGTCCAGACAACTATTTTCAATGATGATAAAATGATGGCGTTACACTTAACCCAGACTTTCATAATCACTCAAAAAAGTTTCGCATGTCAACGCGTTGCGCCATGCCTCGAGGCTGACACGTCGTGTGTGCTACCATTATTCGTGCGATGATACAAGTCAATTTATATTTTTTCATATTATTACCTCTACTGAACGATAGAAAACGGAATGTATCTAAACCACGATTATTTAACAAGCTTTCTTACTTTTGAAGAATTGACTTCCTATATCTTCTCGAGAAATCCATACGGCCTAAAAGCCTAAAACCATTCTATCAGGCATTTACGACACGTTTTCGTGATGGGTATTCTATGTTCTTACTAAAATCAATAAAGTGCGTTTCTAATCGCAGAAAGTGGCGATTGAAAGTAAATAAATGAATCGTGCAGCGTGGATATCAGCCGAAGAGAAAAGTCATATCAATCGAAACAATCCCCATAAAAAATAAGATTAAAAATTTACAACGAGAAAGGTGAAATAAGTAGCTCATTCGCGATATATTTACTCATCGACAGAAATATGTTATACCTATGTATGATATATGTTCATATTGTACCTTGAATAATTGCTATGAAAACCTTGAAATTGGGTCACGGATTTTGAACACATCACCTCGATCCTCGTCTTGGTATGAGTATTAACTAAGATGAGCTACGCGGCGGTCTAGGCACGTTACGCCACAGCTGATTGCCGAATACAGATCACTTTCGCTCACAACGATATGGGGATGAACAAAATATATTAAAGAAGAAGAAAAAGAAAAAATAACGAAGGTGGGATCATGTGTATCGAGGAAGATACATCTCCGGTCCCTATATAAGCCAGAATATTTTTACGAACCACATCAGACACCGTCTTCTACCTGAAATCGAGTCTGTTCCATTATTTCGCCGCTGCATCCAATCGCCGAAATGACTTCGAAGTGGAGTTTCTTGATTTTTGGGCTCGTTGCTCTCACTAAGGTTCGAAGACGCGCATAAAACGCAATTATTTCCGCAAAATAAACGTCTCGAACAATTAACTAAAACATTTTCAAACAGGCGCAGCAAGGGTACCCAAGGGAAAATCCCGCTGACCAATTGGCCCACGATTCAGGAAGCCAGATCTACGCCGATGAAGAGGCTTCCTCTGGTGGCGAGATCCCTGGAGAGGCAGGCAAAGATTACCCGACATTCCGCGATATTCCAGAAACCCGATTCGACTGTGGTCAGCAACAATTTCCCGGCTACTATGCCGAGACTGAGGCAAGATGCCAGGTATTCCATATTTGCCAGATTGGAGGACGCAGAGACTCTTTCCTCTGTCCCAACGGCACAGTTTTCAACCAGGAAAAACTCGTGTGTGACTGGTGGTTCAATTTCGATTGTGCCCAAGCACAGAGCTTCTATTCCATCAACGAAGCTGTTGTCAGAGCCATGGAAGATGCTGACAGGTAAAAAAAAAGAAATGATCAAAGACGCTTTTTTTACAACTTTAACCAAATTCCCTTAACTTCTTTCCTCTTTTTTTCGATTTCAGGATCGCAGCTGAGAAGACAACCGCCGAAGGATATCGTTACGCTCCAAATGGCCCCAAGGACCAGCAACGAAGACCTTCTTCGCCGCTAAACGGTCCTCAGTCAGATTTTGACACAGTAGTTGTCGAGGCAGCGAGAACCGTGCCTCGTGGTGATTTATCTCAAAAATCACAACCCCAACGTGAGATTTACGACAGACCAGGTCAGCCGACCGGACCCTACGCTGAGGATAATCGCAGGAACTCTCATCAGATCACGCATGCGACTTTTGGAGAGCAAATGATCAGCGCCGATGCCCGGGATGCTGATGCTGATGTGGTACAGCAGGAACTTGGGCGGGAATATCTTCCGGCAGAAATATAGGCTCACAAATATTAAATAACTGGAGAAATTGATCAGTCGACAATTTGGAAACGGTTGATTCCGGAAGGGGGTACGTTTTCCGAAAGTGACCACCACCTGCATTGAAGTGTTCAGATTTTAGTAAATTATCATTTATATATCGAATCCTGTATTCAATGTGTGTCATAAGTTAACAATAAAGATATTTCGGCTTAATTCGGTAAATTGATTATTGTAATAAATTTTTGGATAGAAATTTGATTTTCGTTCAAGGTAAGGGTCTGGAAAATCTATACCGTTGGGATCTATTATCGTTGAGTAATAATTATTACACTGTGAGAGAACGCTCACGTAGTGATCGGAGCTGGCGAAGTTGATTTATCGTTCGTATAGGACGAGCTGCTTGCGAAACAATCTTTCAAACATCTAATTGTGAGACCTGCAGCGTCTGCAAATTTATGATACCGCTTATATGGCTGGGGTAATTTTTGTTGTAAATTTTATCTATATAATAAAACGTGTTGACATACGTCAATTACGAATAATAAAAGCAATTAATCACTGGCTCGTTCTTGATCTCTTAAATAATGGCCATTCGGAGCAAGGTCGATTTTCAAGTCCGAGTTGAAAAAATGTAATAATTTTTAACTCCGGAGAATCAGAGAGGAGATTTTTCACGCTTTCAATAGTTGAGGATATTTTTATCAAGCCATTTCACGTGTGAATGAAATATTTGAAGGATTCCGCGCCCCATAGTACGTAGAGGGTCTTACATTTGGATGAAATACCTCATTCGTGTTCGACTTTCTAGATAATCCTGGTTGCGAAAGGTGGAGGTAGACCAATTTGCTCGTATTTCATGGGAGAGTTAATCCGGTAGATGGTCTAGATCTGCGGTCGGTATTTAAAGGATGTTCCTTGCTCAAATACGCATCAGCTTCACCCGAGTACTTGCACTCAGAGCAAGTGCACTCTCCGAGTACTTCAGCTATCTAACACCGCGAAGAAAATTAATTTTTTTTTAGCCTCTTGCCTTCGGTTTATTCAGAGGTGAATTACTTCTTTTTCAAAAGATGATGACCATGCGAGAGATAATTATTTCAGCGCTGGCTACTATGCTGAACTTTTCACTCTGTTAACGAGCAGGTAAATATTTTCGCCATTTTTTTTCACCCGTCTATAATCCTTGGGTGGTTATCACTTGTAACACCATATCGCCTGTTTCCAGGTCGTTAGAATTGACGGAGGAAGCTGACTCACGCCTGGGATATTACAGATATACAGATACAACAGCTTAAAAAGATTCGAAATGACTGGAATAAACGGTCAGCTTAGTTCGGAGGCTTTTCGAAACTTTCAAAACAGCCAAAACGTCTTCCCCGGAATACAAGGATTCGAAAGAAACGCCGGAGGTTTAAAATACAATCGTGTAGGTTCTGGAGGATTCGAAAGATTTGCGCAAAGAAGCGGGGCCGGTCCCTCCTTATTCGGAGTTTCAGAATCCTCAGGATTTCCAGGATTCCCAGAAGCGACAGGATATAGAAGAAATTTATTCAGAGGGGACGACGGTACGGTGGACAGAAGCTATTTACCCTCAGGAAAATGAGGCCTCTACGTATCCAAGAGATTCAGACATGGAAAATACACCTCGACGAAGACATAAACCGAATTCAATATTAATCAGTAAATAATGATTTCCGTGTTTTTAGTCGATAGAATACTTAGCTCCTAGAATTCGATGAAAATATGAATAAATGACTAGGTCATAAATTGAAGATCATTTTTCTAATACAGGATATTCTTACGATACTCTTCAGCTTTTTAACTCAAAAGACAACAGAGCCTAGTTCTATTAACCTTGAAGCTATTATATATGAGCAATTATACTGTACCTGTATGCAGCGCAATTTGAATGCAGTTTGAGTTTCTAATACCACTAGTAGTATTAGCTTGTCAGCAAACAGCCTTGTCACTCGCTGTTGACCTTATCTATGCGACTGGATATGGGCTGAAACGTTCTGACTATAACGCTGGGGTTCACTTTGAAGTTCATGATATCTTACGATCAGATGCAGTACGTCAATAAAGAAAATCTTCATCCTGCATAAAGATTTCTGATACCGATTAGCTAATTTCAAAAAATCATCAAGCAAATTTCCATCTCATCGCATTCTTAACACGCGAATTAAATCCCATAGGCGGAAATTCTAGAACAGATTGAATTTCAAGGCTAATTTCGCACACTTGTCCGATAACGTAATGCAGAAAAAAAAGAAGAAATAAAAAAATCCATCGATAGCACACAACCGATCAACAGAGTCCAAAGTTCATTGGAATGAAGTCTTCAGCTGAAATACCACAACGCTAATTAGCCGAAGAATCATTTTTTTGTTTTTTGTTTCACAGAGTTCAAAGTTTCAGCCGGTCATATATTTTTACTAAATTTTTGACCATTTTACATCTAATAATAGGTGGATATGAATTCTCTTGTGTGAACGTAACGTGTGCATAAATATAGTCGACCTGTTGCATAATACTCGGCGTTATCGCATAGCGGAGAATTTACCTTATTTCATATACAACGTACGTTGTAAATAAATTTACGTAATGATTTGGCACGAAGATGGTCTAGAATTTATATCATTTGCCATTGTGTTAATCAGCAATCACTGCAGATCGGCGGAGAATCTGTCGTGCCGATTATGTCATATTGTAGCTGTCGAGCAAACGAAATAGCATTTGTATGCAATTGCGGATTGCAACCTTGACTGATCTTCCTCGAACGGGCGATTTCCTCTCTGGTGCAATATGCAACGTCACACCATCAACAAGTGCCAATAAAATCGTCTAGGCTTGGCTAGGCTAATGAGAGAGGAGGAGGGAAATAGACAAAGACATAGTAGAAACACAGGGACATATCACTCCGGCGTTTTCCTCTCATTCTATCATTGTCAGTTACACTGTAATCGTTGTTAAACTTTGTCTATGCCGATTAGAAAATCGCACTTAACATTGCAAGCTCCAGATTATCGTACAGTTTTTCGTTGGCCTAGGCCCAGTGAAGTTCAAAAATGGAACGTCGATCTATGCCAGGTACGCCGAGTGCATCAAGCCTCGATTCGAATGGGCCAATTCTATTATTACGAAAGATTTTTTACTCGAACAAGTTGTTTTTCAGAAATTTTTCGTAACACTCAAGGGGGGAGTTGAATAGACCCCATTATCGATATGAATCGCGGAATTATTCACACTGTGGGAATAAAGCTTCCGAACGGGAAAAACAAAAAAAAAAAAAACTACGAGAAAGTCTTCGAATTATTCGAATTTGAAAATTCAATATCTCTGACGCAGGGGGCATTTTGATTAAATTTTTTTAAATATTGAGATATCAAAGAGTCCCTTGCGTGAGAAATTTGTTCATTCTATAATTCGAACCCTTCTCTCTCATTTGTGGATATATATATATAATTCGAAGAAATTCGAGCAGCTTTTTTGGAATCATTTCATGCCTTTCCATACAGTGCAAATTATTTGACACGCAATGATAATTCTTCAGCTCTATTTGTTGTCGGATCGTGGATATGTAGGTCAGTGACGAAGATGATTTTTTTTGTTCTTCATATTGTCAAAGATTTTTATTCATTCAGTTATCAACACGCTTTGACTTGGATTAGAGTGATTTTAGACAAGATTTACAGTTTACTGTGAGAACAAAGAATGACATTGATGCAAGTAGCCACATCCGCGTTGCAGTCGATTTTCAAACTAGGTCGGAAATCTTTATAGATTGGTGTAAAAATTGAGATACAGATATGGAAATACAAAATTAAACAATCCTATATGCACGAACGAAGATTACGGATAGACACGCAGCTAATACGTATAGTTTTGACGTCGACAGTTACGTACTCGAAGAAAGAATAAGGCTTATCATTAATGAGGGATAAAAGTGCCGGGAAAAAATAGTGCGAAATAAAATCACAGTGGCTTTTTGATAGATAAATGTATGCGATGGGCGTATTTTTCATACGATTTATCAAAGTGAGAAGCCACGAGGTATTCAATTACATGTAGTTAGTCAGTCATGTAATGATACCGATATAGATATAGGAATGAACTGCACAAGTTTTAACCTTGGTACTCGTTGCACTGAATCAACGCGGAGTTTCTGCATAGTCAGTGTAATTAGTTTCTTCACAAAGAGTTTCATTAGCAATTAGTGAGACTAGTTTTAATTATTTTTAATCAACCTTTTAATTATTGAATATCTTATTCGCAGATTTGATAAGACAACTCGAGCCTTTGCTAAGAAAATTCGAGAAAGATAATGCCCTAGAAATAATTCACGTTGAAGAGGAAGCGGGATGCAAGGCCGGTGATAACTACATGTCGATTGTAATGCAAACTAGCGTGAAAGGATCGCGTGGAAATGGAACAAGTGAGTAATGGAAGCGATCCATTACCTGGATAAGATCGATTCTTAAATTTCTTTCGAATAGGTGAATGACTCTTACTCCAATCTCGTACCTCGATCGATCGATTGATTTATAAAGTCTCATTGCCAGGCTAGAAGTCCACTATGAAAAATGAATTCAATTATCTCCGTTTCCATTAATATCTATGTACTTATTTTCATTTTTTCTTTTCCCTTTATGTCAAAGATTACAGCGCATCGTTTATGATCAAGTACCTGCCTCTTCATCGAGCGATAACCACCATCTACGGCACGCGTGATTTGTACAAGAACGAAAGCTACGTTTACGACAAGGTTCTACCACTTTTAGGAAACTTTGGTCCTATCTGCATCCACGCAGATGACGATAAAATCATCATGGAGGACCTTAGGGCCTTGGGTTATAAATCTCGCGAACGCCGGGATCTCCTCGACCTTGATCACTCCGTTGCAGCGGTCCAGGTAAAACGAAAATTATAGGAGATAATGTGGGAATAGTCGATGAGCTTTATCACCGTTTTTCGAACAGATATTGGCGCGACTTCACGCTTCGGGTCTGGCCCTGAAGCTCAAGGATCCTCTTGGGTTTTCTAAACTGGCAAAACCCCTGAAGGAGGTCGTATTCTCGAGGCAAACTGACCATCTGAATTTAGGCGCTTCGATAGAAGACAGTGTAATAAATGCAATAAAGCATTTAGAGTGGATCAAACCTCAAAGCAAAGAACTTGAGGCGGGCATTCAGTTCCTCAAGAGTTACGAGGGAAGGGTTTACAGCGAAATGCAGGATTTGGTCGACCCGGGAAGAGGAAAGTACGACGTTATCACACACGGGGATTGCTGGAAGAATAATGTGATGTTTAAGTATGACGGAGATGGAAAAATCCTTGACGTAAAGCTCTTGGATTTCCAAATGCCAAGGCATGTATCACCGGCTATAGATTTTCACTATTTTATTTACTCGAGTCCGAAGTCATCGGTGATTGAAGAAAGCTACGAGGACCTCGTTGAAGCCTATTATTCAAAGTTTGCCGAAACTTTGAATGAAAAATCAGGACTCCCTGAGGAATCTAAGACACAATTTACCATGGAATGGTTTAGAAATGAGCTAAAAAACTGTTCAAAATACGGCATATTCACTGGCTGTTGGATAGCACCTGCCATACTTGCCGAAGAAGACGAAATCGTTGATCTCGACAATCTTACCATGGAGGTAATCGAGGAGATGAAAAAAAAAGAGGTGAAATTAACGCCGAAGGTTGCCGAAAGATTGAAATCCGTCGTTTTAGATTATGTACGTAGATATACATAGGCGAAATATTTTCATCAATTTTAGTGCAATTTTTTGTACATACATAGGTATATACTAAATATTACATTAACGCTTTACTAAGGAATTGTCAAATTGATATGATCCGTTAATAAACTAGTTGATACTGTGCCTTCCGTGTTTTGGAAACTGTTTTCATCCCTTTCAAAATTAACCGAAATACTTTTGCGATCTGAATCGCGAATTTATGGATCTTCCATCGATACGAATCGATAAACCGCGATCAGCGAACTTATCTCTTCAGCCTTCGATACGAATCTAATCGCAAAATGAAGTACATCATGTCCGATGACGACTATATTCGGTATATAAATACGAAGAAATGATTCGTTCAAAAATCACTAACCAGCAAAGCATCGATCTGCTAGTATCGAATTTTTTTTCTAACCAGGTAAGCTTCGAATTTTTTCTTTTTTTTTTCTATAGTTAAGACCTGCGATTGTAAACGTCTGTCGGTTATTTTCAATTAGAATCCAAGCAATTGCGATACTCAATTCCTTCAGTTGAGTAAATTCTATACTCAAAGGCACGACAAGTTGCGCTTCGCAGGCGTCGAGAACAAAGAACCTCCAGTTGATTTGATATTTCGAACGCCTCATCAAACGATCGTTTCTCTTGTATACATCGATAGATTTCCATGGCTAGCTTTGAAATTACAAAGGCGATCAGGTTACCTTTGGAATGAAAGAAAGGAAGCGGATATGGATAGACGTTGATTAAAACCGTTCGAATTTTAAACGTCGGTAGCGATTTTAACTAGCTGATTATTGAATTAATAGAGAAGATGTTTCAACCGTCGATTTACTCTGTGTATTATCGAATTCTCCTCATATGCAATAACTGCGAAATGAATAATTCCAGCTTGCGTAAAGTTCAGAAAAATGGTGACCATGAAGGTCTTGAGTCCGGAGAGTGATAATCTGTCACCACAGAAAACAGGTATAAAATTTTTTCATTTTTTCTTTGAACATCGAGTGGATAAACTCTTTCAATTTTCTAATAAGAAAAAAAAAAAAAACTTCATCTATTACCCAGATCCCAAATTTTTGGAAAAACTATTGCGCATACACGAGAACGACGACTTACTCGAGGTGGATGCCGTCCACGAAACACCCGCCTGTCCACAAGGTGTTAATTTTATGTCGAATGTGAAGAGAATCCACGTTAGCGGAAAGAGATGTAATGGTGCTCGTAAGTAGATTGTAAATTTCTTTTCAATTTTTTAAACAGTAAACCGATGATTTAGGAATGAAAATATAGTTTGTATACATGTATGAAAAGTTGTGGGAGGAAACGAGACGCCGAATCGATGGATTCATTGGTAATTTATTTCGTTTTTTTTCTTTTTCCTTTCCTGTTCCGTCACAGCCTATGGAATAAGTTTGATATCGAAGAACATGATTGGGGATAAAACTCACCAAGAAGTATTTCCAAGCGTAGAAATATTCGCGAACGAGGCCAGAGTGTACAAAGCGTTTCCAGTTCTGCTTGGAAATGATCAAAAATTGGTACCTGAAACTCTGTACGCGGACAACGAGTACATTCTGTTGGAGGATATGACGTCCGCAGGTTTTTTAATGCCCGATAAACTGAAGGGTCTGGATTTAGAGCACGCGAAATTGGTATTGGAGGTAAATTTGCACCCTCAATTTAAACCAAATGTTCACGTATATGAAACGGGAAATAAAATGAAGAAAAAAACGATCGAAATTCAATTTTCGTTTCACAGACGCTCGCCAAATTTCACTCAGCATCTCTCGAGCTTGAGTACGCAGAGCCAAAGAAATACGCCGAAATACGGAAAAAAGTTAAAGAAGTAGTTTTCACGCCGGGTGCTGACCAGGAGGGAATAAAATCAATGCTCAATTCCGTCTCAACGATGGCCATATTCTATCTGAAGGCTGATGCAACTGCGGAAGATGATCACGCCAAGGAAATCGCTTATTTCGAGAGCAAGACCGGCAAGATATACGAAATTTTAAAGGTGAGTGAAACGGCCACTTGTTTTTCCTTTCTTCATTTTTTGGAATATTGAACATCAAAAAACAGATTCTAACGCGCGGGGGATATTCATTTTCTCAGGAATTGATCAAGCCGAAGAAGTACGCGGTGATGTGTGCTGGCGACTGTTGGATATCAAACATGCTATTCAGATACGATGAAGTTACTAAAACGGTGGTAGATGTACGCCTCTTGGATTTTCAAGCTGCAAGATTTACCTCAGTCGCTATAGACATCTTGTATTTTTTACACACAAGTGTGATTCACAGTGTGATAGAAGAACACTTGGACGATATGCTGGAGGCATATCACTCGGTTTTTATCGCAAGTCTTAAATCTGTACCAGAAAAAGTATTGAGGGATCTTTCCATGGAGTGGCTTAAAAATGAGTTGAAGACACACGAGCTTTATGGATTTTTCCAAGGTCTCTGGCTCGCACCGATTACTACGATAAAATTCAACTGTGATATAGACGGTAGCACAGTCGCCAAATTAGCCGCCGAAAAGAAATTGGACGCTAAGGCCATGGAGGATGGACCTTCGCCCGAATTGTTGACCAGGATTAACCAAAAGTGCAAATATTTTTTGAAATAAGTTGAAATCTGGGTACATATATTTTTCTTTTCTTTTTTCATTTCCGTTTCATTACGCTGACGAAGCACTTCGTTTCAGTGCGACTCTTTCTAATCCTTTCATTGTTTTGTGAATTGTCTAATGTAGGTATAGCTGTATTTTAGTTTGAAAAAAGTGAGTGAATTGAGAAAAAAAAAAGAAAAATACGACAATAATTATGAAAATAAAATTGACTAATTGAAGATATTTTAATAATTTTACGCAAACGAGTCTGTCCGAAAATTTGATTAATTATTTAGGTAATTCAATTACTTTTAATCAATCGATGAAAGTTTGTATTTTTGAAGTTATATACTGCTATCATTGAAATTTAATTTAAGAAATGTATTAGACTATACCAATTGCATGAATTATTCTTAATATTTTTCACTTTTACGGTTTTTTTTTTGTATTTTTATAAACCGAATTTAGGTAATTTATGATTATTAATAAGCTCGTAAACACATATAGATCATAAAATTTTCAACACGAAAATCTCTCCTCTTTATTTTTATATTAAATTACCCAATTCCCTCGATCCAATACTTTATTCAACTGTGTTTAAGTGAACCACTAGGGGTAGGTATATACACATTCGGTTTTCAAATCTCAAGGATTGGATCTCACCCACGTACACCTATCTAGGATCCTGATAAATTCTACCTGCCACCGACAATAATGGAGTCCAGAAGGTGTATACGTGCCAGGTTGATTCTATTCGATTGAAAATTGATTTGATAAATAAAAAAATAAACTCAGACTTACCAAATATGGTTTAAAACAAACCAAAAAAATAAAAATAAAAATGGCTGTACAAACAGTTTATCAAATTCTTATAACTTATTATAATTTTTGTAGTTCTCAACAATATCGTCCTACTCTCAGTCTGAATTTCCTTTTTCTTGTTTTTATATATATATATATACGAATAACGGTACACAGTTCTTCAATTTTTTTCCTCTTTTTATTCTTTTCTTTGTCTTATTGACTGCGGGCTATTTTGTACCAATTTTCGAATTAGCCATACAAATTATTATGTATTTTCAAATTACGAGCCTGATATGCAGTTGTAGGGAAATTATCTCACGTATCACCTGGGCACGCGTTCGAATAGTCACGTTCGTACAGCTTTCCTAATCGCGTTACGCGATCAGTACACGTATGTGATATTTCGTAAATGGAATTCTTTTTCGGGGGTCAATATAATGGATCCTAATAATATCTGGGCACCCATCAAACCCATGAATCAGTTGAAAAGAATCTCGCAATACCTTCACACTGCGTGAACACAGAGAAAGAAAAAAAAAAAAAAACAAGAATTACGAACAAATGGATGAAAATAAATTCGCGCGAAAATCTGCATTAGCTAAAATTATGCTCTTTCAATATCAGAATTATCACAGATTATCTCTATACGATGTGGTTTCGCTATAAATTTCATAATATCATCACATCGTAATACATCTTCTAGGATTATTACTAGCCTAATAACTCTAGGGATGATTGATGCGAGAAGATCGAATAAAAGTGGATGATAGATTGGGCGGAAATTTATATATATATAAATACACACACACACGTTCTAGGTGCATAAAACTACCTGAGGCCACCCGACACCTGTTGAACAATTTTCAAGATTAAATTTTGACGAATATCTTTGCATAAATTTGATAAAGCAAATAAATTTTCAGGCGTGTTCATCTCTGCTTTTCTCTTCGACTGATATTGACGGATGATATCAAAGACTGCAGCGTTAGACTCTGATTACAAGTCGCGTATCTTCAAAGAAACACACATGAGAATATCTAGGCATATTAAATTATAGGCATTATGATATGTTTTATGCATCTGTATGTCGGTACTTATCTCCGTGGCATATATCTGCATTACTGGATCAACGCGATTATCATACTTTCAGGGAACTGTGGAGGAGAGGTTCGAAATTTTAATATATTGCGCGATTTTTATTGCTCATAACTATAATGCTTCGAAAAACGTTAGCGCAGCGCAAAGTGTCAGCAAAGGAGTGATCCTGAATCCAAAAAGGGCTGAGGGTCCTCATCTATAATGACAACGAATTATTTTTATCACACAAAAATTTCCAAATCTGTATTTCTGCGAATCGAAACTTTTTCCAAAATAATAGTATGAATGAATTTGAATAAAGTCTGGGATTCGGAGTCTCTGAACTTGTGGTTCCTCCAACTCTCTGAATAGTGTGAGAATTTTCGACGTGCTATGGTCTATATCAGTTTTCGAAAATGTGGTAGGGGTTGCAGGCGGTGGTGTATTAGGGTAGGAAAGGCGCCAATAGGGGTGGAAAACGGTGGATTTTTCGGGAGTGCAATCGTACGGAATCTTTCTGGTAAACGGTCATAAAACTCGGGTTCGTTTCGGATTAGGATTCGGAGGATTAAGGACAGAGGAAATCGCTTATGACCGGATTACCGCTGTTCGGAAGGGTTTTATCGTCTTAGTTTCAATCTAATATTTGTGTGAATTTAGGGGTGGAAATCTTAAACACTGGCATTGATATGATTTGGTACATTACACTCGAACGAAAGGAATTACCCCATAAGAACCCCAGAGTTGGGGTAATACCCGAAAGGGTTAGCATAAGGATCCTTCGCGCTATACGCTTTCGGCTTTCCTGACTGGAATTGAGGAAATTTTTCCCGAAAATTGAACAAGCGGGGAAATATACAGAAAGGATTACACCATCGGGATGTGCAAAAAATCGAGAGTCAATGCTTTTGAGATTCCAAATCTCGCCACTGCAGTTTCCTTAAATTTGATATTTTCCACATTACCACATTACGTCTCCTTAAAAAATAAACTTTCGTATCAGCGGGATAAAAATTAGGCCCGAATCCCGAGTAGTCCCAAGTTCCATATTTAATATTGATCAGGGTTAAATGTCTTTAGAAACTTAATTCACTATTTATATCAACGGACGTATAGATACTGAATAATTAATATCACTGCCCCACAGGGTTTCGTCGGTAATAATTCATAAGTGGATAAAAAATGCATGGGAATAAGAGCGTGATGAAATTTTCATGAAAACTTAAAGAGGGACGCCGCTGAGACTCCGAGAGGTGTATCATTTTTCACTTTCTTTTGAGCCACTTAAAAGGGTCAAATCAAAAAACGCTCCCTGCGATATTCAGATTATGGCGTTTCTTATTTATGTCGATAAATTTTCGCGTTGTAATAATCGTAGATCGAATATTATTAAGTCGTCTGTAAAAATGGATAATCATTTTTCTTTCAAAGTTTCAGTGGCGTCTTTCCTCAACCCTTCCCAATTTCCGTCTGAGACGAAAATCGAGCTTTTTTGCGGCACACTTTCGGCTACTCTTTATATCTCTCCTGCGGGTATTTGCCACTCGGCTGGTCATCGTAAGCATCGTTCTTCACGGAACGATACCTACTCCTTCGGCATCGTCACGCCGTCAATTTCGAACCCCAAACATATCATCTCTTCGACGATCAACGGACGCCCGTTTCTCCTCACGAGATCAATTTTTTCCATCCAGCAATCGCCCAGGTTTGATCAAAACGATTGCGAATTTCATTTCTTTTTCTTTTTTCTTCTCTCTTCGTCTTTCTTCAACCTCTTCGATGAAAAGCTGAAGAAAACTTATTCTTCGTATGAATTTTGCAGTGGGAATTTTCCCCATCGGATAAAGAAGAAAGTTTAGTACAGGTATACAGCTTCACGTATACCCCTTTGCACAAAGCGGACGATAAATCGATATTTATTGATCACGATGCAACTATAGCAGCTGGTAATCGAAGTGAATAAAAAAAAAAATAGAAAAAAATGAAAAAAGAAGGGAAAAAAATAGACTGGTGACCTAAACCCTCCGGTCTATGGAGAAAGTGAATCAAGAGCTATGTAAGAGCGGAAGCAGCTGATATAACGCCGATCGAAGAGCGCAGGAGACTCGCCAAACCTAAATTGACGCTTTCGATTCTGTTCGTGACTTCGCCCTCCGCTGGTTCGAGTGCATCTTAATCTTAAACTGAATCGATTAATTTTATACTATGGAATAAAATCAGCTGACTAAGAAAGTTCTCGGAAGTTTCTGAGCCGATTTATAAAGGTAAATGATCCAGGATTGATGGGTATGGAAGAGAAGAAGAAAAGAAAAATAAAATAAAATATGAAAGAAGAATGACGGATTATCACACGTATTGTATAATTACAATAATATATATAATTAGAAAAATGATATCATGTCACAACCGCGGTTATTCTCGATTCTAGACAATAGCTAGGCTTCCTTCGCTACACACATATGCTCGGAGTTATCATAATTATATGAAGAGACGGCGCCATCCATACAGTGGAGATGATAATGCACTTATTAGAAATTGCGCAATGAATAAGTATAACAATAATGATGAGAAGGAGAGAATAATGAGAAGAATAAGATGTTATATCGCGGCAGGCATTAGCGCTATTTCGCGAATTCCGTTACGGTAGAGAAAGTTGGCACCATATTGCTACCTCATTATTCCAGAGTTTGCGAATAAGCGGTGCTATATAACGTAGGTTCTGTACCTACTTACATACATACCTTTACATACCTTCCTATCTATCCTACCCATTATACCTACGTCTTTGTTACGGAATGAATTAATCTACGGAATTCTCGCCACGGCATATTCGATCACACCGCGAGATTTGATCTCAGCTTTGGCTTGAGAGGTACGATTTATTGCCAAAGTATATAACGTGTGGGTGTTAATCAATCTGATTTAGTCAGGTTATAATACACGATGTAATAGAATTGTGTAGAAAAAAGAAAAAAAAAAAATTAAAGAGAAAATTTTCTTTTTCGGACCGAAAGTTGGATTTCATTTATTTTTTTTCTCTTCTTCTATTTTCTTAAAAAAGTTTAAAAAATCGGGGGTTGAATTCAAACAAGATGTAATCTTCGGTGGTGTGATAAAATTCAATAAAACTTTAAGACATCTGGTGCATATATAGGTATAGGTATATATATATATATATATATATATATACGTGTCGCGGAACAATTGATCGAATCGCGACACGTGTGGAATTTCATATTCAATTACCACACCAGTCGTCGTCGAAGACAGAATTTTCACGGCTTATGGTACTTGTCCGAATCGTCCCTGTGCCGCATTATGAATTCGATAGAAGAAGAAGAAGAAGAAGAAGAAGAAGAAAAAAAAAAAGTTCAAAATTTACGGGATTTTACTTTAATAAAATGATGGTCACAAAAATTTCCATATCCCGGTTCTCTTTTACCGAAGAAGAAAAAAAAAAGAAATTCGACTACAATTTTTGACTGTCAATGCTACACCCTTTCTCCTCTCGAAAATAAAATCTCACGTTATACCGTATCGAGAACCGCACAGTACATCGAGTGGTTTTCTTGATCATAAAATATTTTGCAATAGCGATTTTCGAAATTCACGAATATCCTAAATTCGCTGGATGATTTCAGAATTCTACATTATATGCGGATTATGGACTAAACTCGAACTTTCGTTTTTAACGATTGAAAATTGCGGATTATTATTGCGGCTGGGTCTCGCTACGGCGTCCAAAAATCTGACTTTTGGGTCTGGTCAGATTCGTTCTAGGTACTTGTCAGAATTCTATACGGTTTGGATTATGTTCTGTATGATTGCGACTCTCGGAGGTTTATAGTGTAACAAGCGTTCTAGTACACTGTACGCTGTTTAGAATTGTTAGTTCAGTTCTGTTGGGTAATATAATAATTCAGTAGTTGAAGTCGCGCTGAGTCGCAGCTGCCCACTAAATCCTATCATACAAATGTATGTATGTATGTATGTATGTACCACGATGCAGATGTTTCCAAATGACGTACTACCTTCGGTTGTATACCACCTCTCATATTTATACGAACCGGACGTCGAAGTTACCGGCTTCATAATTATTAAGTTTGCCAAGTACCAAGTCCGGATCTTCCGCACGTTAATCTGGCGGAAAGCAATTAAGCGGAGCTTAATTTACCCCGCGATTCTGCATAACTGTAGGACCCTGAAGACTGCTACGATCATATTATATCGAGTAGAAGATGATTCTAGGATTCGGAAATATTTCCTCAATAAAAAATGGAAAATTTTTACACAATTTTACGCCTCTTATTCTTCGTCTTATTCGTATTCTCTGCGGTTAGAAAATTTGTCAATAATTATTATTGGATTTAAAAATCAGCATGCAAATCGATTTATCTGTAATATTCGTTGGGTCCGACCTACTTTATGTACAAGACGCGTTCCCCAGATCAAGAAATGCGAACTACGACCTCGCAAGGCCGTCTTTATACCGTAGCTGGAATAACGACCTTAAAGGGAGTTTTAAAGCGGATGAAACCGCCGCCTGAGAATCCTCGGCCTATTATAGTGACAGAAAAAATGTCAGAGTCCTGTTTATCATAGATTCGAATTTGCGTCAAACTGCCCGATATAGGCACCTAAATAAGTCTCGATGTGACGGAATTTGAGAAACAGAAAAAGCAAACGTCACGCCCATTTTTTTCGACTTATCGACTTTGGAGTAAAAAATATCGGATTTTTTGGTCGATTTTTCATCTCATGATCGTAAAATTATAAAAGCCAATTTCTTTTCTTTTTTTCTTTTTTCAGTTTCGCAAATAGGGCCTTGCGGCAAAAGGAATACACATCTACATATATCTGTACGCCTCGGGCAAGAGTAATTGAAAGTATACAGACGAGTAGGCGTTATTAAAGGATACGTGTTTTATATACAGAGCGATTCTCTTGAAAGTAACGCGCCTAAAAAGGTAGGCAAACGTAGCAAATAAAACCCAATCGTCGATGTTCGAGCTCCTTAATGCAGGCAATGCGTCTCGCGCTTGCCTACCTTTCAGGCGCGTCACTTCTCAGAGAACGCTCTGTATATACGAGTGGTATCATTAGGTTTGAGTGACAATCAGGTATCAGCCTTGACATCTGCCAAAGAGTTTGAACTCGGATATTCTAGTGTATCTAGGTTGTCCGGGCTCAATTTCGGCCCTTATTCACGGATTATTTGAACCGCGAAGATCCTGTCTGATTCAGAAAGGTTTGATTGATACCTGCTATTACCCGATATTCAATATTTAAGCATCGAGAAGCCTCGTGGATATAGACGAATATGTCATCAATGAGAAGGTGATTTTTTTTTAAATTATAATAAAAATTCGACCTTAGTCAATTACCTTTATCGAAAATTTTACCACGTGCGTGACGTAACGACAAATAACGTTCCGGATAACCCTACCATTAAATTAATTGAATCACTTTATTACCGAGAAATAATACCAGATAAATTGCAGAAATTTTATAGTTTTTTTCAATACTAATCAAGTTCTATACAATTTAAACCGAAATATATACATATATATATATGTTATTAGAGAAATCGATAGAGAAAAAAATAAATTGTTGCCTTGATCTTCGTGTTTCTTCTTCCTTGTAATCAGACGTTAATGAAATTAAAAAAAAAAAAGCAAAAAAAATAATAACCATACGCAAAAAAAAAAAGTAGCCAGGTAATTACTGGGTGGATTTATTCTAAAATTAGTCATTACTTCATTAGTGAAATATCTGAGTAGGTATAATAGTTACCTAATTATTATAGATTCGAGATGATTCTTATTCAGCTAGTAATTTAGCAACAAATAAATGAAACAAATTGATAATTTGTCGTGAAATTTACTCAACTATTATTTGAACGATCGCTGCTGCAGTATCGGACAATTTATTAACGCCTATTTTCTCTTCAGGCTAATCAGACATAAATTTCTTTTACAATATGCAGCTAGAAAGAGTCGAGCTGGAATAGTTTGAAAAATTTATTAGTTAAGATTAAGCAATTTTAACATGAACAATCCAATCTGTGATTTTGATTTTTTTTTTTTTTTTTCATGTGCGAGAATCATGAATGAATTTGATAATTTGAATCGATTATAGGGTACTACATCTTCGTTTCTTTGATGATAAAATTGAGCAGTTTTTTGTTGAATAAACAAAACAACAACAATAATGATGATAATATTGGTATAGATAATAATAATCACATACGTTACCGTACGTGATGGTGAATCTCGTGTGATACATTACCATATGTACACGCAATAAAACGTGTGGGTGAACCGGTCAGGGTGATGGAGGCGTGCAGAGCTGTCATTAGTTGATCTCTAGTCTGAAACAGTGTAAAAGCTAATACCTTATGCCAGTGGCAAAGTGGAGATCAGTAATTCTGCCGACCAACAGCCAAAGGCATGATGGGCTGCAACAGGTGAAGAAAGAGACTGGTGTAATCGATTCGTATATAGTTAATTGCGAAAGTCGTTTAGTCGTAGATGTATAATACCTATATACATCTACGTGCTGAGATGGAGAATCATCATCATCATCATACGCTCGATTTATTCCGAATTATAATTCTCATTCGAAAATTTTAATCAACGTGTAATACCTTAGGGAAAATATTGAATTTTTGTTTTTTTTTTATTCTTCTTCTTCTTCTTCTTCTTCTTCGAGTCACGAGGCAGACATTTTAATTAGTGTTAATGAAAAATGTATCCGTTCCCTATTACTCAATCATCCTGTAATTACGCGTTATAACAGTTCATGGTGTAGGGTTACAATATAATTTATTTAGCCACTAGCAGAGGCCTGACGGCGTCATCCTGTTTTTGAAAAATTGTTAATCTTCGTTCTCATCATTTACGCTTGTGTATCTAATTGGTGTGGGTTCTGAGGTATGTGCAAAATCATGTAAACGTATAATTCCTTCCCAGCTTAATTAATGCATTTTCAAACCGGACCGTTATGGGACGTACAAAATCACTTTGAGGACGATATCGCGGAATAATATTTGCCAAAATATTAGGGACAGCGCAAAATTCGGGACCGAAAATGGTGAAAATTTCATATGAATTCGAATCATTTCGAAAATGAATAAAACTTTTATTTTAAATTGTCTAAGGTCCTTTCTGTACTCTCGACAAAACTCTAAGCCAACTTAAAAACAATTCTAAACTTTACCAAAGTCCACTTGACCACGAAGTACTATCAAAGTTGCCGTAAACTCTGATAATATTTATAGCCCAAAGTTATACCGTAGAATTTATCTAACTGCAGCTAAAGTTAGAGTCGTTCACTTTCCTGAAAACAACGCTAAGGGTTTTACTCCATTTCGCCAAATCGTTGTATAGAATTTTTCTTTTTTCTTTTCTTTTCTTTTCTTCGCACACATATAAATTGACATTTTTCTTTCCCACGATTCGATCCTGTCATTCAGCTACTCACACACGTCGATGAATTTGATATTGATTAATTAGATAATGACAAGAGTTTGAACCAGTGTCATAGGGCAAGACACAGACGTTATTTCTCTTCTTCAAAGTATCGCGCAAGTTGATGGTACTTTTCGAAAAGTTCAAACGTCGAATGTCAAAGGTTTCACGGTACTTCATAGTTGTATCCCCGCGGCCTGCAACATCAATCAGAGAATAAATTCATAGTTGAAACTAACTGACTGGTGATTAATGATTACTTTAATTCTAGGTCTCATGTGTTGATCGGGTAATGACGAGTTGATTATATCGGAGTATCGGGCAGGGTTCAAATATTTTGACTGATATTTCATTGATTCAGACATCAATTAGAACTTTCTATTGATATTTAAAACCGAGTTATATATTATAGGATAATTTTCTTTCTACACCATAGAAACGTGTGGTAAAATCATTGAACGTTCATTTAAAAGCGTGATTCTGTGAATCGCTGTGATCTTTCGTGTAATTGAAAACCTGCCAAGAGGTGAACAGAATTCTTCTCATTTATCCTGCTCCTCGTTCTGGACTAAAGTCAGTTTACTGACCTTTTCCACAGGAGGTGGGAAAGCCGAGTGGAACAGAAACCAGCCGGCATTACCTGACCTATCTAACTTTTATTTCGTCCTTTTTATTTATTTTTTTTCAATGATACTTTGATCGTTGTCCATTATTTTCGATCAGATTCTCATTCGTGTCAGAGTTTTTTTTTGGCAATTTTTTTAATTTAAACAAAAATCCTTTTTTTATGGAAACAGAAGATCTTAGGCGGATACAGAGAACAAATCTGTCGATGTATTATTTCATGTAACTGGGTCTTGCACGTGCAATTATATGGTTGCAGCGATTCAAGATCGCGAGTAAACAGATAATAATAACCGATGCACCACGATATCGTATAGAACGTGAATTCCAATAGTTTCCTTCAACTAGGTGATTCGCAGGGATTCACATCGTATAATACTCGGTTACGTGAATGACTAACTAATCGTAAGTGAGGCTTCTGCAATCTCAAGGCTGAAACTATAAACGCTCACATCGGTATAAATGCAAATAAGATTCTGCAAGATCATCACCAAACATGGGATCGCGATCCAGTTCGCCATTCTTTACGAATATTTATCACCGTCCGAATGTGCAGTAAAAAAAAGTGTCGAAAATTAATTATCGTTCAAACTTCAACCACACGGTATAATGTGGGAAAAAAATGTAATTTCCTGGTAAAAAAAGGAAAGAAGGAGAGAAAAAATGACTCTGAAAAATTGATCCGATCATTCCAGCTTGAAAAATGTCCCATTTAATCACGACGACGAATGATTCAGCACCGTGCAGAACCGCGAGTCGGTATAGATGTACAAAGTATAAATTGCTCGCTAGAGTTCTCAAGCGAATGATATAATGCATTTATACGCATAATTTCGTTTCGAATTGTTCTTTATATTACCACATGTCTCATGCCATTACGTATATTATTACGAGCGTGAGATCTGCGTCTTGGAAAGAAAAGAAAAAGAAAAATCGGCCTAGAGGGAGTAAGTGAAATAAATATAACTTTTCGATACGATTTAGCGATAAATTTCACTGCTTACTAAGGCCTTGATAAAATATAACCGTCGGATTAGGTATATCTGAAAAATAATCCGCATTTATCCGCAATACGTAGTATAATTGTTTGATTCGTGTCTCGATTTATATTCGCAATATTTGATTATACAGAACCGTCGAAGCAGCGCATCGATCTCGTTCTTTTACGGGAATTGATCTGATTTATTGCGATGGCCATGACAAAGGTGAAATTACTATTACGACATAATTATGAGAACCATTTATCAAATCAAGCGAAACACAGATAACAAAGATCGGTACTAAGCAGGCACTTGCTGCTCTGTATAAGACAAAGACAAATACCAGCCTCTAAATACCATGGGGAAATAAATGGAATTCGCGGGGCAAGGATTTCCAGATAATATAACACGGGAAAATATCCGATCGATTTGTTTCCGAACTTTTGAATAATCTGTGAGATTTTTCTACATGTAAAACAGAAAACTCGAATGTATTTATACAATTAATATCGGAAGGTATCGAAACCGATTTCCGCATCTTCCTAATGAATTAAATTTTTCCACGTCAAAAAATTGGCAACCTTTATCTCGTATTGGAGGAAACCGCGCGTATGGGATATCGTGCTTTATCTCAGGTTGTTACTTTGCCTTTTATTCTTACCACTCGAAAAGTGGCCCTTGAATTTCACTAAGCTGTTAGAATCTGGACACGCTCATGTCTCTTATCTGGGGTATCAAGGATTTCGTCAATTTGTGAAATACGTGTGAATTCAAGTTGCGAAATGATCCCTTCTCCGAAATTTCTCGCTCATAAAAGGAAGAGTTCCCTCTCTTCGGTGTGTGTTGACAAATTATTCGCTTTTAAATTCGGGATATTGGAAATAACGAAGCTTCTCCATGTCTGAAAAAACGTTTGTAACAGTTTGTCAAGTGTCTTCGCGAAAAAGCTTGCTCGCAAAAATAATCTAAATCTTGTATAATCGACTGGCAACGATCACATGTGAGGCTCAGAAGTTATAGAAGCAATTAACGTTAAACCCGTTGAGTATGTCGTAACTATAATAGAAGAAGACTAACGATAGCATATATAATCTATCGACGAATAGCCTACCATGTTTATACCAAAGAAACACTCTCGTCTAAATACTTTCGCGGATGAGCTATAATCTTTTGTGCCTTAACTTAACGAGCCGAGCACTTACGTATATGTATAATAGGCGCGAACATAAATTTCGATTTCAGGTCAAGAGTCGTAATTTTTTAAAACCGAATTATACCTACCGATTTGAATAAATTATTGAGTAGCAAAAATGATTTGAAAGCGTTGTAAAATGGAGAAAAATTTTGTCTAGAAACTCTCCTTTTTTTTTTGTCTTCTTCTTTTTCTTTTTCTTTATCGGGTGGGTGTAGAAGCGAGTTTGTCGCGTGTCCTTGATTTCTAGAGACATAAAACGTACATGAAAATAGTTCGCAGGATGAGAAGGATTAAATCTATACGGATAAGAACGTCTCGTATTTCACTGCGCCGTGTGATTAGAAGTAGAACGGGTTTTTCCTCGATGTGAAGATCGCGTTTGATAAAAATTTTGAAAAAAATATCCTATTGTCTTCTTCTGTTAAACTATACGCTATGTAATACCTGATCAAGTCACGAAACTGGATATTATATTTATCGAATAATAAAACAAGAACCCCGGAAGAGTATAACTTAGGTAGGACTTAGAACTTATAAGACAGTAGATACATCTCGCTGAGAACGAGTGTGAAATATATACACACGTATGTTACATGCATAGATCTTGAAAATCCCGGAGCCAGAAGATGCTGAGGAATTCTACAGTCATGAAACCGAGAGGTGAAGGAAATGATTACGATGTCAAGGGACGCGTGGGATCGTAGGTCGCGTCATTCGATGTTCCGCGTCCCGGGAAAGCTCCTAGATCTTCTCTAGATTATTAAAGAAATTTTTAAACTCTGTAAATGGTTTAGAAATCATTATCATTTATTATCATTTTCATGCTTAAATACCCAACACGCGATTCATAATTATTAACGAAGAAAATTTATGAAAAATTTTCGGGTAATTCTGGTCTTATGTTTTCGCTACCATTTTAAAATCGCCTCGAGTAAATTTACCCTCTTTCCCTTTCGTTTTTCCACGTCATTTCTTAGAGAGAAAAATAAAAAAAAAATCCGTTTCTGAGTGAACCAAGGGTATAAGGAAAAAACTTGGTTAGAGACGCGTGTTTATACAAATGATAAAACAAGGAGCGGACGGAATATATATGTTTGTCCAGTAAATAAAACTCCATTTCAGTATATTATATACCGCGTTCTTTTAAATTTTCTTTAACTTTTTCCTCAACGTTTTTTTTTTTTTTTTTTTTTTTCTTTCTTTCTTTCACTTTTCTTTTCGTTTTTTCTTCTTCTCTTTTACTTTGAACTCCGTATAATAAATATTTATCAAGCCCAATTTCCGGTCCTTTGAATCCCTCGAGGCTATACTTCTTGACTCCGATTCCAAATGTATATATAGTTATATATAAAACACATTTGTAGCGACAGATGGAAAAGGAAACTTTGTCGAATAACGATGAGTTGTTTCTAAATTTCAAAGGAATTGAAGAAAAATAAAAAAAATTAAAAAAAGTAATACCCATAGGCCTGTAAGTATTTGGAGAAATTGGTAAATAAGAGTAATCTCAAGTATAGAAAAACAGGTACGTCAGGTCGTTAATTTCTGAATATATAACAATATCTGAATTTTTCCCAGATTTATAGCTTCAATGGAAAGAGTGCCGAAATAAATTTGAAATTGAAAGAAAATGAGAAATAATAAATAGATAAAAAATTGTTTGAATAAAAAAAAAAATGTATCTCTCAATTTTCGTCAAAAAAAAAAAAAAAACCAAAAACAATTTGAAAATATTTTTGTAAGGTGTACGCGCCGAGTCGGTTCATGTAACGTTAAGCCTTGAAAAATTGGTAAAAATAAATCGCGAAAAGTCTGACAGGGAAACATCATCCGTACCAGACGTGATCCATCTCCTGGCGCCGTTTTGGTACACGGAGGGATGAAATTTGTTCAGACTACTGAGGCGCAGGGTGAGAGAGAAAAAATAAAAGAAAAGGCAAAATGTCACGACGTCGCCAGACGTTTTGGAAAAAACCCGATCTTTCTTCCTTCTTTGTGGCTCTGACGCCGGGCTATACCACCCTTTATTAGCCACTGTTTGTTCCGCGGGAACGACAATCAATCAATTGTTTATTTTCCGAGTCGCTGCGGCCTGACGGATTGTCCTATCCCTCGGTATTCATCCCCCTTATATAGCTCTATTACGGAAACTGCGTGTCCACCCTTTGCGGATTTCCTGTTTGAAGAAACAGCCTGAAAGCTTTAGAAAAAAAAAAAAAAAAAAAAAAAAATTATGGGTAGAATCTACGACTAAAGAATCCACTAATTTTATTATTTTATATTTTTTTTTTTATCCCCATCAAATATCGGTTAAAAAATGAAATGAATAAATAAATCAAACCTTTTTCGAGGGCTGAATAAATATATTATTGCGTTTCATCGCACACTACGAGTGTCTGCAATAGCAGACCGATTATCTATGCGAGTCGATAATCAAGGCGATAAGATAAGATACACCCGTATCTATACGTGATTGTGAGATATTCATAATCCGACATTGGTGCAATCTTGAGTATATAGAAGAGTGTGAGAGACTCTTTAGATAACGACACTTTGTCAGAATTAAATTCAACAGTCGCAGTCCATCATAGCTGGTAGAGTTTATTGGCAGAGGATTCTCTCATAGCTGTGGAATATATGTAAGTGCATACATAGATGTAAGTTACTCGTGTCAATATCAATCCAACTCTTCTAAAACTACGTATTAGAATTCAGCGAACTTAATAATCTTTAAAGTAGTCAAACGGCAGACTGTGCTGACATAAGGAGCGTATATCTCCTAGGACCTAGAGGGAAAGAGGGTGAATGCCATACTGTGCAGAAATAGCACGATCACAACTTTAAACTTATCTCATAGAATCTCTGAAAGTATTTGTTAAATTTATGAACAGCTCGCGAATTTCTATTTCTATATCTCGACTCTCCGGCGAGTAAAACAATTAATCATTTTTCTCTTTTCATCTTCCAATTAGTTATCCGCAGTAATCGCAGCCATGGATCATCACGAGTCTGCTGGTACGTCAAGTAAAGAGATGATATGTCGTCGGACTGGAAAAGTGAATTATACATCGTGGGGTAAATTTCAAGGGAATACTTTACTCGCTCTAATTGCTCTCTTCGTTATTTGGGCCGCGGTATTTTTCTCTATTGGAATTCCGGCCGCGGATGAAGACGAAGAGGACCACAGTGGACATCATCATTAATATACCCTGGATTTTCACTCTCGAATATGGATTTTTTAATACGGCTACGAAATACCGTTATTCCCCAACAATTTCTCAATATTTTTCAAAATTAGTCAAATGATGTAACAGACCGACGATCAAACGGCAAGGAGACACTTTAAACACTTGAAACACTTGAAACACCAACGTCCATCGATCTCCTCGCCGTTCGAACGAAGTTCTGGGTTAATAAAATTGAATGAAAAAAAACGTCATTAAAGTGATTGGTTGTTTCGTTTTCTTTTTTTTTTTCCTATTCTATTTGAATCTAATACTAAAATAGGCGAATAAGTTTGCGGTTTTAAAATAGGTATATGTATATCACGGAACGTAAAATAAGTGTATAATATTATACCGACTTTAGCCAGCTGGTGGGAAGGTTATACCAGCTGGTATCTTGCGAAATATTGGTTCAAAACTCGTTTATGATTCGTTAGTTTGTCGTTCAGTATATACCTAATTGGATAAAATTGCAACCGTTCTTCTGGATGCATAGGTAGGTTCAAAGAAACTACAGCTAACCGAAGGTATAGTGGTGAGCTATGGCTGGCAATGAGAACACTCAAGCTGCACCGCGGCTTCCTAGTTCTAACTCAATAATCGTTTTTCCACAATAGTTATATTCGTAGAGACATTGACAGTTATGGGATCGTAATATATATATATATATACAGCTGGAGATCCTGTTGCATCCTCAGGCAGAAATTCTGTTTCTATATAAATATTGCAGTCTACTAATCTACCTGCATGTAGCCTTGGATCAGCGATTACGGCTAGTTTTTAACTCATTCGCTCAGATATTTACCCTGAAATAAATTGCAGTAAAATTTTTCTTGAATGAAAGAAAAAAAAAAAAAAAAAAAAAATTTATGTTAATTTGAAAGAAATGCTAATTCAGAGGATATTCATTATAGGTATACAGACATGGACAAAGGATCTGTACATAATTCCATATCTGATATAGTCTTCATCTCTGCCGGTGATGAAAAAAAATAAATAAAAATTGTTTGGAAATTTTCTGTAATCTGAATTTTTTTTTTTTTTTTTTTTTTATCGCGCCCATAAATTCGTCGCAAGAAACTGCTGATTAAGATCGTGCTCGAGCGGTATTCCGCGATACAAATGATGTCCCTAGTTCAGCAGATATCTCATAAGTTCGTGTATACATATAGTTAGAATTTGAAGAGATAAACCGCGAAGCGAAAGTTACCGAATTTATTATTGAAGTGTATAAATTTTTTTATTTCTATATACGCGGTGTATCGGCGGTAGGTATACCTACTTGTTGAAATTATTTTCCATCAGGTGTGATATCATACGCTGTGTTAAAGTAATTAACAGAATTATTTACCGCTACGTTTGCGAAATGATACATTTAAGTACTTAACACTTTCGTGAAGCACTTAGACCTTTAGTTAGGTGAGATAGTAGGTAATAGCGGTAATAACGTGGAATAATTATATTCTGATATAATGATTAACTCGCAGTAGTAAAACTAAAGTGAAGAATAGACTCGACGAGAATAACGAATCCACAGCTATATTCTAACTTATAAACTTGAATTATTTCTACAGTAGAATTATAGGGAAATTATACCTGTATCTAGGTATCAGGTTTCATTAAATGACGGATAAAATTATTAGGATAATGATTGTTTCTCATTTTATACGCGCGGATGCGGAGCGCGGATTATTCGAGTAGATTTTTCTTATCCGTTAATAATTTTTACGCAAAACCGCAGAGGAGGCGAACAGAAAGAAGAAAAAGAAAAATTAGGTAAAAGGGTTATTAATAATTCTACGCTATGGGTCAAATCGTGCGATAATTCAAAACGTCTAGCAAAGATGGGTTGCACAATTCTACGCTCGGTCTAATCTCGAGCACAAGGAAATGCTTTCACCCGGATCGCGCAGACAATTAACGACGAAGTTATAAAAAATCTAATTCTAAGAGAGACAATCCCAGACTGCAACATCGGGACTGGCAGTCAGTCAGGCATAAATTTACATACGATTTATATCGCAAGGTACACGCTCCTGGGATTCAGAATTAGACAAAGGTGAACAAAGGTCTTGAATAATGAATCTTCATGAATTAGTCAATGATCAATGAAACGAAAAATTGATCATTTCGCACCGAGTTGGGGATAGGAACTAAAACAATTCGCAACGAAAGGCTGATCCGTCTTTTCCGCCTATTAACACAATTAGCATAATTAGCAATTAAATTAGCGGTGTGGGTATTCGAATACGGGAAATGAGCGGTTTTAATGAAACTATCATCTCTACAACTTGGCCACCTTCCACCTTGGCCCATTCTTAACTTTCCCAGACAAGCGTAATAATCGCCTATTATATGCGTCTGCACCGAGCACTAAACACCGCGGTCTAAACAAACACACCTTCCCATCCATATTTCTTGTTTACCTAGATGTTATTCAAGTTCACTTATAGCGTTATTAGGATTGACAATTAGTTTGGAAAAAAACAAATTTTTCGTCGAATTATGTGATGCGATCGTCGGACGTGATCGCGGTGATGTCAAAATGACCAGAAATTTTCGTTCCTTTTTACTATTCTTTGTAATACGAATCGGTCTCGAAATCGTGCCCTTTGTATTCGCTCTCGTATATCCATCAATTTACCGAGAAACTACTAGATTCGATTCCAAATTTTTTCCATCTAATGGATTTTACCTTGGCCCACTCTCGGCCTATCCTACCTGGGCATGCAGAAATGCTTTGAGAACAATATGATCGTGGCGCAAAACCTGGAACGGAGTTAAACTTCACCCGAGGTTTATGTCTTAGAAAATAGTATATGAAAAATCTGATGAAATCTTTGGAAATTAACGAACCCCGAATTTTTCTTTTTAGATTTGATATTTTTTGTTTTTGTTTTTTTCTTTTTCTTTTCCTTTCTTTCATTTTGTGGGAATGAAATTCCGCCAGGCTTTCAGTATAAGGTAAAAGTCTCTACCACACTGTGGATAATCAACTTTATTCGGTTTTAATTACAAACGATCGCACGGGGTACTGCTTCCGGATACGAAAGGCCATTGTACAGATTTGCAGCTCTCTGATTCCACCATTGCGCAGGTATCATAAGACTTCCTTGAACTCGGGTCAGCTTAATTAAATTCCAAAAATTGAAGTTCTTCGGCATTTTACGGTCTTGGTGTGTGGTGTTTTTTTTTTTTTTTTTCTTTCAATTCGTTTTGTTTTTTTGCACCTAAAAATTTATCGTCGAAATAATTTCTGTACCAATAGAAAATTTCTATTATAATTTAGTGTGAATCACAAGTTTACGGTGTATAAATTGCGTATAATTTTTATGAATAAATTGATACGCAATACGGCGATGATATAATCTCTATACAAACATGAACTTTGTATGAGAACACAAAAGAGCTAGTATAGTCCGTGTTTTATTTTTTTTACTTTTCATGAAATCTAAAACGTCTAAGAACACTTGGAGTAAGAGTTGTCGCATTAACTTGAACAATGAATTATTTTTGAGGTCATAATCTGACCTTCCATGTTCAACGCCCATTCTGGTTTCCATGTAACCAAAATTACAAGTACATCGTCCTCCAAGCCAACTCGATCTGTAATGACAATCGAAAATATTTGACGCGTAGGCGGAGATGAAATAAAATGAAATAGATCACCGTCTGCTTTGTGTAACGGTGAAGTATTCCTCCTACACAAAACTTCAAAGTTCTGCTCCGTTTCGAACTTTAAGAAGACTCGAAAGTTTCTGAAAACATTTTTACTGATTTCGAGAACTTGTTTACCTCCTCTGGTATCCAAGCCAAAGTTGTTAAGTAATACCCGTGAAGGGTTGGCTGACTTTTCAACCATATCCTATGGAATATAAATGAATTCATTTACGAGACAAAAAAACCATTAGGTACTCCTGCTACTCCTGCTGCTGCTACTTGACTCGGAACAAACTGCACCATCCCATGTTCACCACATGCTTTCGGTCTCGGATAAACCAAGGACGAGGCATTGTCTCAGACCATCTGATGCGATCATTAACACTGATTTCCATAACACTTTTGCTCGAGGATGATCGCCCCTTGTACTTAGATGTACTTATGCGTTTGCCCATACATCGAGACACCCACGTTCGTATTTTGTACTAATTACAATCACCGGCACTGGCTAGCTCCCCCTTTATTATTTGAAGAATATAGATTCACGAAACTGTATATGCGATATGGGATACATAGCTGTCGTCCACTTAGATACACAGAATTGCGTACTCGCGCCTTTTTTGCATACGGGATTGCCCAGGCTCTTTCAAAAATCTATTCCAACCTTTCAACCGACTTTCAACCAAGTATTAGCTTATTACGACATGACGTGCCGATCAATTAGCCCGACGATCTTTGACGTCCGATTTCATCCATCAAGGACAAATTCGCGGATTTGAATTTTGAAAATACGAAAAAAGAAAAACGTGAAAATATGAGATCGTTATTTTTATGCATTTTCATTCATATGATGGAGATCTTGGTACAGATTTTCTGCAGTTATGGGATTGATTATACATTTATGAGAAGTTTTAAGTCGCGTTTGAAAATAGCAGCGGTAATAAATTTATAACAATTTTATGCCACCTTTGCGGAAAGGCAAGAGATTTAAATGGAATTTAATGGACATGACAAGCCAGCCGGTAATTGATAGTGAATTTAATTACGATTATAAATTAAGAGGATCTACGTAAGGAAATATTTTCTTTTTCTTTTTTCCTTGCCAACGAGACGTGTCGTTAAACGATTTTATAATCTAACTAAGCGATAGACTGCTGCGACTTCTATATAAACTCGACTTTTCTGTATTAGCAAAGTTGAACATTTCTTATATTTAATGGGATGGCTGCTGTCGACGGGTTTCCTAGCTTCCGGGGAAACCAATAAATAGGTATGTATACATACCTGTGTGCACGGAAATATCGGACTTTTATTTCTTAAACTCTATAAGATAATTGAAGAAAAAACAAATGACTTATGTGCATTTTTTAATTGTCTGATTATTAATTATAACCATATGTATTGTTGCATATATACATAATATATCGACGCAACGAAACAGAAAAGAAATAATAATGAAAAAATCGCGTGAGAATTGATGTAGAGTGAAGTAATAATTTCACATTGAATTTCAATTAGATTTTGAACTGCCTTTTTTTTTCTCACGCTGCTGACACCTTCTTTATTGGTTGCTATATGTATAGTTTCTCAAATAGTCCACGTATACTGATTTTATTTTCAACTGGCTAATTAACGCCTTAAAATTCTACTCCTGAAGTTGGTTCAGGTCAAATGCCATTACGGAGTGGGTACAGAGCTTTCGAAATGTTAATTTTTATCGATACGAAAAAAATTAAAAATTAAAAATCAAAAATCAAATCGACGGGGAACGAGACAGAAGTCACAGAATCTATAAATCGAGACCGAAATCTGTCTTTGCCGATCGCGTATACAGTTTTAATTCAGTCCAAATGAACCGTGGCGGAGAATCTGTACGTCGTCTTTGAGAGTCGAGTGATTTCTGAGTAATTCTCTGTTTGATATACCGAAAGGTTCATGCATATATGTGCTTGCGCTACGATCCCGTAACGATAATGGATTAAAAATCCAGACATATATCTAAATGGTATCTCTCGTCTCGTTTCCTTCGATATGATAGCTTCGGGTACACAGGGGACATACAGAAGTCGTAGTCAGAGTTAGGTGTACGGGGGGAATGATTCTGGTCGTAAGACTATGACCGAGGGGGGATAGCAGAGTAAAGATGTTACTCTACTTGCAGTGTTTCACTTTCACTAACCCCGGGCCTCCCACGAGCCCATCTCCCGGAGATGCTACATCTCCCACTAGCTCGTCCTGTTCTACGTATTCAGGCATCCCCTGGGCTCCCCTCCATTTCTTCAATTTATTCCTCTTGCCCCTCATACCCTCGGGGCGGGTCAGTGCCGCGTCGTGAGGTCGTGATGTTATAGCTTCTTCGCTCCTCTTTGACTCAGTCCACGGTATAATGCCATTAGGTATAGAGAAGATCGGCGAAGCTTGCCTGCGACCTCCTCCTGCCTCCTACATTAGAGGGAGGGATCATAGGCCTGAATAAAAGTCATCAGAAATCGGAGTCACCCCAGGGATTTTGAACACTGGTGGGGATCAGGCCCCGACTATCATCATTCGGGGTGAGATCTGAAGGTATATATGTCCACCGCAACACCTCCGTAGTCAGTCACCTCCTGACTTACCTTTGATCGACTCTTCTTGAGAGTATCATTTAGGTGAGTTCAGAACTACCGATACGATCATCACAAGTTCGCGTCTAGTAAATCGATATTGAATTTACACTCAATCGATACCCGAGTTTTTTATACTTTTTTTCTCTCAAAATTTCCAAAGCTTTAGGAAAAGTGGTATTATCAGTCATTTTTTTTTTTTTTTTTGAGGGGGTTTGAAAATCCGTCAAAAGTATTCCCCATCATTATATTCAATTGACAACTTTTTGATTTCCATTTTTTTTTTGTCTTTCGTTTTGCAGAGTTACACTTTAAGGGAGGCAGCACCAACAATAATGAAGTCGTGGTCGCTGTGGATAGGTGAGAGTGACATTTGGTGTCAATAATCATTTCGTTTCTTAAATGAATTTTGTATGAATAATTCGAAAGAACATTTTTTTTTTTTTTATATATATATACGTGAGTTGATAATGTAATGCAGCAGTGAGTTTTGGAAATCCCACAACCGGTGTTGCGTTTCTATTGTTAGTTCAATCCCTTGGAGATTAACGACTCGAGGAGATTCTCTTGAACAATGCAGAACGCGAATTTAACCGGCGTCGTAAACTCCTCCTGCTCGTCCTAATTCCCAACTGACGTAAAACCGTAAACATAAACACACCGACAAAACATCACCGCTTACTTATCTATTTCTCTCTTTCTCTCTCCTTCTTTCATATTCTCTTAACTGACAACCAAATTCAAAACGATCACGGCGAGAGCCAAGTAGAATTCAACTATCTAATTCTTCCTCATTTAAAATATCTTCCCGGAAGAGTTTATTCGACACGTAATAAAGAGATTTGCTTTTTTTTTTCCAACCATAAACGATCAGGAATAATAAAACTCGCGGAGAAGGTAAAAGGTCGAAAATTACGGTCGTGTTAACATCCAGACTTAATGTTTTGGGGTCTCGAAAGAATCGCTGACAATAAGAGAAGCAGGCATAAGATAGCCGGTATTACACACGGTCGCACGAAAGAAATGAGTTGAAAAATCTGTGACATAACTTCCCGCTAATTAATCAGGAGCATTGTTCTCGGTCTCGGATTAGCACAGAAGGGTATGAACAACTATGAACACAAGAGACGGGGTTTCACATTCAAGACATGAAGCGAATACCTGCAAAGCCTGAACGAAACTCGTACATGTATATTTATATATGTATATATATAACCAAGATAATATAAACGCCTATCTGCATGTAAATATGTACACGTGTTAAGTATGTATATATATATATATATTTACATGATGGAACCACATCCTAGCTTGCAGATATACGTGTCATGCATAAACGCACTTCGCAGCTGCGGCGAGTCTCACAATCGGATGGCTTATCAAAAATTTCGTAATCATAATTACGCCGAGTGTATTACCTCTGAAGCGCAAGTCTATAAAGATATAATTGTAACATTTCCTCTGTTTCAGCCTTGCTGGCTATCGCTCGCACATCTTTGGTAAGTTATTTTGCATAAACAATTAGAACTTTGATATTGCATCATTATAATATCGAGATGTGACCTCCGGACTTAGTGATATTCCCAGGTGTAATTCAAACGACTTCATTGTACTTGTTATCCTTTATACAGGCAGAAGAAGGCTACAGCTATCCTGCTCCTTCGAATCCTTTGTTAACACCTGGACAGCCCGGATCGGGTACCTCAAGGCCCGGTGGTTCTGGTGGATTTCCTTCCACTTCTTCACCAGGCGGTTATCCGACCAGTCCAATACCTGGGAAACCACAAGGTCCTCAAGGCGGATATCCCGGTGGCAGACCAGGAGCCCAAACTCCATCTGCAGGATATCCTGGTCAAGGAACTGGCTCCCCTGGATCATCAGGAAACTCACAACCTCAAGGACCAAACAATAACCAACAAGGATATCCTGGAGGACGTCCTACCTCGCAAACCCCAATCGGTGGACAAACACCGTCAGGAGGCTATCCTAGCGGGAGACCAAATAACCAAGGAACAACTGGTGGGCAAGGACCTTCATCTGGTTATCCTAGCGGTCGTCCCGGCAGCCAAGGAACAGCCGGAGGATTTCCAAGCGGTGGACAAGGGCCTTCTGGAGGATATCCCAGTGGACGTCCGGGTAGCCAAGGGCCATCTCCTGGATATCCCAGTGGTCAACCTGGCGCCCAGGGACCTAGTGGTGGATTTCCGACCGGTGGACAAGGACCGAGTGGAAATTACCCGAGTGGCGGACAAGGGCCGGCAACTGGATATCCCAGCGGACGTCCCGGTGGTCAAGGACCGAGTGGTGGGCAAGGGCCGAACGGAAATTATCCGAGCGGTGGACAGGGACCATCAACTGGATACCCTAGTGGACGTCCTGGCGGTCAAGGACCGAGTGGTGGGCAAGGGCCAAGCGGAAATTATCCGACCGGTGGACAAGGACCTAGCGGAAATTATCCCAGCGGTGGACAAGGACCATCAACTGGATACCCGAGTGGACGTCCCGGTGGTCAAGGACCGAGTGGCGGGCAAGGACCGTCAACTGGATATCCCAGCGGACGTCCCGGTGGTCAAGGACCGAGTGGCGGGCAAGGGCCAAGCGGAAATTATCCGACCGGTGGACAAGGACCTAGCGGAAATTATCCCAGCGGTGGACAAGGACCATCAACTGGATACCCTGGTGGACGTCCTGGCGGTCAAGGACCGAGTGGTGGGCAAGGGCCAAGCGGAAATTATCCAAGCGGTGGACAAGGACCATCAACTGGATACCCTAGTGGACGTCCTGGTGGTCAAGGACCCACCGGTGGTCAAGGACCGAGTGGCGGGCAAGGACCGAGCGGAAATTACCCTAGTGGTGGGCAAGGACCGTCAACTGGATACCCTAGTGGGCGTCCAGGTGGTCAAGGACCGAGTGGTGGACAAGGGCCAAGTGGTGGATTTCCAAGCGGTGGACAAGGACCAAGTGGTGGATTTCCAAGCGGTGGACAAGGACCAAGTGGTGGATTTCCAAGCGGTGGACAAGGACCAAGTGGTGGATTTCCGAGCGGTGGACAAGGACCAAGTGGTGGATTTCCTAGTGGTGGACAAGGACCGAGCGGTGGATTTCCAGGATCCGGACCAAGTGGCCAATCTCCACAAGGAGGATTCCCAGGATTTCCTGGTGGTCAAACGGGTCAATACGACGAAGGAAGTTCCAACGATGGAGATTATTCAGCAATTCCGGGAGAGCCTGGTCGTGATTATCCAATTTATTCTGATATTCCACAGACCGGATTCAGGTGTGACGCACAGCAGTTCCCCGGCTATTACGCAGACGTTGAAACGCAATGCCAAGTCTTTCACATCTGCTCTAACAACCAGACCTACGATTTCCTTTGTCCAAATGGCACGATCTTCAACCAACAATACTTCGTTTGCGTATGGTGGAACCAATTCGACTGTAGTTCTGCATCTAGTCTGTACTACCTGAACCAAAATCTCTACGATTATTCGATCATGGGTTCTCCCGGGCCACAAGGACCCGCAGGAAATTATCAACCAGGTAATAATCAGCCAGGTTCACCAGGCTCAACATATCCTACAAATCAAGGTCCCCAAGGCGGAGGCCCGAGTGGTTATCCCAGTGGAGGAAACCAGAATAACAACAGACCACAAGGTCCGCAAGGACAAGGATACCCTCAAGGACAACAAGGAGGAAGTGGGCCGAGTGGGTATCCCAACAACAACACACCATCCGGACCTTCAGGGCCGTCAACGCCATCCGGACAAGGATACCCTCAAGGGCCGCAAGGTGGAAGCGGATATCCTGGCTCAGGATTCCCGACTAATACCAGCCCTCAAAAACCATCAGGACCTTCGAATCAAGGATATCCTCAGGGACCTCAAGGCGGAACCAGTCCAGGCAGCTATCCAGGCTCAAGTTTCCCTGGTAACAACAGACCCCAAGCACCATCGGGGCCGACAACACCTTCGGCACCAGGATATCCCCAGACTTCAACGGGCGGTTTCCCGAGCAACAACAGACCTCAAGGAACGTCACCACCAGGCCAAGGATTTCCTCAAGGATCAGGAGCACCGGGTGGATATCCAAGTGGAAAACCCAGTGGACTAGGATTTCCAACCGGTCCTTCAACTCCGGGAGGATTCCCCGGCGGAAAAAATCCTCAATCGGACAGCCCTGTTGAACCCTCGAGGCCTGACCGTGGATATTTACCACCACGAGCCGGATAGGTATAATTATTAATCCTCCGCATTCATCGTTAGCCAAGACCCACAGCAGAGCCAGCATTGTTGGTGCTGGACCTTAAGTGTAAATACAAGCCTTCTTACCTACAACGCAGAGTGATACAATTGCCTAGCTGTATCACGCGTAAATATATTTTTAAGTAAATATAATTAATAATTATGCATTATATACATTAAGATGAAGATAGTTATAGGCAATGAAATCTGGGCCTTTTATCAAACTACGTTCGATGACGTTCATAACTTGAAGAAGAAGAAAAAGAAGAAGAAGAAGAAGAAGAAGAAGAAAAAATAAAACAATTATCACGAATAAATCGTACTTCATTTAGCGGCCAGAAAAACTAACGCGGATTATGGGTGATGTGTCTTTTAATCTGCCATAAGTATTATACTATCAAATGTATTTATTTATTCAGCTTGAATAGAATCTGTAACTACAATTATTATACGTGTATCATATTGATTCTGTTAGAAGAACTAAGAGCTTATTGATACTGTCAGTTATAAAGTGACGATCATGATATTCCTATGAGAAAGAAAAAAAAAGGTATCTAGATTAATTAGTTACATCGAGATTTCAATTATGCGTGTGCGTGTGTTAATCGCGAGTTTTAAATCGATCGCGTAATATACGAGACGAGGTCATTTAACTGATTCGTAAAACTGGTATACCTGAATATATGAAATCCAACCCCGGATATACCTATCTTAATGATGTATGTCTCTCGTTGATATTAAATACAACTGAAGTTAAGCAATGCATGACATAATTGTAATTATACTATATATTTTTTTTGTAACAATGGTTTTGATACTCCGACGTGAGGATGCCATTATATGTATATTTAATATTATGTGAAATAAAGGAAACACCTTTGCAAACTATCATCTTATTGTATTATATATACATATGGTTACTTAATTTTATTTTATAATCTCAGGTGGATGTGGGATATACCTATATGCAGGAACGTAACGCATTACTACACGTCCTCACTTTATACCTTTCCCTCTTATTACTGTAATTAGTAACTTTAGATTGTTCGTCGTACAGTTACATAAATTTCTCCGCATCTCCACGTACATACACACGCACGCACATTCACATATATACATATATATATATACCTAAATACACGAGCATTTATAACTCCATAAACTCACGACTCGCTTCTATCCACGCGACAAACATCAAATCCTAAAACAAATCGCAAAACGCAGCTTCTATAGTATATATGCAGACCTTCCGCACACAGATAAATATCATTCAGACTCACGCATCATATTTCACAATGCGATCATCATTTTGTCATTTGAGGTAAACTCCGGTAATGGGTTTTGCACGGAGACCTGATCCTAGTATAAATTGCATTCCTTCAACTCTAAGACTCTCTTGAGACGGTGCCATTTTTTTAAAGGACATATCTCTCCCATTTGAATAACCAGGATCATTTTACAAGTTATGATATCTCATTGTACGTACCGAAATCTGGAAAGTAGAGTTAAAATCATTATCAACTCTTACAGTTTGACCCACGAACATATATACCTATACGCCATAAATATAGTATATATACATAATTACTGCAATCTTTTAAAATAGAGAAGAAAACTTCCAGAGCTCTATGTATGTACAATTATATCTGCGGTAATAATTCCATTCGTTTCTGTGTATATAACTATGTGAGAATCTCCCACAATCAACAGTCTCACTATAATAACAAATCACGCAATGCGCGTGTTTCAAGATTTTGAGCAACTCACTCAGATCAGAACTGTAGTAGTGGTAGTGAGTTCAATTTCAAATACTGGGATCTCACATATATTTTTATTAAGTTTTACTTTATTACTTATTATGCTACTTTGTTTCGTCTATAAAGCGTGTAAAAAGGCTTTCATAATCGGTGAGGTAACATAACGAACTTTGGCTACTAAATATCTCAATATAAGATTTCTATCTGTTATGCGATTAATCAGCCGATTTTTACCATACACCAAAATCAATGTGAGTATCTAATTAAATACATTATAGGTTTCTTGTTTTCTTCCTTAATTCCACCTGCTAATAAGGCGGAATTGAACCCCCCACCAGCATGTAATTAAATATTGTAATCGATAGGCAAAGTAAAATTACGAAACACCGCGTCAACCGCAAAATTTCAAATTGACCCTACGTGATAATTGGATGAGGTTAAAAGTGATTCAAAAATCCCGGAGAGATTGTCAATTGCGTAATGATCATTACACGCTAATTAACATATATGTGAATTTTTTCTTTCCTCTCTCTCTCTCTCTCTCTCTCTCTACCTTTCTATACACCGGTTGCGTAATTTTCTTTATCTTTCCCTCTTTCATCTTCGCTAATTACTACAAGGTCAACTTTCAATCGACACAAGTCGTGGGAATATGGAAAAGGGTATCACAATGTGTTGTAAAATTAAATCAAAGTAAGTAATTGGATATGTGTAAAATAATCCGATTGCTCTATCGTATAAGCGAGAAAAAGTTCATTAGGTACATGATGATGAGCACTGGCTTTGACACGGATCACATATTGTAATAACACCAAGATGCGCTAATCAGCGAAACGCGGTCAAGATAAATGGAGCAAGTATATTCGATGGTATGTAGGCACAAGAGGCATCTGACCATATAAACGGTTTTAGCAATTCTAGTGACTGACGTCCTCGCCTTACCCGTGCAGATTAATGGCCTAAGCCATCCTTAATTAACGGATAGTGTCACCGTGCAGTGGGCCAGGTAATCCTAAGCTACTAGAACGACGTTAAACGCTGAGAAAATCGCGATGCAAAAATCATTAGCTAAGCTGCTTCAGAGATAGACGATTCTTATTATAATTGAGTTTGCGTGTTTTAAACGTTTATCCTGGCAAGGATGTGCAATGAAACTATGAAAGTGAGTGTGGGATGGGACAGAGTATATTATATTTATTAAGTGAAATAATTCTTCTCGATAAAAGACCATCGGCTAGCAACTTTTAATATGAGAAACAAATTTCTTCATTTTTCTATACATTACAGGCATCCATATCTCATCTAACAGATGTAGAGATGCATAATATATCTGCATATCTACTCAGGATCTCTGACAAGAACATCGCAGCTGTCTACCATGGGATAATTGTTATTAATTTACGTCGACCTCTGGCCTAAGCCGAGCCCGAAGCCTGCTCGAGCATTTACCCTAGCAAATATGTGTACCGGGTATCCTAGACTGCCCAGAATCAGCAGAAGCAAAAACCGAAGATACTGGGGCAAATTCTGAACTCACATTTCAATTGTCTCGAATGTTAGTCCTGTGAATTGTGGATTTCATTGCTGAAGTCATTAGGGTGTTTTTTTTTTTTTTTTTTTTTCAGGGAAGAAGAACTCGGAGAATTCAAAAGCTAGGGTATAATTTTGCAAGGGAATAGATGAAATCTTTAGTGTGGGAACACCCGGTTCATAGCTCGGAGTTTGTATGTATTCAGAATATCGAATGGGGTTTTTGAAAAAGAAGTAAATCCGCGAATCTAGGTTTTAGATAGGAGTTTAAGTCCGGAGGAGATTCGTCGACCGCAAAACCGTGAAAAATTCCATGGCCTCTGAGGCTTCAACACTTTCCATATCCGAGCTGTAATCATTTATCAAATCACGGTATTATACTTCTTCTTATTATCCTGATGCCGATGTTTGGATGTACTAAAGGTATAGTATTTTCTACAGGAACAATGAACCTAAACGGTTAGAATCGCCAGCCTACTTGGAGCTGCGGTCACATTCTGGCTTCTAAATTTCTGTAAAAATTTTCTTTATTCAGACTCGCGAGACTCGCCAATTATAGTATACTTCGTTCTTTGAAGCAAGGCCGAGCATATGATTCTATACGACTTTGAATTACAGTATAAAAAACCGAACATTATATCATAAAAAATAATTCTCCGCTCAAGAAACAAGATACCGATATCTAGGTATTAGCTGGGGTATAAATGGTGGATAAAATACGAGAAACAACGTAAGATACTTGTGTTACGTCAGAAAACAGACAGCCACGATGTATTAATCTTGTATAATTGAGCTTTGAGAGTGTCGGGATTGTCTAATGGCAATTTAATGATTATCGGACTGTTCTACGGCCTTTCTTCTTATTGTTAGCCGGAAACTGCTCTATCCTCGCAATTAATTTCCCAAGACAGGAAGGCAGGATTTTTTAGCATTGAATCAGTATCTAGAGTCATTGCTTATCGGATAGTAATACGCGTTGAAAAAAAAATAGAAAAAAAGGAGCAAAAAATGATCTTTCAAAAACGTTGCACGACGCTGCGTCTCGAATTTTTTCGAAGAGAATATCTGAGGTCGCGTTACGTAAAGTCAATTGCGATTACGAATTTTATCGATCTAAGCATCACGTTGTACCTATTCTGAGATTTCTCGCATGCCGCTGTATAATATAAGGTACAGGATTATTAAATGTTAAGTTAACTGATCATTACTGTTTTAAAGTGTGAGAAATTATACGTCTATAACTTTAATTATATAATATATTGTGATATAATTTTAAATGCTAAACATGCAATGAACGATTGAATATCAATCATTTTTTCCCTCCAGATAATGACGCCGAAGAATATTAAGAAATAATAGAAAGACGTCCGGTTTCATTTCCATAAAGTATCGGAGCTAAACGACTAGGCGATATTCGGTAAAGGCATCCCATTCTGCGAAGCAGGGATTCACGTAGAAATTGTACGGGTATTATGCTCGTCGCGATCAAAGAATCGTGAACTTTCTCCAGAACGATGAAATCCTACGATAAATTCACGAACAGCTCGTTTTCCTCCATTTAACTAGCACTTCTCGCAGTTTATACCCCACGCGAACCTATTTTACAACCCGAGAGGTGTAAATACCTACGGAAATAAATTACAGGATAGATCTGAGTGTAGGTTTTATTTTTTCATCAGGAAATACACTTTTATGCAATCTTCGATTTTGTTTCTTCTTTTTCTTTTTTTTCTTTTATTTCATCCTGCAGAATTTTCGGGACATATCGTAGAGGGCGCTTACACTTTGCGGTATGGAGCTCCAAAGTGATATTATTACGGGTTTGTTTGATGTTTGGCGAATAGGAAGTAACAACTGATTGAGCCGTCGTTAAGTGCACTAAAATCAATCCGAGGAAAAAAATCGGAAGGATAATCCCAATCTTTTTGAGGCCAAGGAATAAAAAAGGAAAATTTCAGTTCGTGAAGAACTGAGTGAATCCAATTCTCGGTGAAATGTTTTCAACAAATTGAGCTTAAAAAACCTCGAGGTAGTGGATGGTGCCAGTAAAATATATAGACGCGAAATCTCGGATGGACAGAGGTAATCGTACCCAAATCGATTTCTCTTTGAAACCCGAGGTGAGATTCCTCCTCAGTTCTCCGTGACCAAACATCTCGTGAAAAACTCCACAGCGCTTAACAAGACCCCAAGGCAACAAGGTTCTTGCAAAATCAGATTCCTCGACTGTTGCGGGTAACACGGATTCCCTGGACATTCTTATCTGCAAAACCGCAGCAAATATATGAAAGAGCCACGAACAGACTCTTTGAAAAAATCAGGAAATAAATTCACAAGACTTGGGGAAGCACATAGGAAAACTTGAGTCAATTAGTATCATCGATTACATTTTGCACCATTTTTTCCAAAGCCTGATCTGCAATTATTATTTATGGAGGTCAACGGAGGCGAGAATGGCTCTTTGTCCTAGCTTCTTTAGTCTAGGGTTAGCCCTGCCTTTGCCCTGGTCTAGTCTGCAATTATCTATCCCCGATCTTCGTAGACGAGTTAGTTAAAGGTCATAGTTGATTGCAACTGCTGCATCAACTGCATCAGCAGCAGCAGCAGCAGCAGAGATTCATGCTCATCCCTAGCATATAGTAATAAAATCTCAGTCGCTTGCTCGCATGCACTTATCTGACCCAGCAAAACTGGACTTCGAATAATCCAGGACGTGGGTCAAGCGTGTTAATTAACAATTAGCTTCGCGGTCTGGTACAGTTCGTTTTCACGTCTATTAAAACGTGGGTAATCGCATTGCTTCTATTTTATTTTATTTTTTGTCTTTACGGTCACGCAGTCAGAAGCTTTGAACCCATTGAAGCTTTTTACTCTGCTGACCTCTCTCTTTCGCACTAGAAATCGTTCTCACAATTTTTTACACTCGTGTAATTCCGTTTACGCAACTCACTTTATTTTTATTATTTTTTCAACTTCTTCGTTTCTCTTCGATTTTCCTACCGCTTTTACATTTTTCTTTTTTTTTTTTTTTTTATCATCACGATCCCTTAGCTCCCTAAAAAATTCTCTCAGACTAGGGCCTGTTCCGATGTACATACATACATACCTCTCCACTTACTTGTCCTCGACAATTCGATTCGTCGTAAATTCTACGACGGGTTGAAAGCTACCTTAATTTACGATCTTACCAAGCGTGACTTTATCGTTTCTATGAAAAAAAAAAAAAAAAGCTCAAGACAATAGTCAGTCGTCAGCGAAGTAGTCCTGGAGCCAATTCTCATAGCTCTCCTTGTTTCATACTTCAAAACCTAGACGCTATTCGGGTTGCCTGAATCCAGGCGGTTCAGTAAGCTTATATACATTTGAAATTAGATAATCTTACGATTTTCTTACGATCATAAATTCGACTGAAATTCACGGTGAGGGTTTGAAATAATAGAGAAATTAATAAATTTATAGGAAATTTGATCTTATCCAACATTTTCACCGCTTTCGAATTGATGCGCGTAATTCCTGTATACAGTATACATGCATTTTCAAGCAGACTGACCATTTCGTCGTATTTAATCAAGGCGGTATTCACTGCAGGGTAGTTTCCTAATTATAAAATAATTTGAACCAAAGTGAAACTGCAGTACATACATAGCTGCAGAATTATATTACGGACGTATATGCAGGCAGAAATGTAGTTTACAATTTATTTTCAACGTAAATTGTTCCCTGCGTTATATTTGGTTCATATACATGCTCATATACCTATATAACAATGTGTGATACAGATATATATGGGGCATTTCATATGGGGCCTGACCCTCGACTTTTCAGATCTGGTCCGCGACTTTTTGTGTCATTTTTCTGACTGTAAATATCAGTTAGAATTTTTTACAGATTTTTTTCAAATAAATTTGCGCGCGTCATGGATTTTCAAAGTTTTTTTTATTTTTTTATTTTTTGAAATTTCCAAAATTCTGTGTCAGAAATAATCTAATTGCTATTTAGAGTCAGAAGAATGATACAAAATACAAAAATCGCGGACCAGATCTGCGAGCTGTCGAGGGTCAGGCCCAGGTCGAATTAGTACGGAATGCCCCATATATATAATTATGTCTGTAACGAGAGTGTGGGAATAGAAAGGTAGAAATGTATTAACAAAACCCTCATTTATTTATTCACATTCTGTACAAACATATTTTACATAAAGTCAATATATACCATACGTATAGTATATATTATTAATATTATTTTTTTCTTCATTTCTTTTTTTTTATTCTTTTTATTCTTTTTTTGCTATGTATAATAGCTATGTTATATATATGCATCTATCTTTATCTCATACACGCAATTTAAAATCTATAAAATTGTGTTTGGATATTTTCGAATCGTATACTAAATGCACGTGGTATTGCAAGTGCTTAATAATATGTAATTCCATTTCGAATTATCCAAACTAAAAAGTATACCCACACCGATATATTCTACAATACTAAATCGACAATTAATCGTGTATAATAATAGATACGTTTTAACATAAATAAATATATATAATATAGTATTATAATATATGCATATAGATTTATTTTTTTATTTTTGTTACTTTTTCTCCAATTTTCATCTTCTGCACCTTCGATATAACATTAAATTTATATAACTGTGATATACGCAGGCTGGAATGAACTCAATTTGTATAAATTTCTCCGGGCTCATTAAAATGCAAAAACAACACGAAACTCTAATTAAAATTTTCGGAAGTTTTTTTTTTCCACTCCAACTTTCATAGGTATATATGTAGTACCTTGCCTATATCGTTATCACGTTAGTTCACCTCATATATCGTGTATGTTATTGCATCAAGTTGAAATTTATTTTTTTTATCTTTTTTCGTTTGATTTTGACAACATTTTCTTGCATTATCACAACTTAATATAATATTACGCTTGTGTGAAAATAATCCATGTTTGTCTATATAGAAAAATTATTAATATAATATTACATACGTGAAATTTACTCCATTCAATGATGTCAATTAATTAATTGTATTAATTAACTATCAATAATATAATCGTCGAATTATTTGGACAATGAGAAAACGCTGATTTACGAAAATATTATTAAGGTTTGTAGAATTGAAAAAGTGTTTTATTACCTTCTTTTTATCAGCCATTTACAATTTCAATATTATTTATCGATGTATATTATTATTATTAATTAGACAACCTATACATTTATAATTATAAATATTACGCAACGAACTCGCTTATCTTCTTCAACTGCTTCTGTGCTATAAATAATCTATTGTAAATTCTACTGGGTATTAGTAAGACGTAATTATAACAGTCCGGTTGCAGTTAAAGATCAACTCAAAAAAGTGATTACGATTATACTATATTTTCATCTTCATCTTCATTTTTTTTTTTTTTTTCCTTTTCCTCATTTTATTTGTAACACTTTTAAGAGTATTCATCTCTAACGACAAAAGGATCGTATTGCTGGCTACCGATATAAAAATCGGCTGTGAAACTTGGTTACTCCTTAGCTTAAGTATTCTGAAAATATTCTGGCCAAACGTCGATTTTTCATTCGGATAAAAAATTTTTACTAGTTTCGTCCCGAGCTGCGCTGACGCAAAGAAAAAATAAAAATTCTCAATTCGGTGTGTCGTCGCGTCGCATCGAATCGATAAATACCTAAATCGTTGATAATCGTACTTTTACCTAAATTTTCTAATTACTTTCACTCCCCGAAATGATTTAAGACGTATAAAACAGTTCGAAAAGTTCGTTTTTCTATTTCTTTTTTCTTTTCTTTTGTTCTTTCAATTTTTTGTCATCATTCTTCGTCCTTTTCTTTCTGTACAGATAGATATATTGCAGCCAAATATTGATTTGTTGTACATCAATCGACATACTGGATCCTAATTTAAGCCTCAATTTTATTTGAATACGAGATGTCGACACATACTAATCGACGAATATATCTTTATGAAGGAAATAATTCCATCAGCCCCATTTCGCGGCTATCGTATAAAGCGATCTTAATAATTCAAGGGCTCGATTATCGGACGATGAACCGGCCTCGATCGACAATGAATTTGCCGTTTCCGCGATATCACCATCTCCAGCTGCGGTCAGAGATGTCGAGCTCTTCGTCGAGGGTCGATACTTTCTTCCTCTCCTGCTCCGATACGTTGTTACCGATACCGTCGTCGTCGGAACCGTCGAAGACGGGGTTAAATCTTCTTCAGATTTTCCAATCGGTAGTCTAAGTTTATTTATGCCATCTACAATGTCCCGCGATTCATCAGAGCTGAACTCGTTAACTGGCATCCTCAAAAGCGCGTCTAAAAGCTGTTCCTTTTCCTCTTCCATAGTCTTGTTCATAGGTCCTTTGCAGTGGCTTATCAATAACAAAACAAGCTGACGAACCGTAGAGTTCTTATCCGCCTGTTTCATCACCTTCATCAGAGTATTGGTGCTGGTTGCATTGAGGTTTCCGAACATTTCCTGAGCTCTGACGATCTCGTTTTCAGTGACGTTGAAAGTACTGACGTTTATCCTCAAAGGATATGACTTACCTCTGCGTGTAGGTTTCGCCGACGAACTAACTGAGGATGTGATAGTCGTTACGATGCTCGAATGTGTCGTGTAGGTCGGTGCAGGGGTGGCTGTGTTATCCGTTGTGTAAACATTCGGTAATAGCGTGAATGCCGTTGGTGAATCGTTCTCGTTTGGTGTCCACTTCCAAGCTGGTGTGCTCGTGCTTTCATACTGAGTTGTTTTACCAACTCCGGAGGCATCAGTGACAAGAATTTCTTGCCTTGAAACTGGGGTTGTTCCGTAGGTTTCAACCCCGGTTGAGAAAGAGTCAACCCCCGGGGCCGTCAGGCCTTGGTTTATGTGTTTAGGATCCAAAAACACAGTAGTTTCCCATAATCTTGTTACAGTTGGAGATGCGGTCCAGTGATTGGTCGACGACTGCTGATTGTATCCACCCGAATTATCGCCACTTTTACTACTTCCACTGATAGTAGTAGGATAATCAGTTGTTGTTTCAGCCTCTACAGCGGGCCTAGTTGACTTATCGTTTGTCCAAATATCGTTATAGCTGTTTCTGTAAGTTGAATAAACGCTTCCAGCTGTAACTAAGGACTCCTCATTGTGCCTTGGCTCTTCAGTCGTGCTTTCGTAATAATTTATTCTGAAAGGCTCCCTTGTAGTTGAGATAACTTCGTTTTCCTGGTAGACAGACGTCGTCGCGGTAGAAGGAGCCTCCGAATTTAACATGCGGAGATCCGCATCCTGGGTTGTTCTAGCAGTTACCAAGCTATTCGTAGTACTGAAATCCTCGAATTCTCCCAGTGGATCGGCATTGATTGGTATCGAAAGATCTACCGCGGCCTGATCTTGAGATTGAGCATATGTTGCAGGAGTAGATTCAGGCACGTAGTTATTCCCGATCGGCGTAGCGCCAGCAGGTCTGACGCCCCTTCCGTAAGGTTCTGGTGTGTGGGCGCTGTTGTTCTGAAATCCTCCGAAACGATTTCCTGAAGAAGGTGGTCCGATCGGACTGTAGCTGTCGTATTGATCATGCGAGGAACTCGGTCCGCTGGGTCCAGTTGATTCGTTGATATCGAGATGAAAGCTTTGTAGTTCGTTAGAATTCGAGTTTCCAAATGCGTGATTGACTTCGTGGGCGAAATTGTTCCTCTTCACTTCATCTGACGATCTGAAATCGCTGGATTGAGCCTCGTTCAGAGATTCGTCAATAAAATTGGGCGACGAGGTCGTGTAGAAGGTTTGCGAGGTAGTTTCCAAGGGGGTAGTAAATGTCTGCGTGGTGGTAGGATACGGTGTAGTGAGCTTCTTTCTTCTGGAGGCTTTAGTCACATCAGAAAAGTCCAGGACTTCATCCTTCTCTTTCGTAGCCGAAGGATAGTCGTCCTGAGTTGTCGGATAAAGTGTAGTGCTCTCAGTAGTATCGGTCGCTGATGTCATCGGTGGTTCGGTAGGTCTAATTTCGGTAAGAACTTTCCTGAAAGTATCAGGGTCTTGAAGATAGGCTGAAAGAGCATGCGTGAATACCTGAGCCAGTTCTCGGAGTTTTGGATTATTCCGTTGATTATCGCCAGTGACAGGACCCTGGCTTTGCTGAATATCAAGATCATTGTCAAGATCTTCTTTCGACGAATAGTCCCCGTCATCTTCAGCGAATCTGGAGCTCGTGGTGACATTATCAACATTCTTAACAGCGGAATTGACGTTGAAAAGATCGGTATAAGAGTTGATAGTGTGCTGCGTTAAAAGACTAGTCGGTAGTTCAGCAGAAACAGAATTTTCAGTTGTAGTTTGCGTCTCTTCTTCAACTGCATTGTCGACCCTGATAGCTGTGTCACTTACGGTTTCATTAGAGTCAAAGTTATCGCTCGCAGTTGCGAAATACAACGCCAAAGTATGCAACGTTGCGGGTCCAGACGAAGGTGGAATGTTCAGTCCAATTCTACTTCCATTCTTGGCCCCAGCCGTTGGAGCAGTCGCTTCAAGTTCTTGCAGCGAGTGAAGCATACCGATAACATGTTCTCTCTCGGTCTCGAGTATTCCTTTGATAGGAGTAGTTCCTGTTTCATAATACGCGGGTGTCTCTGTGGTCGAAACACCGCCTCCTAACTTTCGGTGATCAGGAATGGTGGGTACGGTTGCAGTATAAACCGGTGGTTTCCTAGTTGTGGTTGTCGTGGTGGTAGTGTAGGCATAGTTTCTGGTAAAGGGTATATAGGGGCCAAGTGTGGAGCCGATCTTTCCGTGTTTGTATGTGAAGCTGGTGTCATAGGGGCTAAGGCTTCTGCCGGTAACAACACTTTCATGATAACTATCAGTGTACGGTCTTTGAGTGGACCCTCTACCCACGTCTTCTCGAGGGCTGACTGTGCCCTGATTTCTAGGTCTTTGAACATCAAGTACTCCCGGAGTAACTTCAGTCACAGTGTTCCACCTGGATCCTGTCACAGTATTCCCGTCATAACTATCAGTGTATCGTTCCGTAGTCAAAGTTCCGTCTCTAGCGAAGGAGTCGGTTGCTCGAGGAGGAGCTGGTGTTGTACCAGTTTGATCGTAACTAGTCCAAGTTGTCGGAGCCTCAGTTACGGTGGTAAAACCACCACCGGCGATGCCATTTTGCCTGTAGGTATCAGTGTTTACGTAAGGTTTCTGCGTCGATGGATAACGTGTATTTTCAGTGTAACTATTAACCGATGACTCGGAGTTTTGCTGGTAATTAGTTACGGAAGTATCTTCATATCTTTGGGTATTAGTCTGGTACGGATTAGCAGTTACACTTTCGGAGTTTGAGTACGGTGTTTGAGTCGCTGTATTATGTCTGTAAACATCAGTGTTCACGTATGACTTTTGGGTCGTAATACCGAAGTAAGGAGGTGCCGTTGTGCTGGTGGTACGAGGTTTGTAAATCGGTGCATAAGTTGGGAATGGAAGACTTCCATCCTTCTTGGGGTTTTGGTTCTGCCTTATCCCGTTATTACCAGATCCAAACGAGCTCTGAGCATCATTCAGGTACTTTTCAGTACTGCTCACTTGATTCGGGGAGTAATAATTCCCGAATTGATTATACTGGAAGGATTTGTTGTACCGATTATTGCGGCTTGTAGCAAAAGCCGCGCTCTCAGCGGGCTGTTGATACTCCTTGAAGGGATTTGCGGTGCTTGTTAATTCGTTGAAATTATTTCGAGATTCACTGTAAACTTTCGGGCTTCTATAATTCGACTTCTCGTCACGAGGAGCGTTCAGATTTGACGTAGAACCGTAGTAATCATGTGAATTCTGATTGTTCTTTATCCCACCGGTCCTGGAATGGTAATTATTGAAGTTTTGCCTACTTGGCTGTTGTTCGTTCTGATTGCCCTCCGATTGTTGATTATAATTGAAGTTCTGATTATACTGGCTGCCTCTGGTAGTTTGAAGAGAATTAATCGCCTGCCCTTGGCCAAACTGGTTACCATTTCTGGCATTTTGTTGTAAATTTGTTGCTACGGTATCGTTCACGGCTTCATTGCTGTTCTGCTCCTGATTTTGGGCACTAATTTGCCCAAATGGATTGGTCCGTCCATTCTGCCTGCCGTCGTAATCGACATTCTGATTCTGTGACTGATAATTAACCTGGCCATTGTTTTTGCCAGTTGTTGCTCTGTGGAACTCTGAATTCATCTTTTTTGTCTCTGCTCGTTTCCTCTCCTCTTCAGCAAGCTGTTCAGCACTTTGCTCATACAATTCCGCCGACTTACCGCAGTCCACTTTGAACCACCAATCGCATATTAGCTGCGATTGTTGGAAGATTGTTCCGTTCGGACAGAGAAACGATATCTTCCTTCCGTTGTCGCAGATGTGAAAAACCTGGGCAAGACAAAAAAGAAAGGAGAAAAGTTATAGCTGGAAGTTAAACGACGTTTCGTCATCGTTTTTTCTTTTCTTTGTTTGTTTGTTTTTTTTCTTTCTTTTTTTTTTTAGTCAGTTTTCAAACTCACTTGACAATTCGTTTCCAAATCGGCGTAGTATCCACCCTTTAATCCTCGGCAGCTGAATTTGGTCGCTGGAATAGTGGTGAGAACTGGAAAGTCGACGCCTGGTTGTCCCATGACTCCTGAGAGCGAGAATCACGGTTTTAATAAAAACAAACCCTCAATTTTCAGTTGGAAAAAAAGGTTGATATCAAGTCAAGATGCTCACGAATCTTCGAGTAATCATGCAAGGGGATTAAATGAGGTAAAACATTGAGTGAATAGGGTAGTATAAAGTTTCTGTGAGGCAAAAAGTAAAGAGCTACTAGCCATCCCCACGTTATTGCTGTTTTTTTTTTTTTTTTTAATAAACCGAACCAGAGGGTAGATGATGTTATTTGAAACACGTGCGGAATTAATTACAACGAACAAAGATCTCATTAGTGATTGAGCACAAATTTACCCTATACGCACTTAGCATGCTAACGTGCCACAACAAAGATTAAGGGATAATGAACGCCCGCCCTTAATTAAACCCCATTTGTTGAAAATTTTTTGAAACATTGTTTAATGTCGATTGTGTACAAATTTGGGTGTAAAGAGAAGGGGAAAAACTGAAATTGGATTCAAATACTAGATTCTTAAATACTTACATTCTCATAGGTATATTATATGCACATGCTAAATATGATTCATTATAATTATTGAATGACAAACCCGCGCCTTTCAGCCATTCCTTGAGCAATTCCTCGTTGCCAAAAAAAACTGAGAGACGATATCAATTAAGATATGACTCTAATATGATTTTTTAATTTATTATATTAAATTCGTGATCGTGATTGTGGCATCAAACCTTGATACATTAGGTACTCGCCATTCTTCGCCGGTGCCAAACGCTTTACAACTTTTTTCAACGACTCAATGTCCTCCTCGGAAGCTTCAAGACTTGCCAAATCCAATTCCGTCAGAAATTCGGGTAATCTAGCACGTTGGGAGTCGTCGGTAACCTGAATAATATATTAGAAAAATTTAACATCTTTATTATATTATGTATAAATAAAATAAACTACACATGTATGTACATGTATATCGTCTCATTACTACCGAGGTATTTATTTCATTTTTACCCTTTTTTTCCCCCCCCCAAGGAAAAAGGAAGTCGGGAACCTTCTTTTCCCGACCCGACTAGCGTTACGTAAAAACTAAGTAAGTCACGAATGGGGAATCCCCACAGAATTACTATTTCGATGTATGTGCAGATACATCTACGCTACACAGTCGTATACCTACAGCTACATGTGTTAAGGTAGATAGAGAAATGAGACGGTTGTTTCCCGGGGAGTAAAGTCTCGCTGAGCTCTAGAGAACACAATGACACTTCCTAGCTGTAATACTGGGTACATTGGTGCAGGCAGTTGTACTTAGAGAGGAATACTGGGACTCTGACTATTCACTAGGAGTTTGAGTCGGGACCGGGACTAGGGCCGGAAATGGTTCTAACCTTTGTAGATTGGCGAATATTGTGAGGGGCTTCTTGCATTTTAACGAGCCATGAGGCAACAGCCATGTCAACTGACACCGGCTACAATTCACCCGAAGTATTAACCCGAGGGGAGAACTACCCTGCTGTATAATTTATATCAATTTATTATTCGTTGTCTTCTTCTTTCCTTAAGATTTCAAAATATTTGTCAACAATTTCTTTTGTTTTTTTCTTCCCCTATTCATTTTCCAATTACAAACAAAACAATCGAACCAATTCCCAAAAAATTATCTCTCCTTCGCTTGATCAAGGCTACATAATTCCGAGGGTAGCGATTGAGTTACGTAATCCAAGTGTGACGTAATCCGTGATCAATAATTACTCACAATGCTATTGAATTATACAACGTTCGATGAGTTTACAACCCACGCAATTTGACTTTTGACGTTCGATAGAATTGTGAAGAATAAAAATCGGGTCGAAATTTTCGAGTAATTTCGTTTTTTTCCATCCTTTTTACGGACGAGATATTTTCGCGACTGGTTCTTGGATACTTATATTACGCGCTAACCTGCGGAAGAGGAATTTTCTCTGAAAATTTCTAGTATAGGTATAAATCGTTGCGTATTTCGGAGTGTCAATAATTGCCGCATGACTGCGTCGCCGGCTATGGCGTAAGGATCAGTTGAATAGATGTGGAATTGGCCAGTCAGACTTTGAGCCTGCAGAGCGAATAGAAAACGTTCACACGAACCAAGGCAGAAGAGCTACGGTATGCTCTAGTTTCTCGAAACGAGCAGCGCAGAAACTCAAGGCCCAGAAAAGGAAAGGCTGAAAGCCTCTTTGATGTAAGGTTCTTAGCCTCGTCGACTGGAGCGAGCTAGGCTCTCCGTAGACGTTAGCGCGCTCAATGCGTGCCACGCAATTAATTTCCGGTCCCTCTATGTCCGGTCCTTAAACAGAGCTTCTGGACACACTCCAATTCACATTAAACGAGGAAATAGAAATCCCCGAAAAAAATTGTTTCGCCAAAAAACGTAGTTTACCTTTTTTTTGTTATTCTTTCTTTTTGGCTTGGGATTAGATCACATTTTCATTTTCGGATCATGCATAAAGCCCGCGAGTCGCAATTATACGGATATTCATATTATACTATATGCCGATGCACAGATATGCGTTTAATTTACTAGAAACTAGGATAGTTTGAGTCGCGGATGCGCGAAAGGTCGGATATCTGATGTTTTACGACGCGACTATACTATAATAATCTATCGGCGATATTTCAAAGTGACTGAACAAAAATATGCCAAGGCAAAACGGGTACGTCTTCAATCGACGGATTTACCTCATTGATTGCATGACGTAATATGAATCAGCATTTTTTATAATCTTCGTTGTTTTTTTCTTCTTTTCTTTTCTTTTTTTTTTTTATTCTCTCTGCTATACATATATAGAGGCTGCAGTGATCCGGGATGAGAATCCACGATGGGACGTCTATGAATGTTTGCGATATTTTTTCAGCACAAAATTAGCCCATTAATTTAATTGATGTTAAAAACCCTGTGAGTTATATTCGACCTAAAAAGATCAGTAGCATATTGCAGTAGTTATATTATTGCATCTCGTAAATTCATCCAAATTGCACAAATCTCTATGCCACATGCAGATTTACTTATTTCTAATTGGCCGGTTTTATTGGCTTGTTTAAAGAGCTGATCTCAACTGACTGATGTAATCATTCTACTCTTACAACTCCGTTTAGGAATTTAGGAATCACATTATCCAAGTACTAGTATTTCTTCACCTACACCTTGGGGAATGAGTTTTTTTTTTTTTTTTTTCTTCTTCTTCTTCTTTTTCAAACCACTGGCTTAGTACCCCGTCAAGAAATATTCTATCAACTCAACTTCGACACCACGATATTTGAAACATGACGAAAATGTTATTTCATCATTTATTTTCTCGAAAATTCTCGATCTTAGATGCGAGATATCTATCTACCTTTCGATAAAATGAAACGTGAAATTCTACCTCGCGAAATTTCTCATCAATTTTTCAAACATCAGTTTACTGTTATCCCAGCTTGGGTCGAACGCACAGCAAGTAGGTAATTACTTATGCCGGAAGATCGCGAATACAATGGGTCGTTTTCGGCTATAACTCGTATAATTAAACGACGCGTATAAAGCGAGGGAAAAAGTAAGTGCATAGAATAGGCTATACCTATTACGAATTTCTTTAATCGAGACGCGACCGAGTCTGTGTTCAAACTATTTTAGCGACGAGAAGAAGGATGGAATGGTAAAGAATCAAAAATTTCGAAGAATAAAAGTGAAAAGATCCCCATTCACACCGGAACCGGAAGTGGGTATAACTCCTCCGATCACAGCCTAGTCGGTATATCAATGTAAATAAGAACAGTTTCTGCGTGTTTATGCAACTGCAACAGAATAAGAACACAATTGGCGCAAGTTCGTAAGTCGTAAGTCGCAAGTCGTAAGTCGTAAGGTCTGCGAGGTATAAGTAGACTCGTAAAGATTCACCGGGGCGAGACAACAATCCGTCCGTGTTAGACTAGGGCGAGAGAGAGAATCCCTCAAGTTGACATGTTCCGGCATCCTTATACCCATTCTCTCTCTTCTCCTTTTTTTCGTTTCTTTTTTTTTCTCTCCTTCTTTTTCACGCTTATTTTTCGCCTTCTTCGCCACCACGATCGTTCCCATGTTCGGCTATTGTTCCATAACGTGTATATTTCTCCCGCGTTAAGTATAGGCATAGTTACGTCACACCCCCTGGTCATTTCCCAACTATTATACGAGCCCCATATCCGTTTTCTTATAGGTGTAATTCGCTACATCGAGATAATTTTTAAACCGTAACGTTATGGAATTCTCGAATTGAGGATCCAAATCCGAACTGCAGCTCAGAGGAGGATAATTCAGAAGCTGTTTAACACTTTATGGGTTCGAGTTGCGGAAGGATTAAGCGTTATCTGTACTTTTAGAGCAGTTCAGTAAACTCCTTCAGGACCCTCTTACAGGCTGAGAACTGGAAGAGTATAAAGTTCGTATTCTGTGATCTGGGGAAAACAGTTGTGCAGGTCACGTTGCCGAAGTAGGAAACTTCCGGCTCTTACACGATCTCTGGCACAGACTTTACCTCGAAGCTTATTTACTTTATTTCTCATATATACAGGTATGTATGTATATGTACTAGCTCGCTCTTTGCTATACAGTTAATGTCAAATTTATACGAAATCAAAGTATACGAAAAACGAAAAATTGCAAAAAAAAAAAAAAAAAAAAAAAATATACCCACACACATATTTTTTCTACACCCCGATAAATTAAGGGAATTTAAAACGTGGGATCTGAAACAAGCATCTGGTTCCTTTTGGTTTTTTATTCTTTTCGTTCGGTAGAATTTGGTTAATTTTCAATAATGAAGCAATGGGTTCTCGGCTGAATAAGGATACCAGTATATGACTATGGCGAATTCTTTTCGCAATCAGCGGCCAGTATAATTAAATTAGAGAGAGCGGTTCGATTGTTGGAAAATTTTCTATGTGGGTAGTTTTTTTGCTTTGCTTCTTCCATTATTTTTTTTTTTTTTTTTTTTTTCCCTTCATTTTCTGCCAACGACGGAATCCATTTCATTGTTTTTCTTTTCTTTTTTTTTTTTCTCTTTTCATTCTTTATATATTTCAGAAAAGTCAGACTCAAATATTCCCAACGCTTTATTCAGAATTGGACCTGCAGCTCCGGTGCTGCTGCACTTCCGTATCGAATTGTTCGAGGATTCAATTTCCGCTCAAAAGAGCAGAACGTTTCAACAGAATCTATCGAACGAGGTTAATCCGCATGAGAAATAAAAAATCACGCACCCGATAGCGACCTTTGAAATATTATTCCATAACGGAGTAGGGACCTATTACCGGGGGATGAAACTCTTACCTTTAGATCGCAGCTGACCAACACCGAGATCGCTGCTATGCCTGAAACAATAATTTTTTTTGTAAATTTTCTTCAGGTTTTTTTTTTTTTTTTTATCCTCAGATTTTCACCGCTTCGGTGAAACGATTTTGAAAATAAGCCCCGACTCTATAATCAAACATAAATTTTACTGCAGATTCGGGAAAATTTATACACGAACTGTCTAACGTGATACATATTTTTCCTATTACTATATTCTGCGCGTGTTATTAGAACAGACAAGAATTCTAGCCAGAATTAATTTAAGGGGCAATACCTTATGCACCAAACTGCATCTCGTGGCTTTAAGAAATTTCTAACTGGTACCTACGTAGGGGGCAAGTTTCTATCCTAGAAATTATGTGAGTTGGTATGTACATATATGGACCATTTCACTTTGGCGTGGTGGTATATTTTTAATTTTCAAATAACACAAGTTTTTTTTTATCGAAAACATGCACAGGAAGTTTGAATGGTATGGAGTGAGGGGGAACGGAATGGAAAAGGGAAAATGAAGAAGAAGGATAGTAAGAAGGGAAAAAAATTAAAAATAGAAGGGTAAAAGCGATCTTCAAAGCTTTCGCAATTTCACAAAGAACCTAATTTAATCTCGAGTGAACGGATATTGCTCGAATCGACGAGCGTAATCCGTTTATAGCTGGGTATACATATAAGATTCACATAAAACGTGGAGAAAAATTTGGTATAAAAGAAACACTAAAATCTAACAAGAATTGTAAGAATATAAACTTCGACTGCAGTATACGATTCGAAAAAATAATATCAAATATCTACATCATATATATGGACGGAGGAAGATCATTTTTTATCTTTTCCAATAAATTATTATAAACCGATATTAAAATGACGATTAACTTATCAATACTTAATAATCATACGAAATTCCCTATAGAACTAATCGTCTTATTTTTCGATTAAACTTATCGATCCTCGGGTGTAATCCTTCGGCCAATTATTTATACGGACAGTTATTCTCCCTCGTCTTGATATCAGAACAAATTATTATGTAGGTATACGTAGACGTATAGGTACAAGATAAATATATATGTATATACGTATGTTTTATGGGAAGCTGACCTAGTGGTTCGTGTATTGGGCGTTAACCAAGACCACAGGGTGCTCGATCAAGGCATGAAAAATTCTTGAGTCCTATCCCCTTTCCTTTTCCTTTTTTTTTCTATTTTCTTTTCCTTTTTCTTCTATACTTTATCCTCCTCCAGGTTCTTCTTCGTTTTTTCTTCTCTTCTATCTACCCTCGAAAAGAAGGAAGGACACCGTTCGGCAGAAGAGACGCGAGAAAAATCGATGACCAAGAAAGCATAGCAGAATTGTAGTACGACAAGAGATTCGAATCTCGCAAAGAATAGCTTTCAGTGTAGCTGGTATAATCTTTATTTGTTTATCAAGTCCGGCTTCTCGCATTATTCCTTTTCTTTATTTCTTTGCTCTTCAGTTTCGCTCCGAGATATCGAACATTTGTCTTTGTAGTTTCGTACCCCGCTTCTTTCGGAGTCGCGAGACGGGGTGTGTTTAAGAAAGGGGGTTGGAAATAATCGAGGAAGAAATACCCTACAGCTATACAGAACGGTTGTCCATTGAATCTCGTATCACGTTTTCAAGAATCGAACTAGAATGCCTTTACTTCGCGGTTAAAGAAACCCGCCTTTCAATTCATATTTATTTTCTATACCAGTTTCCTACGAACAACCTATTTTTCGATATACATCTAGACTCGTATGGACTCTCTTCGACCGAGCTCAACTTCATACAAGATCACGATTGACCCAAATCTATTTCGCTCATTTCTCTTCTATTCGCCGAGATTCTTAATTTAATAATTCCATCTTCTTCTCTATGTACGATCATCTATGCACACGTTATCTCCTCGCCACGCATCCAATCACTCAATTTTCCCGAATAACTCAATTTCAGATTTCAGATTCGGGATTTTAGATTCTATATTTCACTTATTTACATACACGCAATTAAAATTCAGCCTCGTATCTCGCGCAATTATTTATTAGTACTTTTCTTAATTAAGGGCGTCCCGGTAGGAGGTGAGAAATTAGGATTTAATAAAGCACGTGCGCTGACGTGGGATCAATTAATTGAGAGTAATTATTTCCGGGCAACAAAGTCTCGGACAAATTGCTACCATCGGCTATATCGCGTCTGGTAAAATTGATTTTCGACATTTCCAATCGATTTATTTCCACCCAGTAACCCTCACGTCTATCCCCTTCCCGGAGCAATATCATATCATCAAACTATCCCTAAATAGAATTTTACTACGAGATTTTATCGAGTGAGAAAAAATCTAATCTGTATTTTGTAAGTTGTTAAAAATCTATTTTTCTCACGATGACAAAGATTCACGCGACAATTTTCATAGCCGAAATGAAATTTTCTTTCCTGTTTTGAAATTGGATAAAAAAAAAAAAAAAGAATCGTCAGCCGAGGGTTAACCCCGTTAAATTTTTTGGCCAATCTGCCGTTCTCTCATCCTCTTTCCATTTTCCTTGGTGTTTAACAAGTGTCACTCGAGGGTGTCCGAGGCTCTTTGGCGAGGCACAGAATCTCGCCAATCCAGAAACACGATACGTTTACAACCCCGAATAAATTCAGAGTGGTTGGACAGGCGCCAGCATCTTTTACTAACCGCTTTGGCAAAGAGGAGGATATCCTTTTCCGGCTTTATTCCTCTCCCAGGGTTAGCTATCTGCGAGTACTTTAAGCACTGCTTCCTCCCTACTAGAAGAGAAAAACTACCGAGAAAACGGGGTGCAAAAAAAAAAAAAAATCAGAAAAAAGAAGCTATTATATATTCCTATCCCTGATTAAACTTTCTACCCTTTTCTGGAGGGTAGAAAAAAAAAAAAAAAACAGGAATGATTTTTTTATCAAACGAATAGGTCGTCTATGAAATTTAATTACCGTATATACCTAGAAGGGTTGAGAAATTTCTAACACTAAATTATACAACTCATTCTGATGTTCTCGTTCTATTCTCTTCCTCTTATTATACCTTTATGAAATACGCAGTTACTCAGAATTTATACACTCGAGTTAATTTACAAAGTTATTTTCACAAGGGTTTAGGAAAGTTTCATTTATTTATTTATTTATTTTATATTTTTTTATTTCACATAAGGTATTACCGAACAACAACAATATTATAGAGCTTATTACACCCCTATAGCTTGTTCAACGCTCAACTTAAGTTCACGGTGATGTATAATATTCGATAAAAATTCGAAAAAAAAAAAAACGCTGAAAGAATCGTTATCGATAATCTATATGCCTGTATAGGTATATGTAATACGATGTGGGTAATCATTTTAGTAGGTGTGATTAATCATTTTACATAACTATAGTTGCGTAGGTTTAGATGCCTGAACATAGGTATAGCCGAAAATCCTGGCTACATCTAGTCTAGACAGAAAACTGGTCCAGCCATAAACGTTCTCGGGCGTTTGTCCCTGCGGCGAGAAATAATTAATCCGTAATATTACGGACTGTAATATGTGTTTAAAAATAGATTATCACCCGATCTAAGACGAGAAATGAATTTATTAGCAGTAGATACTATTGGAAGGAAAAAAAAAAAAAAAAAAAAAAAAAGAAAAAATTCATAACTAGAAGAAAACAGAAAGTACAAAGCGTAGGGTAATTATGGGAAGAGGAAATAATTTGATACTAACAAGGATTCCTCTTGTACGTACTACGTGTTAGATGTTATTACCAATTTCACAGTTTAGGCGCTACATAAGGTATGATGAAATCTTCTTTCATTGTCAGTTTCGTAACAATGAAGAAGTTTTTAATCTAAAATCGTCCTGTTTCATAGGCGTGAACGAAGAAGAAGAAGAAGAGAAAAAAAAAAAAAATTTGAACGGATTATTATATAAATTGCGTATCATGCAATTTGTGCTGTATCTGTATTCCCATCATTCATTATTACCGTATAAATAATCGGGGGAAAAAAATAAAAATACAAAATTTCCATGAGTTTTACCGTTTATTTGAAAAAAAAAAAAAAAAGAGTTTCGTATAGAGGAGCTGCAGACTGCTGCTGCTGCTGCTGCAGGCGAAGCCATTATACCATGAATAAATAAAGTAAAAAATAAATTGCCCCCCGCAATAATCTGCATCTGTCAGATGAGAATAATACCGGTGACGTTTGCATCCACCCTCCAAAGCAAATAAATAGAAAATAAAATAGCCAATTAGGTACTGCATTGCATCGGTGTGAACTCTGTCCGGAGATGGTCATCTTTACGTATAGTATATAAAGGTCATTCGATAATATCCCAGGAATTGACGGTTAAGCAAAATAATAATGAATCACCGCGATCTTCTCTTAACCTTTATTAAAAAGACTCGTAATATCAAGGCTGTAAAGAGTAAATGAACAGTAGAGTTGTTTTAACTGAGAAAAATCTGTGCCCGCAGATATCTGTTAGATTATATTTTATTTTATCATTTTTTTTTATTTAAAATATTTGATGAAATTTAATATACGATGAAATTTCATCCCCCAGGAAAAACATCCTGGGAATTTTTGGCTCTCCTCTTTGCAGCATCCTTGGAGTTTCTTTCCTTTTTTTTTTTTTTTTTGTTTTTTTTTCTTAAACTTCTTTCAAATTTTTTCTTTCTTTCTTTTTCTTTTTGCAGGATATAGAATCCGTGTCAAAATGTGTTCGAATATGAGCGGTACCACGATTATTTTTTATTAACCTCGCGATTATCCTTGAACTTTTCATTCTCCGTCCCGGAGATAAGAGTCGAAGAATCTTCCGATCGTTTCCCACGCTTTTACGTTATATATATGTATAAGAAAAGGTGCCAGACCAGGCCGTCTATCTTTCATTGAATACAAACTTACGGCAGGAACCATGAAACCAAGGAATGACCCGAAACCTGAAGATCCGTCATTGATATGGATAACAAACTTCAACAAAAGACCTGTGCCTAGGCCTTGTACCAGAATCACCCATCTGTATCTCACTTCTGCATTGTAACAAGGCTCTTTGAACTAAACATATCCAATCCCTTGCCATTTGCCATTTGCATCTGCCATTCAAACGTAACACTTTAATGACTCGACTGCAAAACTTCAGTATTCACACTTCGTATCATGCGGGGGCAGATTCTATCCTGCGATTTGTATATTTCAGTGAAATTATTTCTTCCTTATTAATCTATATATATATATATATTTTCATCAAACGTATATGAATCATTAAAAAGACAAAAAAAAAAAAAAAAGAAAGAAAGAAGTAAATTCTTCAGTAAAATTTCGTTGAATTTTAAGGCAGATCGATTTTAAGTTATGAAAATAAACGGTCTTCGTACCGTGGATTTAGAACAGTCGGTGAATTTCCCAGGGGGTGAGAATTTAATCGGCTCAAATGCTTGGTGTCCACGTGTTAATTGCGTTGGGCAAATCTCTGCAGCAACAATTTTGGAAATCACAAGTTATAGGTGTGTGCATCACCCAGGCTGTTATATGGGGTCAGAGGTGAACAAAATCGGCTTTAGATTTAGGGATGTGGAAATAATATATGCGAAATCAAATTTATTAGAAAATTATATCCACCCAGGTAGTAGCTGCGTACCTACGTGGGTACCTATAACTCGGCCGAGAGTGAACGAAAAACTTTTTTTTTTTCTTTTTCTAACAAATTTACGGACGAAAAGAATTCAGATTTTCATCCAAAGAGTAAACTTAGTTTATACGAAACTGATGTACGAGGGCTTAAAAAAGTTGGTAAGAAAAATAAGAAGAAAGAGGAGAAGAAAAAGTTACTTCACCTATACACCTAACTGATCCGTAAACTTCGATACTTTATATACTCAAGCAGATCGCACGGTGCATGTGAATAAATAACTGATAATCATTATCACGGGGATAATTATATCCAACTTCTCATCGATATATACCGATTATATACCCACTTGGTGGGAACAAGCAGGATGAAAAAAAAAAATAAAAAAAATAAAAAGAAAAAAGAGAGAGATAAAAATAATAAAATGATTTAGGTAATCCCATGGAATTATTTCGCTCAATTGGTGGAGAAACGCGTTAAAGAGGAATTCGCGTTTGGTAATATAAAGGTGAATTGCTGATTAAAAAACACCTTGAACTCAATATTCAAACTCCAAAACCCTAATACCAAATCCTCCGCATTGTGTTCACCCACGTTTCCTTTATTTGTTTCATCAAATCATCAGGAGAAAGCTTTCGATTTGCTCGACATAAACTTAATCGAAGAAAAATCTTCTGGCTGTATGAAAAGATATCAGGTAAGACCCGGGCGCCAAGATTTGGCTTTTGAGATTTTGAAAAATTTATTTCACACGTAAATTTTTGCGTCTAATAAATTCCTGTAAGCGCCCTTTAAACGGCAAATTACATCCTCTGCTACCTTTTAGATCCTCTGAACCTTGCCTATAAGAATAAGTGATATCCTGGCCTTGGATGTGCCAATTAATGCCTGGGGATAAAACAATGGTTGTTATATCAGAACCCAGGGCGATGAGGTACTCCGTGGACGTATTACCGTTCGAATCTGGGTTAGTATGTACTTATACCTATACGAGGATTACCACATCGAGATTTTAAAATGGAGATGCGCCTTTGTGGGTTCTAGCTCTTACCTGACCTCGCCTAACCCATCACCTTATTCAAAGACTTATTATACAGGCAGCCAATATTTAAATGACGATCAATTCCGCGAAATCGAAAAAATACATACGCGTATATTTTTTCTTTCTTTCTTTTTATATAATGAAAAAAAAAAAATAATAATTTCCAGGTAAATACTTACAGAAAAGTATCAATAATTTGGGACTCATTGTCCCGGTTGAAATTTCTGCAACTCAGGCCTCCTGAAAAATAAAAACAAAATTATTGGGGTGAAAGAAAAATTTCTTAAGGAAACAATTTCGCTTTTTGATCTTGATTTTAATCGATGTTGCGGTACACACACTATCTATCATATTTCGAAAGCGATGAATGTATAGAGACGTCTGGATTATTGAGAGTAAATTACATATTCCTATATATGCATCGAGTATATATAAGTTATGAATTATGTAATATAATAATAGCATAGTTCTCTGTTCATAAATATTTATTAAACGGTATATAACACGGTATATCATTAGATGTAGGTATATGGTTAACAATAGCCTCGTTGAAATGCTTGAGACAATTAGAACAATTGGAACGGTCGAAACCCTATATTATTACTTAGGAAAGGATCGTTTCGTGTTTGGGCCAGAATTAGCATAAGAGGATTGCAATTAAGACTGAAACCTGGCTTTGTTCGAGTGACGCCCAAACAGAAGCTCGATGTCAGACTCTCTAGTTATATGGATATACGTATCTCAAAATTTATGTATATATTTATTACCTGAGCACATGGATAGAAATCTACACATTTATATAGGAAAAAACCTAATCCTCTTTTTTCGAATCAATTTCTTAACAGTCTCTCGCAGAAAGTATCGCGAATATGTCTTCAATCTGTGATATGAATCCACATAGAGGTATATACCTATATACGGGTACCACATACCACTCGAAAATTCACGGATGCTAATTCACTCGTTATGAAATCGAGATCTGGTTTTGGCATAACCGAGCGATTATAAGATCGTTCACCTCCTCTCTCGCAATGGCAAGTCGACCTCTTAGCCGAATGAAATTTTCTAAATAAATTTATTTCGATATACTAAATAGTATGCGTGAAATTTCATCTTACGCACACTGTGTCGAAAAATATCAGAGGACGGAAATATATATCGCGAATTTTGTTCGTAATATATTTGAAGAATTATTGACGAGACCGGACGAGGCCGTCATCCTTATCTTATATTCGCGGTGTATTTTAGGTAATTTATTTCTGTTTTTTTACAGAAAATAAATAATCCTAGGTAAAAGCGTGGGAAATTGAAAAAAAACCTCACGTGAAACTGCGTGAAAGGTCGTACATCTGATTTACGTCTTCGTGTTGTTATAACAGCTTGAATATCGTAGAGCTAATATGCCAGACTCATTTCGTCGTATGTATTTTTTTTAATTTATCATCAGGCTAAACAATTCTCATTATACGAACTGTTCGATCCTCTCATGGTTTAACAGAATCAGAAATTTGAGCAAAAAAAAAAAAAAAAAGAAAAAAAAAAAAAAGGAAGGTATAAAAAATTGTCAGAAAGAGAAAGTCTCGGGAATAAATAATATGCGAATTTAATTACCGATTTAAACGGATGATTAACAACTCGGTTTCTCTCGTTGAACAAACAACAAAATTAGAAAATAATTAGCTGTGTTCAAAAAAACGTTCAATAAAAAAAGAAGATATATCCTGGTGAAATTTATTTTACAAATTTCTACGATTTATTAAGGAAATCTAAGCTTCTCACACTTTTTCACAATATTGTAGTTTTATTATTCTACCTTGATCGACGAAAATAACGAATTTTCCTAAAAAAAAAAAAAACTTTCCGGAAAATCTATAATTTTCACGATTAAGTCCCGAAAATCTACAATTTTTTTTTCATGAAGAAAACTGCAAAAATCTACAATTTCTTATTCGTGAAGAAAAAAAACTAAAAAAATGTAGAATTTCTTCTTCACGAAGAAAACTGCAAAACTCTACAATTTCCTTTTCATGAAAAAAAAAAAAAACCACAAATATCTATAATTTGTTACATGAATGAAAAGGCAATGAAATTTTCCAACTCGTATAAATTTCTACCAGGATATTAATTAACGTTTGTTTGAATGTTCTATTTATTTACCAATATGCTTACAGAAATTATGCATCGCATATTGTGTACAATGAATATAATTCAATTAGTGTAAATGAGGAGGGCAGGAGGAGGAGGAGGAGGAGGAATGACGCGAGTCATAGAGTCATAGAGTGGAGTAGCTAAAGGCACCGAGCGTGTTCCCTGATCAAACAAACTGTGGTATTGCTTTTAGCTTTGCTAAATGTATCCTATGTACATATATTATGTATTTATCTATGTAGGTATATTCCATACATAGATGTATACACATAACTATAGGATGTAGTATAATAGCTTTGTCGATGGTCGCTCATTGAATATGCAACTAACATATTATATATATATTATATACCCATTATAATTTTCGCTATGTATTATTATATCTATATACATAGAATTATGAAATGGCTTATCTCTCGCCGCTGCTACCGTACATCCGTCTATTTCCAATTATTATAATTTATTATAATTTATAATCTGCATTATTAGCCTTCGCTTAACATCGCAAATAATCAAAAGACTCTAATCTAATGTGAGAAAAATAAAGAGAAAAAAAAAAAAAAATTACGCAAAGTTAAAATAATCGAAATTTTTTTTCATTCCTTTCTTAACAATTTCCCTAACGTTGTTTAATCTCAAATCAAATTGACAAAATATAACTCAATATTCATCAGCCGAAATAGCTCAGTTGGGAGAGCGTTAGACTGAAGATCTAAATGTCCCCGGTTCAATCCCGGGTTTCGGCAAATGAAATTTTTTTTTCCTAGTTTTGCCATTTTGTTTTTTTTCTTTTTTTTCTTATTCTTATTCTTTCTGAATTCGTTACTGCGATATAATTTGGAAAATTTGTTCATCGTTGTTGGAAATATTCGTTTGATATTTGTTGTATATTTTTATTATTTTAATAGATATGCGATATACTTCTGCTTATACGCGATCTGGTTTCTAGTATATAGACGTCTTTTAGTCCTTTAATCGTTAAATGCAGTAGCTTAAATCCACGAGGGAAATCTATTGAAGTGTTTCCGTGAATTCTACCATTAATAATTCGCACGTAATTACTGCATTCATATACAGTCGAATGAATTTAACTGAGATAAGCCCATTTCGAATAACGGTCAAATTCCAGAAGTGAACTTTCAAATGTATAATATAATCGGGATACTATACAAAAAAAATGAAAAATTAATTTAATGCATAAGAACGTTTCGAAGCACCGCTTTTTATTGGGGAAAAAAAAATTGAAGCTGGGACCCAGATTCTAAAAATTCGAAAAAAATTCTATAAGATAATACGAAGAATAAGGAGAATAAAAACACACAGTATTAGAAAAAAAACGATCGACGATTGATAGAGGGAATATGTTATCTTGTCGAAAATGATATCAGTTTGTGGTATTCTGTGGAGACCGCAAGAAGCTCTTTGGAAGTTTCTATAGTTCGCGAAGTAGGAAACAATATTACAAGTTACCTATATGGATACAGAAATACCTGCGCTGCTCTAGGCGTCAGAATTAATTACGTAGTGGATCAGATATACTGCGCCTACACCTTAGTAGAGATTCCTAGTTTACAGTATAACAGTAATTATAATAGTAATTGTAATTGTGATTGTAATTTTATTGGTACAAGTTAGCTGGATGAAGCCTCGTGCATGAGGGTGTGAGAGAACATCTTCAACAAAACCCAATCGTAAAGTTTACTGAGACTTGGGGTGGGTATAGCTGTTAGATAGGCACGTTGCTAGGTACCGCAATTAAGCTTCGCTTTCAAGAAAGCCAAGGGTCTTAATTTTTTTTCTTTTTTGACAAAATCGTATTATAACCATTCAGGGTTCTGGGTCAAAGACAAATTTAAGTTCTTCGTATAAATAGCAGCTTTGAAACGTAGCTTATGGGTTGTACTACGTATACCTACCCCATCATCTACAGATCATTTTTTGTTTTTCCTTTTCGTGATCGGGCAGAAAATTTATTATAGAAAAGAAAAAAAAAAAACGGAAACTTGTTGAAAAATCTATGACGTACGTATGTGTATCAGATTTAATTTTTTTGTTTTGTTTTTTTTTTTTTTTTTACAATGAAATTCACCATTCTGAGTAACGAACCCTTCAGAATTTATATTCGACGTGATTTTTGACGTGGAAATAACCGACCGACAATTCACGATGAGCTTTTTGAGAGTGGTACAAAATACTCTGTCAGGTACATACCTATTCTACCGAGAACGAAATTTAGAACTTTAATGATTGGATTCAACCAGTATGAAATATCAGTAATTGGTGTGCCAACTTCGTGGAGGTATTTTATAGACAGTAATTTTTTTTTAAATTTATATAACACATAAAAGCACGTTCAAATTAATCGATCAATCGTGGATTTTACCTCGTTTTATAAATTTCTAAAATCTTATGCGTGACAGATATTGCATTAAAACCAATGGCGTGTTACTCCTGCATCGGGGAAGGTAAGTAACGTATATTATATATATATATATATATAGGTATGTTCTATCAGCGGTTAACACATAACAAAGGTAATTAGGAGAAAGTATCCGCGTAAATGTTTATATGGGAGAATAAGAATTGTTGCTTCTTTCGAGTGTATATATAGTTTATTTAATTCCGTATATTGTATCAGTCTCTGCATAGGTATATACATATACCTATATTTATGTATGTGCCTAGATTCGTTCCGCGGAATCTCGAAGCTTATGGGTGGAAATCGTGCCCCGTTGAAATTATATACTCTATATAGGTAGATACCACCTTTGTAGAAAAGACTTTTAGTTTTCTCTCATAAAACATGTATTACATATACATATACGTACGAATGGGTACGGAGAAACATTGCTATTCCTAACTGTAAATGAATCTCTTCTATACTCCATCTCGTGTATATAACTATACCTACATATCAAGTTATATACAAGTTGAGGCAATCCTGACGTAATATAATATCATACCTATGTAGGTATATATAATGTATGTATCTGTATACACCATTCATAGCTAATTCGAGATTTATGAATCTGCGTATGTCTATATATCTACCTATATACCTTTTCATGTCTCTATGTTCGTTAGTCGACGTCTTATTAGTCGACGTCATTTTAATTACACATTTTTTTTTTTTTTTTTTTCTTATTCTTCTCTTTCCTCACATATACTTGTCATAGCTGTGTATCTAATTGGCTACGAGCTGCTAATTGTAATCACAGTCATGAAGTGTAAGGTAACCATAATCTCCGAAAAGAAGGAAAACGGGGAAAAGTAAAAAAATAATGAATGATTACTACTGGAATTATAATTAATCAATTAATTAATTGAATAATTAAGCTATCTGTTCTCGATGGTGTAAAAGATGTTTCCCTAAATGTCAGGGCTCGTTGAAGAACAAATCTTGTTAAAATACCGTCGAAGTATAAGTATGGAAAAAAAAAATGAATCTTTAACCCGCGGGGAATTAGGCGGGGTTGTTACCCAGTTAGGGGATAAACTTTCGTAACCTTATTGACGCTTCGAAATTGACGCAAGACGACAGCCATGGTTCCCTTGACGATGAGAAAATAAGACAACTAAACGACGGGGTGTATCGGCCCTTGCGGCAAATAAGAAGAAGAACTAGAAGAGGAAGAGGACGAGGAAGAGGAAGAGGAAAAGGAAAGGGGAAAAAAATATGGCAGAAGTGATCCTCTGGGATTCTGTATTTTTCTCCCTAATTAAATGATTACCAATATCACATGGCAATAAATTTCCGAATCGTCTATACACACAGAGATCGTTTGTACTCGTTTACAGTATAAACTTCTGTCGAGTAACAAGAGTCAGATTTTCATCCTGCAGTTTGAATCCCGTAAATTTTCTACTAATTAATCACTAGCTAGTTCGCGCGTCTTTTTAACAACTCTTCGCTAACTATGATGAAATTTTTAATTAACCATTTTTATCACTCTCCTATCTAAACTCCCATTCTACATAGGTTTTTGTTATTTTCTTTCATTCGTATCTATACCGAATTCTGTTTCGAATTAATTAATTAATCAATTCGAATCCGCGAGCGGAAATATTTTCCGAAATTTATTTTATTGTTATGAATTTCTGCGTGATATCTGCATAGACGCGTGTGTATATATATATATATATATACGAACCAACTTGTCTACGTGTCAAATTTTGCGTTCGAGAGAATCGATTTTTGATCCTCTTTGTAACCTGTAGGGCGATGAGAATACACCCTGTACGCTATTTGGCGCAAAACTACGGGGTAAACTTTGATCTCAATTGTGAACGTTTCTATGTAAATTTCATCGCGTCTAAACCAACTGACGCAAATTCATAGTCTAACAATCTGGGAAACGTGCGTTCTCCAGAGCTTGGTCCTCGAATATTGTATTACAAATATCCTTATACCTACTCCGAAGAACCTGCGGGCAAATAATTTTCCCTTTTTTTTTTTTTTTTTTTTTTTTTTTTTATATTAGGTTTTCACATTGTTATATTGTCGATGAAATTTTTATCCAATCTAATTTTGGTCCATAAAATCTCACGCCTAATTGACGCGTCCTGTAAGGTCATATACCTACTAAAAGCGAGTTGATCGCGTGTTACGCTGAAGGAAAGTGCTGCGGATGATCGTATCGAGAGAAAGTGTGCATACGTCACATATAAAGTCACTCGCGACAGCTAGCACAATATCCAATGACTAATACATATATTATGTATATACAGAGACCTTATTTAATTTCTTATCAATTCTTAGATTGATGATGATCCTTTTCATATCGGCGTTGAAAAATATCCGAAAGAATAGTGAATCAAACGGTATATATATATAATAGACGTTAAAATTTTGATTTTTTATTTGAATTTTTATATTTCGTTACGAAACACAATTTTATTTTTCCTTTTCTTTTTCTCATCGTTTAGCCCACTTTCCTTTCAACGAATCTTTGAACAGATGAAAAATGGGATGGGTCAGTAAGTATAACGATGGGTGCTTCTCAAACCGTGGAAAGCAAGCTTTCGGTTGAATAATATTGGCTGCGTTTGCAGTGCGAATTTATCAAAGCGGAAATTACATTCAAGTTCGATAAATATTTAACAGAATTAAATTTTCGTATTAATTATGTATATTTTTATTTCTTTTTTTATCCTTTTTTCTTATTTTTTCTTTCTTTCACTCGACTCTGTCTTTTTTACGAAATACCTTCAATTTTTCCAAAATATAATGACTTTGTCAAATGCACGATAAAGAAAAAAAAAAAAAAAAGTGTTTCGATGTAAATGGGGGAGTAAAATCACGTCGATAGAACAATGAAAAAAAAATCATCCTCTTGGTTTAATCAATGTTTCATAATTCACAATAATGGTGAAAATAAAATTTATTAATTTTGTTAATTGTTTGTTAAAAGGCTTCCTGTATATTTTTGTATTTAAATTTTATGAATACCCGACCCACCCACCTAGATACGAGTTTTTGGGTTCATAATTAATCTTTCACGCTCCTCTAACTCAAACGAATTTCGTTTTGAATTACCATATGAAACAGTTATACTCAAGTTTTCTTCATTTTTTTTATCACATTTATCTATTTAATGGAACTCAAAATTCTCTGTGTAACACAGAATTGAAATTCAATAATCAATCGAGTTCGTAGCCATTGAATATACCGATCAAAATTTCTAGAAAAAAGGAAATAAAATTTTGGCTAATTGTAAGATTTTTTCATTCGTCATTCACCTATAGTAATATTTTCTTGTTCATTTCTTCATTCATCTATATCGTAATGTTTATTAAGCTCCGCGTTACTGAATTCAAGTCTCGACGTCAATTTAAACCGTTGGTTCGACAGCCTGCGTTGAATAGGACCAAAGGTGGGGTAAATTTATGCGTTTCAATAGTAAACTGTAACGTGGTTTGAATTTATATACAATATATGAACTGAAATAAAGACCGTGAATAGTCGACTTAATCAGCTTGATTCCACCACCTTATACTATACCGAGAAATATGAAAATAAAAAAAAATTGAAATTAAAAAAAAAAAAAAAAAACTGATTCCCCATTTCGCCTTTAATAATTTGAATGAATAAAAAAAAAATGAAAAAACGAACTTCAGTCCATCTCTGAATCGCGGGGATTAGCAGAGAAAACCTTCCGATTTAATTACCAGTCGCTTTACCTAAAGGATACACAATCTGCACCGTATTGTGTTGACGAAAAAGAATCTAAAAAATCGTAAAATCTAATGCGAGCTTTCTTTCGGCCAGGTGCTCGGAAGCTTTTTCTATTTTCTCGTATTTTCACAGAATGTTGGCGTCAACGATTTCCTCGTTGTTCTTCTCGGTGTTATTCTTATTCGCTTAACCCGCGGCAATATACCATTTCACTTTACCTTTGTAACGCAGTCTCGCCTCCAGTCGTATCAAATCTTATACTTTATCGTAATTTGAGATGAGAATATGCATGTATACATACCTATAGGTACGCAGACACTACGCGGGAAGGTATACATCGCAATATTAAAATCGACGATGATATATTCGCTAAGATGGAAGAGGGGACAATAATAATTTCTAATAATACTCGAAGTCTGGAATGGAATAGATTTTCCAGAAATGAATAATACAGAGATTTCCGAGATGCGCACCGGAGGTCTGAGACCCATGCATGATTAATCGTATGAAGTTACCGTGTGGCCTCGTATATATACCTGTCTAATCCTATAACTCAGTTTACATTTCATTTCGGTACTATTTGCTCGGCGCATATCATTAATTTTCAATTGTAGTATATAGATATATGCGAATGGGCTCGTTATATTATTCACAAAAGAGAGTAGCATCTCAAATCTGGGAATTTCCATATGTAGCATTAGCTCTATCCAAGCATATGTGAAATGTATATAAAATTTGGAAAATTCGTTTTTCAAACAATTTTTCTATCCATTTATTTATTCAGATTTGTTATTTTTTTTTTTTCTTCTTTTCTTTTTTTTTCATTCATTAGGTCAAATGCTAAAATCACCCAGCCGTGATTAACGATATGCTAACGGATATTACACAGAGCGTTTTAATTCCGATTGAGCCAACTTTTTGCGCTCGTAAATTTGGACGCAACCTAAAGTATCATCTTCGTATTTTAGCCCCTTGTAACGCAAAGTAACAAGGTAACAAAGGTAACGAGTGTGCAATAATAAGACATTTCAAGTATCCGTTAAGAAAAATAATTAACTATTTCGTAACTTTAATTAATTAAAAGGAAAATTTTTTTCTTTTTTTTTTTTTTTGTTTCCTTCTTTTGTTATTTAATTGTTTATTTTTTATGTTGAAGTTTTTTTTTATTTCAAAGTCGTATAAAATGTGATTGAAATAATTTAGGAAAATCTGCGCGGTACGTCTTATGCCCAACGTGATTTTCTACGTAAAGTTTAATTAATTGAATGTAATTTAAACCGATCTCTGAAATGATTAAAATTCTCAAACGAAGGAGAGTGAGTAATAATAATTGTGAAAAAAAAGAGGTTAAAATTAACGAGAAAAGTTCTGATGTGTGTATTTTTTTTTTTTTTCTCCAAAACCAAATATTACGAATTGCGATACTCACGCTTTTCATGTATAAAACATTTCTCCAAAACCAAATATTACGAATGACGATACTCACGCTTTTCATGTATAAAACATTTTTTCTAAAATAATGCACTCCTCGTTATTATGTACGCGTAATTATTTATTCAAATTGCAATTTCTGACCCAAAAAATCACTCGTCTAACGTACAAGCCTAGATCCAAGACGCGCTATATACATGTCTATCCTTAGCATTCCTAATTTTTCTAATCCTAATTTCACACCTCATATATCTGCGTAGGCAGGTATATATACATTTGTTATAGAACTTTTGAAAATTAAAATCGAGAGAAAGTTTCGGCTGATCATTGGCGGCATGAATATTCAAGAAAGAACCCATCGCTTTATGAAATTGATGTCTATTACAATCCGGGAATAAATTGCCGCACATTAATGACACCTATACCTATATATCCCAATCATTGACCCGCTCGGATGACTCAAATTGCCAGATAGTACCTATGCAATCAAATATTATAATATATACAATATTCACGGGATCGAATAATTTCGCAGGTAATTTTTCTATCGCCGAAATGATTAGGTAGGTACTTTTCTTTAGAAAGTTTCGAAGCATTTTCAATTTCATTTTCTTTTATTTTTCTTTTATTTTTTTTTCAATCATTTATTTCTTCTTCTCTTTCATAACCAGATGGTATAATAATTTCTTATCGAAGATGTAGGTATATAAGTAACAACCCCATTATAAAATTCATATTTTAATTAGCTTACTCTTTTCAAATCTATCGAATTATCTCATGCGTTGTAAGAATTAATGATAAAAATTTTATATTTTATTTTTTTTTTTTATTTTTCAATTTTTTTCCTACGAAATAACGGCAATTTTCTAAACGCTCTATCTTACCGTATGTATAATATAAAACCCACGGTTCTTGTAACCCATCAGGAAGATACTACACTGCCTGCGAAATGTCAGCACATCTTCCTTGGGTCAACTTTCATTTGAGTTCCCGCGTTCCTCAGTCTCTCTTTCTATGCGCTTATGCCTATAGATAGGTTTGTGTATATTTTACCTGACACAGGTATGGACGAATAGATATACTGACTTGAACCTAGTCTCACTTGACCTGTAACCCGTTTAACTAGCTGTAAATGCCCCCATATTCATATAGTAAGTACATGTGTGTATGCTTGGACCAACGATCATCCTAGGAGAAGATCACACGACGCTTATATGATCTTATCGTAAAAGTGCGCGATCTATACGTACGATTAATCAAATGATGAATTAAAAGTTGAAAAAAAAATGAATAAAAATTTTTAAAAAACTCGTCATTTACATTTATCATGATAAAATACCGGTTTTATTTTCTGGAAGCAAATTTACGATCGACTATATTTTTAATAAGTTTATAATTTGTCGGAAGATATTAACACTTTCGCTTTCCAAATTTCGTTCAAAGACTTTCGCTAAATTTAATTATAATAATTTCCGAGACAGAACGTTATTCATTTATAATTTTATATTCATATATAAATTTGTGTCAATCATCGCGTGCAAATTTATTTTCGCAGTTTCACTCCCCCGATTTCTTTGAGCCACGATAAATTATCGATTGGAAATTATCCCCGATGGTATTCCACCTACTTGAGAGCGCACTGGCATTTTGCAGACTCATTACTCTACCAGGGTATAATTAGCCCTTCTGCAACTACGCTATATGAACCTTTTGCACGGAGCCGCAGGGTCTTTTTTATCGAAACAAAGAGCATAAAAGAGTTCGATCTTCATGAATGGACCATTGTCAGGCTCGTTCCTCCGACTAATATCCGATCGAAAGCGACGAGCTGCGATATAGATTTTCATAAAACGTAAGACGAAAAAAAAAAAAAAAACATATCCGATTCAGGTTTATCCGATTTTCTAAGACCCAGTCTATACGCTGTAGTTTATCGTGGGATCGAATTGATATTTCGATTTCAAATACCTACGTCTGCGATGTTTCAAATTTCACGCAGACTCCCACGAATATGCATAAATTATTAAATCGAAAGTCGACATCGAATTATCAGCCTTTTCGATTTTAACACATTTTTGTACCTTTTTTGCTCATTTTGTTCATTTTTTTTTTTCATTTCGTTTGGGGTTTTGATCATTTTATGATTTTTACCTTTAACATACATGTACGCGTTGCCTAGACATGACGCGGGCGCAGAACCCGTTATACCTATACACCTTCACTGACAAGCATAATTATTATTAAAGGATTACGCGTTCGGATGTACTTCCGCGACTGAAATCTTCCCACATACTAATTTACGCGGTCTACTGCAAACACATAGGAACGGCGAAACAATGCCCTAGCGCAAGAACCGATTCCCATATTATGCAAATCCTTGCCGAGCGTGCGTGAGCCTGTGTTCTATATTTCCTCCCGACACCTTCCAGAGCCTTTCGACGCCTGTCCCATCGACGTTGCCTATAGATATAAAAATGTTGAAAAATGTTTACACCCGAACTCAAAAATCGTCATGAATTATAAAAAAACGACGAAAATTCACGCCGTTTCCAAACTTTTAGATGAATAATTCCGAAGCCGTGAATCTTTTTCGTATTTTATTTTCACAGCTCATTAAAAATTACACGAATATACATCCCCGGGGTTTTATTGGTCATAATTTTGGTTATTCGATCAGTATTTCGTAAAGGCAGTAAAAAATATCTGGACAATACCTTACGTACACAGTTCTTCCCTGAAAATCTTTCGCGAAAAGTATAAAATAAAGTATAACCAGGATGTACGTGGGTATGGCTGTATTTCCTGTTACCACTGAAAAATCCTTTTTATTTATTTACGGATAATATCCTGTAGCCAAATGTCAGTTTTCAGTGTTGAATTCACAAAATATCAAGCCAAAGGTTGAACTCTTCCACCTCGAAGAGAAAGCCATATTCCAATCTACAACGAGATTCTACATACCATTCTAAAAAAATGTACGTAAATGAATGATTTCTCATTAAAAAAATTTCGAGAATATTATAGTGACTTAATCACTCATCGGGCAATAATTAATTACAATTTTGAAACTCTTCGAGCGAGTCGATAAATTATTTCCTTAAATACTACAGACTTTTATAGAGCGCTGCTTCGACACTTTAACGATCTCTGATACAAATTCATGGTTCTATTCTTCCTTTTTTTTTTCACACGTTTCTGAATATAATTTGGAGAATTGCTTCGCGAATGATATCTCGAACTGATTATTCTCGGTGAAAATCTCCGGGGAATATATATGTGTGTATGTGTGTATGGCTAAATCGTAAAGTGTAAAATTTCAACACTGTAGAGGTACTAATGTTGTAAAAGTTATAGTGTCCATTGTGCATCCGTTGTGGAGAGGGAGAATATGATAAAAGAAAAGAAAAGAAAAGAAAAGAAAATGAGAAAAAGAGCGACTATACAGACGTGAATTTCAGCAACACATTGCTACTTGATAATGTGCACTTATATTATACGGGCGAATAAGGTAAGGTGAAGTAACGTGAAAGATGAAACTTTAAACGTCGATTTTCTCGCGAATCCAACGTACGTCCTCGTTGCGGACAGTTTATTCTTTATCTTCCCTATATCCGGTAAAACCCATAAAGTCAATCCCTGTAGACGTGACATTAAAGATTATGGTCAACCCTGGAGCAGGTTATACGTTCTACTCTATGGGAAAGGCCAATCGCTATTTGCTGTGCCATTTGCTCTTAATGTAAGAAAAAGAGTAAAAATAAATGAACTTCTTAATTTCGTTTTTCTTTCAGTAGTTAATTTTCTTCTAGAGTGATAAAAATTAGGGAAGCAATTAATCCTTCGAGAAATTTTCAAACAAAAAGGAAATAATCATTTTTCTGTCAGATAATTTCATTTCTCTTCTGTTATCCGTGAGGAACTCAGAGAGCAGTGAGCAGTGAGCACCGAGCAGAACTTTAATTCGTATCGATCGGCACAGAAAACCGTGAAGTAAAGTTATTGGAAACGTTGGAAAAAAAAACAAAAAAACAAAAAAAAAAAAAAAAAAATGTGCGAAAAATAAGTCGTTACCTAACGCTCGTTGCTACAGGAAAAATCGGCGCCTGGTGCCTCGCTAGCTATACATCTATAGATGCTAAACTAACACGTTGCTGATGCTGCCTTCGCCATAAGGGATGAAATAAAATTTCTCCGATAAATTTATTTATTTTTTCTTACCCTTCGGGGATCATGGAAGAAGTGAAGACTATGAAATACGAATTTTCTTTTCCTTATTCATTCTTAGAACTATGTATCTAATTTTTTTTTTATATTATCCTTATTCATATTTTTACCTACATGAAAATGGTAAAAATTTTCTTGGTTCAGAATGTACATGTATGTAGTACCTGGTCTGAGCTTGAAGTTAAGTATAGTATACTATATATTTCGTTGGTCGTAGAACGAACTGCAGTGAGGTGATGTTATTTTCCGTTTAACGGTGTGCGCGGAAATTCGTTGCAGACATGGTAGAAATTAGCTTTTTATTTTCCTATTCCATCCGAGAGGGAAAAAAGGAAGCATGAGAAACGAAGAGAAACTAGAAAAAAGTTTACTGAAAACTAAATGACTTTTAAAAAGCATGGTTATACCCGAAGGCGAACAATTTTTATACACTTCCGGGTAAATAAACTGCAATACGCGGAAACTGTGATACTGCAGCAGCGAAGAGCTTTTCAACAGAAGTTCTTTTCACACCGCAATCAGAATTGAATGTATATAAGTATAACATTTGCTCGACAACGAACACAATCGAAAGTTGAATGAGAAAAAAAAACCGAAAAAGTAAAAGAAAAATAGTCAAAAAAACAACTCGCGTTCCATAGCACGGATAATCTACTTCCTGGACTAAATAAAACGCACTTCTACTGCGGTCCAATATGCAATCAACGCTGGACCGCGGGTTCATTTTACCGAAGAGGCTAATTTCACATCGGATTTTCACTCTGTGAAATCTTTTTTACTCCAGCAGTGAATTCTTCATTACTTATTTTCGTACTTTTTCAAATTTATAATCTGTGAAATTATTCTATTCCGTGAGTCCGATGAGGGGGTAGATGGCACCCTTGCTTCCTAAGAAATCGGCTTATTTTTTAAAATTCATAAACTCGTAAGTATGGAACGAAAGTTTTTCATTTTTGTGGTTTAAAAAAATTATTCAATTTATCGCAATTAGCGTACGTCACGTCGTAGATATCACATCTGCGTATACCGTGTCCAAATTTGAAGTCGATCGGTTCAGTGGTTTGAAAGGGAGGTACGATTTCATGCGAATGTAAAGGGCAACGAAAAATCGATTGATTACGAAAACATCGGAAATTGTCATTCCTCGAAAATCCATGTGAGTCTGCGATTGAATTCCTCCGCGGCTTATGTATGCATAATGAATTAATAATTAATGTTTCTTAATTATAAGGTCACAACCAGTAATCAAAATTATAATTACGTGTTATAGCTGATTTCTAGACCGATTTTAATAACTGAAAATTAGTTGTATAATCTCAAAGTATCTCTACGGAATATTACGATATTCTCTAGAAATAATACGATATTCGCAAGCCGCGAAAGCGACAGCCATAAACCTCGTTAGCGAAAATGAGAATATTTTCAAGTATAGTAGATAGTACCTACTTGAAATTTTATATATATAATTATATATATATATATATATAGCTTGTTAGCTGACGTAGGATAAAATTGTGAAAAATGAGAATAGATTACCTCTGGGACTTATGTTAGATACGGTTCTGTGAACTGTACATACCTTAGTAATTTTGTTAATGCTCTTTAGGAAGCCTATATATCTGTTCTTAGTTTGATATATATTTTGGACCATTTACCCACCCGGGAAGCAGATGCAATCCTTCAGGACTATCGATTGAATTTCTAACAATCGTATCAGCCGTAAATATCAATCAGTTTCGTTTATATTCATGAGAATTGCGGATTCGAAATTGATCTATTACCGAGGACGAATCGGGACGCGATGAAGCGATCTCGAATAGTAAATTGGCAGAAAAATACAAATAAAATATCTACGACATGTTCCACGGACTAAAACGAATAAATATGTCCGGCGATACGAGGGCAATGTGATTAGAAATATTTCAGAGGGTTTATAAATAAAACTGCGAAGTTTGAATTTATAAAACAACACGGAACACGGAAAAGCGTTTGAAGCTATGAAGTCCCTAGAACTATACGAATTTCTATAAACTCTATCGGTTTAATTTTCGAGTTGACAAAATTACACGAAATAGAAAAAAAAAATTGATCAAATTTCAAATTTCATTACCCGCCTGGTTGCAATATGTGATTAGATAATATATTACAGGTATACCTGTTAAATAACCGGTGTAATGCTCTCGGGAAATAGCTCGTCGTATTTATTGTTGTTTAGAAATGATTTCAGTATGATTACTGAGTTTAGGAAGATTGAAATAATTGTGCGGTAACAGGTCCATAGATCTTAAGGTTCTCGCTCCCGTAGATAATAACGAAGTTTAGGTGGGAGCGATAGAGATTCGTGACAAAACAGATTAGATCCCTGAATCTCATCCCCGAGTAGACACACCCCGAAAACCAATTACCTCCAACACTTTTCGACATCTTTTGAAAAAATTGAACAACGAAAAAAAAAGAGAGAGAGCGAGAGAGAGAGAGAGGGAGAAGAAAAAAGACTCCATCAGGGAGTCAGACCTTAATTAAATATTTCACAAGGTCTAATAACTTCTCGGATAAATATCAGCTGCGGACATCTAAAATACCAATTGACAGAACTAATTCGTATACAATTTATTACGCAACGCTGAATGGCTAATACTGTCGCAATTTATATTTCCTCTTTTTTTTTTCTTCATTTTTGTCTCATTAATTTTCTGTTCAATTTGGAAGCAAATAGGCATGTGGGTATAGCTGCGCAATCGGTCCATCTGCAGAGAAGATCTGTGCTAAAAAATCCCTTCGGGGAAAGAAAGAGAGGCTGTTCCAGATTATACTTTCGAACGTATACGTGCGTTGTGTCATCGAAAACAGGTTTTCAATCTCGAGAACAGACAATGCGGACATAACGAGATGAAAATTGATCTGAGTTAAACCCGAAGGTGAGAAGAGGCGATAAAAAATCCCGTCCGGATACGTGCCCTGATTTTTTTTTTGTCTTTTTATTTCCTCTGAAATTTTTCAGAGAAAACTTCTGGGCGTGACTTTCATTTTTCTTTTCTTTGAGGATGAAATTAATCTGCGAATTAGTTTTTCGAATAAAAGAGAGTAATTTTTAATCCGAATTCTCGACGGACGATGGGACCGAATATATCAATATTTATATGGATAATCAATCGGATCGACGTGTGTTCGGCTCTAAATTACATCCATGCTTTCGATTCAATCAAATTCTATTCATATCAATACCTAATGCATATACCGATATTCTCTGCATATCTATGTGTATAGTAATCACCGAATTTTACAGTATCGATGATCCCGAATCGCCCAGAGCTTTCATTATACCCCCGTTAATCCATACAGTGATTAATCTCGTCCTCATCCGTCAAATTTTTGTGTATAAAAATTTTAGGATCCTCTTCGCCCGCAGAAGCAATCAATTTTTTGTTACTTTTACTAAACTTTTTTGTTTTTTACCTCTTCTTCTTCTTCTTCAATTTTTTTTTTTTTTTTTTTTTTTCTATCTTTTGTGGATGAAAATTTATAACCAAATTTCAACCTCTGCGTATAATATTGAGGAAAGACCATTTCCAATGAAACTATGGAATTTCGTAGTGCACATATAGTCGTGTAGGTATAGCTATATCAATTTCCATTATTATCAATCAATGTAATTTCAATATTTATTCAGTACTTGACTGTTGAGAAGCGAACTGCCGCGGGTGCAGCATGTCGTTATAGCTAAATTCTCATATCAATATCACGAGATGTGCGGATTATAATCTATCGCGTTAGTATGATTAAATCAATCCCCCTTCCGGCATTGGGTTTGTGTAGTGTCTACCGAAGCCTCCGATAATTGTACAGAGGTGTAGTATAATTCGAGATGGCATTTGATCCATTATATTTATTTCTAATTGGACATGAACTTCAACCCCCAAATAAATTAATCGATATATCCACGAATTTTTGGGTAGGGGAGATAAAAACGATTGATTTTATAAAATTCTCATCAATTATTTGCGGAGTAAACATTTTCTATGTGAACAATCATCCCCCCGCGACATATCGAATATCAAATCTTGGAGGAAACTGGCTCTACTCAGGTAGAAAATATTCCCTTTTCCATTAGCATAATGTCGAAGAGAAGAAAACTTCACCTTTTGTCTTTCGAAGAATAGCTGATAGGGGGTGGCTCTTCGCCCTGCAATGCTATACCTACCATCTATCGTTATACCGATTCCTCCTTTTCTCATTTTCTCATTTTCCCCCCTTTATTTTCTCACCTTCGTTTATACACCCTGCAGACGTCAGGCTAACAATAACTTGAGGTCGTACCGAGCAGGTCTGTTCGGTTCATCTACCGCAAATTATTAAGGGCTGAACAAAGGCTCTTACCGCTCTGACTCCTTTTCATAAATGCTACTTTACCTAATCCAGATGAAATTAAATATCTACTAAATTATTTTTTTACTTTTTTCGAAAATCTTTCACTATTCATTCACCCGACCCTAACACACCGATATTACATCCCTTACTCCGGACAAGTGATATAACATGAGCTTTGGACCAATTCATTGATAATTTACGCCATAATAGGCAATCACTAATTAGCATCAGCTCATTAACATATCCGCCTGTCAAAGCATCGACTTCGAACTGTTTAGGTAGGTGAAAATTAATCTGATACAAAATATATGGATCGCTGTTATTGAATACCCCGAACATTGTGACTAACAAATTAATTCTGCTGATACTGGAAGTGATTGCCTCGTTAATTAATTCTCCGGAATACAGTATAACGATTTAATTTACTCTCTCTTCGAAATTCGTTTCGTAAATTCGAGCACCCCACTTAGAAATGTCGCAATTAAAGACTCGAAGAAAAAATAATTTAAATTTAAAAGCGAAGTAGGTAAGGGAGTTTTATTTTCAAGTGGTAAAAAAAAAAAAAATCAGAGAACGAAATTTCCGCTATACGTTCTGTGAAAATATGCGGACTTAATGCACGCGGATATAAATCCATGAAATCTCTCATAGACATCTCGCATGTGTAAAACTTCAGAGGAGAATCGCGTGGCTCGAGTTGAAGCAGATTTATTTCGCTGTTAAAAATCGCGAGGAAGTTTGGGTTCAAGGTGCCGTCAATAATCCGAAGATTTTAACGGTCTTAATTGAAAATTGTCGGAGCCTATAAAACTAGGCGATCCTTTGTTCTAATTAACTTTTTTACTTTCATCACCTAGCAAACGACTCGGTTACTATACCTACGGGCTATAGGGAATGAAAGGATATATTTTACCCTTAGTGCTATGGGAAATTGCGAAAACGTTAAGAACAAAACCCTTAAAGTTCTCATTGGTCGTAAGTCAGCCAGAATTACGAGAAGCAGAAGTTCTCAGGTAGCGAAAAGAAATTGGAAGCTGTACCCAACAGCTATAGAACTAAATCCCAACAATATCCCTAGTCCATCAGAAACAGCTAATCTAATGCATCTACCTTCTGGCATAGAAATGCAAAAAGAAAATCATATTTTCGTGGATTTTGTAAACCGAAATTATCCGCTCGTTAATTTTCGCGGGGTCTTAGCTGTCGCAGATTTTTTTACATTCAAGATTTCAATTCGAAATATGTTCCTGCACCTAATGCTACACCATACAACAAAAGGATGAATCATTTCGCAAGATATTACGCCGATGAGTTACCAGTTTCCGCGTTCGCGCGTGGCAGTGATCATAACTATTACGATCGTCATTAACTTTGATGTAATAATCAGTTTCCAGGAGGTTAAACCGAGTTGGAAATTACCTTTTGCAGCCAGTCGCTGGGTGAAACGTCGGGATAGTTTTGTGGGCAGACCGCGAACTGCAAGTTTAAATTAAACAGAAGCCATGATATATCAGCTTGCAACTTTCGCATATGTTTATCTTCAGCTTTGATTGCGTGCAGGAATTATAATTAATCGATTAATTAACCCTCCTGAGGGTTTTATAATTATATTAAATTAACTCCAGCTTAAGGAGCTGCGGACAGCGATGTGCGAAATCGGCGATACCCTACGCGAATAAAATTCAAGCCTTGTCGCACTGCAGTAGGTAAAATCGCTCGGTTTAATGGTGGAAAATCTAATTTCCGAAAACGGTACTTTGCCACGATTACTTAGCGATTACCCACCGACTATTCAATTCATTCGCATGGTGGTGGAAAGATCGAAATCGACTGCAGAGAACCGCTTTTAAAATGGCTTTTCTAGACCGGATACCTCCGCGTCTTTTACTGAATACCAGCATGAAGTAGACTCCCTGTAAGATCGTGCGAATTCCTTTAAGGGAGAACCTATATGTATAGGTAGAGGCACAGACTTAGGTGCCTCCTACCTCCGGGTCTCGACTCGACTTCTGTCGTAATCAAAATAATGCTTATCACCGCGTAAATGCTACATCCAACAAAATTCTTCGAGCGAAATTCCCCTCGCTTAAATTTCCTCCAGGGGTTATTGTCGAACAAACCTTGCCAATTTCTCACCCTCTTACCTCGCGGCATACGAAGAAAAATAAAATTTTTATATTCATTTGAGAAAATTCTATTTTTTTTTTCTCTTTTTTTTTTGGTGCGTTGTAGCTTCGAAAATTATATCGTTGAAAATCTGTCGAATTTTCATGACATACCTACTACTACTGGTAAGGGGTGTACCAAGTTTTAGATTTTTTGGATCTATACTGTAACAGGGAGAAAAAAATGAACCGCAAAATGTGACAAATCGTGTTTTATTAAAATGGGAAAATTCGGAGGCTTTGAGACGGTACTTAGAATTGAGATAGAAACCCGGGATTTTGGCTAAATTTTTTAGTATATATTTCGAGGCGTCCTGGGCCGTGGAAGCATAATTGAAATTCGCAAATAATCGAACCAAGGACCACCCTCATATATGTTGCAATTATTTTATAAAAAGAAGGAGAAGTCTCTTTCACGTGGGGATAAAAATACTGCGAAAATAACCGAGTCCTGTGGGATGATGAATTTACTTCTTTTTCTACGACTCCGGCTTTGGCTCCTTTAGTTTTGTGCCGACAATTTTTCAGCTCAACCTCTTGAATTAATTTCAGTTTAAACTCAACACTTTCACAGAAGAAGAGGTGAATTTACATACATACGGTCGTACTAGGTAGAGATATGCATACTGTATAGGAGACTAATTTTGTAGGCTTTGAAATTCAGAATATTTAACCAGCTAGATTCATCACGATCTTTATCACAGGAATTTTTAACTTCCTTTTTTTTTTCCTTTCTCCTCTTCTTCTTCTTCTTCTTCTTCGTCTCTTTATCAGAATGCTCAGCGTGTACTGAGATGATAAACGATGTCATGTGTTCTGTGCAACGAATTCGAAGTATAGAAAATCACATGATAATTAGATAATTTCATGTGAGATATTGGACTTTGGATTTCTCTTTCGATATAAAAAAATAGAGAATGAAAATTCGTTCAAGAATTCGAATGAATTTAATCGCCGAATTGTTTGTGCGAGATTTACATAACGGAATGAGTGACGGTGTAGTTCCCGGATTTCTTGGATCCACGTTATTCTGACGTATGGGTGGAATTGCGACCGGGATAAGTTTTGAGCAGAAAGTTCGAGTGCAGGAAGCTAAGAGAGAAAATGCGGTGAAACTGGAAGCAAAGAAAACAGAGAACCTAGAAGTGGGATTTCATTTGTTTTCGAATTCAAGATTGCACCGAGGATTTCTCCCTCTCATTCTTCGTCTCTTCAGATATCCCAGCATCCAAGCGAGTTGATGTGAAAAGGAAATGAAATTTTTCTTCTCATAAATTAGCCTTCGTCACGAAGAGAACATATCTTTTTTTATTTTTCATTTTTCATTTTTACATAGACATTCTAACACACACGAGGATCTAGTAAATGATAAAGAAACTTGACGAGGTTTCTTCGCAGCATGAGAAGAAGAAAAAGGAAAAGAAAAAGAAAAAAAATTCTATACAAATTCAAAAAAAAAAATATTTAACAATTTTTCAAGTTTACATTATATATTATATAGCTTCAGTCAGTTCGTTGGCGACGAGACGTTGCTCGGTGATGTTTACGATGAAAAGTTTCAAGGGCTTTCCATTTTCATTTTCATTTTCATTTTCATTTTCATTTGCATTTTCATTTTCATTTTCATTTTTCTTTCCTTCCTTTCTTATTTCTGCTTAAAAATTTCATGTTTTTTTGACAAATTTCTGACTTTACGATAGAGAGAACAACGAGATAATGAAAAGAAGAAAAAGCGAAAGAAAAGAACTACTTTCAGTTTATTATAGGAAGTATAGTATATTTCCTTTCCCTTCCTTCTATCTTAACTTCCGTCGCTATTCCTTCAGTATCAATCTTTCTTTACTGCTGGAACCCAAGTGACCAATAAAATAAAGAATCTACTTCCGGACGACGAGAATAGAGGAATAGAAAAATAGACGAGCAGCAGGCTGTCTGAAACGATAAAATGAATCAGAGATAGAAGCGAATGAGAGATCAGACCTGCAGAGGATGATAAATACCCATATCTTTTGTCAAATACGAAAGTTGGAAAATGGCTCGATAAATGAAAGGCGAAAAGCTCGTTTCAAAGTCATAGTTTCACCTTTTCTATACATTTTCTTTATCCTATTAGAACAATTAGCGATTAATATATTACAAAGATCTAGGATAGCAGACAGAGAAGCTTTAGGTAACATGAAGCATGAAAGTAAATCTAATAAATTAGTTTTACGGAGGTAGACAACACGTCTCCACCCACTTTGCATAGTTCAACTGTAAACGTAAACTTTCCTGACCTCCGGTGGCCTCAAGTTACACGACGGTTTGCGGGTTGCCCTCTGATATGTAGGTGTATATTTAGATATATATATCAATTCGATCATATTCGAATTTCAACGCTCCCACGGGCCAAAACGTCTCCAAATATGTGGAAAAAAATGTAGTCAAAACCCCAGGTTCCCATCTAAATTCTAAGTACTGCCCCCAAGCCTTCGAACTCCCCCGTCCAAAAACCACCCGATTTTTGGTACTCCGGGTTCATTTTTTACTTACTTCCTACCGCATTATCGCTTCTCTGAATCTGAAACTCCGCACCCTTCTTACCTATAGCGGTAAAAATGTTATTCACAGCGATTCGGAGGTAGGAAAATTTTTTGGTGCGGTGCAGCTCCGAAAATTATATCGCTGAAAATCTGTCGAATTTTCATGAAACACCCACTACTACAGGTAAGGAGTGTTACAAGTTTCAGATTTTTCGGAGCTATACTGCGATAGGAAGAAAAAGTTATCCGCGGAATGGGACAAATCGTGTTTTGCTCAAACAGAAAAGAAAAGAAAAAAAAAGAAAGAAAATTTCGACAATCTTATATAATAATGAAGATTTATGGATCTTGTACGAATACATTACATATAAATTTCGTAGCTGCTCGGATGATGTGTTACATTTTATAGATGATAAAATAAAATAAATCGGTAGAGGGCGGCGTATACTAACATAACGTAACGGGGTTCAAATCTTCCGAGGGGTTGCAAGAGTATAAATTATTGGTCGCATGTGTGCTGAAAACACAGTAGCTAATTTACTGCGAGAAGTGCAGAGACTCGACAATCCCTTTATTCTAGAGAAAAATAAAGATAAAGGAACCAACGTGTGTTGGAAAGGAAGGTGAGAAAAGGACCATTACAAGTAAACCAGCTGCAGAAGCACTTTACGAGGTAATTTTGCACCTAAAATTATCACAACTTAAATACCTCGAAGTTCACTCTAGACAGTTTCGATCAGAAATTATCTCCATACTTTGAAAAGTTTGAATAATTATCAAAGTTTCGTAGAATGAATGAATAATCGATATTCCGCATGTACCTACAATATTACACATTCAAATATTCTGCGATAATAATATAATTTCTTAATATAAATACGCCACGTTTTATAATTTTTTATTATAAATGGATTGACTCGAATCGGCTGCCTCGTATTATACGCGACTATTTTTTTACCATTTTTTTTTTTCTGTTTTCTTTACTCGCTAATTACCTGCCCGAGCGACATAGATGAGGGTAAAAAAAGTAATTAAGAACAAAGAGTGAGGTCAAACGAGAGGATTGACGAGTCCAAGGGTTTGTCTCGACATAATGTATGCCTACCTACGCTGTAAGTAAATTATCAAGTATAAGTAAACTAGATTGATATTTTTATTTCGGGGAGTGACGTAGATCGGAGAAACCTCTTCTTTTCGAAAATTAATAAACCGTGTATGAGGAAAACTGAGAGCGAAAAATGATACTGAAACGTAATATAAGATCTTTAAAATAAAGCACGAACTAAGAGCTGAGAAAGTATTAGCTAAAAGGAAAGAGTGAAAAAGTTAAAATAATGGAAAAAAAAATTTAAAAAAAAAGTGTTGCACGTCTTGTACGAAATGGTATAGCTGTGCGGGACGCAATCTACAGAATATTGTTACGAAATGGTCGGTAATTTTCACCAAATTGTGGACCCACTTAGGTAGGAGCAACCTCTTGCCTGCAGATCGAGCCGTGAGAGTGGCTCGTAATTTAGAGGAACAATTGAAAGTAATTTTACTAATTATTCGCTATTTTTTTCACTTCGTCTTCTTCTGCTCCTTTTTTTTTTTTCAACTTCTTTCTACACTTCGCTTTTTAATTACCTAGAGGCTAGAATAATATAGAATTAAACAATTCTTCAGCATGATGCTAGAAAAATGTAAATCATATTAATTAATATGCCAGTAGGTGTAGGATGTGAGATTATGCGCAGAAACAGTGGGAAATTCGCAAATTTTTGTCTTTTTTGTTTTCTTTCATTTTTCGTTTTGCAATGAATGAATATTTATATAAATTACTCTTTTTTTTATTTTTTTATTTTTTTATTATAAATTATAAATAACCAAAAGGGCGGAGTTTCCTTATTATTTTTATTCCGAAATGAAATGTTGTTGTTTTTTTTTTTTTATTCTTTTTTTTTCTCAATCATTTTTATCACCTCCCTAGTTTCACACTCGGTTTCTTTTTTCGGCTGGAATAGGTATAGGCATTGGATTCCCCTAGGTGATCGTAATGGGTGATTGGAATCATTGGAGGGGTAAGCAGCTGATCAGAATCGCTTTGAAACTGAATCAGTATTGTCTGGCGACAATCAGGATAGATCGGAGTCGTAAAATGACAATACTACAGCTCCACGAATTACCCGAAATCCGTAGATAGTAGAAATTGGTATCCCAGCGATCCATAACGCGTAAATTGACCACGCGTCGACACAAATTGCTGAACTCGAATTCCTTTTTTCCAAACCAGATATGATCAGCTTTAGGTATTCCGATTTAACGACAAAAATACAAAAGTTTATGAAATACGGAATAGGAAATACGAAATACGCTTGTGAAATTATTCAACAACCTTTGAAATCGTCTTTTCAATCTCAACGCTTGGAAAGAATAAAAATCTCGCAAAACTTTTAGAATACGAAACGCCCAGGGACGTGAATTTGACTAATTAATTAAACAGAAATTTATTACTAATATTTCATGAAAGTTTCAAAACTGTCTGAGACTTTTCCAAGTATTAAGTTATATTTAACCCACGGCGCGGAGTAAATTAGCTCATTGTTCTCATTATACGCGAATGATGATTCGATTGAGAAAAAAAATTCATTAAATCTATATGGTTGACGATTTGAAGTGATTTTTAATTTTTTTTTTTTTTTTTTTACAAATCCGATTTATCCATAGTTAATAAATCTTCTTCAAATCTACAGAAATTAAGAAAAGGAATTAATTTTTTTTTCAGCCGGAGAAATGAACATCCACGGCAACTTTTTCAGAGTAAATGAAACGAGTCAAAGTCGAAGTCTATACCCGTAGGGAAAAGAAGTGATAAAGTTGTAGAAAACGGGAAGGGTAGAAATAAACGGGGAATGACACCACCGTCAATCTTCTTAAAAAGTTACAACCGAATCGAACGGTGACAATATGATAGCTATCTTTTGATTTTCTCGAAATTTCGAACCGAAATTTGAAATTTATTTAGTCCCTCGTTTTTATTTATTTTTTTTTTGATTTACACTAATTTATATATATATATATTGATTCTTTCCTCGGCCGTTTATATATACTATATACTCTATCTCGCGGTGTATCACGTTCTATATTATACATATGTATATAATATGTTGTATCAGATTGCGTATCTCCATAGTTATAAATTTAACAGAGAATATAATTATGATATCGCTTATTTAATATATACGGAATATAGTTGCAAAATATATTTTCTTTATATTAAAAGAAGGCGAATAGGTTCCCATGTAATAATTATTATAATAAATGAGACAAAAGGACAATTCTTTATTTGACAAGCACCTGTCGGTAGAGAGGTAGGTGAGTGAGTCCTTGAAAAAGCATAAAACATGAGTTTATACGCTACTAATTAGCTTATTAATAAAGAATCATTATACTGAGGTATATTATAAAAGTATCTTAATAATATAACCAAGGCGTACGCGTAGCGAAGTAGGTATACACTGTTCAGCGGTTATAAACCGCATTGCGCGACATTACCGCAATATATAATTTCGCGGTAGATGTAGAGACGTCATAATATTCTTTCGTTAATTCGTTGATACGCGTGTAAAATATATGCAACTATTTTAAAAAATAAAGAAAAAGGAAAAAGGAGGAAAAAAAAAAATACAAGAACAACTACCAAGTCGACACGTGAGAAGACCCTCACAACACCGTGGGACATTTTTGCATAATTCTTAGCCGCAACTGCGAAATGAGAGAGATCTAATATAAATAACATATACAGTGATCTTTATAGCTCTGTTTTTGTTCTACTGCACAGTAAAAAAAACTAAATAAAAATAAATAAAAAGGCGTGAAAAAATAGGTCTGTATCTTCATCATCATCATCCACCACCCAGAAGAAATATACTATATTTATCCATGAATCGAAAACAAAAATAAAAATAATCATAAATAACCTGGGATTTCACCCCATACTTGGATAATAAAAGATAAAAACCCGATCTAGAACGAAAAAGTAAATTTGAAATATAAGTTCGAAATTCGTACATGCAAAAAGAAGAAGAAGAAAAAAAAAAAAAAAAGAGATTGAAAAACTTCAAATAAAAGAATTTTAGTGTAAGACGTCTCACAAATAGCAACTTTTCCCCATAAGACGTACTAATTTCGATAACTAGAAATTTACCTAACCAGCGGAGAAATTGGCGAGCGTGATATAGCTTTTCGCGAAATCTACAGCAGGTGGATTCGCCGGCCTGTGGTCAATCGGTGAAATGAATTGACTATACGGCTTGACCGTACATGACATGACGTATTTTGCGTAGAACCATTAGTAAATTAATTGCCTTAGTTATATGACTCTAGTTTTTAGGGAGGTGAATAAAAGCGCGGAGATTCATCGTTGCAGAATATTCGGAACGCGTTTAACTGAATTAGGAAATGACGAAGGCGATAAAATATCGTAGCAATTAATAATAAGAAGGGAAAAGGAAAAGGAGAAGGAAAGGTAGAGGAAAAATTAATAAAGATTAGGATACCTTGCTGGCCCTTGTCTCAGGGTGAAAAATGTTAGATATATAGAAATGGATAAAGGTGGAAGGCCGATTTTATTCCCCCCATCACGTTACCCCATGAATCAAGTCTCTCGCACGATATTACCGCGAGCTTTTTCGGAACAAACAAAGTTTTACACCTATAACTATAGTATAGTATAGCGGAAGAAAACGTGCGAAATAAGAAAAAAAAAAAAAAAAAAGGAGATCGAAAAAAAATAAAATAATGATCCCCCCACTCGGAAGCCGGTGTGTAACATTTATTTATCTTGCACTCTCGATGCGGGGGGCATGAGACAAGAAAACACCATATAATATCAGGAAACAGAAAATAACATAAATTTATGGATTATCTGATCATCGAAAGTTTTTTTTTTTTTTTTACAGAAATGAGAAAGAAAGAAAAGAAAAAAATTATAATCACCGAATTGACGGAATTAACTCTCATATTGTTATTTAATAACTATATTATTATTTGCCCGTTTATAATATCATAGGAGAATAGAACGGGTATTAACGTGGGCGACATCTGACCGGATTGACCAAACGGTGTAATTGGCGAGGCGAGTAGTACGAGTCGAATTGTGTCGGACAGTGGTTAGTCCGTGGTATGGTCCGGCGCAATATCCGTGAGTGTAGGTTTCCCCGGTCTACTCTGAACGAGCGTAACGTAAAGTCAGGCTACGGACGTGACGGGTTGTGGTTAGTATTACAATTGCATACATATACCTAGGTATATTCACATGTATGTATAGTATATCGGTTGTTGAAGATCGTGAATTAGGTTGTCAGAGGATCTATAGACTAGGTCTTTCTCTACTAAATCAGAAAATCGATACATGTATGCATGTGTAAATTCGATAACGGATAATGATCATATAGGTAGATCTATGGATCTTTTAACCGACATACCTATATATGTATAAGTGCAAAGTCTGTATTCTGTAATTATTTATTAATTTTCTTTTTTTTTTATCACAAGTTGATACAATAATTTTTCGAAAAGTTTATTTTCTTTTAATTTTTTTTTTTTTTTTTTTTTTGTTTTCTGCTCGTTAATTCACTCGCTTAATGGCCAAGACAACGTCGTTACTGTACAAGCTATTACTAATCAATTGGATTATGCCGGGGATCACCGCAACTAAAAGCTTTGTTTCGTGTTCTAACAACAAGATTTTGTTTCATATTATAACACTACTATAAAATCTGGCTCGCAGTCTCTATGTAAAAGAGAAGAAATCTTTTCCAACGTTTATTTTTTTTTCCTCTTTCTTTCCCCGAAAAAGAAGAAGAATAAAAAAAAAAAAACGGAAAAAAGAAAAACAACGTCTAACAGGGTGTACTTTACCGAAAGCCACCCTTCTCGCTTCTTATTTGTTACGTGTGTTGTATAACATTGCAAAGTGCAACGTTGGTCGAGCTTTAGGGAACAACCGGAAACCACAAAAGCCACCGGAGGCCACCGATGCTTCCGTAATAGTTTTAGTTCAATGGTGTGTTGGAAATAGATAGCGCATACTTAAACGGTCTCTCTACGGGAAATTACTATCCAAATAGGATACCAGCCACCCCCGGGCTCTCTCTCTCTCTCTCTCTCTCTCTCTCTCTCTCTCTCTCTCTCTCTCTCAGCTAAATGGTTATACGCGTTTATTTACGATATATGTCAGAAACTACAACCGAACTCTTGATTACAGGCGCGTATAAATTTGTTTTTGTACATCTCGACGAAATCCGTATACCCGATTCGACCATCTTCTAATTCTATATTCGTTTTGCTCTTGGAATTAATTAAACGATCAGAATATGGCTAGCGAATTATACGATAATTTGTAACGCCGTGTCGCGTCGTAATCGACGAGTTATTTTATCCTCTTTCGAATTATCGAGAGGGTCCAGAATCCTGCATCGTGAAAAATGAGAAAAAAAAAAAAAAAAAAAACAAAATCGCTTACTCAGTTTTATTAGTCTTTATATATAGTATATACCTATACGGTGTTAAATCCACGGGACAAAATCCTCAGCAAAGTACACACATATACACCGTACTTTATTACCCCGAGATTCTTTTCGTCGAGAAGAAGAAGAAAAAAAGGAAAGAAGAAGAGGAAATAAAACTAGGTAGGTGAGTGTCTCGGGGGGACTGTATAGGCTGAAGAGAAATTGAAGATAATGAGAAACTATTTTAGAGGAAATGCATAGGCGAAACTTATCATTCAACTTCAAGGTACAGGACTAAATTATACTTGAACCTGGTAACAAATCGATTCTCATCGCTAATACTCAGTCATTTATCATATCGCTATATTTCCCCAGGTATATACATAGGTACCGTAGTACATAAGCTCGTGCGTCAATCCACCCCTTAATCTCTATAGTTACGAAACTTATATAAGATATCTGTTTTATTTTCGTGATTTTTGTGATTTCATTTTTTGTTTGTTTTTTTTTTTCTCTCTTCCTTTTACTCAGTATTTTGATCAACATTTCCCACACGTATTGGAATTTACGAATAACAGAGTAGAGCGGGAAAATAAAATTGCCAACTTCAAACGAACGTGAAAAATGAACGAAATATTTGAATAAAAATGAAAAAATGAAAAAATGAAAAAAAAAATAAATAAATAAAATAAAAAAGACATCAAATATTGCTACAATATTTTTAAACGTTGAAAAAAATATAAAATAAACCGTCAGAATCCATTTCAGATAATGACTATACTGTCGATAACAGAAATGGGGTGGTGCGTGGTTCTGCTCGCTAGGTATAATATGTTCGCGTAAGTCATATATCTCCTTATATATATTGACTCACGAAAGAAAAATGTATATAAATCAATCATATATATATATATATATATATACATATAAGTGATCAGATGAATTATTAACTGATGACAATTTACTATACTGTTTTTAACAGTGATATCGTAAATTACGTATCATTACGACTTACGAGTTGATAATGAACTAAAAAGAAAAAAAAGAAAAGCTTTATGTATGGAGTTTCACCCTTGTATACATCAACCCTGATAGTTTTTAATGAAATAATTCAGAACTCAAGAACTCATCGTTTCTCTTCGATTCTTTTAACCACCTATACAATTTTTTTAAATATCGATTCAAAGCTCTGGCAAAAAAAAAAAAAAAATAGAAAAAAAAAAAAAAACTACTATCATCATCATCACATAGGTATTAATTTTTCAAATAATTTTCTAAATGATTATTATCCAAAGATTTAGCGATCTGAGTATAATAATAATAATCGATTGTACACGTCACAAGATCCTGAAAATGTAAACTACAATAATTCTTGAGGTGAGCGCAATTGCCTGTTGAATTATATGTATACCTCGTCGTACGAAATTTGCCTAAAGTACGTACAATAATAATAATAATAATAATAATAATAATAATGATGATAATAATAATAATAATAATAATAATCGCAATCAGATCTGAATATTTCATGAACTTGTGTCGGACATTCATGAATCACCGTTGAACATAGGGGTGGTTTAACCCCGGTAAAACTTTAACGCTGTCAAATGTCCGGTGAATCAGCTTTCGTTTATAACTCAGCTTTCCACACGGCCGAGTTTGCACGGTTCTCAGAATATAACTATTACTACTTGCCTGTGTTGCGGGGGTTTATAGCGTGCGAAAAAAAAGTGGCAATTTTACCGCAACGCAACACACATGCATAATATATGGAAAAAATGAAAAAATGAAAAAATAAAAAAAAAAATTGTGTATGTATGATGATTTGATCTGAGTAGATGTAAGGGGAAAAATCTAGCTGTTTGAACTCCGGATAATACTTTTAAAATTCGGTAGTCAAAGATCTGAACTACCCTATATTAAATTTTTTTATTTTTTTTTCAACATTTGATTTCAAGCCAGAAATGAACTCTGGTTTTCCGGCAACTCGTTACAATCAATTAGTCGAAATTAAATACAATCGAATCAACTCGATCTTCCGTTACCGAGTAGAACTATCTATACCTACCTATGTGGAGCTCTACGGGTTAATCGCAAATGCTCGTAAATTGCACCTCGACCGCTAAAAGCTCCGATATAAACATAGTGGTGGAAAATAATAAATTGATTAGTCGGAAAATTTGATACGAAATTTGATGAAAAAAAAAAAAACCAAAAGAATCGTAAAGTAATGAACCTGCACTTGATGTTTTATACGTGTTTTATTTATTATAGGGATGTTTTTTTCTTTTTCTTTTTTCATCCCACAATAAAACTACTACTCAGTGGATATGTATATAGATAATGCTATATTTCAAGTCACGCATCATATTTTTCCGCCTTCTATTTTTTCAGCTTCACTCAGTTTTTTTTTTTTTTTTTCCCCCTTTTTTCAGATATTTTTTTGCGGTAGGTAGGTGGGTACTTTCCGCGTGTTCTCTATACGCGAACTTGAGTGATACTCTGAATTCGGTTTCGTGGGGATGAAGAAAGAGAGCTTTTTCCTCGACAAACAGCTGGGCGAACTGTCGAGTGGAAGCAGAGAAAAAAAAAAGGGAAGTAAAATTTGGGAAGGTGAATACACGTAGGTATAACTATAAAGAAAATTGTTGCTTCGACATGGAAGATTTACTGAATTGAAATTAAATGAAAAAAAAATTACTCCGAAAATCTACTTCGAAAAAATTTCGAACGAAAACTGTGCGTGTATAAAATTTGAGCTTTATTCAACCTCCGATTTGAATTTTTTCTTTGGGTTTTTTTTTTTTTTTTTTTTTCTCTTGAATTTGAAACAACGAAAGAACAAAAATTCTCAAATTTTATTATACGATTGAAAAATTGTGGGCGAAAAAATTTGACGAATAAATAAACGAAATGAAAAAAAAAAAAAAAAAATTATATGTATATTTTCACCTCAAGCCAGAAAATATGCCTTGGCGCGTTTCATCGCTCAACCTATCGCCTCTTCAAGAATATAAGTTTCTTCCACCCCCGATAACACCTCGTGAGGGTTGTACCTCGAACTTTTCACTCTCACGTTGCGGCACATGACGTGCCAAGTACCGCGGCTATTCGCGAATACCAAGAAAAAGAAAAGAAAAAAAAACCTGCCGAATCAATCTTGGGTGGTGCAGGGTGATAAATATATTTCCAAAAAAAAAAAAAAAAAAAGCTCTACCTGCGCCGTGGTTATACACATGAATACATTTTTTCATTCAACTCCTTCGCACACAACTGTTGAAAAAAAATGTCGAAAAAAGTAATGGAGATAAAAAAAAAAAAAAGAGAAAATAAAAAATGTGTTAATGAACAATAAATTGATTAAAAAAAATTCTAAAAAATCTTACCCAATTTTTGAGTTCTGTTGTTCTTCTTAGTTTTTTTTTTTTTTTTTTTTGTTTGCTTTTTTTTCGGAGCCAATAGAAAAGGAGTCCGTTTTTATCTCTTTCTAAAAATACCACGACACAAAATTATTTTTAATTTCTTAAATTAATTGAGGACGAAATTAAGGACTGTGTATATATGTGGTATATCAGGTAATCACTTGTAAAAATTGAAATCATGTATCAAATTTGATTACTGTTGTTATTATTATTTGTATTGTTATTATTTATTTTTAGTTTAAATTAATATCGCGAACTATTTGAAGGTGTATATCACGTTTTCGTATAATTTTTCTGCATCTGACAAAGTGCAGCGGTTTACCGCGAGCAAGCTACGCGGTAGAGACGCGAGAGTAAACTGACGGGCGAATGCCGCGGCGTGGAAACCTCATGCCGCGACGCTCTGCCGGTCGTCCCCCTTTCACCTCACTTCGCTTATTCTCCCCTGTATTCTCCCTCGATTTTACCCCTTTCCCGCCACCTCCATATAACCGACGTCGCGACTCTACGCGACGCAACGCGACGCCCCGATCCTAGTTCGCGTCCCTTTCCTTAACATGGTTCACCGGCTACTCCCACGCGGTATCCTCTTCAGGTGAACGTAAATATAGAAAAGGTAGGTACAACGCGCATCTTCCTACTTACTACGAGGTCTTAAACCAGGTTCACTTTCATCTCTCACAGATATCTCACACACACATTTTATTATACATATATACCATTCATTTTCGACATTGACTAACAACCAACTATATAGCACTGTAGTTGGCTACTAAATACCTCGCAAATATCTGCTTTCGTTTTCATACAGGTTTTACTTCTCATCCTTCATATTACCTACGGTTTTAACTGCGGTTCGAATCTTCGCAAATAGTTATGCACATATTGGTCATTTGTGGCGGAATCAGTCAACCTCATTCGCTAATGGGTGCTTGTATCCGTATTTTTTTTTTTTTTCCATTTTTCTTCCTGTTGCCATTTTTTGAATTCTGATTTTGTTATCCGATTAAATCCTCCGAGCAGTCGGACTGCGTCTTAATATTCACTGAATTGATTGATATCGAGGAAAGAGACGAGGCTTACGACGATGGTTTCGAAAATGTCAAAAATTGACTTTTCGAAAATACAAGAGGAGGAAGAAACAGGTCAAGCTTCTCGTTAGTTATCGCTGTATTATTGAAGCGGACAAATGGCAACTGGTATTCGAATAACCGATGGCATGTACCCACAGCATCCGAGATGGTAAAATTTCGCAAAATCAGTTTCTGTAAAAGTTCAGAAATTTATTTCACAACGATATTGTGATGACTTTTAGCTAAGTGTGCCATTCTTTAATGTCCCTAATTCTTATTGTTAATCGAAAGAATACTCGAAAATCGAATGGGGCAATAGTGTCGAACATTCGGTGTTCCTTTCCTTTATTGAATTTCACTTCTTTTTACTCTTGTAGAGGAAAAATCCTGAGAGTGGAATTTAAATAAGATAAAAATTCTAAAAATATCGAGTTTTTTCAACTTCCTACTCTCTGAGGGACCCTGCAGTAAGATAGTGGATTTCCAAGGATTCAGAAAACATCATTTACTTCACGCAAACAGAAATTCTATTCCTGCCACTGTGGTCTCTTGTATGTATACAGCATATACACGTATATATATATATAAAGATCCAGGCTGAAAGTTCTAGTGAAAAATTGAACAGCTTAAAAGTTTCCGAGAGGGTCTACAGCTACTACGTCTTGAGTGAAAAAGATTTGCAAACCGTAGAGGGTCAATCGGGTGACTTTTCGTTTCCCAAAGCATCGCGTAGCAGTTTGTTACCACCACCCTGTGATTCTGGGTCGAGTATTAAAGCCGTGACCTCTTCGTTATAATTTCGTACGATAAAAGGATCTGGAAAATTTATTGAAAATAGGTAATCAACTGATTGGTTGAGCATCGATTTTGGGAACATCAATTTGCTAAAAAGAACTTGTCGATTTTTGATGCGTTCAAATTTGATGAAAACTGTTGATAGATATTTCACGGTTATCTCCTCCGCTTATTTTCACTTGGCGAACGTTTTATTCCGTGCTGATCAATCACTCAAGTTCGAAAAGTCTACGGAAAGCTTTCGTATCGACAATCAGACAGATGCATTTGTCTGGAGATAAGTGTCTCTTTCTATTGTCCGGGATTTTCGCGTTGGCTACTTGATGCTTCAAGATTTTTCTCACACTTCCTACATTCTATACAGATTTTTATCTCAGTTTGGAAAACTCTCTTTCACCTTATCTCGCATTTCACACCATTCAATTTTATCACGTTTCTTTCATCTCGTCCTCGTCACAGTTCATACATAGTATACTATGCTCAAATATCTCATTTCATTTTTCATAGTTATTCAATAATCGCCAATATAACTAAATCTAACGTTTGTTCAACTTCGAATGATTTTTTTTTTTGCTCTAATTTAACTTCTTTCAGATTAACGAGTATAATTCATATTTACAAGGTTTCCGTGCCATGGCTGATATAACATTTTTCAAACGCCCAAGCTGTTATCCTTTTCTACTCTAAACTTTTAATAAAGCTGAAGGTATGCGCGGGGAACGGAATTTTCATTCTTATTTACTCCTTCTCTCCTTTTGTATGGTACAAGTATATACCTATATCGGACTCTTTTACCTCAGCGAAAACTATACCGAAGGCAATAAATTCGACGAAAAACATTCGGTATAAAGAAGTTTCGTCTAGTAGCCCAAAGTACGGTATATAGGTATACCTAAGCTCGTTTATTCATCCGAGAAGATAAAACGGCTCTATTCCCGATGGCCAAAATCCTCGAGAATAGCTTTTTAGCCGTATAAATTAGCATCCGTTTTAAATTTTATTCAATAAATTTGCAACCATTAACTAAAAGCCAATTGACGATGAAAAGGCGAGTATAGGTATACGTGCGTATAGTGTACCTATAGCGATAAGCTAATCAACTATCTATCTATCTTTTTCTTATAATATATAAAGTCGAGGAAGATTGACCACTTCCGAAAGTCTAAGTTTAATTATAAAGTTCTGATTTTCTTTCTAATTAATTTTTTTCATTTCTATACCGAAGGAGGATGTCGAGATGAGAAGAAATTTGGTAGTATGATTCCATTTTTTCTTTTTTTTTCTTTTCATCTAGCAGAGATTTAGAAATTTTACACTTTTCATTTCTTTGAATTTATTGTTCCATTTTTGCATCCGAGTTTTACATCCCGTATTGAAATATGAAAATTATTGTTTTAAATCCGAAGCTGTCAATAACCCGGGTTTCTGGATTGAAATTTATGAACTGGACGAGCGGCTGCAGGCCGCTGGAATTAGGGGAGGATTTTAATTGTCTCGTTTGATTTAATTGTCGAAAATTCCAGCGTCCAAGTGATTGCTCGAATTTTCAAGCACCGAACCACGCTCAGTGTCACTTCCATAAGTATCGATCTGTGGAAGTGAAAAAAAAAAAAAACCAGAAAAAAAAGAAATTTTTTTTTTTTTTTTCTCTCTTCTCATACTTTGCAGTTTTCTAACTCACGTTCACCCCGCGCCACTACGGCGTGTCTTCTTTTTTTTTTTAAATTTGTTTTTTATCCGAAGCGAAGAGAAGGAGAGGCGTAATTTTCCAAAGTCTAAAACTTTAAACTCCACTTTTTTCTTACGAGGTAAAAAAAATAACATAAAGAACAAAAAACAAAAAAAAAAAAAAAAAACAAAAAGAAACAAAAAGTAAAAGACAGAGGATAAGGGAAAATGTTGTTCCCTTTATCTCATCCTTCGGTTCGAGAACTTAATAATAATTCAAACTTTGTTAAACGAATTAAAATCACTTTATGAATCGGTATTCTACCTTACACACCTTACACTTCAGAGAAACTCGCTTTACTTATTCGTAAGATCTGTATGATAATGGATCGAGGCGAAGGATGAGAGAGAAAGAAAGAAGGAAGAAAACATTATTCCTCGTAACAAGTCTCTGAAGTACGAAGTAATAACGGCGTTGGGAAAAGTTACTTTATGCTACAAGACTCGCATTATCTCACTTTACTTCTGAGATACAATTGAGAATCGATATAAAGCGTTACTGTGTAGCGAAGTAGGGTACCTACCGCAGGGGTAGGTTTACTGTATGTATTATATGTATACACGTTTAAATACCCGTTTCTTAGAATCGTTAAAACAACGAACGGTGATGAAAATCTCCTTATAAAACTGTATAATAATTAACTTAAAGTATTAAACTTTTGCCGGTGAAAATTTCCCAAGCTTTCGTCGAAAAATACTCTCTTTACAGCTTGTAAAAGTCGAGAAAAAAAAAAAAAGAAAAGAAAAAATTGAGGCAGTAATTTTTCTTTTTTTTTTTTTTTTTTTTTTATTAAAAACATAAAATTCTTCAAAATTATTCCAATTATTTCATCAATATCTCATTCCTTGCATAAATTTAAAAAAAAAAATGATTAAATATAACAAATTTTTGAGATTCTTTTATGTCGTAGGTATATATATATATATATCTATAAGAAGGAATTTCCGGTTATGTGCGTAATAAGTATATGCAACAATTATTAATCCGTAATATATTTCACCATCCGGATTACCAAGTGAACCAAAAACCAAACCGGACCGCAGAATAAGGCGAGTCAAGGTTGACGCCAGTCGGTCGAGTTACTTAATCGCGTTGGCGTTCGTCCAGCCGAAGAATAAAAATTAAGCTAAATAAACTAAAGGATTGAATTTTCAACGAGTGACTAATATATAAATATATATATATATATATACGTATATACGCATTAGAAACGACTTTATCTCCAGTTATCAATCGCTACCAGATCTCATTACCGCTTGTCACGCGTCCGGATGAAACGCGAAGGACATATTTAATGGATCCACTGATCCTGCAGACTCTTCTTGATTAGCAAATACCCCTTCTGCATAATCAAAGGCGAAGGACGATCGGCCGATTTGCTTTCTGGTTACAAAATAAAGTATTAGCATTTTCATCATTTCACCTTAAATGCGGCTTGAAGGAAAATTGCGAAGTTTTATAGGTATTGTAGTTAAATTCAGATTTCATAAAAAAGTACAATAAATTTTTCTTATAGTATATGTTTTGTGAGAAAAGAAGCTGTCAAGGTTCTTTTTTTTTTCCTTATTTTTATTCTTCTTACCATTTGATCGCTATCTTTTTATATTTTTTAATTGAATATTTAAAAGTATGGAAATTCTCTTTCACTAAAGATAAGATACACACCTACCTATATACCTCTATATACCCACATAACAATGCTAAAGTCTCTGTTGGCGGAATATTTCATATACAATTCTAAAGAACAATAATTGGGAATAAGAAACTTATTACTCAATTTTTATTTCATTTTTTTTTTTTTTTTTTTTTTTTCTGTCTTTTTCTTATTTTTTCTTCTTCTTCTCTTATTCGACTTTGGAATCTGTTACCTAAAACCGGATCATAATAACGAACCGAGTTAATTAAATGTTACATATTAACCGTAACAGATATGTGTGTACTACATATGCATATGGATTTATCATCTTTATAAACCTTTTTCACACCTGAAATTTAGTATAAACTAATTAAACGCGAAACGGCGAAATTCGTTACGGAATATCGTGAGATCTTATCCGTAGATTCTAATATATTTAAATTTATACGAATAGAATAGAAAAAAAAAAAAAAAAACAACTAGTTTGAAATATATACGCCTAATCAATTTAATACGAACGAACTTTCTCGTCATTTATTAAACAGATTTATCGATTTCGTATGAACCGAGTCGCTCTGCTTTTTATTCCCGTTTTAATGATCGAGCGAAACATCTTTACGATCTTCCGAAAGGTGGGGTCCTCCGCAGCTCTCTTAACGTTGAATTTCACAGATCCGAAATAAGATTTCATAAAAGTTTACCCCGACCGTTTACATCGCTACGATATCCTCGAGGATATATTACCGCGTTGAAAATCATTATTTAGGGGGATGAAAATTCGTCAGGTACGTTTAGAAAATTCTATGCGAAAGCATTTTTCTTTATTTAATAAGAAAAGCGAGAAAAAAAAAAAAAACGATATTTAAATAGTTACGACGGAGGACAATTTTTTTTCTTTTTTTTTTTTCTCTCTCTCTCTCTCTCTCTCTCTTTTCACCGCAAAAATAACGGCGAAAAAAGTTGCGGAACAGTCGTTTCAAAATACGACAAGGGTTTGCTTTTCATTCTCACGAGCTGTTCAGACCCGCGTATACGAGTTTTCGAGGAGAGGAAAAGTTATCCAGTTTTCATCTCACCTTTCTAGATATTTCGGTTCCAATTACCCCACTGGTGCCAAGTTATCCCTTTGATATGAGTTTACAAAGGTCGAGGCAACAGCTTCTCACTCTTGACTCGAATCCGCTGATCCTACTGTGCGCGGTCCAGACCAAACACCAGACTTCACCATCCAAGCTATTCCTTTGCTTATGCTTCCATCGCGAAATACCAAGCTCAGTCATAATACATGGTAGATATTCGCTCCGGGGAATGGGAAAGGGTTGGAAAATAAATGAGTTTTTTTTTACAATTATCTGAGGGCTGATTGCAATCTGTACCTTTAGTTTATACTCCAGGGTGCAGAGGTGATATACGGATCAGATTCTGCAGAGCCGAATAACCTGGCGATTAGATAGATTCTGTGGTAGTCTGTTTAAAGTTTCTTATGGAAACTTTAGTGCAGACTCCATCATTTTCCAGGTAAAGTTGAATCTTCTCAATTTCACACTTTACTAAGAAACACTACGCAGCAGGCAATTGAGTGGAAAGCTGCCGGGGTTAATTAAAACTTTTCTGCCAACCACCGACTCGAAATACTAGGACATTTCTCATTTCTGACTTTGCGCTTTGCCCGCTCGTTTTGTTCACGTTAAGAACTCGTGAATTCTTAACTAACACGCAGCATCGCCTAGCATTTTGAGTCACCTTTTGATTATAATTTTTTTTTTTTTCTCCATTTGAAAGATTCAATTTTCTTTTCCTTTTTTTTTTTTTTACATTTGAAAGACCCGAATATATACCCAATTACGGAAATTTAGTAGCTTGACTCCGGCCCAGTTTACATCTGACATAGCCAGCTGGTGTTATAATTACTATTTTGGACTATTCAACGCCCCTCCAGGATGGAAAATTAAATTTAATTACAACCCTGTTAAGGGTAGATATGGGCTCTCGTATATAATCGCGAAAAAAAAGAAATGAAAATAAAATACCAAACGTCCGAAACGATATCCGACCAATTACTTATACCTCCGTTTTTTTTTTTTTCTCGTCCCCTATAATCTTTCTTTTCGGACGTTCCCTTAATTAGAAAGATCGCTGATCAGGCGCGAGTACTGGGCACAGATTGGCAAATAAATTGACTAGCCTACAGAATCCAGCTGGTTATATACATATATACTAGATATAAATTCGTAAGACACGTTCTTGGTATGAAAAAAAGTATTTCATTGAACATAAAATGTTCAACGAGTGTTCGAAACTCTTTTTGATTGAACGTATAATTTTTACGATATTCGCCTTCTGTTCGTCCAACTTTTTTTTTCCCCCCTTCTATCGATTTATACATTTTTCAAGTTTATTATTTCAGCATCGTAATAATTTGTCTCCAGTAAAAAGTTTCATCAGTGATCAAATACGAGCTTCAACGGTTGACAGAATTTTTGCAACCTTGTAAATTTTTATTTTTTTTTTTCAAATAACACATAATTTATCATTCCAAAATGATATCAATCTTTGCCAGAGAAATTTGCAAATCAGATATATATATATATATATATATATATATATATATATATATATATAAGAGAGAGAGAGAGAGAGAGAGTTAGGTTGACAAACTGATTAGCATTATTACGCGAATCTGAAATACACATACGTTTCACGCGTTCAAAACTATTTAATTAGATACGAAGATTACGAAAGTCAAAGTTTTCATTCAAAAATCGTGTCCTTTTTTTTCTCCCTTTTATATATGGACATTGACATTTATTGGACTTTGTGTTTCTTCCCGCGAACAAAAATCGAATGAATAAATAAAAAACAAAAGAACAAGCTCATTAGATCCTTTCTCAAAAAAAATGTTGAGTATGCATGTGGGTGTGAAATTCGTTACTCTTTAATATTTTCAATCTCAAAATGAAAGAATGGAGAAGAAAAATGTAAGAAAAAAATATTGGAAAATAAAATAAAACGACCTGCTATTTATGTGATTTTATTTTTTAATATAAAATTTTCTTCTCGTTTCAAATAGTATAATATAGCTTATACGAGAAAAGAATATCAACGTTTCCAACTCACGCAGAGTAGAATAACGCGTATATCTATACAGGGTGATCCAGAATGCGGTATTTTCCTTATACCGGTGAATTCCTCCTAAAAATCTAAGACGAAAATCATCAATACTAAAATGTCGAATGACAAGTCGTTTCCAAATAGGAGCCGTTTAAAGTAAGCCAATACGAAAGTAGATACGATACTGTCTCAGGGCCGTCACCGCCGACTGGCGGTTCTCGACACGCGTCACCGGTCACCGCGATCTCGCCAACTGACAAAATGACGGTAGCGGCCCTGAGCTAGTCTCGTATCTGGTCTCGTATTAGCAAACCTTAAACGGCTCCTACCTGGAAACTGCTTCCCATTCGACATTTTAGCATTGATAATTTTCGTCTTAGATTTTTACAAGGAATCCACTGGTATAAGGAAAGTACCACATTCCGGATCACCCTGTATACCTATACTTATCGTATACGTTATACAGGTGTACAAGAAAATTTCTTGCTGCTGTCATCTTTATCTGAAAAATACAAAAATTATTTCTACCTATATAACTTTTACGTATATATATATTTGTATATATATATATGTTTTATAGAGGAAAGTTTCCCACACGTACTTACTAGTACCCCCATTTTCTTCCATCTTATATCTTCTATTTTTCCCTTGTCTCTTCGCTCTTATATGCGCTTCTCTGGTTCTAGTACGTGTCTCGGAGGGGATATAACACACACGTTTATGCCATCACGCAGGTATACCTATACTTTTCGCTAGGTGGTACCAGCCAGCGATATTTTTCTCAGTTCGGTGTTATGAATGGCGTGTTTTCACAACACTAGTGAAATATGTGTTATTCGTTGAGCGTATATATATATATATACCAATGTAGGTATATACTATAGAGACGAGAGAAAGAGAGATATACCAGAACACTGACACCACACTCTTTTCTACAGAGCGATTCTGTGGATAGTGGTCAATCTAATGGCGGCGCACTTATCTTTTTTCGGCAATGACAACGGTGTCGGATGACCACGGACAAGCGTCATTTCGACCCCTCAAGAGATGCAACGAGTCAGTCAATCACCGAAGGAATGCTCGGCTGTATTTCGTGAGACGCTTCGTCGTTTAAAAACAAATTCATACCCCTAAGGCTGTTGTCGATACGTGAGATACGAGCCAGGAAAGAGACTCTGGTCTCAAAATCGACCTCGAAGGGACGCGAGATCCTTCGAATGCCCGTAACTTGGGCTCCGATGGACGAAAACTATCGATGTGCGGTCTTTTCTTGAAGGGCGTGAGACGCTCGACCCCTTCGTTGCGTCATTTCGACCCCTCGAGAGTTGCAGCGAGTCAGTCAATCACCGAAGAAATGCTCGGTTGTAAATAATGCAGCAAATATACAGAAATTCACACCTGAAATGAATTCATAAAGAATCAATATCGTATGCAATTGACTCATCAACTTTATTACTACGAGATGCGTAAATGTCACCAAGACAGTTATTTCGCCTGTCCGTGTTCGTCCGACAGCGTTGTCACTGACGAAAATAAAATAAGTGCACCGCCATTAGACTGACCACTATCCACAGAATCGCGCTGTATATCTCCTGCGTTACACTGTCAGCTTATAGTCTCATATGTAGCCACATTCTGCGTATGTATCACGTACCTTGCATTACACAAAGAGAGGCTATTATTCATCATAAAAGTTACATGTATACGTCGCCTAAAATGCAAATCCGAATACCACACAGTCGCAATTATTATGCAGCCGCGAAAAAATTTAACAATTTCGGTAAATATACCTATACGTATACATACCTATGTACAACGACATTAAAAAAAACTAGTTTATCCCCGCCTAAATTTGGATCATATATATATGTATATTTATATATCTTCTTCGTCACTTTCTAACAACTTGTTTTCGACATTTCTTACGAAACATCATCGATAAATAAATCTTCTCCATTTCTGAGACGATTTTAAATGCTTATTAATTATAAATTTCAAGACTCTCGAGGCACACGCCGAGGTTAAATCTGGATAGAAAAAAAAAAATAGAGAAATTTTCAGATAATTAAAAAAACAAAAAACCAAAAAAATATCTTCAGGATTAAAACTTCTCGCATACTCGCGGTATTGAACCGCGAATAAAGCTCCGGTATTATATAGCTAAACTATGCGATATACAAAAAAAAAATAAAAATTTCTAGTCAAGCTGTACTTTCCTACATACATATACATAGGTGTATATGGTATTTATTTACGTGTATGTGTGAATATTCTACAATGTGTTATGCTCGTGTATATATAGGTATATACATGGGTATACAAGCTCCATTTGGCCAGTGATATAACTGGAGCTTAGCCGAGGCGTTGCTTCCATGAAATATTCGTAATCGCAGCTTGGCCAGTGGCCTTAATAACTTGGCTTTTTGAACCCTGTGCCTACCAGGCGGAGTTTTGTTTCTTGATTTTTTAAGCTTTCAGATAGCGTGGTACGAAGCACGTAAATCGTTATGATTGAAAAAAATATATAAAAATAAAAAAATAAACGATTTTCGGTTGATCCCCGTGGATTCCCGTGCTTTTAGCCAGCCATTTACCCCGATATTATATCAATATCATGATATTGATTTCGCGGTTCAGATATTGAAATCAGACGATATTTTTATCGTACGTTTATCTAACTAAGTAGCGTTTGCGAAAAAGAAAAAAATGAGAAAAAACAAAAAAAATGTATTGCCCTTTTTTAAAGGCGTTTAATATTACGCCTCCCTCTCTCTTTCTCTCTATCTTTCTCTCGCTTTCTCCCCGAGATCATAAAGGTGCCCAGAATTGAATTTCCTAAGAGGAAGTTACTTTTCGGGGCGTGAGTTTATAATCGAAAATTTGTCGGTAGGAAATTTGGTTATATTGTACTTTCGCCGATGTAAGTAAAAGCTGATTTACCTTTTTATAACTTCTTTTTATCACATTGTATTTTTTTCTAGATGCTAAATCCGCGGATAAACCAAACAGGATTTTTTATTTTTTTATTTTCATGTCATATGGAAATGAATCCTGAAAGCAAAGTTCGAGGGTTTTTTTTTTGATAGTCCGCGGTGGGTGTATCTCTGCAGGGTCCCGGCGTTCGATCGCCAAAGTGGCATTTAGTAACAACGCATTCATTACCATACGGACAATGAGCGATTGGTTCCGCCAGGGCGACCTATTCCCCCTAATTTTTCATACCCCTCGCCACTATTCGCACCCATTTGCTCTCTTGTGAGGTAATAACACACACACACACGTATGCCATTACGCATATCGTTCGTTCGTTCGTCCGGCTTGCTCCTGCTGTTACGAAACGCGTTATAAATCAACGAATTTATTCCAGGCCAAATGATAGGTGTATAGAAATACACGTAGGTATTTAAAGAAAGAAAAGAAAAAAAGGAAAATTTTTTTCAAGTTCGATGAATATTTTTATTTTTATGTTTTTTAATTTTCAAACAGCCCAGAATTCGCTACGACGATATATTATTGATTCAACGCCCTATACATATTCAAATTCAAACATTTTATTTATTGATTTTTCAGTTTTTTGTATACTATATACATCGACGATCCGGGGGGGATGAGACAACATAAAAACTTGAGAAATGTGTGATGTTTTTTTTATTTTTTTATTTTTCATATATATAAGGACATACGGACGGGGGCATTGACAGATCCAATCTTTGTAAGATGTCTGATTCTTGATGGGTATAGGCAGAGGTGTAGGTATATACAGGAGAGCATACGAGTATGTCAGTATTTTCGCTTCCTTCGCTTCGCTAATCTGATATACTTCAGTTTTTCACATTTTGACAGTTTAAGCCAACGACAGGCAGCCATCTGAGCAACTTTTGTCACTTTTGTATTTGGCTTACAGCGAAGCATCTTCAAATAAAAAAGTATAAACCCGTTTATACGCCTCTTTCTAACTCCGCAATCGTTTCGTTTTCTTCTACAAGCCATTACGATCTAGCTGTATAGTACACATACATATATACGTTTGATAATTATTACAAAAAATTTTCTTTTTTCACGGCTTCGACTATTTAACGTCTGATTGATAATTTTCTGACGTCTCAGTATTTGTTTCCGAATTAAAACAAAATTAAACATTGAAACAAGACAGGAAGAAAAAAAAAAGGAAGACGCTTCGTGAACCTGCGCATCTTCACATACCTATAGATATATATTTTTGTCATCGAAAGAATTATAATTTATAGAACTTCACCTATACCGTGAGGTTACGTGGAAAGAGCTGGTTCCAAGCGCGCAGGCGCTGCAGCGCAACCTCACGGTATATACCCACGGTTGAATTATTAGGCTCCGTTTCTTCACGAAACGAATAATTGTTCCTCGCTCGATCTCTTCCTATACTATATTGTATATGCCGCTTGCTGATGACTACACACTACTTTCTCCTGTGTCATGTCGGTTTAAACTTTGCTGTATTGGCTATAAAAGCTTACAACAATTAGCCATATGTAATATGTAATATATACATAACTACTAATCGTACAATGAACATTCACGCAACAGCACATATCATCTTTGACCACTCGTAATCTATCAATATAAACCCTATGGGCTTACGTAAAATATGTTCATAATTATTTTCGTGATTGAAAAGCCTCACTAATGGTCAACGATCTGACCTACTATACACACACAATCACCGCGTTCTGAATTCTCCTCAAATAATGAACAGTGAGTAAAATGGTACATCGCGAGAGTCTTAAAAGCGATCTAGAAGAGTAGGTATAGATCGAGGAAATTGCGACCGTTTAAAGTCTCGGTATTTAGTTTCTTGCAAGGATGAAAGTGTTGCGTTTACTTGTCGTAGTGGTCGTCGTCGTTGCTGTTTGTTGGGATTTCGCTCATCTCTTGTTTTTTTTTTTTTCTTCATTCTCGGTTTATGAAATTTTCTATTCCTTCCCAAACATGTAGCGGAAGATAGATGGATGACGCGTGATTAGAATGTTTTTTTTCTCTTTCGTCATCTCTCTTCAGACGTCGTTAGGATAAAAGTTTGAAAAGAGAAGATGAAAGACAGAAAGAAGATAATTTTTCTTGATTAACTTAATTTCTTGAAAAATTAAAACTCGGATAATACAAGGTGAAAATAGAAACTGAATCGTGACTTTATGTGGGAAATTCTTATCGCCATACCCTATACACATAGAGTGCAAAATCGCTACCCATTTGTTATACATATAGAGTGAAATTTTGCAACCACAATTGGTCAAATTGCAACCATTGCTAATTGCACCGTTTCACAGCTTAGCAATTACATCGATTGGCCTTCTCTCTCTCTCTCTCTCTCTCTCTCTCTGTCCTTATCTCGCATGCATACATTATTTAGCCTTCTCTCGTCTGTCTTGTACCTAAAGCCATTCAAACTCACGAAATGTCTAATAGATCGCTCGACTCAAGAATTACCTATATAACTGTCTGCCTAAAGTCCGCAGCAAAAAAAAAAAAAAAAAAAACAAATTACCCTGCGTATAGAAATTGATGAAAATTGATAAAACGATGTTTTTTCATAATTCAGATTCGATTGCTGAACCATGACCTTATCCTATTTCAATTTCTTTTTTTTTTTTTCTCTTCTTTTAAAGTTTGAAAGAGATTTTCGTTTCCTTTCATCGTTTTCCAAGTATTATGGAATAAATTTCTATAGGGAGATGTATAAGGGATGAAGAAAAAGTATAGAAATATCTTTTGAGGAATAAGGGGTAACTCGTCGGAGTGCAGCTGATTGAACACTTCAATTTCTCATTTACGCGCGAGTAATTCTTTCCCTGAGAGATGTCTTATTTTCTGCTCATTTATCTCGCTGAGTAAGAGGAGGGTACAGGAGGGACCGGATAAGGCAGGACAACACAGGACGATAAAGGAAGATCTCTTGGCGACAGGCCATACTATTTCTATTCTTCTTTCTATTATTCTTATTTTTCTTCTTCTTATTATTATTATTATTATTATTATTTTACGTTACAAATCATTAGCTCTGGACTTGTCCCTATAGTTCTTGTTAAAGTTCATCACTGTCCCATCCACTCTGACCTCTTCTCATCTTCATACAACTCAAGGATCATAACCTGATGGATAATCATTGATCATTAGGCCTCGATCTAAACAAAAAGATAATTGATCACTAGGGTACTTTGCGTTGCGAACTGGTCGTCGTACCTACTCATCGAGGCATGTGAACGGATTGTTATCACCGATATTACAGAAAGTTTTACACCATTCTCCGATTCAACTAGGCCAAGAACAAATTATTTATTTATTTTTTATTTTTTTTTTTTTTTTCATAAATATTGTTCCTTATTAATTTTATTCTGATTCCAGTAAATAGAGGATGAGGTAAATTGGCATTCGAATAGCCGAGATATTGATTCGAAAAAATAAGAAAATTTATATCCATGGAATTGAAACCCGGAAATAAAAGTTTCGAAATTTAGGTAAATGGAAGAAAATGAGAATGAAGAGAGAGAAGTGAAAAGCCGAGTTACTTCATTGTTCACTTCCTTGTTCTGTCACGCAAATTACATTGTTTCGTAATTTGCGTGCCTTTGAGTAACTATAGACAAAAGTGTTAATAGTCACTTTTAAGTTTGCGGTCTTTTGGTTAACCTTTTCGAACTGTTCCTTAGCTCAGCTTAGCCTGGCTAGTTCGCTAAGCCACATCCTTTCTCAATTTAAGTACTAAACTGTAAAATTACAGAAGCATAAGACATCAGAGGAAACAAACTCGCAATTACCTGCACTGCGGCATTGGCAAATCGAATTTTCTGCATTTCTTGAAAGAGCCAATTCCATTCATAAACCAGATCATAAGACCCGGTTCTTCTTCGATACTAGGTCAATAACTACGCGTTGATTTAAAGCCACTGTATTAAAGGGGGGAGGAGAGCCAGATGAATCGAAGACATGGACAGCCTAAGACACCCAAGAACGATATTGATGGAATTGCATTACTCTTTCAAACAAAGATGCAGTCTTCATCTTCGTTCAAGGGAGCCAGACACTTCATGCATATCAAATAGGAGTGGGATTTACCTCGTTGATTTATTACCGCGAATTATTTCCTCAGAATATCTGATAGCTGAATTAATTATCACCTGAGTATCGAAGAGAAGAAGAAGAAGAGGAAAGAGAAGCAAGCTCTTCTCGACAATTTTCGCTCCATTTCAAGTAGCTGTATTTATATTACACAAACAATTAGAATCACTCAGCAAAATCTTGAGCTTTACGTTCATTACATTTGTATACGAGATCGGAACTATTTTTTGAAAAACAAAAAGATTCACGTTATAAGATAAACGCAGGAGAGATACATTATGCTTCGCAAATGACATATTGTACTCGGTCTTTTAACGTGTATTATACTATTTCCGGTTCCATCTTCATATTGAAGATAGAACAATCGACCGGGATTCCAGATCGTATTTAACAGGAAATAACATACCTATATCTACACAGATTAATACAAAGATCAATTTAAAGTCCACAGCATGACCTCTTGCGAAGCCTGCAGAGAGGAGGACATAGTGACTCGACAATTCTTCTTAATCTAAACGCTTTCACCTAAGAACGACGCGTCTATATATATATGGATATTTATATGAACGTACTACGTATATACAGAACTTCGGATCTAAAAACGTTTATTCATATTATATGCCTAGCTGATAAAAATCTGACGACAATTTGGCGCCAGTTCGTATGAATTCCCCTGAGGGCTATCTTGAGAAAAAAATTGATTCACTCGCGTCATCGAGAATCCCCAAAAATTTGTCTGATAAACGTCGGAGACTTTCAGCTTGATGAAAAATTTCATTTTCATCGTTTTTTTTTTTTTTTTTTTTTTTTTTTTTTAATTTAATTTTTTATTTTTATTCACAAAAAAAGAAGAAAAAAAAACTGTAAATATATTTTAAAGAATTTCCTCACGTTTCTTTATCTCGATCTTAGGGTCTGAAATTCCGTTTGAATTCAACTCATGATCAGTAATATAATCTAATTTTATCTCACGGTATGCCAATCGACTCTCTTATCGGCCCGATCCAATATTCCAATATTAAAAGGTTGATCGGTTACACAACGTCTCGAAAATCTCGAGATCTTCGAGATCTTTATTCGTCTGGTGAATCGAGATTCGTGTGAGTTTTTTCGATATTAGTTCACCGAGTCGCGATTCAAATTCGATTAAAATACGTGAATTGAGATCAGAAGCTCCTCAACGTCTGTCTGGAAGATCATCCCTATAAAAATGTCGTTTTTTTTTTTCTTCTCTCCCTTTGAGCCCGCAAGCTCCAGACATTCGTCATTAATCGTTGCGGCTAGAACGAATTTATATCTTATTCGTATCATTGACATTCGACAGATGTCATCAACTTGAGTCTGATGATCCGATGGTATAGGTTTCAGATTATTTAAAATGACGGAACTACCTCCTCTACGACGATCCAAATCCTCTATCGTTGATAGTTAGATGTAAAAAATTAAGAAAACAAATTAGAGCATCATTAATTCGGAACTTTTTAGTCATAATTTATACATCTACGTACGCCCCACATCCTACTACATACCGATTTCTATACTATATATCTACTCACTGTGAAACTCGGCCTTGTGCAAACAATTAACGTATATTTACTCATCTAGTCCAGTTAGTTTACTCGGGTCGATATGGAGGACAGAAACGCTTTACATTTCCGGCTTGATTCTGTAATTACACCAATTAACGTCTATACGGACGAGATCGAGTTCGCGTTACGGATTTGCCCTCTGGGTTATTCTCAGGGTTCACGGGGTCACTAGTTATAAGTAAATTCTGCACTTTGGTTCGCTGTCCGCTTCTCGATTCGATACGATACGATACGATACGATACGATTCGGTTCCCACCTCGTCTGCAGATATAATCAAAATACATGTACACACACATATGTATAAAATATATGGTTCATTCTTATTTGGTTTACTGGATTGGATATAGGACTGTCTCTTTGTAGTTCGGCCTGCAAGATGCATATATTAAACGCTATAAACAGTCTGCCAGAATTTAGACCGCTCTTAATCCGAGACAAGGATGGATTAGGTAATCAACTCAGCTGTCCCCTGGCGCTAATGGATTGAGCAAAGTTTGGCTTAGCGTTTCGACGAATAATAAATTTGCAAATTGAATACGCGGTCGAGTTACGCGCCGTACGCGTGAGAGGCAAACGACGCTCCTAGAATTTCTATAAGTATTGCGTGCAGATTTTCATTTAATTTTCACTGAAATCACACGCGATTTGACTGTTTATTTAAACATCGTCGATAGCGGGTTTTGATTTAGGAAAGGAAAATTAACCACAGCCTCATGCAGACCGAAAATTATTATAGCCCAATAATTTTTATGTCACTTTTTTCCGATACTCGCGTGTACGTGGTTTTTAGTTTTTCTTATTTCTCTCGGCTTCGATCTGAGGATATAGGTATGCGCACATACGCTCCGCTTAATCCATAGAAGATAACTTCCGGTATCTCGATCGATTACTCTGTGATATACGGGCTCTCTGAATTTCAATTTAACCCTTAATACAGATTTTAGAGTAGGATTTTTATCAAATATTATGAATTTAGGTGAAATGCGATTCTCAGTGAATCTCATCCCCTAATCTTATTCGAAAATAATTTCTGTATAGAACGGCGAAAGGGGCACGTAAACAATTTTATAGATACTCACCCTCGGGACTCGGGATAATAATGTCGCTGTTGTTTATCTTTTCGAAGAAAACCAAGTCGTGGATGTTCATTCTCTAAATTTTACAGTCGTTAAAACCCTTCTCACATTTCTCATCCCTTCGAGCTAAAATAAATACAAGAATCCTTATTACGTTTATTTCTCTGCTGTTTACTTTGATTCGATAAAGTTCACCTCCCTCTCAGCGTTGGCAAGATAAATAATCAGCCATCCACGAAAAAGAAAAAAAAGAAAAAGAAAAAAATTCTCCAAAATTTTCGTCTCCTCGCGAAACTATATAATTATGTAGTATACGTACACAGACGAATCCCATTCACTTTTACTTTTTTGATCAATCATCAATTGTTATTTTTTTTTAATGTCCCTTTTATTTGAAACACGAAGATGTGAAAAATTTCGAAATTCATAATTTTTACTATCCGAAAGTTCGGCGAACAAAGGATCAAGTAAATTACTAAAACTCCGATAAAAATATAACTTGCTTAATTTATAATTACCCATTAGTTTTAATTAGACAAATGATTTCGTAATTTGAAGACATCAGCGTTGCGTATGATCAAAGACAAAATATTTTTCTATCCTGGATTTCGCAAGGACTCTGTACTCTTCGGGGTGATTACAGGGCGAATAATCAACAGCCCTATTTTTCCGTGATAACTGAACGACGATAAGTTATACGCCCTATACTTGAATCGGCATTGTTCATTTCCATCGACAGTACCGCGCACTACGCTTTGGCAGTGACAAAGTTATACAAGATTATATCGGAAGGGGGAATGGGGGTTGAAATTCTAGTATTAGGGCTGGCTGCCTGGTGCCAATTCAGCCCTGCGTGACCTGAACCAATTCCTTCCCCTGTCAGAAATCAGAATGATATTGGTGAAAGCCAGCTTTTCACCATTGAACACCGTCACCGCCCCGTTCGTCGTCTGACGGTTTCCTATACCCGAGGAATCACTCTCGGATCAATTTCGAGTTGTACATTACATTAGAATCAGCGAACCGCAATGCCCTTGGGAATTTATACCAAACGGGGGTGTGGCGTAGAGGTTTAATTCAAACCTAACAATTTTCACTCTGACAAGATTAATCCTCGTCATCCAATCCAGCCCCAATTATAATACGGATGTATTTACGTTCACGTGATCGTCTCAATTTATTTCATCCATTCGTTGGAGATGAGACTTTTTAATTACCCAGTTAAGCGTCCGGACTAGCAAAATTCGAGGTAAGATTATCACTTCTTAATCTCACTTTCGTTTCCGATTATTTTTCCGTTTCGAAAGAACGTACGTCGAGTGCCTGCTATAAAAATGTGACATAATGATTACCTACCCACCTACCTTCCTCTCCGTTATGATCGACTTTCTATGATCAATATATATGAAACTTTTAAATTTGCTCCAGAACCAGAGATCAACTCCTAATCGCATGGATCATCGGGAAGATTTGATGCCTCGAAGAAAGCAGATGATGATGAAAGAAAAAAACAAGACCAAGAATACGGATCGAAAACGTGCAGCTGGCTTAGAAATCTCTCTCGATGAGAGTGAGAGTCGGAATTCAACTTCGAAATCACTTTTTCTGTCGCTATAATATACATAATATACAGATTCATGTGGATTTCAATCAAACCTCATACATGGAGATTAACATTCAATAAAGCCAACACTTTCCTTATTAAAAGCAAGAAATCTGATTTATACACTTTCTACAGACTCGAATGCAGATCATCTTCAATCAATTTCGTCACCCATATCCCAATTCTATGGGTCATTATCGAAGATTCTAATTATGCAAATACATACACATATATCTGTGAAACTTGTCACGCGCTTAGCCTAGCGGTAATTAAAATTCTCGTATTATACGTGCAACTGGGTTGCAGCTTTCGTTAATTGTCAAAATTCAATAAGAGTCCCTAATTGCAATTACAGCTCAAAATTGTACGGCTGAAAATGTCAAAAGCACTTATCTCTAAATAGCACGCGATGAATTAATACGAAGGTTGGATATGTATGTAGTACCTCTATGTACATGTCTGTAATTAATTAAAATGGTAAAATCTAAGTAACGAAATATATGGCAATAAAATTCGTACGACTTGTTATATGGCTCGTGTATAATGAATTATATTTATTCGGAAGTTCTTTATTAAATAAATAAAATGTAATCCTCATTATTTCCCAGCCCCGATAACCTTTCGGTTACGCGCTACTTTACGAAAGAACATTCTGTTATTAATATAGCTAAAGATAAGAATTTTTAAGAAGTAGGCGTGGTGGGTACCTCTATCTTTTATTGCTATTAGCATGAAACCGGATCCATTATTACCTCCAACTCGACAAGACATAAGACAAGACGTTATTTTTACTTCACGCGCTAATTAAGGTTCGCATGAACTGAGAGAAAGACTTTCAAAAATTATTTTAAACCCAATTTTTCGACTACTCATGTGGTACACGTGTCTATTTGAATTACGCAATACTGTAGTACATACGGGTATATGCATAATATACACCAACTTACAAGATCTATTAGATCGACCGAAGATCTACGATCGAAAGAAGTTTAAAAAGGAATTGTTGAGAAAACTACACTCTCCTAGAGCACCGGGTTTGCATGGGGGGTCACGTCGGGTTACCTGCGGTTATTGTCTAAGAAGATTATTATCCAAGGTTCCGCTTCGCACGGTTCTTCAAGAATTTTTTAAATTAATTCAATCATCGTAAGAACTGGTGCTTCTGCTTCTGCTGGATATCATACTAATAATTAAACGATATATCGTATAGCCAATTAGTTAAATAATTTATTTGAATTCAGAGCTATATTCTTAATCGAAGTATTATTTTATCGCTATAAAAATTAGAAGCGTAATATCATAGAGTTCGGTGTTGATTTGAAATATGCGATTTTTTTTCTATTTCTTTTTCTTTTTATCACAAAATATATCAGATACATATTAGGTATTCACTTACGTCAGATATTCATAGATTTTCCTTTCGTTAATCAGAACGTCAAAGAATCATCGACTCATTATTTCTCGATCACTTTCGACTCTACTGAATTTTATAGAAATTTATCGAAAGTCTATGACACTATATGAACGATTCTTTTCGTCATTTATACAAAACGTTGATAAGTTTCCAAGCTAGAGAAAGTTCTTTAAATTTTTATGGCTGTTTTTTTTCTTTTCTTTCTTCTTTTTATTTCATCTGCTGCATTGTTTCGTAAGAAAATTATTATTCGGCGTCCATCAGACACTGATTGAACCAACTAAATAAAAATTCCGAGAAAATGATACCCGCAATTTTCCCGCCTATTTACAACTCGCTTGGGAAAATGAGTGTAATTAAGTTAGTACCGGTAAACGACCGGATAACAATTAATTAAAATTTTTAAACGCGCTAATTAGCGTCGGGGGTAATAATAAAAAAGCGGGTAAAACAACACGCGATTTTGTTAAAAACTCACCCTATTTATACACCACCCTGTAATCTAGTACAGTATGAAAATTTACAGATCGAAATTAAAGTCCCATACCTATGTGGCATGATCTACAAAAACTTAGACTTCCCAAGTTCGTGGAGTTTGGAGAATAAAACTTGAGGCGATGAAAATCTCAATTCATGACAAGCAGATGAAGCTGGATAATAAGGTCCAGAAGTTATCTCGAAGTGGTGTAATGACCTCGAACTCTCTCTGTCGTACGAACCCTGGCCTTGGGAAGGACGTGACTTCGCGGAGCCTCGACGAAAGTTTGCGAAGAAACTTCATGTGATAGAGTCATGATCCCGACTATATGATTTATGGTAAGAAGAGGTAAATCCACGACGCCTAGGCCGTAAGTAGACAAAATTCTGGGATACTGCAAATAATTACGCTTCAACGACGTAACAATAGCGGGAATCGGTTCCTGTTTGAGATATAACCGAGCATAGGATGTCTTCCGGCAATTTAATATTCCTTACTGCTTCTGCCTTTGCTGGTATGAGACAATGAGCATGATAGGTAGTGCATAGAGATGGTAAAACGCGTTCGTAGTGAATCAGAGAAGGCGAGGTAATTAAACTGTGTACGCAGTCAATCCCACGCCTTCCTCTGTATCCAAGAGTGCGATCACTTCCTTCGTTCCTACTTTTACCTACCTGCCGGAAATCGTCCTCGCGAAGATCCTACCGAAGCTTTTAATCGCCGCGTAGCTTTAAGGCCTTCGTTTTAATTACCCCTAATACTCTCTTATTTATTGTATTTTGTTACTCTGATAGTATCATTAAATTTTTAGAGTCAACTTAAAGAGAAAATGAATAAAAATTATGGAGAAGTTTACGTGGATAAGGCATTTTGCTAATTTCTAGGTATACATGTGTGGGTGTGTGTGCGTATGGGGAAAAGAAAGTATTAAATACGCAAAATCCTGTAATTCAGCTAAGATTTGCCGATGGGATCGAGCCCATAGATTATAAACAGCTTTGGTGTAAATATACGTATGAAGGCATTAGTTGGAGGGAAGATTTCATACTTGGGAACTTTGGAGATATGCGGTAGATGAAGTATAATGTAATCTAGATCGAATACGTCAGAGTTTGTAACAATGAAAGGTAGTGGGCTTGTTGTGCAACAAGAAAGTAACTGTGATTACCTTAGGTATGTAAGTATCTACACGTCGACTTTTTTTCCACACAACATGTAATATCCATCATATGACTTATTACTTTCATCGCTTTCATCGATTTTTATGACAAATTATATTTCATCTAAGAACAGTAAGTTATTCCTGGCGGTTCATTTCAGAGAAGCCTGTATCCTCCATATCCATCTCATCCCAAAATCGATTTCTGTATAGGGGACCGAAATATGAAGCCATTAGTTTTTGAGTTGATAGGAAAAGGGGGTCATTCCGTATTCCAGTTCGCTACATCCTAGCTATTCAACTTCACGCAGTTATTTATCCTCATATTTGCGAGCGAAAACTGAAAGTGAAACTGGTATTTTGCCATTTGGCCGAGAAGTGTGTAAAAACTTTGTAAAAGTGATTCTTAAAAATCGTTGAAACAACTTTCTTCATAAAACCAATTGGAATAAAATTAGAGTAAAAAGTAAAATATTGTATGGAAATTCACTCATTCATTCGTCTCTTCTGTTTCGGGAATACAAGGATTCAATTCATTTGAAATTCTCGCCGCAGTCCGCGGCGAAAGTAGTTCATGCTGGTATATCAAAGATAACGCCACTCGTTGGACCAAACGACGATGCATTCTGATGGAATTTTCAAGAATTAGAGATGAGATTCTGCGCCTGAATATTGATATTAGATACTGTCGAATAGGTTGCGGGCTGCAGACCAAAAGGCGTATCGAATAGGTTGCGGGCTGCAGACCAAAAGGCGTGTTGAATAGGTTGCGGGCTACATACCAGAAGGCGCGTTGGTGTTGAAGCTTATGATGTACACGGAAAAAAATTTTTTAAATAAAATATTTGGTCGAGATATAAGAGAGACTTGTGTCCTTGAAGAGAATTTATAAATAGGACAATGATGAAATGGATATTCGAATGAGATTAAAATCTAATTAAATATAAATTTTTTTTTTTAAAGTTTTTTTCATTTTCGCTATTCCAAGGGGCAGAGGTGATCTTCTGATGATTAGTGACGAAAGCAGATACCAGCCGCCGTTAAATTGTTATTAAAACGAACGCCGATTACTCTCCCCAGGCTTCTGATAGTGCGATCAAATTATAATTTCCTATTAATGCGAAGAAGACCACCATCGATAACCAACATGACTGCACTGCTCACCACTCTGGGATTCCAAGTTTTGGCAAATATTACTGTAAACGGCAATCTAACCGATCAGCCGGGCTACGTAAATTCTCCTGACGTTCACGCGGCCTACAAAATCCATGAGTAACTTGCGACCCAGGATGAGGCACGAAAACAATGCTTGGCAGAGGGTGCCAACTTGGCAATCACCGATTCACTTGGAAAGATCGCGCATGTGAAGAGTATGATAAATCAGTCCGACCACTGGCTGCACGTTGACGTTAATTACTTCATCCACATTAATCCATGGGTTAGAAGCTACAATCGTAAGTTTTGAAGCAGCTTATATCCAAGCTTTTCGAAAATAAGCGCGATATAAGCCCAGATGAAGATCTATACCTAATCCTATATTTTTTTAACTAGCGGTAGAATCCTTGCCATGGGCGCATGGCTCTCCGGACCGATCCGGATACTGCGTTGGTATATCAATTTCTCAAGGTAGATTAGTATGTTACCCGTGCGACGGAAGGCGAGAATACTTTGTATGCGAAATCCGGATTACTGATGGCAAAAGCAGCACGGAATCTTACGATGAAGGTATGCAGGTAGCTGGGAAAATATTAAATGCAACGTTAGAGGGTCTGACAGATCTCAAATGGAATTGATCGAACGTGGAGTGTGATAATGTGTAGAAACTCATCAAAGAAAAAAATTCCATTCATCATAAACTATATATATATATCAATCGAATTTACATTTTCTAATTCATACCAATGATTTTATACAATGTTTTAAACAAATGACCTATACAATATGAAAATATATCTTTCTCGTTCATCGTAATGAAATGTTCAAGGTTTTAAAATAAAATTTGTTCAGATTCAGATTTCGCTTTAACCGAGGCTTCGACCGAGTCCACGCCGCAGAATCAATCTGCAACCCTTCCATACGGCTACGGCTACGTTGCACATCCTGACATCGGAGTAGCGTACAAGATCGTCGATGCTTACGTGAGTTGGGATGAAGCCAGAGCTCGCTGCGTCAATTAAGGTGCTCACTTGGCACTGATCGACTCATCTCAGAAGCTTAATCACATAAGACGGACGGAACTATCTGAAGAACAGCGTATGCTGATGCACGTAGGGATTCGGCGGTATCCGCTTAATAACCATTGGATCGACGTTAGCAACGGTATATGCAAATTTTGTTGAAATCTTCATGCACTTGAAAAGTCGACGATGTGACTAACACTTAATTTTCCGATCAGGAACCGTCGTAGAAAACTTACCATGGGCCCTAGCTGAGCCTTGGGGCAGTCCAGCCTGCGTTATGGTGAATCTTGAATTTACTGGACTTACTAATAGAGTCTGCGACACCCCCCTAGGAGTCTACGTATGCGAGATTCCAATCCCGACATGATAAGTTTCAAGGAAATCAATTGAGCCTGATAGCCGCCAATCGAATCAGCGTTCATCGAAAATATGCACAATTCAATATGCTGTTAAGCTATACCATAAATACGCGTACGCTTCTTTCTATCTTGATTATCGTTGAATGAAAACTGAAATATTCCTGACCAACTTTTCCAAGACATTGCTGCTTTCAATCCACGATTAATCTATGTAAAAATTAAAAATACATAATATGAATGCCAAATCTTATTTTTGCTATTTTTGTACTTACGCGGTATTGCAATATGTTAGTTACGTGATATTGCACTATCACCGACGATATGGAATCTATAGACGCCATTCCGTCCCTATCTTGAGATCAAAGGTGACACAGCGATAATTACCAAGATTTCGAGGGATCGAAATGAAATTGGAAATAATATTTCTCTCTCCACTGTTGCCGGAATAAATAGAGTCCCCTAGTCTGATAGTTTTAGACAATTCAAACGACTCGTTATTATCAGCTATCAGTAAGGAGAAGACCATCATAGCTGACGACCATGACTGCTCTGCTCGCTACTCTACCGTTGCAAATTGTATGTCAATTGCTCGTTCCGGGACATCCTAATATCACCGAAAATGGCACTATAGGTAAGTCCGAGCGAAATGAATTTCAGACACGAATAAAGTTTTTAGAGGGATACAATTAATATTTGAATTTTAGTCGGACGTAAGACATCGAAACAAGCTTTCTCATTGAGTCTACGCGATCAGGGCTACGTAAAGTTTCCTGACATCCACACCGCCTACAAGATTCATGAAGAACTTGCGACCTGGAATGAGGCACGAGAACGATGCATGGCAGAGGGTGCCTACTTGGCGATCACCGATTCACTCGAAAAGATCGCGCTTGTGAAGAGTATGAGAAATCATTCGAGCCAGTGGCTGCACGTTGGCATTTATAACTTCGCCGATACTGATCAATGGGTCAGAGTCGATGACGGTGAGTTTCAAGGCAACTTATTCAAGATCTTCGAAAACAGGTGCGTCTTGAAACCAGATGAAGATTCATACCTAATCCTATGTCTTCCAACCAGGCATTCCCATTTCATCCGTACCATGGGCATATGAAAACCCTAATCGAATCGGAACCTGCGCCGGTATATCGATTCTCCAAAATGGACTAGTGGATTATCCATGCAATGGAAAGCGAGAATACTTCGTCTGTGAAGTCTGGATCGCTGAGGATGATATCGAGGCAAAATCTTCTGTTGAAGGTAAGTAAACTGAAGATCGGAGAATGTATTAGGCGTTCCAAAGTCGAAAGCGCTAATAGATAGAAGAAAATGATTTTCATATACTTGCAGTCGACAGTACAACGATTATACCTACTCGACTAAGCCTCCCCGAGGGCTACGTAGCCTTTCCTGAAGACCACGCAGCATACAAATATCATGAAGAAGCTGTATCGTGGGATGAAGCACGTACGACATGCATCTCAGAGGGTGCTCACTTGGCCATCGCCGATACCGTCGATAAGATTGAGCATGTGGCTGATGTCCTGACAAATTATTCGAGAGACAAATGGATGCACGTTGGCATATATAAATCTAATATTACTGAAAAGTGGGTCAGAGTTGATAACGGTAAGCTTCACCCTTGTTAGAGATCTTCTATCCCCTTATATACTTCGTTTTTTACCAACTTTAAAATTTTCCAACCAGGATTACCCGTCACGTCGGTACCTTGGGTAAGTTTTTCTACTCCTGACGAGATCTTGTCAGGATCATGCACTGCTGTACCATTCTCCGAAAATGGGCTTGTGAATGTGGACTGCCTAGATGGGCGATATTATTTTGCCTGTGAAATACCGATACAATAGAACTGAAGAAGAGGGAGGTGAATACATTTGGAAATTACATAAAAATTGAGTGTAAACGAATTTGACATATCAAAGGAATATCGATCCAAATATATGTTACAGTGATGAATGAATTAATAAACATAATGACGTTTTGTTATTCCCGCATTTTTATTATCGGACTGTTATTTCGAAAGACCTCCACGAAATGATTGCAAAGTTTTACGCCAATCTAGAAGGATGACTTATCGCCTGTTTGAAAATAATTATCATATTCATTATCGAACAATGAAAGAAGTGAACGGTTATGTACATTTATCTGTTATAAGAAACGATAGAGCATTAAATTCGCAGAATGCTGCACATCATGGATTTAGGTATACAACCAATTTTTATGCGTGTTCTAATGGGAAGGGTATAAGTTTATTACCTCCTTGTGAATTATCTTGTTTATTATCAAACGTCTAATCATATGAATAAACGGCTTTGAGTCTATTTACATAATTACTTTTACAGTCCACTGATACATTCCAATCCTTATTCCATCGACTAATTCTACCTAAATAAATTATTTACACACCCTAATATTTAGAGGCAAGTGCCTAAGCGTTTCTTAAAATAAATAATTTAGTAGTGAAAAATAAAACAAAAACTCACATATCTGTATTTCACGTCGAAATATATCGGAGCGCGATTATAATACATGTGAAATATAGTCTGTCCAAACTATTTTGATTATTCAAATAAAATTACAGGATTTATCTAGGATCTAGATATACCGTTATCTACTGATAGGTGATTCACACCAAGTAATAAGTGTATAAAATTCCTAATGAATTAAGTTCAGATGAGAATTGAGTAGCCAATTATATTCGGTATCCCTACCAACTTTCCTATCGATAAATAAGCTTCTTCAAATTATCTCATCTGAGAAACAGAATTCTGCTTAGAAGTCTAAAGGTTAATCAGATAGTCTCAGTCGCCGAGCTCGAGGTTCCATTATTCTCGTGATTTTTGTACGCTGAAAAGAAAGCAAGAGCCTTCATGAGCTGATAACTCTTGCTAATCGGAATGTTGCTGTCGTATAATTTTTTCGAAGATTTGCAATCGACGTAAAACCACCAGTTGCACTTCAGGACAGTTTGGTCGAAAAGTGTCGATTCCGGGCAGAGGAAACTCTTCATGATCAATCCGTCGTCTGTCAATGCACAGACATGGAACACCTTGGAAATGAGGAAACAATGATAAATAAAAAATGTGAAAGAAGGTGAACCGACAAGCGGCGAATCTGGGCTATAAAATCGACTAATTACCATGCAGCCAAGATCTTCATCGGCGTAAAGTCCCGGAAAATGTTTCTGATCACCGCAGTAAAAACTAGTATCTGGCAACTCAACCCTACTAGCAAAATTGTCATCGAAATTCTTGTCGTAACCAACTGGATAATATTCACGCGGTGCGTTCATCACTTTGCTTGGTGTAGCCAAGGTGTACTTGCTGCAAAAATATCCCGAAAGAAATAAAATGACAGACGGTGCTAAAAATCGTCATTAAAAAAAAGCCAAAAACGTCTCTAATCATTGTTCTCACCTTCTAACAGGACTCGACGTCGTGCTAGTAGTCGTCGTAGTGGTAGTAGTCGTCGGTGGCTGGTGCTTTTGCATCAGTTGTTGTTGTCTCAATAAAATAGCAGTCTCAAGAGCTTCCAAAGTGACATTACTCGCCTCAGCCAAAGCTTTGAGAGAAGGTTCCATGCTTTGCACGGAGGCCAATGAAGACAAAGAACCCATTGATGCCTGAGAATTATCATATCTGTTAAACTCCTGCTGTGATTGTAAAGCCTGACTAGCAGCCTCGGGAGAAATTGAGCGCAGAGTCAATTGATTTACTGAAGAAACCGCTTCATCGGAAGGTATGGGTAGCTGTGAATGAAAAAACCCGTTAATTTGATCCCTAAAGTCAAACTATTCACAAATTTTTACCTGATAAAAATCGTCCTTGGCAACCTCGTTCGTAGAATCCTCTAGCAGAGTGGGACTGTGACTTATCCTGTCAGTTAATTGCGAAGAAGATTGGGGCATGGCTACGAACGGCGGAAGACCATTTCCGAAGTTTTTTATCGGTTTTGATACCGTTTTAACAGTTTCTGCATTTGCTGGTTGAGCTGAGATTATTTCAGGAAGACGATACGGTGATACTGTCGAGGGAGGACCTGCCAGTCCTTGGGACATCTGTGGACACACATGGTGTGGCTTGATTATAGTGATATGAAAATTTTGCGTGTGAACTATGCAGTGCGCAAGAAAAAATACTTCGGAGCCAGGAAATTATGGAAGATTGACTTCTGGGTATATTTGTAGAGACTTGAATATATCTTGACCAGAAATTTGTGTATGAGACAGTAAAATTGCGGGACTTGCAGGTTGTTGCACAAGTAAATAGACACGCGAATAAACCGCAAGTGCAGTACACGTATTATGATTGAAATGAGAGAAACTTCAATGCAAAGTAAACCGTATGTGTGTAGAAACCTATGCACAGCTAATTCATAAGGCAGAAATTGCGCTGGGTCATAGGAGTTAAGCACGTAGCCAGTTCACGTTTTGAGTGATTCTAGTACGTATGCCTCGGCGAATATGTTCTATTGTTTGTAACGGGGTCGTAACTCGACATACGCAAATAAAGATAAAAATAGAGAGAGAGTGGCTGGTAAAACGAGTGGTATATCGCAACAGGTGTAAAAGAAAAAGTTAACCGATGTCCCCCGCGGTGGTTCGGATGATCCTCCCACCAAAAAATCGTGAATGAAAAGTAAAAAATGGTTATAAATTATCAAAAATTTGGTTTCAAATTTTACCTGCGTCCTCTGGTTCTGCATCGGCTGTTGTTGCTGTCTTAAAGCTTGTTGTTGTTGCATTTGCTGTTGCCTCAGCATTTGAAGAGCGAATGTTTCCTGCTGTGCACGTTTCTGTTGACTCAAATTGTCCTCTTGCATAGTGGCCAACGATGGTGCAGCCACCGTTTTAAGAGCCGTTGCGTTTTCCTGGACCACTAATCTTTGATGTTCCATTTGCTGACCCATAGGGCGAGCTCCACCAGGAGGCAGAGGCTTGAAAGGAGGAACTACCCGAGGATTTTGTGATACCTGACGTGCATTATCTGGTCTCACTCCCTGCATAGATTAAGACGTATATGTATATTTCCATGATTATCACCTAATTATCAATGCAATGATCTCTCATTATATGATTGAGGTTGATGGACTTCTGCAGGAGCCGGTTTTGGTACAGGAATTAATTACGATAACGTTACGTATGTATATACAGTGAATTTCCTATACTATGAGAAGACTGGATATTATGTCATTCTGATCTAGGATCTGGCTGAATGATGAATCGCTCATGTAGATTGCAGGTATAGGATTGGTGAAATGATCAGCGAGTGCAGAACAAGTGAAAGGCTCGAAAGTTATGCAGAATGCTAAATCCACGAAGTCGAGTGTTTTGTGATAATAAAATAAATTTCACGATTATGATTCCTGCAAGATCCTTATTATGTCCCCCTGGGGTAATGTTTTTCGATTTCGACACTCTAGTAATAGCGGTGTCTTTGCGGAGACCCATAAGTAGAAATGTCATTTCTTATATACGACAATCACAATATAAAAATCCTAGGACGTTATAGTGACGAAAATTCGGGTCGCCAATGAAGTTGCAATATTGTTACATCGCAATTGTATTCACAAACTAAACTTTCGAACGCACCTTACCCACGCGTCTTGGCTAGCTTTTTTGATGGTATGACATATCTCCGTCCAAGATTAATGAGGATCTGCAAATTACTGCGATATCACTTATGCGTGTAAAGATCGTGAAATTAAATAAAATCGTCCTTAGAAATTTGACCGACGCGATATATTCTCTGGTGAAAAAATTCGATCTCTCACAACTGACTCAAATAGATTTACTCATCGGAATAGAAAGTGTAATGAAATATAATAATCCACTTAATTCATAGAAATTCATCAGTCTGGGTAAATTTTTGATCATGAGTCAAAATGGCAAGAGCTGAAAAATTCTGACTCAACTGAAACCCGATGATCTCGTTGTCGAATATCTGAGTTTACTTCTTTACTTAATTTTGCATTAACTCTTGCCTGATTCCTTCCCACGCTGTGGTATGTACGATATTATAAGACGAAAGTTGTCCGACCTTGTTACACGTGTCTGATTTCCAACGATATTAGCTACGATTCAGAATCTAATTAGTGCATATGGTTTATCAGAATCTTAGTTTAATTCCTTCGTTTGGATTACTGAAGAAAATGATTTTTGATTATACCCTTATAGCGTGTTTTATTTTATACGAATGTATCGTATCGCTTCCAGATAGATAGCCGAATCGCAAATCGACGTGTGAGCCAGTTGGGTGGGTAAATAAATATTAAAATACTTGTGAAACGCCGAGTTTTTTTTTTTTTCATTTTTTATACACATAGCTATATTTTTTAAATGATTGAATCCTCACCGCAATACTTCATGAATCATAAATGTGTGATTTCAAACGGGGTCGTGAGACGTATGGAAAGGTTCTACACGCACCAGTTGCCACAAGGACGTCAATTTACGGTAAAGAAATTCAAAAGACGTATAAATCATAAGGATTTGTACCCACTGTACTATATCTGTACTTATGTTAGAAATCATCGGCGACAAATGACCTGGAGAAAACATGCACTCCGTTAGATCGAGAAATTGGATGATACAAAGGTTTTTCGCAATGCAATGAATGCAATTACCTGATTGATGATTCAATGCGATCCCAAGTTATAGCGTACAGGAAAAAGGTAGGCTAATAAATCGAGAGATAATTCGAACCGTAAAACCAGAGGAAAAGGATCCTTTTTTTATATTTTTAACCACAACTTACTGTATTTGGGGGTCCAATGGGAATAGAATTTCCCTGTCCCACCTGGGTGCTTCGTCTCTTATTGTTTTCCAAATTCGACAACGATTCACGAAATCCAAGTTCATCTCCGACAGAGAATCCTGGAATAATAATTAATCCTTACAAACGGTGTTCACAACAAAATTTTTTTACAATTTATACCCAGACCTCGTCGTGTCTTCGACCGCGAAAAAAATAAGTAAACGAGTGCATAAAAATATCAAAAAAAAATAAAAAGTTATCAGGTGTCAAGGTAAAATTCTTTCCGAAATATATCGATGCTGCATTATATCATTTCTTCAATCTTTTTCGCTTGCAGTATGGCCTATGCTCTATGGGCAGGTTTGAGAGCCGTACCTACATGTAACACATGATTGGTCTCATATTCCATTTCCGTTTTCGTTTTGCACTATTTATATAATTTCTTTAGAATTATTATTTTTTCTATACACCAACGAAGTGGGACACTTTCGCTTTTCTCAACCATAATTCAACTGCATACAAAGTTCGATCGTTAAAATGACTATATATACTAATGCAATTTAATGACGACCGACCGCCAGTGCTTTTACGAAATAATAAGCTCTTTCGATTTTTACCCATTCAACAAAATATTATCAGAGCTGATCCTGGAAAAGGGATACGCGTATGCAGCAGGATTTCATACACCGCAACTCCGCGACTAAGTGCAGCTTGATGGATTTTCTTGCTCAATCAATAGAGCATGTATAAACCTTAGAAAAAACTTCATTTATAGGTAAAAAGATTCATGTGAAGGACGATCGATGATAGTCGCTGCAGTTGGTTGATCAATAGGATCATTTAGAGTTGTGCAAACTGAATATGAACAAAAAACGAATAGTAGAAGTAGATATATGGTGAAGCAATGTCATTCGATATTTAAAACAATTAACGGTGGATACCGCTGGTCAGTTATTAGCAATAAAATAAATTTTTTCTCAAATATAATTTCGTCAGATCCTGGATTTGAATAAACTTCACAACTCCTTGATATATAGTGATGAAGTTCGACTGTGAAATCCGTTATTTATCAAGCAAACAGGCAACGAATTTTGCCATGTAAATTTATACCTCATAATTAAATGTCATAAACAGCAGTCAACTACACGCAATAATTATAACCGACTGATGCCTAGGTGCGTGCGTGAATATTTTCTCAGCGCACGATAAACTTTCTACGCAAATTTTTATACCCTGAAATATAAAGGTATGAGTGTTGATGGATGCAGATTTTCATAATCAATGAATATAATAGGCGGTGAGTTAAATTCGTGCGATACATACCCATAGCCAAATATTAATTAAAAGTGTGTTAAACCAAGAGACCAGAAAGTTATTAAAATATATGGCCTTTATCTATGAATCAGTTAAAAAAGAAGCAGGCTAACAGATTTACGAAGATTATAAAATATTGCATAATCATTACCTATGTACGTGTTACGTAAAATATATACAAATCACGATTTATGGTCTTAAATGTTAGAGCCTTATAAGTTGAAATAGTTTCGATGATTAACATGATTCAAATTACGAAATTTCCTCTTCCCTACGCCAATTAATGTATTATACCTAATTTGTCAGATTTCTTAACGATGAGAAAAAAAAATTAACAACAAATTTTTCCCTAAGATCGCTGATCGATCTTAATCCAAGTATAACACGTAGTATAATATGGGATAATACCTAAGACCAGTTGGTCTATGGGAAAATTTTCGTCAAATATGTGCATTATTGATTTTGTTTTTTTCTTTTTTAGAGAGAGAAAACGCGGTGGATCTATAGTCGAAAAGATTATTTTAAGGACGCGAAAGAGTTTTGTTGCCTTAACTAATTACATTTCATGCATTTCGTCCGCCATATATAGGTACATGGTTAATTACTCTGGGTTTCATAATATTCCTAAAGTTTTCAAGGTCACTCGTTTCCAGATTACCTATGTGCCTAATTTTTGGTTTCTTTCTTTTTCTTTACTTTTTGTTTTTGTTTTTGTTTTTATTTCTCGTATTTTGCTACTTTTCGCGGCGATTATGATCGTGGAAAAGATCCGTTTGAGTTGAGAACCAACAGTTGGGCAAAGGACTCACCAAGACCTACGAAACCCTTGACACCTCCAAGATTCCGAACCCGAAATAGGCCGGATTTTTTGAAGGCACAGTTTAGCGTGAAACCAAAATCGGACTCCAGTACGCAAGTCGCTACAGTCTCCCGCCACGTGCAGCCTAGAACCAAACCGGAAATACCATCTTTAAGAGCCACTCTTAGATAGCATTACTCTGTGCTATCTGAATCTCAATCCGCCCCTGTATTTTATTTTTTTTTTTTTTTTTTTCGTATGATTTTTTTGTCCAAGTTTCACTCGTTTCGGAGTCGATTTGAATCGAATTTTAACTGTCTTCGAGGGCCTCTTTGCCTCCCTAAAGTATTTTACTGTCCTTCGTCAAGAGTCCTGCCTCGTATTCACTCTCTCAATAATTAGACTATAATCCCTAAGGCAAAGAATGTTGTTCAACATTTTTTTACGCAAATTTGAACCGAACTTCACAATCTCGCAATTAAAGAAACCGGATGGACGCTGCGCGGTGAACGTCTTCCGCATAATCGAATTCCAAAAAGGATATGCGTTATGAGAAGGTAGAGAAATCTCTGGCAGACTGAAACACACACATCGGTTGACCTAAATTTCAGGGTAAACCCGGAATTCCCTTACGGTTAAATTAATCGGTATTAAATATTCTCGAGCTCATGCGATCGGTTCGATGCATTCAATTGAGGAAAAAAGTTAGGTATGAAAGACCTTTGGACTAACGAACGGTACATGTAAAAAAAAGAACCTGAGAGAACTGTTTCGTAGCTTTTTATGCGCTTGTTAACACGAGGAGTATTTGGCACAGGTGAGTCAACCTCCGGTGATCCGGGTACCTGTGATTCCATCTTTATCGTATTCCGCGTTGGACTGCATGTCAAACAGTTGTTCAGCTGTCCGGATTCGAGTTTACACAGCAATTAAAAGAAACTATACGATATGGTGGGAATAAATCTGATCCGAATCAACGAGACGAGAATATGAATATAAACGCACGCAAGAGGAATTTGAACGATCGAGAACGATCTAGGCCGAGATTTTCTTGATCGTTGAATTATAAGTATGAGGATTTGACTCCCGCTAGCCTTCGATATCTGGAATTATGTCAGAGAATTCTAAAAATTTTCTTTTCTCCCATTTTTTTACACCGGATTATTTCGTGCTGGAAGATTTTTGGGTACTGGATTGAGGAATGCCATAGCCTGAGCCCACACAGGACTGACCGATCATGCGGCATGCCCTACTGGCCTACTTTACCAAGACTAACGTGTGGCTGGCTAAACAGACGTACCTGTACAAACGAGAGAGGCAAACTTACGTTTACTATTTGAAACTCAAACAAGTTCGGTTTTTCGAGAATGATAACAGTCTTCGGGAGTGAGAAAAATATGAATGAAAAAAAGAAAAATTGGATAAGTGAACTTTTGGTTAAATTTAATTCGTGAACCCAGATTGACCCGCGATCTAATAAACGACTCGAAATTTTATCCTGCACGGAACTCTGCAAAATGTTGGAAATAAAAAAAAGAGAATTCATCTCTCGACGATGAAGAGAAATAGTGATTGATGGGTAGAAAGGAATTCCTGTCTGTGAGAGACGCGAATTCACAGTCTAATCTGTTCTAACAATAGAACAAGCATTATGCAAGAGTTCAAATGATAGAATTACAGACACACTTTGGACTTGGCACTGGCATTGGCATTGGCATTGACCGAGACACGAAGCACGGTGTTTTTTGAATTTTTGTACCTCCTTCAGACGAGAATCATTATATCGATAGTTAATTATGGCTTTAAAAAAGATCAATACGTCGAGTGTGAAGAGATGAGGAAAAGACCAAGACGCGCATGTCTACATCTATGCAACGTACGTATCTTACGTCCTACTGACACAGAAAAATTGTCTTTTAGATTGTCCCAAAAAAACGATATACGAAGATATGATGGTACGACGATAAATTTGAATAATTATATTTAGTCACTGAAACCACAAACGTATGAGGATACAGTTACGTGTAGGGAAAAAAAATTCCAGGCCAAATAGGCAGGCACATCCATCCGAGGCTGCTTTCGAAAATTGGGTGCAGAATATCGGTGTGTCTGTTACGAAGGAACGAAAATATCGATATTCTGGCGTCTGAACTTTAGTATAAAATAAAAAAATAAAATTGAAAAAAATGATAAAGCATGACGAAACAAATGTATGGAAAATATACACGAGGACTATTCGTTATTTTATACACGATCAAGAATCGCCATGGAATAATTTTCAGTTAGGCAAGAGGGTCACGAACCTATGAAGAGACTCTAGAAAGTGACTAGGTATAGGTATGAGCGGTAAAACACGTCGACAGTAAAAAAATTCTGGCCCAATTCTTTAACGTTTAAGAATTAAGATCGATATACCGATTTTATAACAAACTAGTGCAGATCATTTTATATTAGCGGAAATTAAATTCTAGAACACAAACGACTGTAGCTCAGAGAATATCCTCTGGGAATTATTATTGAAAGTTGTCATATCAAAGGATGAAGAAAAAACTCGATCGAGAAGTGAAAATTTTAATTAGGTATAATAAGACTGGGAAAAACTGGACTGCAGTGTGCGAGTGAAATTTCATTCAGCTAGAATAATTAGATATCTCTGCACATAAGTACGACTCTATAATACCTTTCATTATTATATATTGACTTTCGTTTACGATATTTTCTATACTAGATCAGATCCGCCTTTTGACATGCGATTTAATGAAAAATAAGTGAAAACTTAGCGATACGTATATCAAACTTTCTATGATATATTCGCACGCAATTGATAATAGCTCATTAATTACTGTAATCGCTCGCAAATCTTTTCCACTGCGATATGTGAAAACGATTTCCACCTGGTTATCTAAGCTCTTCGCATATTCGATGTTTTTTTTTTATTTCAAATTCGCAGTTAATTCGTGGGTAGTCTCCGATAATCGCTGCTTCATTTATCACGAGGATGTGTATTTACAAATTAAAAGATCTAATTCGGAGTATAACCAAGGGAAAAAATAATAGAGAGATAGAGAGAGTGAGAGAGGCAGAAGAATAGGTATGTAAACAGAAAACTGAACAATTTTGTCAACCGTGGAAAAAAAAAAATGTTAGTTGCGTGAAAGGTGAAAAGTCATTGACTGATTATATCGAGTCATATAATCAAGAGTCACGTAGATATAGGGAGTCAAAAGTCTGGAGTCAGCATAGCACAGAATAACCATCGTCTTATATATATAAGTATGTACAAGGTATTATATTTTAAGGATTATTATCTTATATACCTAAAATCTAAAGTTTTATTTCATTAAGATTATAAATATCTGGCGTAATATACTCTAACGAATTATACCGTATATTATATATACCTATATATAATATACGCCGTTCTTGTTATTATTTAAAGTATATAGTCTAATATACATTTTTGAGTAGTCGTATATTAGCCAGAATGATATAATATGAAAGCACATAGCGAATCGTATAATATTATACTATAGAAATTGGGTGAAAAAAATTATTTTGTAATCGTGACTAATATATAAAATCTCTACGTATACGCAATACTCATGCAAGAGATGTTTTTTTTTTTTTTTTTCTTTTTTTCTTTTTTTCTTTTTTTCTTTTTTTCACTCGACTCAACTGAATAAATATATAATTTAATCGAATTAAATATCGATTAAATAAATGATTATGATCAATGATGAATTTGAATCGAGATCGTGAAATTTCTCTACTTCAAATTTCATAAGATATGTGAATTTTATTCTAAAATAGCAAAAATTTTCTCGAGGCTTATGATTTGATAAAAAAAAAAAAAAAAAATGAAAATTCTGATAGATAGATAGATGGTATTATATATACATCGAAAATTCAAGTTTTACATATTATATGCTTAATTGTTACGATCTTTCCATTATTACACAGGCAGAGATGAATATGAATGAAAATAGAATTAGTCACGTACCAACAACGACGAAGAGGAACAAAGTCGTAGCAATCTTCATTATTTTAATCCAATACAATCGTCACACTCCAAAAATGATGAATATAAGTTTTTATTCTGATAGGTTTCGAGTCGAAAAATAATTTATTTAAAAACACGAACGACAAATGACTGAAAATCGATTTCTATTCCTACCAAGAAAAATTCTGTGAATAAAAATAGGAAAAAAAAAATGAGAAAATTTGTCATCCAAACATTTATACCCCTTATTTTATTATTTAATAAATTCTATCTATACGTGCGATTCGTGGACCGGACACACGGCTACTAATCTGGTACGAGTCTTTACGAAGGGCACCACGAGACAGGGACCCCACCAGGTCCCATCGGGGCACCACGATGGTCAGTCTCCATTGGGTCGAAGCAAGGTGCTACTGACCCACTCACTACACGAAGTATGTGAGTCTGAGCAAGTGGTAACGGTACCAGACCGCGTTCTTTCATAGCTTGGAGAGGATCTTATGATCGATTTTTCGAGTACTACTATGAAGACGTAGCCGTGAAGTTTCGGAGTCGATTTAGATCGTTGGGAGATTTTTTTTTTTTTTTTTTTTCTATTCATATATTTATTGCAGAATCGAATGATTTCAGGGTCCAATATTTCATAGTTTTTCCTAATTAAGAAATAGAAATACATAAGATCGCGAGTCGTGTTTTAAGTCCAGATTGAATCAGAGTTGAATCCATGGGTCTGAGGATGACGAAAGTTTCGTTAAATCAAATCGTTTGCGGTTTTGAAAACGAAGATACGTAGTACTTTTACGATTCGATTCAATGAAAATCAATTTTCTCATACAGCATTGCGATGTTAATCCATGCTGGTTAACTCCGAGATGTGATACGTACGTACAAAGTACCTATACGTCCTTCCGCAAAACTAGGCTAATGTAAAACGATTCATTCGCAAAGCGTTAGTTCGAGATTTGCTTGTTCACATAAGTATTATGCGTTTAAAGATATGTCACAATTCTCGACGAGCAAGAAGAGTGTAAAAACGAGGGTGACAATTTACAATAACTATATGTACACTGAACTTTGTACGCATTGCACATATATAGGCGTTATGTGTGTACATTGCGGTGTGTAACTAGCGGTTAATACTTCGCGCGTTAGAACATTAGAAAGAATAAATAATGTTATAACATGCGAAGAATAGATGTATGATAATAAAATTAGTCAAATAATTTGTTCAGTAGATATAATTTCAGATTTTGGGTCAACCTCGACTGAATATGTAACTACGAGCGAGCCTGAGGCTAATAATTATCAAGGCTGAACCATTTACATTCACCGATTTCTTACGTGTAGACTGTAGGTTTGAAGTTTCAGATGCGATTCGCGGGCTCTAGGCACAATAGGAATTTTCAAAGATCGTTGGACCCGACGAAATTATTATTGTACAACTAGAAATTATGATTCATGGTCACTTGTCTGCATGTGTAGCCATAGGAGGTGAGTTATTGTGTTACACACACGTTCCTGCAATCAAATACCCCGGGCGAGAAGTAATCTGTCAGAATTAGTATCCACGCGTGTCAAGTTACTCCGATATTATACAGAAATTATATAAGCGCTGTTCAAAATTCCGTGTATCGTTTATTCGTGAATTAATTCCCGGTAGAAATTTTCATAGCGAAAAATTCTATAGAAAAAACAAGAATTTTTCGTTATTCTTTGAGGAAATTCACACATTGCAAAACAGAAATATTCAGGAATCCAAATACTAGCTTTGGAATTTTTCTGCTAGGTTTAAAACTCCAGGATTCTTCAGAGGAATTATATTCCACATATTTTAGTAATAAATTAATTGATTCTCTGCTATTTGTTCTGTGACTAATTTAGAAAGTTAAATTTGTTCATTTTTTTCCCCTCTATTCTCCGAGCCAAGAAATTGCGAGAAAAGAGCTACAAATATTTGAAAATTTGAAGAGAAAAAAAATTCAGAATATCAAAATTGAATGAATTTATTTTTATTTTCTTTCCTTTACTTTTTATCTAATCAAAGATTTAGCGAATATTGATTTCTAGACGTCTAGACGAAGATTGTTTCCTAATTATATCAATTAGTCCATATTTTGGTCTATTTGATCAGAGATCGTGATGCAAGTAAATAAATTTTAATCGAATTGCTAGTACGCAAATGAAACGGTTGATAAAGTTTGAATTCTTGAGTGATGAATGACGCTTGATGATCATAATTTTTCTCCACTCCAGCTAATAGGCGCCAAAAATGGCCTTTTGATTATAAATCGGCATGGTAGCTGTTTGCATGATGCTACGTTATTTCAAATTGAGAAATTCTTAGGATTAAATCTGACACAAGACGAGAAAAATGATGTGACATTGATGCGAAATAAAAAGTCCCGAATGTATCACGTTGTATAAATTATTGTGAAACCCGGTTTTTGTCTCACGTAATTTCAACATACTAACATCCAAGGTGGCGATTTTGTTCCTAAAATGATAAAATAATATGCACGAAGGTCTATCATATCCATGATCAATTTTGAAAATTATTATTTTATTTTTTGCTTCTATACGACCTTCGACCTGTAATAAAAATTCACCGCAAAGTATTTTTAATTTAAGGATATGTTACGGTATACCAAGCTGATATAAGAGTAAGACTTTTCCTGGCGAGCAATAAAGATTGCGTAATTCTTTTAATTCTCACGAAATTTTGTATGATAAAAATTCATGAATAATCGTACGACGTGTACATTGCCTAATTGAAATCCGCAATACCGGAAGTACGAAAAGTTACTCTGCCATGGAGTTCGAGAATTAAATTAGCAAAAAGCTAGAAAAATGAAGAACAGGGTAAATCCAATGAGAGTACTGAGCACGAGCCCAAAAATCTTCAGTAAAAGAGTGAAAAGAAAAAAAATACTCTTCATTGTTTCATTTATCGAAATAGATATGCAAAATGGTAATATGAAGAATGGAGATTACCTAGTAATAAACTGCTAGCTGTTTTCAGAGATAAAACTTTTGAAAATTTCATGATAGATGCCTAATGAATAATAATGAAATGTTCGTTAATTAACGTAATCAGCAATTATGAGTATAGAAGTATAGTAGTATAGTAAAAATGAATAATGGATTTGAAATAGGAAAGAAATTCACGTTTTAGTAAAGATTTATATTATGTATCTATTAAGTAGTATAGGTATATATTTTTGTTTGTTTTCAATGTATTTATAAGAGCACACACTACTGTATATTACGTATTTTGTAAAATAAATAATACGAACACAGAGTTACACATAATACATATGTATACGTGTAGTTGAATTGGAAAATCGCATATACTATATGCGATATATTATTCTTTACAATTTCTATACAAAATATTATCATTATCATGATCATTATCATTATTATTATTACTATTATTATTATTATTATTATTATTATTATTATTATCGAAAATCAACGTGTCTTATCGTTATCCAAGTTCTGAAATGATTTTAAAAAAGCTCACTTTAGCTAATAATTTATAACGTTATACAATAAAGATCATTCAAATTTCGTTACTACGTAGTTCGTAACTAATTTTAGAGTTTTGAAACATTTTTAACTAATGGCATGATACGATTAAGGCACAGAAATCATTTGTATAATAATTACGTTTTTATATATTTAAATAAATATTTCATCGATGTATGCATGTATGTTATCTCAAATGTCCATGAAGGAAGTAAATTTTTTTTTTGTATATAGGTATATATAGGTATCATTCAATATTTGTGTAAGTCTCTTCAGATTTTTTTATTCTCTTTATTTTCTTATTTGTTTTTTTCTTTTCACCTTTTGATTCATGTTTCGCTAATTATTTACTATTCACCTATCTATAACTAGGCAGTTTTCTTTTCGTTTTTTCTTTTTCTTTTCTTCGTTTTCTCTCCTCAACGTAGTAGTACACGTTATCGAAAATCAACGCAACTTAGAGCAAATTATTTCTTCTTCTTCTTTCCATCCTGTAAAAATTTAAGAAAATTACTTTAAAATTCGTAAAATTGATACAAAACAAACATCGAACCAGTACTGAAAGTCGTAAAGAATTTACTTATATTTCAAAGAATTTTTACCTATTTAAACACTTTCAAACTATTTTCCAACAAAAGTTTTCCGCCCGCTATACAATTTTATCATCTTTATCCAATATTTTTCGATTCATTTCTGCATAAGATACGACAGTAAAAAGTAAATCAAAAAAATCCAATCAACTCTGTATACCTTTCCTTTTTTAGTCTCCGGACTAACGGATTCTCCAGAATTATCTTCGACTTCAATTACCGCTGGAGAATCTTCCGATTGAGCTTTCTCAGTATTAGGAACGTTTTGATCTGTCGGAGAAACAATTGCAGCGGAATCTAATCCATCTGTTTTAATTTCCTGATAATTTTTCTCTTCGTTTCCTGACTTTAACTCTCCATTTCCAGTTTCTCGTTTCTTTTCGGCATCATTCGACGTACCAATATCACCATTCTTCGATTCCTCTACCTGTTCAACTCTGCTTTCTTCCTCTTTCAATTTCTCAACATTTCCATTAGCCACAACTTCCTCTATTTGCTCCTTCTTTGGCTTATCTTCTTCATCTGACTGCTGCAATGTTTGGTTTTGAATTTCTTCTTCCTTTTGCAGTTTTTCTTCTTCTTCTTTCTTTATTGCCTCAGCCAGCGAACCTTGTAATTGTACCAAGTTTTCTTTAAGCTGTTGGCAATCTTTTGATAAATCGTCAACTTGCTTAATCGACTTATTATTCTCCTCTGTAACAGTCTGCTCCGTAGTTTCCACCGGCACACTTCCATCTTTACCTCTCAACTGTGCCAATAACGAAGCTCTCTCACCTTGGAGAGCTCTACAAAGCTGTTGAAGCTGCGCTAACTTTCTACTCGTAGATGCCAACTCGGCGTCTCTCTGCTGCTTGTCAGCAGCCATTTCTAACAACGCTGCGTGACTATTTTTCCAACGTTGTTTCCACGAACTTGTTTCTTTCTCCAATTTCAGTATTTTCTTAGACATCTAGGACCAAAAGAAAATGTATTTAGCTCAATTTTTCACGGATTAATAGAAAGAATTACAAACAGGCCTATATTCCATAGATTTTTTCTAAAACGGTTCAATATGTTACAAGATAGATGCATATGAGTATCAAAAAAGAAAAATTGAATTTATTCGGTTTATTAAAATCATGTTAATTGTAATAAATTATTTTTCTCCAAGATGTAAATTCGGTTTTTGTTAATTTGATGATCAGATTAATGAGATAACAAAGTAGGTATCACCTTTTCCATTTCGTCTTTAAACCCTCCGAAGACTTCGTTACTTTTAGTAAGAGCATTTTGGAACTCGTCGTATTTATCTGTGTACATACTGATCTGACCTCTCAGGCCGACTTCAGTTGCCTGGTGTTCTCGTATCCGGACTTGATACTCTGTCAAGTTCTGTGAATAAAAAAAGAAACAAAGTGAACTTATTAGCCATACGATCGATGTGAAGAGAAGCGTCCTCATAATGGGCGAAAAAAATTCCTAAAAAAAATATTTCGCGGTAATAAAATGCGTCTTTTTTGTCTATATCATCATCGAACCAAGGTATATTAAAGCCCAATGAGTGAAAAACTGATTATTGGATTCGTTTCAATGATATTTGTACAAAATTTGACGTTTTTATGTCTTTTCACACAGTTTTTGTGCCTTACCAATAAAAGCTGCTGTTTTTCTTTGAGTAGAATTTCCTTCTCAGCGGTCATTTCCATTTTAGCTTTAGCCAATTTGGCTTCAGACAATTGTGACTCTAGTTTCATTTGCTGTTGCATTTTTTCTACCTGTTGTTCCCTGATTTCATACTGTTCGCATACAGATTTGAATTTCTTAGTCATTTCAAGATTGTCTTCATGCAGTTTAGTGTTCTTCTCATTATTTTGACTCATCAATGCAGTTATCTCAGACAAAGTGCTCTGAAACTTTGCCGATACTTCCTTACGTTTTTCTTCCTCTTCTCTAATCTTCAACAAGCTTTCATCCTTAACTGCTTTATTTTGCCTTTGCAATTCACGGCACAAACTTTCTAGTCTACTTCGGGTGAGAATCGCCTTACTATGCTCGCTCTGAAACTGTTCTTTCTCTCTTTGAATAACGACAGACTTTTTCTCCGCCTGTTTTAACGCCAATTGTAATTTACGATTCTCGTCTACTATGTCGGAATACTTTTTACACATAGCAGCGAGCTTTTCTTCAGGCGTATCCAAGCTACTCAATGCCTTCAATACTTGATCTACACTTTTGTCATCCTTTTTTCTCGCCTTTTCTTCCTTCATGATTTTTCTATCTTTTGGTGGATCGAGAGGTTTGCACTATGAACGTGCGATAAAAAAATTATAAAAACGTAATTATTACTGGGTTTTGAATTCCGGGAATAAAAATGAATTTTTATGAATGAATTTGAATCATCTTTTCTTTTCATTGTTTGATTAGCTTTAAAAACCACGATTTGATCCATGAAATGTGTGAAATTTATTCAAATGTGGCTTAAGCCTGGAGCACAAACTTTTCATACCGGCTCACCTACGGAGATCGTGAGATCGCAGCTATGTGTGCGCGATCGTGGTGCCTGCCGGTGAGGCCGAACACGGGACACGAAAAGTTTGTGTCGCTGGCTTTAGATCGTATGTTTATAAACTAGGAAATAAGTAACGAGGGGGTTATGTATAAAACTCACTTCGTTTTCTTTCTTTCCAACCTCCGGGGTCTCGATTTTAACACTTTCGGATATTTTGTTATCCATATTATCCAAACATCTGTGAATAGATGGGCTGTGTTTAAGCTTTACTATTATAATATTGTAATATTATAATAGAATATAATAACGATCAAACATCTATGAGATAAACGCTGGATAAAATTAATGTGTATGTAGTGTGCCGCCGCGAAAACAAACACAAAGCGATATCGAATATCGATGTTAGTCGATGTTATCCACGAATGAAGCGATATTCGAGAGTCGATTTATCGATGGTTATAAATATTGCGCGAAATTTTCAAATCATACTATTCATAGTTCTTGACCCGCATACTGTGTCTTTTATAAAGATGAATATAAATTAGAATTAATTAGTCGTTAAAGAAAATTTAGATCAAATTAAGTAAAAACATGCTTCAAATGGGTAGGGACTAGCGTTTTTAAGCTTAATACGATCCCAACTCGGTTTTTCTTTCATTCTAGCTACATACTGTGTCTATCCGAACATAAGCGATATTTCGTATACTACTTTGCTGGCAATTATAATTCATTAGTTTATTATTATTTACGATAGGAATTATTGGAATTAGATAAATAAATAGAAACAAAAAATCACTCAATAATATAGAAGCGAGTATTAATATTGTAATTGAGCAAGAAGAAGATAATAATAATATATTATACGGATGAACACGTTGAAAATGTATATTAGATCCTAATTGAGTATGCAATATGATATGATACAATCTTGAAAGAATATTTATGGTTTTTTTTCGTATTCTGGTATGAAATTACAATATTTTTGTATAAAAAATCAAACGGTTTTTTTCAAAACAATTATATCTCACGTTGAAAGGATTAGAGACTTGAAATTTTCATGTATTTAAATTAAACATGATTTTATCTGTGAAGAAAATTTTTGCGTCGTTATAAACCGGCGTATAATAAACGCACGAGTTTTATTCTATATGTGTAGATTTTATATTGAGAATAATTTGATATCCGATTGAGACAAATTCGCATAGGATAATATTACATAAAATAATACACAGAGCTTAATAATGATCGTATAATTACCAGATTGGTTTTAAATCCTCCAGAAATAAAGTAAATTCTAGTTTAATACGCAGTTTACAATATGCAAAATGGAGGAAAGTAGAAAAGCACGCCTGCAGTATGTAGTACGGAGCACAGTGTGAGGCGGAGGCCAAAGACAGTGGTTTATTTCGGGGATATTTCTAAAGTTAGAATCTTAGAAGCTCAAATCGTGTAGTTAAACTGGTATAGTATAGGCTCGAACGAAGTATAGGTGCCACCATTGAACCCGTCGATCATCAACCTCGACAATTTATAATTATTATTTAATTAGACAATAAAGACTCGCGTATTCCATTATCAGATAGGTTTTCGTATAATGTCAATATCCAATGATGCTTTAGCTCGCAAATTTCATGGAACGATTTTTCATATTCTTAAATATTTATTAAAGCAATATTATTTATTTTAGGAAATTTCTACAACCCCTAGATTAACGATATACATAGTTTTACTTTTTGCTATACGTATGTACTTCCTGTTTCTATGTTATACATACTAACACGTTTAAAATATATAATTTTAGTTATAAAAAAATCCCTCGCCCACTTCAGAATTGCGACTGTGGAATTATAATTTTAGCTAAATTACGTGACATTTTATTAAATATAAGTATTTATGTATCTACGTAAAAGAGCCAGAGGTTCATTCGCGGTTTAAAAATATTTTAATCCAGGCAAACTCTTATATAATATCTTATGTTTTTTTTTTTTTTCTTCTTCTTCTTCTTCTATATATGAATTAGTGTATAATAATTTTATCGAGATTTCGGAGATGGAATGATGGAGCCTCCAGATTTGATGAAATATCGGCATCCCGCGGATATATAGTATAATGTTATATTAGTCGGAATAGTTGATTAACATATTATGTGTATGAATAATAAGCCCCTGGCACTTTATAGAGAATAGAACATTAATTGGTATGCAACAATTTCATCCCAGTGTGATTTAATATATTTAAATATTTTTCTTCATTGTATTTAATGTGCGCGATGTCGGCTATTGTATGTTTATAACAAACCCATAATGGACGGACCAAGAATACTTATTTATAAATATCTTCGTTGCTTTACGTATACCTATGCTTGCAAAGAGAATTATTACTAACACAAATGGAGTCATACTGCATGAATGTATTCGAAAAGAAAAAAAAAAAAATGAAAAAGAAGAGTTTCTTTATAGAGAGTTAGGAAATGATAAATTTTTATACGATTATTTGACCCCGTTTGGACGTTGGAAAATTATTAAAAAACAAAAAAAAACTCCGAAAAGTTATGTCCGCCAAATATGTTTAGTGACGAATTTTTTTAATTCTAGAAACTTTCTATAGGGTAGAAATTCGTTCTTATAAAATGAATAAAACTAATTAAAAATCGAATTATTAGTTTGTTTTCTTCATTTCTCTTCCTTCTATGCGTGAATAATAACTTCGAGGTCAACAACTCGCGTTATAAAGTAACATAAGTATACAATGGAATGGTCTTGTCGACGTTATGGTCGATCATTCATGCCATAAATGAAACTAAATGTTTTACTGCGACAGGCAGGATGGCGAAGTGAATTGACGCCCAGAATTCCAATGATCATAATATTCGAATCCTAAAACTGGCTGAATCAGTCCGTAAATCAGTGTGACGGAAAGAAAGAACATGTAGCTTTTTTTTTTTCAAACGGTGATACTTGTGATAAAAAAAATTTAAATTGATTCAATTTCCGATGACAAAAAAAATCGAGAATTATATATATTCGGAAGATAAGGATCATTGTTCAACGAAATTAACACTTGCGAAATGATTAATCCGCGGATAAAAAATTGTAAACTATAGTAAAAAGTCAACCGTGGTATTTACGCATTAAGAATTTTACCCCAGGCGCCACCTTATAAATTTTTATAGGCGTCGGAGGGACGCTGCCGCAAACGATCGCAGCACGTATGTAGATTACCATACGTGTGCGTAGTCTACGCGTCTTGTATAAAACAAATATTTCTGCGAATCAAACGAAAGACGAAGAATAAAAATGAAAAAAATACAAAAATACAAAAAAAAAAAAAAGAAAGATCGAATTTATTCAGCGTTAAATAAATCTCAATATATACCTAAGTTAATTAAAATTGCTACTATCTTCAGTTATTCGCTATTTCTCCGTTATAAAATCTAATACCTATAGGTATCAGGTTGATATCCCTTCTTACTTTATAAACAAGAAAAAAGCCTAAAAAACCACCCTCCATCAACAATTCCCCCTTTTTTATCCCCGTATCTACTTTCCTACGGTGCTCCGTGCTATATAATACGGAGGCATGGCTTAAATGGAATAAGGACGACCCCAGGTCGCAAAACCCTGACCTCTGCAACCTCGGCAACTTTATGGTCCAGGATCTAAAACCTCCGACGAGAAATGGATCGAAGTTACTTGTTCCAACGGTTTTATAAGGGCTGATCGTAAACCTTGACATATATTCTTTCACCTAAGGGCTGCGTGAGTCTCTCACGTATGCATGTGTACGTACTACCTAGCTGTATCGACGCAGATTTTTCAAATCCCCTCAAATTTTCTTCATTTACGCATTTTCGCGTGAAAATTGAACGAAGATTTTCTTCTTGCACAATTTCACCTGCATTACATATGATCTGAACCTTGAGCAAGGACGTCGTACATACATGCGAGTGTGAAACTGTATGGCGTATATGTGTATATATATATAGGTGATTCTCGGAAGGCATCTCTATTCCAGTCATTCATCGACTCATCATAATGGATGCACTCATCGTTACAGTTAGATATGCCTAAAATCTACGGCCTACACATATGCCTATATATATGGAAGAAGGAATTCGCGAGTGAAGAAAAAACAAGTATGAAGATTCTTTTCTCAAGCACTACTAAAGTGTGTTACACACTCGAGGAGTAAATATTGACGAAAGAGTGGTCCAGTAGGCTGCAGGCAGCATTTTAAGATTTTTTCTACGATCTAATTTTAAGAAAAAAAAAATTCCCATTTCTTATACCCCCATGAACAGATTCCCAAAATTTTTCTTAACTCCGAGTATAAAATGACCGACTTCTCGAAGTTTGCAGCGAACTTTATCGGACTTCACAGATCGCACGATCCTTTAAAGAACCGATAGAAAAATTCCTCAGTGTCTTATTCGCGGATTGGTAAACACATTCGGATTTGAAATTCAAGAAAGTCTCTACTAAGGGCGCGTGACTTCCATATATTTATTTATCAGATGCACTACGTAGCTGTACCTACCTTCCGCTATACGCCTTTGACGCCCTTCGAAAATGAGCTGCCCATTAAATGTGTGAATAATGTGACCCCAAGGTTTGATTTACATTCCGACAGGTAGATATTTATCGATTATGTGTCAATACTTAACGTCAATCGTATGGCTCATTCAAAAAGTCGTTTTTTATTCACTGGACGTGAAATATCGATACGCGGACACGGACGTTGAAGATTTGTCATTGATGAGAGGGCATAGGTATAGTATACGTCGAGACACGTGCTCTAGGAGTTATACAGCCTAATTTTCACCGTCAGAAAATATGAAATTAATCGATTTATTGAACGGTACCATTCGATGGCGATAACTGCGAAATTTATATATTCATAAATTCATAAATCTACGAACGCCTTATCGCTAGTATAGTTGCAGCATATTTTTTAACTCAAATTTCTGACGCAAATCGAGACCGCGATTATCTCTAATCGCATATACTGCGAGATAAAAATAAATCTGTTTGATGGAATGTGAGGAATATATATCTTCGCGATAAAAAGAATTAAAATAATGCTGCAAGAGACGGATCCAACGGTTTCTTCATATCGACAATGGAGACGGTGGTTACGGTTTTTCATAGCCTTTATTAATTTACCGAGAATTTTAATAATTAATGAATAATTCTTTACAGAGAATAGTTACGTTGAAAAAATGAAACCAAATTTTTTCATCGCTTTCCCCAAGGAGTGATAAGTTTATTTTATTACTTCTGATGTTTCATTCATTTCTTATATTGAAAAATTAAATATACATATATACTATATCCGTGAAACTGCGAAGTTCATTAGTGATGATAGTAAATAATTTAAGGAAATAACGAGATTTAATTGCGTGATGATAATGAATAACGTAGTTGTCATGGTGGTTAATTATTCCAAGAGATGAGATATAAATGTATGCATATTCTATCATATCTGTATATTGGCAAGTTCGTATATTTATACTTCAAGAGATCAAAAAACATCTCAACAGCATCGGCTGCTTCACTGCAGATAATGTTAAAATAATAAAAAAATGATATCACAACCCTTCGGGGGGGTATCTAATACAAAAAGTTGTTTAATGTATAAACTTATCGGTTTGTAACATTCTGCGAAAAGGGTATAGTTTCAAACTCCAATACTATAATGGATTCCTGAGGTTTTCCAGAATCTGTAGCCTTGAACCTTTCCAACCACATCTGTTCCTCGCTTCGTCGCACGCAATTTCATCCCCTAAATCGTATAAAAAGATAACGATATAAGAGTCGAAAATTGAGAAAAAAGTAGAGGATAAATTTGGAAAATAGTAGAGAAATGTAGAAAATTAGCCAGAAGTCCGAAGAGGGATTAGAGACGATATAAATATCCTAATCCTAATTCTAATCTCGGAAATAACAACCCCCTGAATATTTCGATTTCGTCGCATGATTAAAATCCGAAGATCCATATTATTCCCAAATTCGATATGAGTTCGATAATCGGACTGATTGGTAATATTCGAATATCTAATGCTATAATGATAAAATTAGCAAGTCGTTGATCTTGTTGCGCCGCACCGGCCGATTGCACGATTCGTCGCGACTCGCGACGCGGACGCCCGGCGTCGCCGTAACATTAGAGAGAATGGTCCTCCCAATCTTGGCTCTCTTGCTTTGCTCTCTTCACTCCTCTCGTAGTAAACAAAACTGAGGGTATCCGCGTGGCTTCAATCAGTGAGGCGGCAACAGCGGACCAACAATCACTTGGTCGACACGTGTGTGTCGCAGTCACTAGTCCAAGTTCAATATATACTCGATATAGGCATATAATCGAAGATATTATACATCGAAAAGAAGGAAAAAAAATTCTATAATTCTACTGCAAAAAGTGCGACGGATCTAAAACTCAAAAAAAAATCTATATAATAATAATAATAATAATCGAAACGCGCCAATATCCCCGCGATTTAATTGCCGAAATAATTACTGAGCACTTGCTCGCTGCAGGCTCTGATATTGAAACTAAAATACCAGCGTTAAAAATTCATGAAATTTTGTCATAAACCGTTTAATGTATGAAAGAGGAGATCGCAGTGTTTGATAAATGGATGAAAATTGTTTTCGGGGATATAACGAGTGTTTAGAATCTGATATTTTTTGATTTATCGGAGCTAAATCGTCGTCGCGTTAATACATATATTTATTCGTTTGAATTTATCCTCTTATATTGAAAGGCTAGCTCACATAATCACATTCTAAAGGATTTCTATTTAGTTTCACTTGGAAAACTTCGGGTCTAGTGGGAGCAGGTAGGGCCTAAAAGGGCCTAGGTTTACATCGTTGCCAAGTTTAGGAATCAAACAAGTTTGTAGTAATATATTATAACGCGCTGCGCATCGGTGCAGCGCGAGATCGGTTAGCCGAATAAGAATGAAGATTTATTGACGATTTTTAATAAAATTTGTTATTCGAAAAATTTGGAAGATAACTGAAGGACGCGCCTCGTAATAAACGAGATAAGAGAAGCAGCTATCGTTAAAACGAAAGAAAAACAAAAAAAAAAAAATAAGAATAAATAAATAAAAGACACAGAATCTATCTCAATGCGATATTGGGCTGTGGTAATCGCGCGTAATACTCATCACAGTGATAACGTAAGATACTTCTTCGAAACGGAATAAAAATTATCTGACTAATTGCCAAAAAAAAAGGGAAAGAAAGAAAGAAAGAAAGAAAACGTTCGATTACTTAAAAAAAACTATAAATAGAAATCAGTAATTGTTCTAAGAATTTGAAATAAAAAAAAAAAAAAAACCAAATTTATTCAAAGTATCGAAAATCTGGGGGTAAAAAATGGATTCAAATTTGAATCTAATACGGAGCGACGTGACTGAGGACCCTTTTTTAACAACTAATAATGAAATAAATTCGACGACTACAATTGGCTCGATTTTGACGCCGGCTACGACTAATAGACACGTTAGTGTTCCGACCCAAATAATTCTCACCCTTGTTTATATGACCGGTGTATTAGGGAATGTATCAGCCCTAGTCATTCTATTCCATCGTGACAAGGTGAGAATGAATATTATTCAAATTTATTTGAAAAAAAAAAAAATTGTTTCAAATTCATAAATATATATATTTGAAAAGAAATTGGAGTCAATGGGGTTGAGTTTGTTCTTTCCTGTCTTATATTCGGATGTTCTATTTTTTTTTTTTTTTTTGTAGAAACACATTTAGGTTCTTATAGTGTTCTCAAAAAATCAATTCACGATATTTTAAGAACGATTTAAATTTTCATAGGGACAATTTTAGTTCCGCTATAGTGGGCGGCCATATATTTATTGTCAAGATTTTATTTATTTCTTTTTTTTTTTTTACAACACATGTATACACACGATTCCCGGTTTATTTTCGATCGCTATATAGCGATACGCATATAATATATTCACGGGAAGAAAAAAGGTCACCCGGAAATACTGCATTTACACGGTTTTGTTATAAACTCAATTTGTCAAGGCTAAAATGAATGAATCTCAGCTATCCCTATTCGTGAAAAACAATTTTTTTTTTCTCTTTTTTTTCCAATAAAAACAACTCGTTCGTTCATAATTAACATATCTTGTCTATTGAATAAAAAAATAACCGACTCCCATCCATCGAAATTCGTTCCCTAATCTATCTTACGATTTTTTTTTTTTTTTTTTTATCGTTTAGGTATTTTCTCACGGCTACTATATCCCGTTAAAAATAATATAAAATTCGTAAGTGGACACTGAATTCAAATCCCCAAATCAAAGCGACGATTTTCAATCAAAGGATAAATTTAATCCTGGGAAATTATTCGATCGCTCTTTATAAATATTAATTATTCATACATTTTTTTTTTTTTTCTGCAGAGGAGGAACCGTAAGCATTTATTAATGCTACGTTGTCTTGCTACAAACGATCTTGTACCATTACTAGGAATGCTGATACAAATGTATCTCACGATATACATTGAGGGTGCAGCGACTACGAGGTTCTTTTGCGCCCTCCGGGTCATCTGGAGATTCTTCGGCCTCTTCAGCGGCTGCGTCGCCATCGTTATGGCAGTTGAACGGTGGCTGGCTTTGACCAGGCCTTTCGTTTACCAGAAGGTAGGTTGAGCAAAATGATCATGAACATCGAAGAGATGGAAAAAAAAAATAATAAAAATAAGAAAAAGAGAAGTTTTATGCCCAAAACGGCTGCTTCTCTTCCCGAAATCGGGTTTAAAAAAATGAAAAAAACTTCCAACTTTCGACTTTCCAAAAATTTACTCGGCGGAAAATATTTTATCTGTCAACGAGCCTCCATTTTGTACCCTAGAATTTCTGATGGGTGTTTCTTATCGTTTTCCAACGCTAGTGCATCCCGTGTTTGTTAATATGCCTCACGTGTGTTTGTCGTTCAAACATTATACAATATATCTGCGGTTTAATCTTTGTTCCCTAATATTGAAAGTACGTTCAAACTAAATTTAGTGATAACTGCAGTACGGAAAAAGGAGCATAAACAGGAATTTTTAATTCTCTAAGGGATCACAGGTCGAATATCGTACAATTTTTACTTCCAATGAAATGAAAAAGCTCCTAGTTCTAAATCTCGATGTATTTTCACAACCGATATATCGGTTGTTTAGTAAATTTATTATTTATATCAAACAGCCTTGCCCTAGGTAAAGTATTACTTCACTGATGTATTAAAGTCAATAAGAAACTGGCCTGCAGATCACACATGTGCCATTTCATCAGAGAACTTACTACTGTAGACTTTTTTTTTTCCTTCTCCTTGTTCTTCGACGCATCTTCGACCCCACAAAAGGATCAGATCACCAAACATATAGAGAATATTAAAATATTTGAAGTTACTCATTGTACAATGGCCCATTCATTGGCAAATGGGAATCCCCAAATTTTTCCGTGACTATTTTTATTCATATTTTCATGTCTAAAGCAAGGCTCATACCCTCAGAAGCTTACTATGATGTCACAGGAGTTTAAAATCGCGGAAGGATCGAATGATTCGAATAGTTACACGAAGCTTATAGATTTTTTTCATTTGTTTTTTTTTTCTTTACAATCGGGTGAAACCTGGGTTCATAATTTCATATTTTATAATCGTCATAGAAAGTGGGGATATCTTGGAATCCATCCATGCAAACTGGAGCAATATTAACTGGTGTACAAAATAAACGCAGACTTGTTGACTATTGAAAGAAAATATGTATAAAAAAAGAACACATGGAAACACACACGCATACATGTACATACACAATGATAATAAATCGTGAATTCTATGGCTGTAGCTATGAGATTTCGTAACGTTATCGAACCTCTCTATAAATTGAAGTGGCTCCAAAAATAGTCGAGAATCTATTAGTTTACGAATATGAAAGTATATATATAATGTAGTACATAATTTATCCATACGTATATTTTATTGGACAAAATTGAGGATAAAGTAAAGCATATATACCTACGTCAGATTAAAAGAATAATAAACTTATGAGATAATTTCGATACGTCGAATTGTTCCGATATTTCAAAAAATTGATTTTCTTTAATTTTTTATTTCAATTGGCAGAATGATGTTTGAAGTTATGAGATTCTGAGAATATTTACGAGGACACTATGCACACAATAGTCAATATAAATAAGTCTAACAACTTTCCGGTCGTTAGTATGAACAATTAATTATCCGATTATATGATGTATTTTTTATTACTGCACATGGGGATTGTTTTACCATAAATTTTGCGATTCTTATTATTAATAGCGGATGTCGCGTGTGTGGTCGTCACGAAATAAACGCTATTAAAGTAATAAATCAAATGAAACAAATCTACCAATACGTTGATTCTGTTCGTCTCGATGATTAATCGCTCACAAAGCGATGATCATTCCAATCTCAATCCAAATATCATACGTGTATGTAAATAATTGACTAATTTAGTAGCCTTGAACTTGTTTATACACTTTGGCATATATAATTATTAATTATCTGAAGATAAAAAATTGTTTATTTATTCGTTTATATACTATGTATACATGTATGTATAATATATACATTTATTGACTTTAAATGAGACAGTAGAAAACGAATTCGTGCCTAAATGCACGCACGACTAGATTATCGACTTGAACTCTGGTCTTTAAAAGACCTTGTTAAAGGTCTTATCCCTCCAAACTATTTAATATAGATAAGCCTTACGACCAGCATAAGCCATAATTAGGCACATTAAATAACTACAAGTTTACAGTCTCATTAGCAAGAATTAATCTTGACCATATATATAATATTAGGGTGGTCCTTAATTTGATCATATTCGAATTTCGGAGCTCACGTGAACCAGGACGTCTCGAAATATATTTAAAAAAATATAGCCAAGTCCCCAGGTTCATATCTGAATTCTAAGTACCGTCCCAAAGTCTTCGAATTTTCCGATTTCAATAAAACACGATTTGTCACACTTCGCGGTTAATTTTTTTTCTTGCTATTGCAGCCTAGCTCCGAAAAATCTGAAACTTGGTACCCTCCTTACCTGTAGTAGTAGGTATCTCATGAAAATTCGACAGAATTTCAACGATATAATTTCCGAAGCTACAGCTCACGAAAAAAAAAAAAAAAATTTCCTACCTCCATATTGTGATGAATAAAATTCTGTCGTTAAAAATCTGTACATTTTTCACGGATACCTACTACTTTAGGTAAGAAGGGTGCGGAGTTTATCAGACTCAGCGAAACGATAATGCGATAGAAAGTAAAAAATAACCCCGAAATACTAAAAATCGTGTGTTATTCGAATGCGAAAGTTCGAAGACTTTGGTGCAGTACTTAGTATTCAGGATAGGAACCTGGAGTTTTGACTACATTTTTTTTTTTTTTTCTTTTATATATTCGAAAACGTGAGTTATATCATCTTCTTCACGGTCAAAAATGTATAATACACTGCCCATAATACTTAAGTGAAAAAAAAAGTTTCAGCATTTCTGCGTATATTCCGAAACCCACATACAGGGAGATGAATGAGTTAGTTATACTTCGATTATACATGATCTACTGTAGGTTCTGATAAGAGAGTACCTGATTACATGACTGTGAGGATAATGAGTGTTTGTCAATTTATTCCTAGGCATAAAAGAGGCAATCAGGATTGGCCTGTTTAGGAGATCCACTTTTTCTGCGATAAGAAGTAATTGGGCATGTTATTCCATCTCGATTTTTGTGACGCACGTGTTACGTCACCACTTAAAAATATTCTGACTTCAAAGCTGAAAGAATTCTATACAATAAATTAAAAATTACTGTATTCGTACTCCGTTTCATTATCCCTCGAATAATTCGCCGTATATTCGCTATTTTCTTGCGAATTGCATACAGCGCGATTTCGGTCCATGCTAAAACCTGTTTCGATCGATTCGCCAATTTATCGGCAAAGAGATAAAATGAAAGAAAGGCATCTGCCTCGCAATACTTTTGGCATAAAATCGCCTTTCTACGTTCGAGTCGATCCCTCAGATAATCAGTTTTATAACTTAATATAAATATCTGTTAAAATTTGACACAAGCAGAAATTATTCTGCAGTCGAATAAAAATCTCCAAATAAAATTAAACCATACTGAATATATAGTGAACTGTGTCAAAGTCCTTCTCCAAAAATGAGGTGAACTCTCAGAAGCCATGGAATTCTCATTTTCCCTTTTTATCATCTGGATGAAAATATATATTATGTATCAGCCTATAATATTCTTATAAAAACAAACATCTCAGACTGAAACTAGAGCAATAAAGTTAAAGTTGTATCGCATATATACACACCTTCGTAGATAAATCGAAACTTGACATTTTATTCATCTCGAAATGCGAATTGCACTATGCGCTAGTCAAAACAACATGTCTATCAAGCCCTAAGAAACTCTGAGCATGTGATATTACCCTATTACAAAATATGTATGTAGTTCAACGCTTAATATACCAGCTACGACCGTGTTGTCTCTTGCTTTCAATTTTCTCATACATGATCGTATCAGCAGTTATAATATCGCAACTTCCGCTAATATGCTGATAATTTTTCGTTGTAAAAATAATTTTATCGCACAATTTCAACAACAAGAATAATTTTTTTTTTTTTTTTTTTCTAACGATAACTCTTTTCCTCCTCTGCGCCAAGAGATCGATGGCCTTTCTTCTCTCCTGTCTTCCGCGATCTAGGTTTCACATTTTATTCCTGAAACTTGCATATATCATTTATTCTTTTCCCATACATCACACATGAGTTTTTTTCTCTTTTTTTACATGATATACTGTCTCGAGATAAAAATTTTCAACTACTTTATATCATTCCTATACTTATAAGTTATAAGCAACAGTTAGCTGACATGTGTAAGTATAATGTCGTGCAATTCATATACTGTCAACCTTGTTGTCCTTGTTTTAGAATTTATTATATTGATTTATACGAAAACTTATTAGTCATTTTATACGTAATATATGAGTATAATTAGATTTTCTGCCGATAAAATAACACAGGTGTTTATTTAAATATAGAGCTAGCAGAAGAACTGCGTCAAGTTGTATGGTATACGAGCTGACGCATATGATACATATATATGTGCGTGAGAAATTGTTGAAATTCACTGAACTAATAAATTTTAATAATCACCGGAAACGGAATATTTCCATAGGTATACCTATATACATATTTGACGACGGTTTAAAGGCTCCGATATTTTGGAGTGAAATTTTAACAAAAGTATCTTTCTCTTAAGTTTCGAGTCACGACCCGCCCTTAATAAGGAAACGTTATTCAGTTTCTATGTATGTATGTATGTATGTAGATGTATATGTATGTATGTAGATATTATCAAGCATCGAACGCTGACCCAGTGGGGATTGATTACTTACGCAGTTCTGAACGAATGATAAATTGATACGTTATGTGTATGTACCAGTATAACTTTTAGAACTAGGCCGCCGCGCAGTCAAATGCGTTTTCCTAATACAGTTCTTCATCGTATATAGTAAACAGATTTTCCGTACCATTAAACTTTTACGTATTTTCAAATCATAATCTCATAGGCCATAATACTGTATATAATTTCAATAAAAATTATTCAAGAATGTAATTTACTATAAAAATCAACGTCTTTGGTATACATATACACATGCACATGCAATTTTGTTTTTAGCCAAAACTATATATATATATATATATATATATATATATATATATATATATATCAGAGCCCATCAAATCGGCGCAGTAAAGTCGAGTCAATGGGGGGTCTGACGTTGACACACATTTCGTAACCCTTCTTAAGCTTTTGCTTTTATTCTAGTTGTTTCTTTCTAACAGTCATTCGAAATCCATTAAAATTTGATCAATTTTCATTCATATTTTCTTATCTTTCTCTCAATTTTCCTATTTCGCATCTTTAAAATACTATTAACTATATATCTATAATTATATAAAACGTCCTTGACACGTTCGAAATTGCTATTCAAGTACTGCAACTCTTGAGTCTTGACTCATAGTCACTCGTTAGCTAATGGATTTTAACTGCATATAAAACCGTCAGTCACTCGCGTAGCTTTCAGACGCTGCAACAGAGTGAGATGAGCTTTTCTTTTTCTTCATGCTGATTCGCAGCTGGTAGGTATAATCCTTTCATCAAACTTCATCCCCCTTTCGTCATAATCATAGGAAGAAAATAGGTGAATGAAAAAAAAATTCCTGCAACCCTAATATGTTCCAAAATTCTTTTTCAGAGAATCATTTATCGATAGGCTAACTTATTCGGGGCTCTAATTATGGTTTATCCATTATTTGCTACCAGTTTACTCTTGGCGAACATATTTGCTAACCAATTAGAGAAATTGGGTATTAAATTTACTGCCCAGGGGCTTGTCCATGATTTCTACTATATTTTGGCAAGTTTGATGTCACTCCGTCCGCGTCGAGGGAAAATCCACTCATTAGTAAATTGCGTGTAATTGATATTCGCGAATGATGGAGTTCGATACACAATTTGTAGAAAAAATGATTCTTTTCTGACAATTTTGCATAAACGAAGAGCGAGGGGGTTGACATGAGTTTGTCGAATTCATGATCTACCAAAAAGCTAGCAATAAACTTAATCGATGAAATGGGGTCTGCGGTTTCAGGGCAATTAGGGTATACGTCTAGTTGCTACCTAGCAACAGGTTTATTGGCTCACAGCCCACCCATTCGTCGTTATATCCAGAAAACTATTCGCCTCATGTGTGAAGCGTGGTAAAATTCCCACGTGAAACCCATTCCAATTAGAATTACGCCATGAAAACCCATGCGGAGGAAGAGGGAAGAAATAAATTAAAACGAAAAAACTATGTATTGCAGAATTGATAACAGAGATTATGACGACGATTATGATTGATTAGAGGAATATAGTCTGCCACTGTTTGCTGTTTGGTTTATTCTCGAGCTTCAGGCTTTACTGAGGACGAAATTTGAGACTAGAGATACTCCTTCATACTTCCGGGTGGCTGATTATAACTAGACTAATTTGCAAATTGGGCAGAATTGAAGATGAGCTATAATTAGTTTCTCAGCAAACGTAAACACCTAATTTCATCATTCTAACAAATTTATCAGTCATTAATTTGCAATCATGTATCCAAGGCTTCATCGTTGTCTAATTAAAGTGTCGCTATATTTTTCGTAATACGATTTTGTCGACAAATATAAATTCAGTCAGGGTCAAAATTTACTTTAGAAACAAAATGTATAAAATTTATCGCTATCTTATATCACAGTTTAATGTTTACACACATATATATATATATATATATATATGTATTTTTTGTACACCTACATTATTTTATGTACTTTGGCTGACGATGAAACTTTTTGGATTACATAAATATGGTATAAAAAGAAATTGAACTTCCAATCTTGAATATTTGTTGCTATTTATAAAACGTTAACGAATTTCTAACCGAGTATCAAACTCCGTTAGTTCGAATAATTCGCTTTCTCATTCTACCAAATCGTGTCTATGTTTCTAATTGTCAGGGGCTCAACCCATCTTAACAGAAAATCGAAGAAAGCAATTAGAAGCCAATTATTACGTCTCGTGAGCCCACTCAGGGTGAAATAAACCTCGAAATTGGACAATGAAGATCTCTAGTTGTAAATAAGATTATATAAATTGGTACTTCCGAAGGATATATCTTGCCCACTTAATAATTAATTGATTGAGATTAATAAATATCTAATTAGCTAACAGCAGCCCTTATTATTCTCAATAATAATTATTATTATAATATAATTTCTTACAGATTAGATACGAGATGTATAGACTTTATATTCCCAAAGGTGTGAATCTGAAATCTGCTTATGTATTCAGGATGCATGAGAGGTACTGGCCCGAAATAAATTGGCATTTTAAAAAATCGAACGTGTATAGCGGATCTTATTCACTCAACGTTGCTGATTCTAATTTTTATGAACGCGAATTGATTATTAAAGCAGAATTATTCAAATAACAATAATTAGTATTCTTGATCTGATATCATACGGACACTAGGAGTTCTAGTCCGAATATTTTCATTCGAGTATCTAAAGATTGCCAATTTTCTATATACCTAACTATACTCATCGCAAAAATATTATTTTATTATTTTATTAACCAAGGGAAATACCTACTCTGTTTTATTTAGCAGGTGACATATCCTGTTATCGCACGATGCATGCTCTTGCTCGGTGCCGTTGCTGCAGTACTCTGTTTTCTTCCGTTTGCTGGTTTTGGGGATTATTACAAGAACGGGAAGTGTCTTAGATACAGAGACGCTAAAAATTCCGAAGACGTTGCATACGCCTACGTTTTCTTCTTCTTTGGTAAAAGATTAAGAAATTAATATTACCAAATTTTGAATACATTTCTTATTTGATTACTTCAAAAATAAAATCTATAACATTTTTCTATTTCTAATTAATTCAATTAAACTTATTTCAGGAACGCTACTATGCCTCTGCATCGTTTGGTGCAATTTAGTTGTTTCAAGAGCTCTTGGTAGACTGAGTCGTAGATTGGGAGTAATTCGTCGAGTTTCCAGAGCATCTTCGAGGGCTAAACCACTACTTAGCATCGCAACAGGTCCTCCACCTGAAGTAGTTGCTACAGCCGAAGAAAGGGCCTTTTCTCGACTCATGGCTATGCTCTCGATTTCTTTCGTCATTTGCTGGATGCCTCAGATGGTTAGTATATATACCGTGCATTTTCTTAGAAACGCGACATGCCTATATCCGAAGATACCCGAACGTACGCCCTATGATATGCAACCGTCCACAATTGAATCGTGTTGAAGTGGCCGACAGCCGGACCGGCAATTGTTTCAGTGGTTACCAAATCCTAGATTGGCTTTTAATGAACAATTGCCGTTTAATAAAAACATCGAGGTTCGACATAATTACGAGGAAAAAGAAATCGAAACTTAATATTTTCATGATACTGATTAATAATTATTGCAACAACGAGAAGTTCCTGACGTCAATACTGCATAGTTATAAATAATATCTTTTATTTTTTTTAGCACGTGACAATTTATTAAATTAAATAGGAATGGCGTTGACTATGACAATGACAATGACAATGACAATGACAATGACAATGACAATGGCGAATAGTCGTAAATTCTTACTAGCATGCCATTAATAAGTTAGCAAAACGGTCTGCAATTCGTAGTCTTGCAGGTGGCCTTGGTAAATACGAGTAGTGCAGATAATTATCGATTAAGATTTCCGTCCGTGATCGTCACTTCCTCAATAATGATTGGCGAAAAATTTGCAAATCACGTACCTATAGGATCATTATACTATACGTGAACACGTATATCGCACATACGTTATTCGTGGCTATGTAAGCTGTAAGGCTGAAATACTACCCGAATCACGATACCAAGTCACGTTTCATCGCTCTAGCGATAAATTATAATACTCAGAAATGTAAACTGCGGTATAGAGAGTAGAGACGAGTGAAAAACCCTCCATATTTTTGATTATCAATATTTTATTTCATCCCTGATGAAAATAATTCTACAAATTTCTATATACGAATTATTAAAGAAGTTCGAACTACTCCTATAGTTTTTTTTTTCCTTTTTTTTTCACAGAAGTTTTAGCCTTTTTCTAGTATAGTTCGATTGAAAAAAAACTACGAATAACTACTAAGATCTGGAATATTTACTATATGAAAAACTGTAAAATTTTCCAATTTTTATGGAAAATTCTTCGAAAAACTTCTAACAGAGTAGACTGCGAAATCAATTTTTGATCTGAATGATAGAATATAGAGTTCATTGAACTATTTGTGACTAAAAATGAAAATTATTGTGTTTCAGATATCGATTCCCTTGGCTCAGTACTCATTGACTCTTGACGTGACGGCAACTTTGACACAGAAATTAATTAACCGTTTTTACGGACTGGCTGATATACTGCTCTGCGTTCACTTCACTTTAGATCCTTACATTTACGTACTACTACGAATGAGACCCCGATTTGCGATCTTCAAACCCCTTTGCCGCGTCTGTAGATCGGGAAGAAGTCGATCTAGTTCCTTCACAGGTGAGTAAAAAGGAGAATAGATATAGTTTAGAAAAAATCGCGTAAGAAATAAATTGGGGAAAAGATTTAGACCAAAAAAATGTTTTTTTTTTTTTTTCTAATTCGCAGGAACCACTGATCAACAACTTAGCAGTGGGGATCCTCCGACTCCGATAACGGAAGCTCCGACTACTCCTGTAAGCGAAGAAATGGAACCGCGATTTACTGCTGCGGCTGTTTGAGAATGGCTTTCGCGATCGGTCGGATATAGACGAAAAAAATACAGCGAGACACAAGTTTGATGTTATTATTTGTCTCGAATTATTTTTTATCGCCTAGATATGCGGTTTACTCAACTTCGACCGTTCGCTCGTATTATTATTATTTCACAATGTGAAAATTAGGACTGACCGGTGATTTCACCGATGCAGGTATGTAATATTACTAATCGCCATAATTAGAATAAAACTTATGGGGAAAGAAGAATTTCGTGAAATCGTATATTCGACGAGAATTTTTGGATCAATAGATATTTATTTTTCGATCTTTTAACGGATGGAGAATTATTAGTTTGACAGTTTGAGTCTATTAAATTGAAGAACGCAGGTGCCTTTGTGAAATTTTAACGCAGAATCTTTCAGGAAAAGTATAAATAAATAAATAAAACGGATAAAACGCGCGTTACCTGATTCCGTTGATTATAAATGTAGAAAAATTACGCTTAAAGAGAAAATATACGTGTATGAATTATTTTTAAACAATTACGCGATCGACGTATAGCTGGGTAAGATAAGATTTCACAAATTTGATTCAAGATTCAATGGAAGCGGACAAAAAAAAAAGGTGGAGGTTATTTTTCTAATCAAATTATAATGGGTCGAAATTTATACCTAGATAATCGTGTCTCGAATTAAGAGAATGATATTACTTATAGAATCATGTAGAATAGTATTAAATGCCAAATGCAGAAATGATCAAAAACTCTGATCACTTGCCTTGAGCAAGTGTTAATTATGACGTTGTAAATCGAAGTATAATATGGATTTTTAATTTTCGATTACTGCAGGGAATTATCATATAAGTTTCACGAAATAGAAAGATATTCAATATTATATTGAATGATGGAAAGAATTTGAGATTATGAATCCATTTTAATTATAACGAAACGATAAAGCAACGTACTACTATATTCAAATACATAATAATCAAACGAACGGCAAACATTGATTAATAAATAATTATATAATCTACGTATAATTCTAGTCATTAACAAATATTATATATTGTGTAATATGTTAGGATTTTAAATATTTAACGAAACTTAACATTATTAATAAATAATACCAAAGCGCTAATCCCCAGGAATGATATCCACATTTAGTTCAGAAATTATACGAAAAATCAGTTGCATATTCATTATAGAAGAGTATACAAGTATAATTATTAATATGAATATGTTTAAAATCTGTTCGAAGCGAATTTAAACCCTTGCAACTATTATAAAAATTGAAAAACTACAAACAAAGTAATATTATTATTCCTGAATTTATGAGACTTGAATGACAGGTCTCTCATTTTAAGGGAAACGATTTTATGGAAAAATCTATCTTTCGGATTTTCAGCATCGTAAAACTAGTAACAAAAGTTCATTTTCTATACACCCCATATGTGTATACGTACGCGTTGATTAAAACCGACAAGAAATTATTACTAATATTTAATAGTCACTGTTTATGGAAAATAACATTCGAGTATATTCACGTATAATTATCATAGTGCGCAGATTCGAAATATATATTTATATATACGTACTGATACTTACAGATATCTAACTTATAGTATACATACCATATAATCCTGTATTATGTATCTTAAGAATATACTATCTGATGTAGTGTTTATATATTCCGTATTTTTTGTGATTTAATACAAGTAAATAATGACTAATTAATAAATGAATACACAATGAAATTTGAGAACTGAAATTCCAGATCAGAAATATAAATTAATAGAATAATTTGTTCCACGATGGCCAGCTTCCGCGGATCCTTCTTACCTTAGGATTATCGCTATAAGGGCTACGTGAATGTGAATGAATTATTGATGAAAAATGACACGAAGTTTGAAATCTGAAAAAGAGCTTTTCATACGAAATCATTATTCATTTGTTCATTTATGTATCCAATCATTCGTATTGAAAAAATCATTTTCACCTCACATATGAATAATTATCTATTCAGTAGTCTAATTGTGCCAGGATTTGATAATTGACACCATTAATTCAATGGAAAAATAAAATATTTAATAACATTAATAATTAATATACATATCCGCAGTTCGTGTTGATAATTTTTTATCTATCATTAAGTCGAAAATAGTGTTTCCTAGGAAATTGTCAATTGACTGTGGACATCTGGAACAAAAAAAATCAAGCATCTGACACTACTAAAGACCCATAGAATCATTGTGGTTGCCTAATTCTTATCTTCAAAATAAAATTCAACAGATTTTGCAGAATAGTATATTCATAGCGTGATCATCTTATCATATAGTAGAACAGGACAGCTGTTTTATCGATTGCGCTCGTATTTCGCGAGCGATATACACACTATATCTTTCTCTCATTCTCTGTTCGTCGGTAAGGAAGAAATTGACTTTGTATAAAAATTCTTGATCAAAAGTGAATCTGACATGTTATTTAGTCTACGGTCATGCAGGATACGACAGGCTGTCGTCAGTAGTCACCAGTCCGAAATTTAGTGAATGAAAATAGTTGATCGGAGATATTATATGGTGTTATTTTGATCATTGATAAACGACTCGTTTTAACTAAACTAGACGAATTTAATCTGACGTAAATATACGATAATAGATACGTATATGCTTGTGAAATATCGGTAATTACGTAAACTCATTATTTAAACTAATATTAAATTCTGTATAAATACCTACTACCTCGTTTACCGCGACGTCTACAAAATGGAGCAGCAATCCTTTAGAGGTTTTCTTCGATCAAAACTCAGGTTGGAATTTGAACCCTCTACTTAACCTCACCTTTAATTAAATCCCTGAATAAAAAATCATTTCCAAAAATTGAAATGAGATTAAAAAAAAATTGATTAACTTCTCTCGAAACTTTCGTCTAATATCTTACGACAAATACACAAATCAACGTGAAAAAAAATTCGATGTGCTTAACCTCCACCTAGCATGTCACGTCTATATTCCCTAACTTTCGATTCGTTTAAAAAAAAAAAATATAAAAAAACTAGAAATACAATCATTTTTTCCTTCCAGATTCTCTCATTCTGACCTATAGTCTATCCAAAGAAAATATACGCACTAACTATTATATTTCATGGTCAAATAATTGCGTAAGAAAAAAACGAAAAAATACAAAAATCGATAATCTTCGAAGAACGGTCTATTAAAAATAAGATGCCGTTCGGTTCGTTTAATAATGGGACAGCACTTAGCTAGTTTAAGATATTTTTTTAAAATGGACAGCGAAAGGTCATTAGAAAATTCTTCAGACTCAACAATGCATCAACAGCAACAACCGTTGTCGATAATCGATATGCCAAATTTAAACGTTGACCAAGATCCTTCGCCAGTTATTGAGGATAACGGTAACGAGCCAACAGGGAATTTGGAGAATGAGGATAACAAGCCGGACGAAAATCTGAATAATGAACAGCTAGATTTTGCTCTAGACAATCACAACTCAAGATTTGAGTCAATTTATAGCCAGCAAATTGACTCCCAGGAATCTAAATCGGCGTCTAATAATGGGAATTTTGTAACACAGTCTGATAATTCTTCTATTAAACAACAGCAAGAACCTTCATGTAGCAGTACTGGGAGTAGTAATAACAGCAGTAGCTCGGAAGATAGTCCGACTAATCTTGCATTGAGGAGAACTTCAAAAACTTTATCTTTTGGGAAAAGAAGGGGTAAGAAAAAGGAGGGGCTTTGGTTTTTCTTATTTAATACTTGTTGTTACTAATTAGATAAAAACTCTTCATACTTAAATAGCTTTGACTCATTCATTGCAGAAGTTTACGGAATATGAAATTTTTGAGATAATTACAGCTAGAGGTCTGAAGAATTGCTCAATCGTCATTTTCTTAGGCATTTTATCCCCCGTTATCATTTTTTCATACTAGAGAATAGAAATTTTTGAGAACCGACATTATCATCGATCTTAGTCTATTGAAAACCACAACATCGCTCTTTATACTACAGATAATATTTTTTTCGCGTTTAGCTGCATGAACTCCTCAAAAATTCTGTAAAGTGATTCAACAATCTATAAAAATCACTTCATCTCATTCTAAATTGCTTTTTGTATTCAATATACCGTGACTAATTCTGTATCTAGCCATTTTTCATTATTATTTTACACGAGACTGAAAGAAAGCTTGTTTCCACCTAGAATCCATTTATAAACAGTTGGAAATCAATTTCAGGCAAGCAGCGTAACAAGGACCAGAACCCGACGTGCAACCACGCGCTATCATCAAAAAAGAAGCGTAGTAATTGGGTTCTGAAGTTCAACTGTGCGAAGAGTAAGGCTTCTAAAAGCACAGACATACCTGGCCAGGGAAACAACAGTTCTGAATGTGTTTGTACAGGCTACAGACGAACGGAAGAACATCCGATGGGAGCTGGTGTAGTTTTCAACAGTATTTCGGCTCCAGAAAGTCCAATTCTAGGACCTCTGCCGCCCAGTCCAGTCATCGACTTGTCTCGTTTTAATCCTGAGGAATTTCCCATGGAGGTATAACTCGGGATTATTTTGATCTTCTCGTATAAAGTGATAAAACAAACGTTATTCTAGTCTTTTTAATACTTTTCTCTGACTTTCTAGGACTGCGACGAAAGAGCCAGACTTCAACGAGCTCGTGAGATGGAAGAGGGAGTTGAACCTCCGCCTGGGTACAAACCTAATCATCCAGCAAGTATCCAGGTTCATCCAACTGGTATAACGGTCGATAGTCTAGCTGCTTTGTTTCAAGCAAACGCTGGAATCCAAGCTGCAGCTCTCACCGCTTTATCACAGATTGATTTCTCCCTCATCCCTAACATCGAACGGCCTGCTCATACTCAGGTGTATATTAAAACGCACCAAGATGTAGAATTCAAACTGATATACGTGAATTTATTAACAAAAAAGCTAATCACCGCATGCCCTTTCTTCATTCAGGTGGATTATGTTCACTGTCTGGTACCAGATTTGCGTTCGATAACTGCCTGTTCATTTTACTGGGGTAAAATGGACCGATACGAAGCAGAGCGATTGCTTGAAAGCAAACAAGAGGGAACTTTTTTATTGCGTGATTCTGCTCAAGAAGAATTCCTCTTCTCAGTGAGTTTCAGGAAGTACGGTCGTTCTCTACACGCCAGAGTAGAACAATGGAATCACAAGTTTAGCTTTGATTCTCATGACCCCGGAGTCTATGCTTCGGATACTGTAAGTTTTACAGAAAAGGGATGATATTTGAATGATCGTTTGTTAATTTTAAGTGAAACTGATACTTTTTTGACTAATTCTTTCATGAGGAATACTCGATATCTTGTTATATCTTCATTTCTTTATTTCAGAGATTTTATTCGCTATTTTTAATGAAAAATTGTGTTCTTTGTAGGTTTGCGGTTTGATAGAACACTACAAGGATCCGTCATGTTGTATGTTTTTTGAACCAATGCTAACGATACCATTGCATCGCACTTATGCTTTTCCGCTTCAACATTTATGCAGGGCAGTAATAACGACCAGAACTACATACGACGGTATAAATAAACTCCAGCTTCCAAAAACTTTGAAAAGTTATCTTAAAGAGTATCATTATAAGCAGCGGGTTCGAGTGAGGAGGCTTGATACTGAAAGTGATCTTCAGTAATACGGAGAGAATATTCATATCGTTGATATCTCAAATATTTTCAGCTAACACTTACACGCATACATACATATATTTTTTCTTCTTGTTTACATGATTTTTGAAAAAACGAAAAAAAAAAAGATTGAAATTTCTAAATTAATTTAGTAAACTGAAGGCATAACGTTTTAAGGGATGTTCATTATATTCCAAGATGCGCACATAGGTATTATATTATTAGAAATCAAAGAGGTGATAATTTATCTCCTTTTTTGATTGAATTGAAACTAATTCTATTATAGAATTGATATTGTATGATCTAAGAATCCAGATCGCAATGTGGTTTATTAAATCATTTTAAGGTGTTCTAATTTTATTTATTAGTAATATGATATAAAAAGTTATAAATTTTTATTTGAAATTGAATCGCATTTACCGTGAAATTATTATTCAAAAGTTATATACTATACAATATAAAAGTTGTATACATACTAAATACTACTATAACGCTAATAAAGTGTTGATAAAGATAAATGGGAATGAAAATCTCAATATCTATATAAGTTTTAAAACATATAATAGAATATAAATGAAATCTTAAAAAACAAAGATATTAAATATTTGGCAAGACCCTAATATTATTTATCCTGACTATGAGATTGAAAACTAAAATCTGAATAAAAAATAGTGAAAAAAGTTAAAAAAAAATAAAGAAAAATCAATCTCGTAGATGTGCCTTCTGAAGATGATAAAAGTCGTATTATGTTGTGGTTTTTGCTTAGAGGTTTCTAAATTTTTGGGAATTACCAATAAAAATGAATTAAAAATGGAAATAAAATTCATTTGGTGGATTGTATCATTTAATAAATCAAAATTTCAACGAAAAATGCGTTGTAAATATTTGATTACGTTATAGAAACATAAATACTTATGTTATATATTTAATGTTAATATAATAATTTCTCCCTATATACCTGATAGAAGAATAATTTAAATCAATTGACTGAGAAAAAATGAGAAGAAAAAAAATAAGGATAGGTTGTTGAATGAGTAAAACGACAAAATATTGAATATTTTACGAACAATTAAAAACAGCATCACAATATTATGATTATTATCATTACTATTATATTATATATTATTATTTAATTTAAGTTTCAAACGATTTTATTAATCGCGATTACCTAATTGTTAATATCGTCTTAAAATATAAAAATATTATGTTAATATAATAATTTTGCTCTGGAATTTCTTCTTTTTTTTTTCTCTTTACAGTATGTATAATAATATCTATAATATAATATAGTATGTATAATTATATTATCATACCAACTATATATATATTTATGTTAATAATGTATATTAACGAAAAGTTATTAAAAAAAAAAGAAACAAGAAAAATGGAAGATATAAAGAGTAGGCAAATTTTTACCACAAATATCTAAATATATTTGTTATTGTTTTCTCTTTAGATTCGTATGATAGCGATTTATTAATTATTATAAATAATTATTAATTATTATTGATAAATTAATATCAATTTATTGTAATATTTTAGCGATATGATAGTAATTCCGCGGGGAAATTCAGACACTAGTTGATACACTATGGTAATCATCCCTGTTGAATAATAACAAACATATATATAATATATATATGGCATATAAGTAGTTTAAATAACTGATTACTTAACTAATGAGGGTTCAAATACGTATAATTCTTAATTATCATTGTTCAACAATGAAATTATTATAATAAATGGGAAGGATAATAACGGTGGGATCATATTAAAACTGTTATGTTTAACAAAGTAAGTATACTACACAATAACTGAAAAGCGTATTCACACTAAGCGTGTGAATATTAGAAAGTAAAATATAAAAAAAAAGGGGGGGAAAATCTACGTCTAATATAGAAGTAAAATCAAGCCTTCGTTATAAACACAGACAAGGAACCACCTCAAAAAGAGATAATCTGCTATCTCTTTGATTGAATAAAATATTTTTGAAACGATACTATGATAATTATACACTTTTCTAAAAACTGTAGTATACTGTCTTCTAAATAACTTCTCATTATATTACATATTATATTAGATTTAATAAGAATCTAGATCAATTCCCCTACGAAAAGTTTTCTTTTATCTTCTATAAAATTTTTATTGAAAAAAATAGTTGTGAACAATCGTTGAATGTTATTATTCTTTTTTTCTTTTTATTCTTAACTTAGTTGAGTGAAATAGAAAATTTAGAGTATAATATCGATCTAGACCGGTGTTGTTGTTATTAGCATGATTAGAAAAATCATTGATATTAATTTTCGAAATATCTACTCTAGTACTATTCCGGTATTTAGTTTATCAATAGAGTTTCTAAATTCCCCTCATCATTCTCCGACAATATTATTTAAAGGGTTTATTCCATATATTTATATACTATATATAATAAATACATACATACATACATACTTATTATAAAATAAGCAATAAATAAGCATAACAAAGGAAAGATGGATATTCTTAAAAGATTTTTATTTCTGTTTGAATCGAACAGATTAAATTTCTTACAATAAAATAGAACCTATGTACGATGTTATATAAAAAATCGTAAATCTTTTTTCCGCATATATTATTACATGGAACAAAAAAAAAAAACTAATATTTACACGAATTGAGATGGAATAATAAACTTGGTATACATATATTATTTTATGTACATAATGTAAATTACACATTAATAATACCTATTATTAAATATTATAATAATAAAGATTGAAAAAATGATCAACTTTCACATGTATTATGTATGTAATATTAATCCCTTGATCTGCATTCGGTTTTTTTTCCCCAATTTTTAACTAGCAGGTATTGAAGTAGACATCAACATCTGCGAAGCTGATGGAACCAGAATTTTGTAATTGAAGAAGAACAATAAGCCGAATAACGTCAATAGAAAACCATCTTAATGAAAAAACATCGTCAAGGAAAATAAAGGTGATTAATTTTCTAAATGTAACTAATAAATTCATTGTTTATTGTATAAGGATACGGATAACTTGTCTCTCCCATTTTTCTACCATGTAGAGTTCTGTGACAAGAGAATATCGGAAATACCAGTAGCTCAGAAAAGTCCACATTTTTTCCATTATACCAAACATTGTTAATCCTCGTTGAGTTTTTCTGTTAACTCTGTTTCAAATACCTAATATGTTGACAATAAGTTTTCATAATAATATTCATTAAGGTATGCCTGATCGTTATGGCTGATATAATTAAAGGCAATTATGAGATCACGAACTGACGAACATTAGTTTAAATAATGTAACCTAGAAGTGGTAAAAAAAAAAGTGAAAAGCGCAAATGTCTACCTCAATATCGATTATTTATTTATGGAAATGTTCCTGATCTTCAAATACAGAAAATACAATTTTTTACCTGATTCAAAACACCCAAATTCGTTTGTCAAATACGAATAACAAATCAGCCAAAACAGCGTTGAATTGATTACTGAAGGCCAGTCGAGTTGACTTGGACTGATCAGTTATTACGGGAGCCGGGTGAGGTCACTACTTTCAGACTGTGTCTGTCGGTGTTCCTAAACGCATTCAAGCAATACTCAATAACCCAATAAAGTTCATTATGGACATTCAAATAACCCCGCCTCCAACATTGATAACCACGTTACGTTGGTGGTGGTTGGTAGGATAATATTTCAGCACCTTATTCGCTGGTTTTCTGGTTCGATCAGGATCCACTCATGGATTTTGTTTTCAATTCTATTGTCTTATAAATATCATTTGCATTAAGTGAAAATTTCGACATTTTGAACAATTAATTATAGTTTCTAGTAAGTTTCTACCTTATCAACTCAACTCAAAGGTAGTGTATGTCGGTGAGAAAAGTGACGACACTCTGTGCCTTTCGTATTATCGATATATCTTCTCTCTCAAATCGAGAATCGAGATATGAAGAAGTGAAATAAAAAAAAAAGAAAGAATTCGATACAAATTCCAACCTCCAAGATGGAGCCTGTCACACTTTTGCGGTTGTGAAAACGTCTGTATTAAATAGATGTATAAATATTACCAAACATTCCAACCCCATGTGTATAAATCGACAATTATATGTCGCTGATAAAAACGATATAAAAATATGAAATTAATAGTTCAGGATAGAATAATTCAACATAATGTGTATATTATTTGATAATAAAATGAAATGTTTAAAAACAGTTCACTGCAATGACGTTTACCGATTCTTGCGTCGTCGTGAATAACTGTTTGTGGTGTCGTCTATCGTGTTGTGAAAGTGACATGTATACACATCTTAATTTGTTATGATTTATAAATACGTTATATATTTTCTTAAATATACAGTTAATATTACACGGAAATGAATTGCAATGGGGGACCACGTGTTGGTCAAGATAATACAACGGAAAATTCCATCGAGAATAAGCCTATAATTACATGTAACTATACCAATAACCTTTAATCATACTTTATTGTACCGTTTAACCTTACTCTCATTCTCTCTCTCTCTCACTCTCTTCAGATTTTAACGTCACATTTATATCATTTTTCATAACTGTTAACGCCCCCTTAACATTTATTAAACCAATTTCGTTTCCAATCCAAAGGTTAATTCATAACCTCTCCTCTTCGATCTTATAACCAATTTTCAAATCGTCATAGATACTATGATAGCTGTGAGTTCAAGAGAGTAATTATACCACCAATTGATATTTCTTAAAACGCGGTGCGCAAAATTCCACTTTGTGTGCCCATTTTCCGTGTCCGAAGTGCCAGTTTCTCGCCCTAGTGCGAAAAGTCGAATTTTTTGCACCGTTTCGAAAAATAGTATGAGTAACTAGTGCGAACAGTATTGTTGTGGTTATCATCATCTCAAAGCTTGGAGAAAGTTCATCATATGAATTATGAAAATTGGGTTTTTTGTTTTCATTTATTTTTAGATGCTGGAGACGAGGGATTGTTCTTAACATTAGAAAGCACTCTGGTTCAGGCATTGCCTGTTAATACAGCAGAGTGGAGAAGGTCCTTTGGTAGGCCTGTTAAACAGGTTAATATCGAAGGATCGTTTGTTCCATTTTCTAAAGACATATTGCCGAGTGATAAAGATTGGCACCTTATTAAACAACCGATATTTCATATATACTGGAGCGAATGTTCGGTAGGTTGGATAGACGATTTAAAAAACAAGATTAACATCTTTTGATCTGAATTATTTATGTGTGTTTATAATGTTTACAGGATGTTGATGTATACAAAGCTTCTGTTAAAGACGATATAGATAACTGGCTTAAAACTCTAACTCATTATAATGTTCAAGATTGGATGATTGTACTCGTTGAAACATACGATCTTAAAAAAAGTAACAAATTATTACCTAGGACTACGGTACTAGATAAAATTCGTAGCGATTTTGCTTCAAAACATGGAGATAGGTGAGAAACAGACTTTACTTCGTATGAATGTGGACCCAGTTTCATTTTAAATCACAAATTTATCCAATTCGAACAGACATCCTTGTATATTTTCTAATATATTTCTTTATCGTAATTTTGTTGAAAAATGTTTTGAGTCTTCCAGATAATTTTTATCAAATATAAATCTGTGCTGATTTCATTTTTAATCAACAACTCATGCAATCTAGACGAGTAAACCTACTCATTTACATTTCTCAATCAATTTTAAACTTTACCATTTGCTTGAAAGATTCTACCAATTTTTCAGATGTCTGTCTATAATAAATCCGATAAAATCTGAATCAAGATCTGCGGAATCTTGGCGAGGTTTAGTCATTCGGATACGTCACTTGGTTCTAACAGCTTATGATAGAACGCTATTACGTTTTGAGGAAGTTATCAGAGAGCAAAGAGAGAGGAGAAACCAAGTCGGGTGGAACTTTTGCCACTATTTTTTGCTCCAGGTAATATAAAGGACATGAAAGACTATTTCCATTCACTAAAATTCAATACAAAGTTAATAAACCGGTAAGAAATATGATCATTTCCTATTTTTTCACAGGAAGAACTTGCCTTTGTACTTGAGATGCTAGGACTCTATGACGAAGCTTTGGTCCAATACGATGAATTAGATGCACTGTTTACTCAATTTGTACTGAATTCTAACGTCGGTGGTAAGTTAGAGATCAAAATATTGGATAGTTTTGAAATTGGGTCAATATCGGTGATAAAAAAATGAAATACATCAATTTATACAATACAAAAACCATCTACAACAGATTTTCAATGAATAATTGTTGAGATAATCCTAATAACTTGATTTTTATCGAAATCATAATAATTATCACAGTTCTAGGTCTTGTTTAATTAAAAAAGAACCTCTACCGAAGGCAAAACTAGTACCACTTTAATAATCGATCATATTTCTAGATACTCCAGCGTGGTTGAGCTCCTTTCAAACTCCGTTAAATAATTGGGCTGGGGTTAATTTAGACAACGGAGTAGATCACCACTTAAGATTTTTGTTGGCCGAATGTAAAGCCTCGCTTTTAGATCTTAGGAGCTATTTATTCAGTAGACAATGCGCGATGTTACTACTAATCAACAAGCCTTGGGAGGTCGGTAACAAACTTCATAACACCTTTACTTTCCGCAGAGAATCATTCGGACATCAAATACTCATTACTTCAATAAAATTCCATTCAGGTTGCCCAAAGATGTTTGTCTTTCGTTCACAATACTTTGGGAGAGCTACGAATTCTAGAAGTACAACGACCCGAGGGTGCCGTTGAATGCTGGGCCTTTCTCTGTGCGTTAGAAGTTTTACAAAGTTGTGAGGCATCGAATGTAAACATCGATAATGGACAGCAGCTCGATCTTTGTTCCTTGCATACTGCCAGTCTGTGGGCATTGGCGAGAGACAAGGTACTACCCGAGGCTGAAAGATTAGTTGTTTGAAAGCCCTGCTAAATAAACTCAGCAAACTTTGTCTTGTTGTTTTCTTTATGCAGCTCGGGGATCTTGGCAAACTTTGCGGTCTTATGCCAGGCAATGAGCCAACCAGCGAGCAGCTCCATACAATTGTTTACCTGATTGCCGGGATGGGAGACTCAGAGCCACAAGCTCAGGGAAAACCAACGCCTACGGACAAACTAAAAGAAGCTTTATCGTCGAAAGAGGCTTTCAAAAAGCAGTACATGGAGCATGCAGAGTTAGCTATGGGAACTTATAAACATGTGGGTCGGATTAGATCTGCGAGATTGATCGGCAAAGAATTAGCCCGGTTTTACAGCGAACTTGGAGAGCACCAGAAAGCTGTAGCCTTTTTGTCTGATGCATTAAAAACTTACAATGACGAGGGGTGGCTTGAGCTAGCTGCACAAACTCAATTGGAGTTGGCTCAGTGTTATAAACGAATGGACGATGTCGAAAGATACACTAAAATCTGCGCAGTTATAGCGAGCTCGCGGTCTCTCCATGTCACAGTGCAGAATAGCTATTTTCAGGAGATGTTAGCTTATACTAAAATGCTGTCTGCGCCTCAGCCGCTGATAACAGACCTTGGAGATTGCTTCCAAATACTTAGTATGGAAGTTAACGTAACTGATAAAGTGATACAGGATTGCGTTGTGAGCATAGAAGTTTTCCTGGAAAGTTATTTGCCTAGAGAAGTAAGATGCGACGGGGCTTCGATATCTGTTGAAGAATTCAAGAAGCCTCCGGTACCAGTGAACAAGAAAAAGGGGCCAAAAATCTTGCTGGAAACCCGAATAGAATTGTGAGCCATAAGGATTTCCTCCGTCCAAAGTTTCTTCACATTCTCGACTATTTTAATCACGGAGATATTTTCTTTTGCAGATTATCCAGGTGTACAATCGAAGATATGAAACCCCCTGATCCATGTCTTGCTCAATTGCCGACTTATTCGTGCATGGAATACAAACAGGACAAAAGCCTCTCCGCAGCTAGTGTTATAAACAAAAATTTAAAGCCTTTAATCAAAAGATCGGATAGTGCGAAGCACAGGAAACCGTCCATCAATGCTAAAGGGGATTTCAGCAAGGGTTTATCTTGTCAAAGTTTCACTCTAAAGCCTGGTAAAAACTCGTTTACAGTAACAAGGCGAGTAGATCAACCCGGAGTCTACAAAGTCGGTCAACTTTCTCTGGTAATTGAGGATAAACTGGAGTTTTTATCTCCGGTTTTAAACCCGCGAATATCATACGAAGTCGCCAAGACACAGCCGATAGTATTCTTACAATGCACCAGGGATTTGCTCGCCGGTCTTCCCCAGGAAATCGAATTAGTTATTTCAAGTGGAAGCGTTAAGATAACTGAAGATGCTAAAATAAAACTAAGATCTTCTAGAGGTTTGACTCTGCAAGGAGTACAAAACGGACAAGTTATGACCAGAGAATTGGACATGGCTTTACCCCCTTGCGAACCATTTCAAAATACTACTTTGGTGCTAAAAGTGCTCGCCGAACTTCCGCCAAAAAAAGATTCATCGACTATAGAGCACAAGGTGGGTCTAAAGTCAGTTACGACTTATGATTCATAGTTTCCACACCACAACATGATTCAACGCTGCTTTTCCTTTACAGTTGAGTTTGCACTGTCCTTGGGGAACCGAGGAAATAATTCCTCTGAATTTCGGGCCTCCTTTGATGTCCTGTTTTAAATTACACACTGCAAAGCGCAGAAAGTTTCTTCAGATAATAGTAACCGGTCTAACTTCTCAAAGGCTGGAATTAACAGAGCCTAAATTGACCAGCAATACATCGGCGGACGTCAGTTTCAAGAGCTTGAATCCAGTCGCTGGACAGAAATTGGTCATCGGTAACGGAATGAACGTGTCATTTATGTGGGAGTTGGAAATTGGCAAAGACGAGAAGTCCACAGGACCAATTAAGACAGACTTCAACGTTAAATACGCTCAGATAAATCCTGCTGATGAACAGGAAGAATCTAACGCCAACGACGACCCATTGCATATCCATAAATTAGAGAAAATGGATAATATGGGAGAAGTTTACAGGTGTAATTTCGACGTTGTTGATTACGTGGCAAGTATAAACTCTGAGGAGTATCGATCCGCAAAGACTATACTCAGAAATTGCCAATTTTATATGAACACCATCATTTTTCAGACGCTCTTTGTAGTTTCTTCAAAAGTCGAGGCCAGCGGCGGTGGGGGAGAGTTCTGCAGAGCTGGTAGCATGTGCCATCTTTGTTTGACCGTTACTCGTCTGGTGAACAGCCCGTCCCAGACTCCGACTCCTCAATTAATGTACGAAGTCTTAGCAGACCAAACTATGTGGGCAGTTTGTGGGCGCACAGCAGGTGTCGTTTCTTTGGAAACTCTTGAAAAGCAGAGCGTAACTCTAGACGTTATGCCTCTTACTAGTGGCTACCTACCTTTGCCTGTTGTTAGATTATCCCGATACATACCAGCAGCGGAATTGAAGAGCGGTGAGAGAATTTCTCATCCATATTACAGGGAGTGCGATTTGCGAGTCTTTAGTGTCTATATTACGTTTCATTTTGATGTTTTAGATATGTCTCGGAAGACTGAAGTAGCTGGAGGTCCACGTCTCGAGCCCTTTAGTCCTGGCCAAGTGTATAATGCTAGCAAAGCTCAGCAAGTTCATGTTCTACCAGCTGCACCGTTAGAAACAAATTAATCTATTGACCAAAGACAATCCTGGTCATCTGAAGAGTTTATTAATACAGAGAGCAGGAATGGTGAGATTTTAAATACCTATTTATAGGAAATCGTGAGAAACTGCGCTCGATTAAAATTCGTATTGATAAAAATGTAACGAAAGTATAAACTTTTTATCGTTTTCAGGCAGGAGTTGAAGAACTGGAGATATTCACGAGCCTTATCTGATCGGAAATTGTCCTTCGGCATCCTTATTTTAATTTAGGAGAAGATAGACGTTTTTTGAACGCTTAATTCAATTTGATTGAAACTATGAATGGTAGATCAATCCATAGCATTGCAAGATTAAGATAAAAAACATGTTTAAGTATGTTATAACGTCTAAATTTGCGAAAATTCATCTCGTCTTTTAGATTCTGTGTATAAGAATTTTTTTTATACATTTCTTCGTCGTTTTAGATCGCTTATCGAAATCTAGACACCTTTTGCACCGGTAATCAGTACTTAATTTACAAATTCACTAACTGTATCAATGATGCAAAATATTGAGAGCCCAGACTAGATACGTAGTAATTATTTACTGAACTGACGTTAAACCGTACTTATATTTATTGCTAAAACTTCGACTGGGAATATATGAGTAGATTCCAATTAATATTCAATCAATATATTAGAATTTGGGTATCCAAATTGCTGATAGCTGATACAACATTAAACATTCTTGAGTAGATTGTACGAAAATTCTTTGATAATCATATGCAGACTATGAGAAATTAATTTACCTGAAATAAGCTTTTGAAATAACATTAATAACTCTCCCGAATTATAAAAATTGGTGAATAGGTAATTCGAAAAATTATGCAGATAGATGGTCTATGCTGGATGATTACAAAATGTAATTAATAGCATGACGAGAGGATATGATATATGATGAACAAATAATGAATAGATATAATATAAATCATCATGAATAAGTAACCGAGGAACTGATTTGCGGATATCGGTTAATCATAGTATAAATATGTTTAGAATGGAAAAGAATAAGGAAAAAGACGTGTTGCCATGTAGCTTATTACGAAGATTATTTTCTAGGTACAAATACAATACAGCTCCCATTGTATATATATATATATATATATATATACTACATATATATATATATATACTACATATACTATATTTACCTATATCTCAAATAATATAGAAATCAATACTCGACAACTGATATTTCTATTTCTACATTCGAAGGTTTATTATTCTTACAACGTGCTTCTTTAAACGTAATTTATGGAACGTTCTCCAAGGTCTTTACAAATGATGATAAGAATTGAAGTTGAAAATATATTATTTTTTTTTTTTTTTTTTCTTTGTTACATTTCATATGAGAAAGTTAATTTTATTAATATTTTGAAGAAAAAAAAAAAGAAAAAAGAAACAAAATAACTAAGGATTAGGAGATTAGATTGTAGTTCGTACTGATGAATGAAACGTTTGAACAAGAGGAGGAGGAAGAGGTATAAAAAAGATGTTTTGCCAGGTATATGAATGGATTAAAAATCTATATTTTTATTTTTTTGTTTTGTTTACTGATTTTATCATCAGTGTAACATATATTAGTTATAAAAATGATGTGTAAATGAAAATTTTGCATCGGTATCTATATATTTTTTATTATATCTATTATCAAAAAATTATATTTACTAATACAGTTGATCGGGGAACTTAATACTATATAATTTGATAATAGAAAAAAAAAATTATTTAAAATATAAATATATGTCCGCTCTCTTTTAAGTAGGATTGGATTATTATAATATTTGGAAAATGCATTGAGGATGAATAGGGTAGAAAATCGACCAATATAATTTAAAAATGAACTATTCTTTATCTTGAATATAAAATCGTAAAATCAGATCCAAACAATTTGAAAACTCTAACATCACTGATTGAATTCTCGCTCCACTATGGTGTTGTGTGAATTGATAATCTTATTATTAATGAATTTTTCCCAAAAAGTAGATAAAGTTCGAGCAGATAATTTCTAATTATTGAATAGACCTACAGTATTAATTGATAAAAGTAGGTAAAAATATTTCGTAGTATGTATAGTGATGCGTTAAATAATACCTAATTATGAATACATACTATATGTTTATGGCCTGGGCTAAGGCTTGCCATTGCTTTGGCTGGTTTAAGTTAAAAGTTATAATAATATGTATCTCATGTAAAATGTTGGGTAACATTTAAATATGTTATATATTCTTCTATATGTATATAGGTTTGTGTATATACTCGCTGTATGTATTCAATTATTCTGTAAATCTTATTGCCATCCTTATATACAGAGATACAAATCTGTTGCTGACATTAAAATTAAGGTCTGATATTTAATAAGAATATTCTATAAATAAATTGATGAGCAGTTTATTATTTACCATCAAATAACAATAATAAAAACATCAAGGATTTCAAATAGGTACTTGTGAAGGAGATTAACTTACAAAATTCATTTTTACTCTTACATCTTGATTAGTATTTTTTTTTTTTTCTGTTTATTCAGATTATCGAGTTATTACAAAATAGAAAAATTCTATTAGTAGGTAGGCATAGGTTGTTGAGTTAGAAGAAGTCCGAAACGTCTCTTTATCGTGATTCTTTCCTTAGAATATTTGTCTTCGGGTGAAAATCGAGCTGAAATAAATTATTAATCAAAGTTAAAGAGTTGGAACTTAGGAATTCAGATTATCATTTATCAGAATAGCTTATTACCAGGATGTGCCGACAAAGTTGGTCTACCATTGGGATCGATTTTCTATAAATAAATAGGTGAAATGTATTCATTAGAGGTTATGTTAGGTGAGGTTATGTCAGCGGCAATATGTCACCGAAGGTTTTTGGCAGAGGTTTGAATAGTTTAAATATCATCCATTTGATTAATAATTTATAAGACTAGGGTAACGTAATAATTTAAATATGAAAAGGTCAATTATAATTGACAAGCAAGGCATGTAAGTGATGCTTTTGTTTTAACCCACGTGGGAATAATCAGCAAACGTTTGCGATGATCAAATCCTTCGTATTACCTTTAGCGTATAAACGCGTTCTCTCTTCTCGTTCAAATAGTACATTAGATACATTTTCTATTATCAATTATACACAATGTGTTATAATATGTCAAAATATAGGATAACTTATTTTACCGAGAAGCTGATCTAGTCTATTCGTTTCAAATCACGAAATTGGCGTACAGGGTGCCAAATGGTAACGCCATCTCGCAGTCGAATTTGTGAACTACTTTTGCTGTGAATTCTAGTCCGCCTTATTATACGCAACATCGAGCTAAATATCACTTTTGTGTCGCATGAGTTGCATGCGGTAAGGCGTACCGATATTTGCGGCTAAAGTAGTTCGCCTGTTCGATCGCGAGATGGCGATACCATTTGTCCCGCCATTGAGCAGAGCATTGACCTAGGGTAAGAGCACGTGTTGTGGGGTCAGTGGCCCTTTTGGCGTCAAAGCGTTCGGATGGGGGTTGCGCTAACGTGCATATAATATCTTGATAGAACTACTTCGAACATAGAGAAGTGGTCGCAAAATTGATATGTATATTCAATTGTCGAAAATCAATTCTTGTCTAGTTTTCGTGTTATTTATCGAATGATAGTGATATTATATCACTTGAATTTTTGGTGCACTTTAAAAAGCTTCGAGCAGAGTCAGCAAGGATTCTGTTCCAAGTCACAACTGCGATAGACGAGTGTAGGTATATCCAACTCGGTCTTTGAAAAATTAGATGTATTAGCTAGTATGAATATATTCTTGCAATACGAATGTAGTTTATAATATTAGGGCAACTTGTATCCTTGCTGAAAGCAGATAAAGAAACTCGATACATTACAATGTGGACACATGTATTTTTTAGAAATATAATTACAAATTGTACAGCTTTGACAATAAATAATATTGTACCGATTGCAGTAATAAATTGCCAAATATACTTGTAAGTAATTGTTTCGTTATTTTCCACTTTCCCCATCCTGTCATCCTTTATTTCAATAAAGCGATAAATGAAACAGCTTACGAATCACAGGAAGGGTACGAAATTAAATTTAATGCATTTTCAGCTATAACGTGCATTAGGCCATGCCCGTATAATCGCATGCCTGCTTGTGTGTACGCTCTAGCTTTTTCTCGCCAAAAATTTCAGCACACCTTCTCAGGTCAGATGTTCTCCTGATACCAGGCGATTTTCAGGGCTAGAAGCATTTCAAGTCAAAAAATGCTCCTGTTATCAGGAGAACATCTGCCCCGAGGAGGTGTTCTAAGTTTTCGGTGGGGGAAGAGCGTAGTCTATCGATATAGGCATGCATACGCTGCTTCATGCAGTCGCTATATAGCTTATTTATATTATCATTTTTAAGGAAATGAAGTGATTTTTCTGGCAGTTGAGACTTTTTTTCGAAGCCATATGTCTGGCAGTTGACACCTTATTTTTGGGCGTTAAGTTTGGGCTGTCAACTGCCAGACACACGACTCCGGAAAAGTCTCAACTGCCAGAAGACGGGGGTGATTTTTCTGGCAGTTGAGACTTTTTTTCGAAGCCATATGTCTGGCAGTTGACACCTTATTTTTGGGCGTTAAATTTGAGGTGTCAACTGCCAGACACACGACTCCGGAAAAGTCTCAACTGCCAGAAGACGGGGGTGATTTTTCTGGCAGTTGAGACTTTTTACGGAGCCATATGTCTGGCAGTTGACACCTCAAATTTAACGCCCAAAAATAAGGTGTCAACTGCCAGACATATGGCTCCGTAAAAAGTCTCAACTGCCAGAAAAATCACCCCCGTCTTCTGGCAGTTGAGACTTTTACGGAGCCATATGTCTGGCAGTTGACACCTCAAATTTAACGCCCAAAGATAAGGTGTCAACTGCCAGACATATGGCTCCCTAAAAAGTCTCAACTGCCAGAAAAATCGCTCCGAAAAAGTCTCAACTGACAGAAAATTTACTCTGAAAATAAGGCATCATCTGTCCGGCATACGCTGCTTCATGCACGTCGCTATATAGCTTATCTATACTAGCATTCTTAAGAGTTAGAGTAATTTTAAGTCAAAAATGGCTCTTGGTATTAGGAGAACATCTGACCCAAGGAGGTGTTCTGAAACTTTCGGTGGGGGAACGAGTCGTGTATCGACATACGCATATGCATGCGCTGCTTCGTGCAGTCGCTACATAGCTTATCTATACTAGCATTTTTAATAGTTAGAATAATTTTAGGTCGAAAAATGCTTTCGGTATCAGAAGAACATCTGACCTGAGAAGGTATGCTGAAATTTTTTACATATATCCTTGCGTTATTCTAATTTTGAAAAATTTTCATACCTACATCAGGAGCCCAGTATCAGGAGAAGATTTGACTCCAAAAGGTAGTCACAAATTTTTAAGTAGCTGCAAATGCAGTTATTCTAAATTCCTACTGTTAATGTGTGTCATAAATAATCATATAAAGGGAAGAGTGGAGAATAATGAAGCAAGTGATCATTGATATATTCAATAATTTATTGCTGCAGTATCAATACAATATTACTTATTCTACAATGTATATAGAATTTGTAATTTTCTTAAAAATAAATGTGTACCCATTCCAACTGTCGAGTATACTTATTTTTTTCCTCGCTAACAGGTTGACAAGTTCAAAGTGTTGTTCGTGAGTTGCCTGTCAGTAACCCCTATCCAAATCCTTTGACGCCACGAGGGCCACTAGCGCCACGACAGGTGCTCTTGCCCTAGGTTAGTACTCTGAATCCTCAGCTCCGTATAATGCTCCGTATGCTTAGCAGGAAAATAAATTTGATTTATTTTATTATCGTTGCAATCGTTTGAGAATTGTTTGGGAAAGTTTAGGAATATATTTTTGTAGTTAATGATAATTTGTTTGTCACTTATAAAAATATATTAGGCATATAGTTAGCAGGCACGATTCACAAAAACAAAAAATCCCTCCATTGAACTCAGAATTGTTTGGGAAACACGTCTTCAATGTTTTTAACATTCGGGAAGTTTTATTTGATTTTATAAAAATCATGAAAACACTCGTCCTTCTGTGTAAAATTAATTACATTCAAGAAGGACCTTATTGTAATACGGACGTAGTTCATTTCATGATAACTCATCCTATGCCAGGAAGCAAATAAAAACACTCGACCAATTTATATTTGATATTCATTTTTGAGAATAAATTACAGTTCACGAATTCTATGTATAACCTTGACGATGAACACGATTATATCAATGCTGCAGCAATAAATTCTCCGATATATGAATAATCAATTGCTTTGTTATTTTCCACTTTCCCCTCCCTGCGATTATTTATTTATTATTATTGTTTTTTAATAGGCAAAAGTTCAAACAGCGTACGGCACACGGGAATAGTAGGAAATTGGATTTATTGGGTTTTCAGTCACTCAATAATTGCAGCACACTTTCTCGGGTCAGATGTTTTCGTCATCCCAGTTGGATTTCCGAAATCAAATTTTTCTAACTGAATAACGCTCAATAATTCTTACTTTGAGTTGTTCTTTTATTTGTTCGTTCGTTTGTACACATCGCTAGTTTTCATACCCCCTCCCGTAGCAACTGCTCCGTTGATACATAGAGAGCGCTGGTCGCTTATGAATGAACGAATGGTAAGATAGTGGTGCTGCACAAATATGCGGACAAAAAATTACAACTTTTTCTGAGAACCCCGCGCTGGAATGAAAAGATAGTGGTGCTGCACAAATATGCGGACAAAAAAATTACTACCTTTTCTGAGAAGCGATATTCTTGAATGAAAAGATAGTGGTGCTGCACAAATATGCGGACAAAAAAAACTACGACCCTTCCTTCATACTCTTGGAGGCGTGGCAAATAGCGCATTGTGAAAATTCTAAAAAGCAGTAGAAAATACTACTAACTCTTCATTGATTCATTGATACAATGAAACATAGTGGCGCGTGGAAATAATGCGAAGAAGTTGAAAAAAATTACTGATATTTTATTGCATTTATGTTTGCATTATAGGTATCTAAACGAATAGAAATGAAGCAGTTGAAATCAATTTCGTTGAAACAGAGAATGAATAAAAATACAAATTCACTGAACCTGGAGCAGCTGATAAACAACTATATTATCCGTATATTGTTCGATTATTCATGATTTTTTCTCCTATTCAGATAACAATCACAGAGATTTATTCTTCAGGAACAATCACAAATTACTGTATACATAACTTCAACAATGAATATTGTATCGATACATCAGCAATAAATTCTCTGATATACCAATAATCAATTGCTTCGTTATTTTTACTTTCCTCTTCATACGAATTTTTTTTTTTTTCAATTAAGCGTTGGGCGGCAACACTTACATATCATAGAATCAGTAGGGATTTAGAATTAATGCACTTTCACATACTTCAAAATTTGCGACCACCTAATCGGGTATGCTTTCCTGATACCAGGAGGATTTTTCGACATAAGATTTTTCCAACTCTGAATAAGGCTGTTATACATAAACCTCCATAAAAACACAGAGCTTGCTGTAGGGAGGGGATAGTGTAAAATAATGAAGCAATTGATTATTCATATATCGAAGAATTTATTGCTGCAGCATTGATACTATCGTACTCATCGTCAAGGTCATGTAGAATTCGTGAATTGCAATTGATTCTTAAAAATAAATATCAAATATAAATTGGTCGAGTATCTTTATTTGCTTCCTGGCATAGGAGTTATCATAAAATATACTACGTCCGTATTACAATAGGATCCTACTTTAATATAATTAATTTTACAAAGAAGGCCGAGTGTTTTTATGATTTTTATAAAATCAAATAAAACTTTCCAAATGTTGGAAACATTGAAGGCGTGTTTCCCTAATAATTCCGAGTTCATTGAAGGGAATTTTCCTCCGTGATTCGTGCCTGCTAACTATATATGCCCAATATATTTTCATAAATAATGAACAAATTATCATTTTCTAAACCACGAAAACATATTCCTCAACTTTCCCAAACAATTCCCAAACGATTGCATCGATAAGAAATTAAGTTAAATTAATTTGCCTGCTAACTATACGGAGGCCCCCCCCCCGCCCCCCTGCTCCCCACTGGCGCCAATGGGGTGCTCAATGGTTTCGCCACCTCGCGAGCAAATCCGCGAACTACTTTTGCCGCAAACAGCGCGCGGCAATCAGTATGAATTCTTGATGTTGGTATACTTCTTATTGAGACTGAAAAATGATTAATACTAATCACCATGGATGTTGACTAATTTGCAAGACACTACGGCATCTAAAAATCATTTTAAGTATGATTCTACAATTGAATTCCTTTCGTTTCGTTTATCAATCTTGAATCTGAAAAATATATTGTATTGGATACGATTCGTTTTATAACTCAACGAGTTGTTAAGATCGACTAATAGACATTTGAGTATATCTATCAGTACAATGCGAAGACACAAGTGAATAACGATGATAATAATAATAATATAATAGGCTCTTCACGATTCAGTTATCCACAGAACACAATGGCAGTTGATAATAAGACTAAAAAAGTGTCGCACTAAGATTTTAGAATTCTTATTATTATATACTTACGGTCTATCTATACAGTATGATAAATAACAGATTGCATATTCTACATATCTCATTGCAACAATTACGTCCGGTGTCATCGCCCTTGTTAGCTGTGACTGCGGTCGGTGGTATACAGTTACAATTAGCAAATTAGCAAGTACCAATATTCGACTATTTGGCAGGACAAATTTCTACTCATATGTATTTCTTCCCACGCACAATATAATAGCATCTAGGTATAGTCGATTAGTTTTAAGTTTTTATTATTACGTAATAATGATACATTCTCACTCGCATATATGGCTTTCAATACGAGAAACTTTGGTAATCAGCTGAATATTGCTTAATATAACATATATGCATATTTAATACACAATAATATTCTGAACCGTTATCTTTGTATACATATAATATACATGCTCCAGATAATTTAAATAACAAAAATGATCGAATCCCAAGCGATTATCGTATGTAGATTAATTATAAGATGAGCTGGTTCTTAGTTTAATTTATTTATTTATTTCTTTTTATTTTTCTTGTTTCGTCCGTTTTTTTTTCTTTGCGATAATTTCGCCGATCTTTAAAGACACGTCTTTAACAGTATCTTGGCAGACGCGATCGACTAAAAACGTATGTGAATACAATTGTGAATAAGCATCCACATACGTACGTGTAGGAGTCCGGACACCCAAGATCGTGTTTGCAACTCGTGTGTTGCTGACAGTATACAGTTGAATGTGATACCTTGCGTATGTGATATACAGAAAAGCGGGGATTCGATTGCTAATTAATTATCTATTGTTAAATTATAACTGTATCAAAGATCTGAAATAGTTTTAAAAAATCACAGAACACGAGGAGATAAAAATTGCATATTATATGTTTAAAAATAATTTCTAATTAATAATCAAATACATTATAAAATCTATTGCATTCATTGAATATGTTCACCGAACGCGGCATGATAATTTGAACACTATAATCAGCTTCGGAGAATTTCTATAATTTGATTAAATAATCAGTAGGTCATATCTGCGACATTTTTCACTCATCTATAACAGTAAAGATTCATGTGCGTTTGGGAGTGAGTGCCGATTCCAGATTGAAATACCCATAATCCAGGAAGGACTCGTAAGTAGGAATTATTCTGATCACACATAATATAGTGAATAATTTATTTCAAATAGAAAGAATAATAGAAAATAAAATACGCGTGTGTAGATGTGACGATTCGAAATCGATCGCGGGACGAGAATTGCGAATAAATTTTTTCCGTTGTTCATACGTATGATTATCGAAGTTCAAATTGCAGTATATTATACATATAGGTATGTAGTCGAGTGAAAGGCGGTGGGACATATAATGACTAGAATTATAGATAATCCTGTAGCTCGCGAATCCTATGGTATTTCGACGTGCTGTTTTGATTCTGACCGATTTTTACAGTCTATACCTCTACATGCCTGTAATGCGGTTGCAGAATTTCAATAAAAGTTCGATTAATTCGCAATATGCGGATAGCCGTATGTATGTGAATGTATATATTCGAGTTAACTCATTTACTAATCTTTTCATCCGTGTATGTATGTATACATACATACATATACATATGTATAGAAAATTATGCAGATTAGATTCTCGCGACGATTCGAATTTCAAGTACGACCAGTAGTCGAGTTCGTAACATATTCGACTGCTTATGGTAACGCGTGTATGACATCACTTCGGTACTATGACTTAATAATTCTTATAAATACCCTGAAGAGCTTTAGGCATGATATACCATGCATCGAGCATTGCGCAAGAATATAACTTTATTAATAATTAAACTTATCGCATATATATGTATGAATTTACGAGATAACAGAATTATAACAAACATTTATTTTCAGATACATAATTTTGGACAACGCATTAATATGCTACAAAGATTCAAATGGGTTGTAGAAATCAACGAAGAACCGATCGAACGATTGCCTCTCGATAAGCAAATCTCCATCACCAAAGGTAATTAGAGTGATAACAAACGGCTACAATAATTGCAATTAACGAACAGCTAAGAGCTAAGTGTTGGTATTAAAGAATTAGGATGAAAAAAAAGTGATGAATTTTTTTTTTAAAGATCGTGTACTTCGCTCACAATTCACATATTAATCTCCTAAAAGGTTCCCCACTTCCTAGGTGCTAGAAAACTCCGACCGTCTCGTCTCGTCTGACGCGAAAGTGTAAAAGCACCGGAAATCTAAAGGGAGTACACGACGGCTTCCGCTTTGTAAATGTAAAAACTTCTGAGTGTTGAAAAACGCATGTTCATATCATGCATTATACATAGTGAGATATCAGCCATGTACTGATATACATAATTGTCTTCCCGAAATAGCGGGGCAATAAAATATAATAAAAATGGCTTGATCCGATCAAGCCGAAGGTTGACTTGACATTACACTATACCTAGTCGAGATCGGCCTCATTTACTCAATTAAACGTAATTATTCATGCTGTCACTGGCTTGATTGGGATTGTATGCGCTCGTGCCAGTAGAGGCTGGCTAGATTCTAGACTATATCCAATTTCGGGGATTATTCCTGACATCGCGATCTTTCACGTTTAGAAATCTGATTTAACATAAACACTATAGAACTTGATGCGGGTTTTCCTGCAATAATAATGCAATGGAAATGCTTCCACGTCTCTTAGCTGCTGTAAAAACGAGGAATTTAATATTCGGAATAATTTTAGCGCAGCTAAATTACTTATTACGATCATTTATTCAAAGGTTCTTTATAATATCGCCCAACTACTAGAATGAAAAAAAGTAAAGAAATAAAAAAGGGTTGAAATTCGTTCATTATTTGATTAACGAGAGTCTATTCACTCGAAATAATCACGAAATAGCGATAAAATGGCGTTTCGAAAATCAGAGAAAATTGGATGATTCAGATATCTATACAAATTAATTGAAAATTGCAACAAATCAATGATAATCAAACGAAATTAAAGCGAATCTCCAATCATTCGATAGATATGAATGAACAATAATTTCGAATAAAGTGAAATCCCTCTCTCGATTTACGAGTCAGTATAATCCATACTTACAGTTTGTATATGAAAACGGGTCCACAATGGCTTAGCGTCCCTCGTATTACACGTCCAGGTGTATCTTGGCTTGTGCGTAAATAGCCGAACAGTACTTTTCGGTTCCGCTAGATGTCGAATCGGCATAAATTTTTCCTGGATTGCTCTCGCTGTCAAAACTTAGCGAGTCGGTATACATACTCCGGAAGAATTTGGAGCACAGCATCGCTTCTCGGCTTCATAGCTAAGATCAAAGTGTAGTATCTGTTCTTATCAGCTTAATATCTGATACGCTCCTCATTGAGGAGCCGGAATATTAAACTGCTTTTTGGAAATTGACAGGATGTCTGGGGCTTGCTCCGATCTGGTCGATGGTTGACTCGGCATTGCACTACCGTCGAGATCGGCCTCATCAATTATTCAAACATAATCCGCGAAAAATCTTTTCGATACGTTTCTCGTCCTATAATTCCCTCTCCCTGTCTTACGCGTAAATATGAAACAACACAGCAGAGGAAAAGGCAATTTTCTGAAACATGGCAATGACTGTTGTATTTTCTGTATTTTTTCTCTTTTATTCCTGCGCTTATTTTCTACTCCACCGAGAATTGCGACGTAGTGTAGAGAATACAGAGTAAACTCTGTAAAATATTAAACTCCACTACTGTATATTATATACATCGACGTTGGTGGAATTCTAGTGCGACGGCGCCCTTGGTAAGCGAACACGCATGGCATCCCGACGCCTAGCATTTGGCAGTTT